>CM038042.1:183098273-183706273 GCA_021397845.1 Areca catechu
CCTCTTTGTGTGGGGCAGCATTGCCACATGGTACGTCTTTCTGGTTGCATATGGAATGTCTTCACCATTGATCTCCGGGAATGCCTCTCAGATACTCCCAGAAGCCCTTGGACCTGCCTCTGTATATTGGATTGCGACACTTATTGTAACTGCTTCATGCAATATCCCATATCTGGCCCACATCTCCTTCCAGAGGGCATTCAATCCTCTGGATCACCATGTGATCCAAGAGATTAAATACTATAAGAAGGATTTGGAGGATCAGCATATGTGGAAAAGGGAGCGGTCGAAAGCAAGGCAAGAAACTAAGATTGGTTTTACGGCAAGGGTGGATGCCAAGATCAGGCAACTAAAAGGGAAGTTGCAGAAGAAATCACCAACGTTGAGCATTCTAATGGTGTCATAACATTTGCTAGAGTCCATCAGTGCGATCTTTTTTTCTTTTATTTTTTTTCCTCTTTTGCCTCATTAGATTTTTTTTTTTTTTGGGCGGGGAGGGGGTTTGGGGGGGTGTGCAGGCTTAATTTTCTCACTTTTGCATTTCACCAATTTAATTTCATAGCAATCCACATATGGGAGGTTCCATAGTTTCCCCATTATAGAGAGCCGGCCTTGTACAATACTTTTGTCCATGTTGAGTTGAAACCTTATGCAAATATTTGAGATGTGTGTATAGATACAGTTTTGTTTCTTGGCTATTTTCTCTGTGGTGTGTTGCTGCTTTTCAGCTTTTAGTAATCATTCCTTTATGTGTTAACATTTCTTGGAGAAGACCAAATTGGAGACTAGTGTTATGGCTGCTTTTTGTCAGAGTAACGGCTTGCTAGTCCATACATCTCAACAAATTGGTTGTTGGTAGTCTTTTAAGCAAATGCTTCCAATCAACACTGCATTGCAACTGGATTCTTACCTTGGCTTAAGCCCAAGTAATGCTGCTAGAGGCGTTCCTGATGCAATGCACACGGTATGGAGGCTTGTGGAGCTAATTGATTGCACTTGGTGCTAGGCCAAGGTGCTCTATATGTAGCACATGCGGAAGGAAATATTGAAATGTGATCCAGCAGTTATCAAGATAACAGAACAAAAATGCTCTAATGTGATGCTGCAGCGGTCAAAGGAATTTAATGGCTCTGACCACAACTTGATGGTAAGTTAAGGCTGAAAGTTTACTTCCAAGTGGTTTCGGTGATGTTGACAGAAAGGTAATCCAGCTATGTAGTTGTGAGAGAAACAAGGACCTCATCTATACAGAGCTATATTGGGCTTCTTTAAATGTTCGATTTTAAGTCAGTCATTTGAGGATAATGAACCTGGTTTCCATCAGATGATAGCTGGTGGCAGATGCAATCTAGTGAAAGGAAGGCAAAAAAGAGGCAAGATTGGGAGCATGAATGGCACTTTCCTGATGGAATTTGGTCATTTGTATTGTAGAGTTTGATTATCATTTACTTCCCATTCAAGGCCCATCAGAGCTCGTTGCTGGTGTAGTTGACTGCACTATCATCATCAAGCTCTCTTCTGTGATGTCCTGTGATTGCAATCTCTTAGCATGCTTGCCCCTCAATCAAGTAAGGCCTCTTTTATCCTTTTCCACTAGTTCTTGAGCTGTCCTTGTTTATGTTTGTTGTTTTTGCCCGCATGCCTTTCCTTTCCCTTTATTTTTTCTTGGCTGTTTTAGTGAGGGTCACACACTTAGACATTTACTAAATAGGATGTGGAGCAAAATGAATTTAAGAAACCTATGTTTCTGCTGCCACTCATTGTGGTTCTGTTCACTTTCAGAAATTTATCATTGCTGTTTCTTTTATTTTTATCTGCCCAAGAGGTTCTGTCATGGGTATGGAAGAATTCTTGTTTCTTGAGCATCAACTATATGTTATCCGACTTTGTACTTCTTAGAATTGACTTTGTACTTCTTAGAATTATATTATGTGGAAGAATATTGATGAGTAAAAGAATCTTTTTTATTATAAATCTTTGCACATTTGTTCCATGTATTTCATTTTGAGCAGAATGATGGGAAGGTATCTGTTCCATATATCTAAACAGCCCTTGTCCGCATGATAGTGCATGGTCATGTGGGTATATAGATGTGCAATAATAGTTCACATCTTGTGGTGGAACCTTTTTCTAGTAGAAAAAGATATTCTTTTAACCTTTCTCTTTCTTTCTTTCGTTCTGAATCTGATTTGTGTTATATTTATAAGAGAACGATTCTACATGTGTTTTGATAAATAATAATTACTGCTTCCTCTTCAAAAAAAAATTTACCACATTTCACAATGTGAAAAATCTTTCAATATTCTTTGCTATCGTACAAGGATAATGATAATATTTGTTGGAACTTGAAGAACAAATAAATGTAATGATTGTGGCTTATTGCTGATCCTGATTCTTATTGTGAACTTTTAACTTCGTGTACAAAATTCTATCTGATAGGATGTCTCTACTTGTTGCCAAAATTCCATATAACTGCCATGGTAAGAACCCAATGATGCTGACTAAATTTTGGCAATGCAGTTTCTTGATATATAGACTCTAGGAATCCAACAATTTAGACAAATTCTAGACTTTTAATATGCTTTTTGCAATTAGTTAATTCTAAGGAAGATTAATGTTTTATTATCTAACATCCTTCTAAGAGATAGTGTAATAATTGCCAGTACTGGTATCAGAGCCAAATGAGGAAAGTAAAGGATAGATAGCATTCTGATGTTTTGTGGAAAAGTCAGTAGTAATGAGATGAACTCTTTATGTGTTATAGATAATTATGATATGAATGAGTTGGCGAATCTTGAAATTTCAATCCCTCAAGCTTGTTGCACCAGTAATCGTCAAACTGTGCTACTGCATTTGCTTGAAAGAAATGCAGGTATAGCCAGGCAGGCATATTTTGATTTCATTTATTTGAAGATAGATTGTTTACCCTGCGCTTGTTGGTCAAATTCCATGCCTTGACCTTATGGGCGCAGCATCTTTGCATTCTGAGTAGGCTGTATATATTTGATTTAAATGGTATTCAATGGTAATAGTACAAATGGATTTCCGCTCACATGCAGGGACAAGTGTTGCCAAGTCTGATCCCTTATTTTTAGACCACTGTGCATGTTGTTTCTACTTCATTTCTTTGTATCCTCGCTGATATTGGAAGGAAAGTAACTGGAGGCACCATGCTATTATTCTGGGATGCCTTCTCTGTTGCCATGCCATCCAGAGATCCTTTCCCTTGATCCATATTTTTCAACTTTGATTCACGTTATCGTATCATACAAAATTGTAATTACTCAAGACAAATTGTGCTAAGATCAGATCATTGAGGCGTTCATGATGTGGGACAGATTGAAGGCCTACTAAATCAAATGTTCAAAACTTGCAGTCTGGATGAAACCAGCAAAAGCTTCTGGAAGGCGGATGCATGATATATTTAGATTTCTGTGGTCTTGGACCTGTATCGGATGAAATCAATTACTATTGGGGTCAAACAGTTGATGCAATCTATAAGTAATTGTCTGACAAATTTGTTCTTGTTTTTGGGTATTTTTAGCCATATTAGGAGTTCTTTGGTTACAAACTGTCAGGATTAGAAGTTCTTCAGGGTTAATATTGTTGGTATCTATTTAACAAAACCTAGCATAAGGGTTGTGAGCAGTTTTTTTTTTTTGGATATACCGAAGTTAGCAGATTCAAGATTTTGTAATACTCTGCCCCAATCCAACAAATGACAGCACTAATTATTAGATGGGATATGTATGAAGCATTTTGGTCTGGCTGGATATTTTCTGTTTAATGGTTCCATCTATTCTTTCCTCCTAGGGTCTTTCAATTTTGTAACTTTTTTGTTTTTCCTTAGTCTATGGATAAGCTTATAGTCCAGCTTCTGTAGTAAGTGAAATATATCCTGCTTTGCAATATATATATATATATCATTAAGCGAAAATTAAATCCCACTGTTATAATCCACTGCTAACTTGCCATGAATTTTAATGTTGTGTACCTCCTTTTCGCAGCCGTTGGACTAACTGACCTGTTAGGTCCAGATTTTTGTTGCAATGGCTAAATGAGATTTTTCTTCGCAACCAACTGATAGGAGCTCGAGTTTTGGTTGGGATATATTTCGACTAAAAGTTTGGAGTAAAATAAAAAATAAAAAAATAATTTAGAGTAAAATTAAAAAAAAGAAATTAATAAAATAATTCTGGAGTTTCTGTTGATTGGTGGTAGTAAAAAAGTTAAGGATATATATAATAAATTTCGTTCACTTGACTGACGCCAGTGATAGTCAGGTTGACATACTCATCTTGGGATGGGAATGGCTGCGGAAAAATTAATATGCGTCGTGTATTAAACATTCCCTGGCTGGGATTTGGGAATCATCTGGAGGTGGCCATGCTCGGGATCTAACTTTTTCTGCGCCCCCCTCTCTTTTCTAAAAAAAAAAAAAAAAAAAAAAAAAAAAAAAAAAAAAAAAAAAAAAAAAAAAAAGTTTGGCCCGAAACTTTTAACAGATTTCGGCCTTATTAAATGTATTGTCAAAATAGGTAAAGCCTTGTACCAGCTTGATGTTGCATGAGTAAATGTTTGGCAATATATTCGTAGGACAACTTAAACTTCTCCTTGAAAATAATGCTCTCTAGTAGACCATGGTACACGGTTCCATGGACCACAGAGATGGCCATAATGGGAGCTGCAAACTATAAAAAACATTGTTGATGTGGTCGCTTGTCATGTCGTAACCAAGGCCCTGTTTGGTTTGGTACAAGTAGTGTGAATTGGAACCTGTTTCATTCAAGTGGGTCCAACTCTCATAGATTGAAATTTCAGGCTCTTTTGCTAAGGTCATTTTAAACCAACTTTAGTTGTCTTTCCGACCATCCAAACATCTTAAGCGGCTGCAAGCAACGAAGGCCTAATATCAAGCATTTCCATTGGGCCACGAGCCAACGCTTCCAGCACGTTAGAGAAGCCAAGCATCTGCAATTGACCGAAACAAATCTTAAAGATGATGCGCATTTAGTCAGACCCGAACTTTCACAAGCTCAGAGTGCTTAAAAAAGCCACACTAACCAAACTTGTTGCCATGCATGGCTCAATAAAGCTTGATTTTTTTTTTTTTTTTTTTTTTTTGCTTTTTAAGAAGACAAGCGATGAAATAAAAGAAAGAAAAATTATATCGTCGCAAAGTTCTGGTGTTTGATGCTGCACTCTTGTACTAAAGATTAATATTAATGTTATATACAACCGGCCTCCCTCCGAATCGGATCGAATCCGACCGATCCACCAGAGGTCCGACCGACTCATTAGAAATCCGACCGACCCTTCATCCAGGTTCATATCGATCTAAAACGGGCAACTCCAAGAACGGCCCGGAGGTCCCAGAGGCTCCTCCCAGCTGGTACCAGAATTTTGTTACAATAGATTCCTGACATCTCGGTGCCATTCCCTCCTGGTGCCACCTGGCCCGCCATTACTCCGCAGATCCCACGGTGCCATTTCCTCCAGGTGCCACCTAGCCACTACCGAGATTCCTCTAAGGGCAAATCGATCGTTTCCAGCCCAGCCCCTAACAGATTTTGGTAAAGTTCCGCAGCTATATAAGGTAAAGGGGGACCCCGAAGGTAAGCAGGCTCTTTCTTCCCCACTAGCTATCTCCTTTGCGATTCCTCCATTCTGTTTCTCGAAGCCTTCTACTGACTTAGCCATCGGAGTGTCCCCCACCGGAACACCACCGGTCCGTGGGATCTTTTTTGTAGGAATCGAGAGACGCGCACCTCAGCAAGCCTGGTCGAGAAAGCCCGGTCTTGGAGATTCAGCAGCAACAGATTGGCGCTAGAGGAAGGGACCAGAATCTCCACCTTGGTGTTCCTTCTTCGAAAGGAGGGATCCACCGATAGACGGGATGATGGTGAAAGGAAGAGCTTAGAATACCTCAAACAAGAGAGGCTGATTCCAGGCGAGCTCGGAAGAACCTCTTAGGGAGAACGACACCGCCCAGCCTACGATCATCCTGGGACAGCAACAATTCTAGACCCTTCTGAACCGCATCGACACTCTTGCCACCACAATTCAAAACCTCCAAGACGCGGCCAATGATAGACAGCAGCCGCTCGCGACGTCCATAACCAGTCATCCACATACTGCTGAAGGGAGTCGATAGCAAGGAGTCCTTTGACACTACTCCCACATGACCCTAGAGCCCTGAAGGTCGTAGAGAACTCATGCCGACGGAAAGAGAGTGAGGCCCGCTTCACACTCTTCCGCAAAATCGGTCTCCGACGATGACGGGCGACGCGTGAAGACCCGAGGGACTACACCAGCAAGCTTCAATGCATGGAGGAGCAAATTACCGAACTTGTTGATCGGTAAAAAGGAGAAGAAGCACTGGCATACGACACCCGCCCGCCATTCTCCGCCAGAATTATGGGGGAAGCCATCCCCTGTCACTTCAAGATCCCCCAGGTGGATGCCTACAATAGCACCACCGATCCTTTGGACCATCTGGGCACTTACAAGGCTCACATGATGGTACAGGGTACCTCCGATGCTCTCCACTACATTGCCTTCCCTGCAACACTTAAGAAGGCGGCTTAGATGTGGTTTTCTGCCATTCGACCAGGTACGATCCATTCCTTCCCCTAGCTGGAAAAACTCTTTTTGTCCCATTTCAGGACCTGTAGCCGGGCGTCGAGGAACATGGATTGCCTCTTCATCGTGTAGCAGAAGGAAAGAGAAACCCTCCAGGAATACATGACCTGATTTAGTTCGAACTACTGGCCCGGATCCAAAAATATGCCTGGCAGAAGAACAAGCGACAAGCCGATGCCAGGCTGAAGGGAGGTCGATTCCTAAGAGGAGTGATAGGGCTCCCGAAGTCCAACCTCCCAGTGATGGCACCAACTCGACCCGACACCGTAGCCCTAAGTCAAAGGACTTCCCTAGGAGGTTCGAGACTTACACACCTCTCTCCCTCTCGATGAAGAAAATCCTTATGGAGATAGCGAAGGAGACCTTCCTGCAGAGGTCTCGCCCGATGAAGAGTCCCTCCATGTCGAGGAGCAGGGACAAGTACTGTCAATTTCACCATGACCACGGGCACAGCACAGAAGATTGCCTCCAGTTGAAGGACGCGATCGAAGATTTGATCAGGTGGGAGTACCTGCACAAGTACGTCTGACCCTAGAAGAGCCGGGCTGAAACTTTCGCTGCCAGAAACCTCCCGGAGGAAACGGAGCTGCCCAATCAACGCCCCACCGATGGAAATGTTGGCATGCTCCACCGCCGGTCCAACTGGAGAAACGAGGGAGGTCGGGACATCTCAAAGAGGCCTTGGGGTTCTAATGTAACTAGTTTCTCCAATGAAAACCTCCTAGAGATCCAGGTCTTTGGGAACGATCCCGTTGTTGTATCGGTAGTAATTGCCAATTGATGTAAGAATGATCCTCATTAATAATGAAAGCTCCACCAAAGTTTTGCTGTATGATGCCTTTGTTAGAATGAATCTACCTAGAACTAGGCTGCAAGAATCCCCAACATTGTTGACTGGGTTCGGAGGGAACTCCGTTGGTGTAGAAGGAGAAATAACTCTACCCGTAACCATCGGGTCAGAGTCTTATCAAAAAACCCTCCATATCAATTTTGTGGTCGTCCGCATGACATCGGCCTACAATGCCATTTTGGGGCGACCGGTCCTGAACAAGTTCCGAGCCATAGTGTATACTTACCACTTGTTGACGAAGTTTCCGACTCGTAAAGGGGTCGGAGAGATGAGAGGGGATCGTAGGATGGCCAGACAATGTTTGACCATCCAGGACAGACAATCGGGAGACCATTCCACCTTGGAACAGCTTGATCCCAGGTCCGAAGCTGACTGCTACGGAGAATCGGTTGAGAAGATCCTATTCATACCTTTTAGGGAGGGTGATCCTACTAGGGTCCTGTAGATCGGGAGCATGCTTGATGAGGAGGCCAAATCAGAGCTAGTTAGCTTCCTATGGAACAATGCTGATGTTTTTGCCTGGTCGGCATCCGACATGCGAGGCATCCCATCGGAAATCATAACCCATCGGCTTAAGGTGGACCCCACCTACAAGCCTGTCCGACAAAAGAAGAGAAACTTCGCCCCCAAGAGACATTGGGTGGTTGATGAGGAGGTTAAGAAGCTCCTCGAAGCTAGCTTCAATAGGGAAGCCCACTATTCTGACTGGCTAGCGAATGTCGTGATGGTGAGGAAGGCCAACGGGAAGTGGATGATATGTGTGGACTACACTGATCTCAATAAGGCCTGCCCGAAGGACAGCTTTCCTTACCAAAGATCGACCAGCTGGTGGATGCCACTGCGGTCATCAACTTTTAAGCTTCATGGATGCCTTTTCTGGGTACAACCATATCAGCATGGACCCGGAAGACGAGGAGAAGATAGCCTTCATCACTGACAAAGGGCTGTACTGCTGTAGGATGATCCCCTTCGGCCTAAAAAACACCGGAGCCACTTTCCAGAGGCTGATCAATAGGATCTTCGAAGGGCAACTTGGAAGAAACATGGAGGCATATGTTGACAACATGATAGTCAAGAGCCTCCGGAGAGCCGACCACATCAAGGATCTGAAAGAGTCCTTCGACGTCCTGAGACACCACCGGATGAAGTTGAACCCCACCAAGTGTACCTTCAGGGTGACCTCGGGAAAATTTCTCAACTTCTGGTCACCCAGCAAGGGATTGAAGTTAATCCAGATAAAATCAAGGCCATCATCGACTTGGAGCATCCAACTAACAAGAAGCAAGTGCAAGAACTCACAAATCGGATAGCCATTCTTAGTCGCTTCATTTCTAGGTCAGCTGAAAGGTGTCTCCCTTTCTTTAAAATGCTGCGTCAGTCGGATCGCTTCCAGTGGACTGATGAATGTCGGTTGACCTTTGAAGCACTGAAGACAAACCTGAAGACTCCCCCCTTACTCGCTAAGCCTTTGGAAGGAGAGTCCCTATACTTATACCTGTCCGCATCGGACGAGGCTGTGAGCTCTGTCCTTATCCAGATTACGAAGAACAACCAGCAAAGGTCGATCTATTACATCAGTAAGGTACTCCACGATGCTGAGACAAGGTATCCTAAGATGCAGAAGCTTGTCTACTCCCTCAATATAGCAGCCAAGCGACTGTAGCCCTACTTCAGACGCATCCAATCATCGTCCTGACTGATCAACATCTTAAGGCAATCCTCAGGAGCCCTGACACCTTAGGTCGGCTCGCCAAGTGGGTTGTTAAGCTTGACGAATTCGACATCTCCTTCCAGTCTCGGTCAGCCATGAAGGCTCAGGTGATCGCTGACTTCATAGCAGAGTGTACTTGGAAACGGGAGACACCCCTATAAATGGTCGACGCACCTGGAGATGATACTGCTGAAGGGTCAAACCCCACCTGGATACTCCATGTGGACAGGGCATCTAACCTTGCTGGTTGCAGAGCAGGATTAATCCTGGCTGACCCCAATGGACAGAGCCTGGAGTATGCCCTACGCTTCGCATTCCAAGTATTAAATAACCAGGCGAAGTATGAAGCCCTCTTTGCGGGACTGAGGATGGTTGACGAACTAGGCATCGGTCGAATCAGAGCTTTCTCGAATTCCTAGCTGGTGGTCAACCCGGTGAGAGGTGAATTCGAGGTGATAGATTCGACCCTAGCCAAGTACTTGAGTAAAGTGCAAAACCTTGTGGCTCGACTCAAGTTTTTTGAGATCATCCACGTACCCTGGGAGTGAAACTCTTGGACAGATGCCTTATCATGGCTGGCCACTACCATCACTGATTTCTCCAATCGGGCTTTCGTGGAGCACTTACAAAGCCCAAGCATTGTCGAAGAGACATCGGGAATCCATCAAGTGGAGCGAGAGGCTTGTTGGATGGACCTCATCCTCGTGTTCCTCAATGAAGGAACCCTGCCAGAAGATAAAGCCGAAGCCAAACATACGTGCTGGATGGCCTTAAAGTACATCGTCCTCGGTGGAATCCTTTACAAGCGGTCATTTACATGTCACTGCTCAAGTGTCTGGGGTCGTTGGATATCGATTACGCACTCAGAGAGGTGCACAAAGGCATATGCGGCGATAACCTGGGAGGTAGATCTTTGGCCTATAAGATCATCCGACAAGGCTATTATTGACCAACCATCCAGAAGGATGCTGCAGACTTTGTTAAAAGGTGCGACGCATGACAGAGATACTCCAATGTTCAAAGGCGACTGGCTAGTCAGCTAACCCCACTGACGACCCCTTAGTCATTTGCACGGTGGGGAATGGACATCCTCGGGCCATTTCTCCCAGCATCTGGATAATGGAAATTCCTAATTATAGCCATCGACTACTTCACCAAGTGGGTAGAAGTTGAACTACTGGCGCAGATCACTGAAGCCAAGGTGGAGACCTTCGTCCAAAACTGCATCATCTATCGGTTCGGCGTACTGCAGGCAATCATCACCGACAACGGATGGCAATTTAATAATTCGAAGTTTCGAGGTTTTTACCAGCAGTATCATATCTCCCACCGGTTGACTTCAGTCGGACACCCCCAACCCAACGGGAAGGTCGAAGTCACCAACCGGACGATTCTGCATGGCCTAAAGACCCGACTGAATGATGCCAAAGGGCTCTGGGCCGAAGAACTCCACTCAGTACTCTGGGCCTATCGGACTACCTCCTACATGGCAACTAGGGAAACTCCATTCAATCTCACCTACGGGAGCGAGGCGATCATACCAGTGGAAGTCTCCTTGCAGTCCCTTCAGATTGATCATTTCGTCGAACTAGCCAATTCTGAGTAGAGAAGGGATGCCCTTAACTTACTCAAGAAGACCCGACTTTAGGTGGACCTGAGGATGGTGACCTATCGTCAAAGAATGGCCATATATTATAATTCTCGAGTCAAGACTCGAAGCTTCTGGGTTGGAGACTTGGTTCTGTGGAGATCAGAGATATCCAGGCTAACTGAATAAGGAAAGCTCTCCCCCAACTGGGAAGGCCCCTATCGGGTAGTTGAAGTGATCCGGGCAGGAACTTACTGACTTGAGCATCTAGACGAACGGTTGGTGGCATGTCCTTGGAATGTAGATAACATCTGCAAATATTTTCAATAAAGACAATAATTTATAGTACAAAGAAGGCCGATTCCGATCGGCAAAGGCTCTAATGTAGCCCACTCAAGTTCGATTCCGATCGGCAAAGGCTCCAGGGCAGCCCACTCAAGTCCGATTCCGATCGGCAAAGGCTCCAGTGTAGCCTACTCAAGTCCGATTCCGATCGGTAAAGGCTCTAGGGTAGCCCACTCAAGTTCGATTCCGATCGGCAAAGGCTATAGTGTAGCCCACTCAAGTCTGATTCCGATTGACAAAGGCTCTAGGGCAGCCCACTAAAGTCTGATTCCGATCGACAAATGCTCTAGTGTAGCCCACTCTAAGTCCGATTCCGATCGACAAAGGCTCTAGTATAGCCCACTCAAATCCAATTCCGATCGACAAAGGCTCTAAGGTAGCCCACTCAAGTCCGATTCCGATCGACAAAGGCTCTAAGGTAGCCCACTCAAGTCCGATTCCGATCGACAAAGGCTCTAAGGTAGCCCACTCAAGTTCAATTCCGATCGATAAAGGCTCTAGTGTAGCCTACTCAAGTCTGATTCCAATCGGCAAAGGCTCTAGTGTAGACCACTCAAGTTTGATTCCGATCAGCAAAGGCTCTAAGGCAGCCCACTCAAATCCGACTTTCACGAAAAGTACTTTGTGGGATCCTTAAACGCCTAAGGCATTTCTCTACGGACAGCTAGTTCGAAGATCCCTTACAAATGTTCCTAAAGGAGATGGGTTCGGACTAAGTCGACCTCTCGACACTTAAAAATATTTTTTACAAATGGTTAAGTTAAAAGTCGATGGGGAGCTCGGTAACCCCGTCGAGGGCCATTGTTCGGCCACCTCCCTCAGGCAGGAATAGTCTATTCAAAAAATTGAACATGGCGACAACAACGAGACAAAATGGAAAATGAACATCAAAATTTTATTTTATTGATAAAAAAATTTGGTACAAGATGTAGACAGACTTTTGCAGATGGTTCTAAGTCTTGCCTAGAATTTACAAAGGAGGAAGATCTTTCCCGTTTGCTGAGGGAGCTTTGGCTTCGGCCTCCTGCACCGCATCCGGAGCCCCAACAAAGGCCTCTGCCGGTCCCGTATTGACACTGGTCTGGGCGTCGACCCCAGTGTCGGCTGGGCCCTCTCTTTCTTTCGACGGGTGCATCAGCTATATCGAGGACAGGTCAAGCTTCAAAAAAGCTTCAACCACCTTCTTCAAGCAGTCGTCGAAGCCGTAGTCGTAGCTCATCGCTCTAGCCTCCTCCATTTCATTGTTGAAGTCGGCTGAGGCCTTGTATTCAGCTACGACATTACGAACCTGCTCCTTTGCCAGCTCCTTCGCTTCCCTCAAGTCAGTCAGATACTTCCCCGCCAGTGCCTTGTAAGATCGCGTGCTCGTCTCTACGTCGGCAGACTGCTCCTCTTTGGACAGTCGACGGGTCAAGGACTTGACCCTTATCTTTTTCTTCTTCAGCTAGGCCTCCCATGCGGTCAGTTGGGTTTGCAAGTCCTCGATTTGCTTCTTCAATTACTCGACATCGGCCAAACTGGCCGAAAGTCCCTCCTTAGCAGCTTTCTATGATGGCAGCGCCGCCACTTTTGCCGCCTTCAGTGCTTCGGCCTCCCCAGCTGAGGCTTCTGCTGCATGGACCATCCCGTCGAGGCCCTCATCCATCATCGAGACCTCGTGGAGGAGCTACAGGCAACAGACCATGTCAGTCATGTACAAAATATTAAAAAAAAAGAAGGGAGAAAACAAAGGGATAACAGACATACCTTAAGAAGACTGAGGTAGGTGCTTCTCGCCACCTCATTCATCTTACGCTTGCTCGTCTCCTCCCAGTCGGCATTAGTGATGGCCCCCTTCAGTAGGTCCCTCGCTTGTTGGGGGTTATGAAGAGCACACCAGCGCTGATAGGTGTCGTGGCTGATCTCTTCAGCCTCCACCCCTTCGGCTGCCCCTCTCTCTTCGCCTGTAGGGCGGACTATCTCCGTCCGCTTGGCTGATGGCAAGGCTAGGGCCGTCCCCTCTTCGGTCGGCTCCGATGCGGTCGGCTTCGGTCGAACGGCCGACTCCCTGACTGTGGGTGGAGGTCCCGACGTTCTCGCCACCAACCACTCCGACAGAGGCACATTGTCCTCATCAGAGCCCGATGCTATGACGATTGCTGGCCGCTCTTCCACTCGCCGTTTCTGCTGCCTTTCTACGATCAGTTTCGCAACCTGAGCGGCCCTTTTCCTTGCGGCCCGCTCTGCTATTCTTGTGCGGTCCGGCTTCATTTTTCCTCCTATCACAAGAACAAGGTCAGAGTGAGGAAAGAAAGAATGTAGCAGACAGAATAAAAAGACCGATGGCAACGACTCTTACCCTACCTAAATGCTCATGACAGCTGACTCCGACCAACCGGAGGCTGTCCTCCCGAAGTAGCTCCTTCACCATGGTGATGCCGACTGCTTCCAACACGTTGAAGTCGGCTTGATTGGCCATCAAGACCGCCCTCCCTCCATCAGCTGTCGGCCTTGGTTCCCCCTATGATGGGTTGAAGCCCTAAGGCCAAAGACTATGAACGAAGAAGAACTTTGACTTCCACCCGTGGATAGCTGACAGAAGGCCCCCAATTATCTTCCGCCCGGGACGGGGGCTGAACACCCACCACTCTTCGCTCCTAAAGTTCTTCTTCGGGACAAAAAAGTTTGAAAAGAGGGAGGTCCTATGCTCTACCCCAACCCTCTGACACAAGAATGCAAAATAGCCGATGGCCCGAATTCTATTCGGGGTCAGCTATGCAGGAGTGATCTGGTACAAGTTGAAGACCCGGATGAAAAAATCACACAGGGAAAATCAGAGACCGGCCTTCAGGTGGTCCTCGTACACCGGGAGGGCTCCCGGGCTCGGCAGCAGAGTCAACCTCCCTTTCCGGTCCGAGACAGTGATGTGCAGGGTGGAGGGGATATTAAATGTAAGCCTAAGAGCCTCTACCCGATCCCGTGTTAGTTCGGACTGGATATGGTTGGGACCTAGTCCCTCTATCCTACGGCTAGAACTTCGGCTACTAGAGGCCATTGTTGAGGGGCTTGGAGGAGAGAAGCACGAACCTGAAGGCTGGGTTTCCTAAAGGGTTGAATATGCTGGAGTGAGCCAAAATTTCTCTCCAAAGGCGAATGCGGCAAAGGCTTCGCCTACGGTCTCAATATTGCCTTATATAGCCCTTGAGGGAAGCGGTTGTCGCCATTCCTCGAGCGTCGTGACCCGGGCGTCAGGCAACGCAACTATCCACGCTGCGAAAGCTGATGCGACGGAAGGAAGTGCAACCTGGCCGCGATCCGCGTGACCGCCGGATTAGCGACGGATGGGTCGCCCCCAGTGTAACACCAACCGCCCAGATGTCGCCACGTCACCTAGGTCACCTTCGAAGCCCGATGGCTGAGCAGGCTAGGTTGGCCACTCATCATTGCACCCCTTTTGCATTAATTGCCGCTCCCTTCGCTTCCAATGAGGCATCGACACCTGTCCCAGGTGCATACTTTTGGAGTGGGAAGTGACCAAACGCAGCGCACCTGATTAGATCTGCAATCCCCACAAGGATGAATGCATTCAATGCGAGAATGATGCTCTCGTCTTTCGAAGCTATAAGTCTTCCCGAAGGCCAAGAGCAAGGGGGCAATTGTTATACACAACCGGCCTCCCTCCAAATCAGACCGGGTCCGACCAACCCACCAGATGTCTGACCGACCCGTCAGAGGTCTGACCGACCCGCCAGTGGTCCGACCGACCCACCAGAGATTCGACCGACCTACCAGAGATCCAACCGACTCATCAAAAGTCCGACCAACCCTTCAGCCAGGCCCATATCGGTCAAAAACGGGCCACTCCAAGGATAGCCCGGAGGTCCCAGAGGCACCTTCTAATTGGTACCAGAATTCTGTTATAATATATTCCTAACATCTCGGAGCCATTCCCTCCTGGTGCCACCTGGCCCGCCATTACTCTGCAGATCCCACGACGCCATTTCCTCCGGGTGCTACTTGGCCACTACCAAGATTCTTCTAAGGGCAAATCAGTCGTTTCCAATCCAGCCTCTAACAGATTCCGGTAAAGTTTCATACCTATATAAGGTAAAGGGGGACATCGAGGTAAGCAGGTTCTTTCTTCCCTACTAGCTATCTCCTTTGCGATTCCTCCATTCTGTTGCTCGAAGCCTCCCACTGACTTAGCCATCGGAGTGTCCCCCGCCGGAACATCACCGTCCCGTGGGATCTTTTTTGCAGGAATTAGAAGATGTGCATTTCAGCAAGCCCGATCGAGAAAGTCCGATTCGGAAGATTCAGCGGCAACAATTAAAATTAGTAATAATAATATGATTATTATTTTATGGCGTTGTTAATTTATGTAAATACCTGAAAAGAATGTACAATTGGGACTCACCCCGATCGGTTGACAGCCCTTGATGATATTAAAAAAAATATATGGAGAGTGATATCTTATAGCTTGAAATGTAACATCGTTTGAAGCCCGGATAAGATTCAAGACTCGGAAATAAAATTCCATTGACTTGTATTGGAACATGGACTTATGACGCGGAAATCCAACCGTCAGCATATTGCCGGTCCGCTGATTATTTTACGTGCCCGAGTGTCATAACGGTGGCATCTTTGACGGAACCAGACCCACAAAGTCCAGCTTCAGTTCGAAGAACTACTGACACGTGGCGGTGGAAGAGCAACGGCACGTCCAACGACTGACATTCGTGGTCGTTGTTGGAACCGGCAGGTTCCGGTCAGAGATCAATACTTATTTAATCTCAACGCGCCAGCATGGGTCTCCGGATTCGTTTGCAGGTAAAATGGACGATGGTGAGAGCCGTGGCCTCCTCCTCTTTCTCTCCTTTACGATTGTTCCCAGCCAGCGGGAACGGGAGGGTCGGTATTGCAATCACGGCCATTCGTGATTGATGCAGTGACTGTGATCGAATGAAGCCCATGTAATTCGGTGAGATGCGCCGCCTCGTGTGCTAGGTCGTGATTGGAAAAGAAGTCGGCAATGGAGAAAATCCCGATCTAGCTATTTTAGACCGGGTTTACATGATTTGATGAGGTGCGTCATCCCATGTGCTACGATAGGCCTTAACATGGATGTGCGAGTGCGACAAAATTTATGGGTCCACTTGGTAGAAGCGGGGTGAGGCATAATGCTCGAAAAATGCAACCTTCAATCAAAGGGAGCGACAGATGCTGATGAACCAAGATGGAAAGAAAATGAGTTGCATGATTTAGCTTCGTGAGTGGTTGGCACATATCTGCTATAATTAGCATAACATGCATTGGATTTGGAGTGGAGTTTAGATATTACAGGTGCACTGTATTATTACGATGCTATCCACATCTATTACACTATTTTTTTTTTTTTTTTTTTTTTTTTTTTTTAAAGATGACTCCAACAAATTATGTACGTCTTGTAAATTATGAATTAATAATAATAATAATTATTTTTTTTAAAAAAAAAATTAGTGTATACATGTCGGTGATCGTAATAAATAAATACCTACTTGGCAATATTATTTACAACATCTATAGAACAGCGGTGGCATTTAATCATACCATCTTGTAATTGTATATAATCCATTTCCCATGCACTAGTAAATTGGTGCTGTTTCTTGAATTACACACGACATGCTCTTATATGATGTCAACTGGTTTAGTAAACAACACTTGGCATGATAGGTGATGGCCGGATGCAGTTTGGAAAGAAGAATGAAAAAAATAATTATTTATAATAAATATCGGCTTACCAAGTTGTCAAAATCTTTGCAAGAATACCCAGTAGATTGGGACTAAATCCATCATGATGCAAAGGTTGTTGCAATTTTTTAACCTTTTTTTTTATAGAAGTAAAAGTCGAGTATATAATATCCATATCTATATCTGAATCCATCATCATATTAAATCTATCTAAATGTGAATAAAAATTTGAGCATCTAATAAATATCTGTATCATACATATCCATCAAAGAAAATTAGATATGAACATGGATAAATAACTATCCAATTATCTATATCCAAATATCCGATTCTATTTATAATTTTATTTAATTATTTATAATAAATATCGACTTGGTAAAGTCTTTGTAGGTATACCTAGTAGATTGGGACTAATTAAATCCCTTGTTATGCTAAGGTGGTTGTAATTTTTTTTTAACCTTTTTTAGCATTCATGGTGGGCACGATAGAAAAAAAAGAGTTAGTGAGTTGGTTGTAAGATAGAGAATTGGCTGGAAACGCATAAGAGCTGTAGCGTGGATCCAAAAATATGACATTATAATGGTAGCTTGAAAGGGATTTTAATTAATGATAGAAATAAACTCTTCCATGTATATCAAAGGCTCCAAGCTAATGATGCTTTATAAACATAAATATATATCGTCACTCATAAAAACAATAATATTCTTTTAAAAAAAATAGAGGATGCTACAGTATAGGTCCATTTGGATAATTGAAAATTATTATGTTCGTGGATAGATTTGAATAGATTTTAATACTTAATTTGGTAAGGATGCTGATTTAAATAAGTATATAAGGACCCTCGGCATGATAAGAAAGATTAAACATGTCTTTGGTGAAATCTAAATAGTAAGCTCTAGTTTAGGATTTTGATTGATATTTCAAATGAATAAAGTTTTCTATATTTATTAATGAAGACACGTGCAGTTTTGTGGCAAGGATCAAGTTCGGATTGTTGCCACCAATGCAAGCAATTGATGCGAGTTCCAAAGCACGTTACAAAATAATATCAAATATATATATATATATATATATATATATAAGCTATTATTATTATTATTGTTGTTGTTGTTGTTGTTATTGTTATTGTTATTGTTGCTACTGTTGTTATTACTGTTATCATTATTACGGGATATTTTGGATATCTCGAATATATCTTCAGGGTAGATGTTTTGTTTGCCAATCCAGCCACTGACCTACCTGCCAATCTAAGCCTGTCATCGAGGTATCCTCGTAGTCTGGCAACCAGATGCCATGGTTCTCCCTGTTGACCCATCCATTGACCAAAGCTTACTACAATCTAGCCAACCAACCGGTGTGCCAGTCCACTAGCTATGTCAAGCCATATGCCAAGGCTTGCAATGCTTGGATATCGCCAGACACGGTCTTCCGACTAACTCCTTCTCATGTGACCTACTCTCGAGACTTTAAATAGACAATTGCCTGAATCGCGGGAATAGCTCCCCGATTCCAATAATATCCCCACATTAGCGGCCTCCATGATTCGTGGAAGCGAATCACAACTATAATGCCATTGTTGCCGCCTAGGTCATCATGGCCTGCAGCTCTGGCATGGCCTAGATGAGCCGGCCTTTCCGGGCTTGTTGGATTCTTCTTCACCTCGCTTTCATGGCCAATCAATCCTACAAAAAAGAGAAAATCCAGGTCTGTTGGAAAAATCCCAGGCATTGATCCCACTTGTTAGGAGATCCGGACCAGCGCCTATATGCAGCGGAAGCAACGTGAAAGGATACAGTCTAACAACCTATTCTTGGATTCAATATCATGCAACAATGGAGATATAAATATAGGAGAAAAAGAGAGATTGCTTTATTTCTTTGAAGAAGAATCTTGTTACAACAAACAAGACAACACTCAACAGCATCCCTTTTGAAATCCTAAAAGCTTCTTGCTGTCCCGCACGTCTTCTCTCTTGGAGGCCTTACACCCCAAGAACCCACGTATGCCATGCACGGACAATACCTCACGTGCATCCCTTCTCCAAAACCCCGTGGAACACCCCACGGCACCAAGCCCTCCACATGAAAGACCCTCCATGTGTGCCTCTCTACAGCCCTTTAACGTGGCCTCCTTGAAACCCAGGAGGCTCTCCACGATCCATGCCCTCAAGGGCGTCCTCAAGTCCTCCCCCTCACAGTCTTCCTCATGATCTTGAGGAATCCTTGCGTGCTCCTCTTGGACTGTGAGCCAAGCCTCACGGTCACAAGCCTCAAATCGTGGATGCCCCTAGAGGGGGGGCGCTCCCCCCATGGCCTTCTTTCTTCATGCAAACTAGAGTTCCCCTTTTCCATCGCATGTCCCACTTCTTAAATAGAGTGAGCGATGAAATCTTTTTAGTCTTGGACGTCTTGACTCCTTGAATGCTTGGGCTCAACCACTTCTTGGTTTGTTAGGACTCAATCACATGGACAATTAGGACTAGGATTCTTCCACCAATAACAAACTGGGGTTAGAACTCCCTAGGTAGTTAGGCTTCCAATTGATTACAACCAACCAATTCGGTTAGGATCCTAGATGGTTGGGCTAACCAACCAACCAACCAACTAGCCATCTAACCAACTAAGCTAACCTCCTAACCAATTTAACAAACTTGGACCCAACCCCATAACCCAATTAGGTTATATTACAATCTCTCAAAAAAACTCTCCCTTAAGTTACATGAGAAAACATTCAAACATAGAGCATCCCTGGAACACCTCCAAGAATCTGCTTGGGACATGCCTCCAAGCTCCAGGGATTGTCTCTAGCATCCCTGCCATAGCCTTCTAAGTCTCTCCAAGGCTTGGGAGCACCACGCAAAACCTTACAATCTTCGCCTTGGTGCCCCAAGCCTTGGCAAACCTGGCAATATCTTCCTGCACAACCCCACTGTAACTGTATGTCCTAACAGTATCTTGTACGGACCTCCTTGTCTCTGCCAACACCCTTCAGCTGCTGCATGCCTTTGGAGGACTTTAGGATGACCGTCTCTATAGCTGAAGATCCTATTTTGTATTCTTGCACCACGATTGTAGCCTTCCTTCTGCCTGGTAGCTACATCAGACTTTTCTTTGGACTTTCCTAGAGAGAACACAGCGAACCTGAACTGGCATTCGTTGTAACTGGAGCTCTACCTGATACCATCTCCACAGAGCTATGCCAATCTCTGCACACTCTGCTCCACCTGGCTAAGTGCACCCCTGGCGCTCGTGCTAGGACCTGGCCAGTATCCTTGCATCTTTCGCTCTGAACTCGTGTTGAATCCTGCTCCACTCATGAAGTCACCTATCACCGGTACTCTACCTGAGACTGAAGTCCCATTGATGCCACAAAAAGAAACCCTGAGGCCAGCTACTTAATGCTGCCCTGCTGAGCCTGCACCTGAACCTTGTATCTAGTCTTTGCCTCCTCGGACCCTTCGCATACCACGGACCTCTTCGAGATTGTTTCAGATACACTGCAACCTCGCAGGCTCCTCCAAAATCAAGAGCTCATCCAACTCTTCTGCTAACCCAACGACTGAACTCAGTAACCATCTCCACTTAGCTACTGCATCATGTCTCAGCCTGTCTCTTAGCTGCATGATGTCACTGGCGCTCCCTGAGACCTGTCCCCGGTCTCCCTAAGCTGCCATCTCCATCAGCTCTAGTCTTCATCCTTAGGCCAATGCCGCCATACCGAGACACTCCAACTGTCCGATACCCCCGGTGCTTCCTGAACTGTCTCCTGTCTCCCTAAGCTGCTCTTGGCATCGTCTCTGCTAATGTATTCCAATGAACTTGAAAAATCTGAGCTTTTCTTTTCTCCATCCATGCGGGATACCATACCTACATATAACTCCACCTGCCTCGATGCACTCATTGAATCCTCCTCTTCCACCTTCAAACCAGCGTCTCTGAAACTGCTCCGCTTCCGCTCGAACAATGGCTCAAACCAAGCTCTGATACCAGTTATTGAAGAAAATTTCTAGGCACTGATCCCACTTATTGGAAGATCCGGACTAGCATCTATATGTAGCGGATGTAGCAGAAGCAACGTGAAAGGATACTATTGGATGGGGCCAGCTCACACCCTCGAGGTTGGGGGTCTAGGCCCACGGAAGGTGGGTGCCACTGTTAAGGTGAGGCTGGGGTCCACGCCAAGGTCCTCTGCCCCCAGGCGAGCCGGCTCAGTGATAGTTAGCTGGTTTGGTACTGCGGTGCTTGGCAGGGGGTTGACTCGTGTGCCCCGAGGTTGCTGCGTTGCCGGTTTAAGAGAGATAAACCTGTCTCTTATAATAGGGATGTTCCTTTTGTAAGAATGGTTAGAGGCATCGATCCAATAATTGGTATCAGAGCCGAGGTCACGGGTTCGAGTTCCGGCAGGTAGAATTCTCAAGGGAATTTTCACTGGGAGGGAGATTGTTGGGTGGGGCCAGCTCACACCCTCGAGGTCGGGGGTCTGGGCCCACGGAAGGTGGGTACTACTGTTAAGGTAAGGCTGGGGCCCATGCCAAGGTCCTCTGCTCCTAGGCGAGCCGACTCGGTGATAGTCACTGATTTGGTGCTGCGGTGCTTGGCGGGGGGTCGACTCGTGTGCCTCGGGGTTGCTACGATGTCGATTTAAGAGAGATAAACCTACATCTTATAATAGGGACATTCCTTTTGTAAGAATAATTAGGGGCATTGATCCAACAATTGGTATCAGAGTGATAACCTGTTCTTGGATTCAAGATCATGCAACAATAGAGATATAAATATAGAAGAAAAAAAACGATTGCTTTATTCTTTTGGAGAAGAATCTTGTTATAACAAACAAGACAATACTCGACAGCACCCCTTCTAAAACCCCAAAAGCTTCTCGCTGTCCCGCACGTCTTCTCTCTTGCAGGCCTCACACCCCAAGAACCCACGTACACCATGCACGGACAATACCTCACGTGCGTCCCTTCTCCAAAGCCCCGTGGAATACCCCACGGCACCAAGCCCTCAACATGAAAGACCCTCCATGTGCGTCTCTCTACAGCCCTTCACCGTGGCCTCCTTGATACCCAGGAGGCTCTCCATGGTCCACGCCCCCAAGGGCATCCTCAAGTCCTCCCCCTCATGGTCTTCCTCATGACCGTGAGGAATCCTTGTGTGCTCCTCTTGGACCGTGAGCCAAGCCTCACGGTCACAAGCCTCAAACCGTGGATGCCCTCCAAAGGAGGGGCGCTCCCCTTATGGACTTCTTTCTCCACACAAACTAGAGTTTGCCTTTCCCATCGCACGTCTCACTTCTTAAATAGGGTGGGCAGTAAAATTCTCTTGGTCTTGGGCATCTTGACTCCTTGAATTCTTGGGCTCAACCACTTCTTGGTTTGTTAGGACTCAATCACATGGATAATTAGGACTTGGATTCTTAGGCTAATAACAAACTGGTTAGAACTCCCTAGGTAGTTAAGCTTCTAATTGGTTACAACCAACCAATTCGGTTAGGATCCTGAATGGTTGGGCTAACCAACCAAACAACTAGCCATCTAACCAACTAAGCTAACCTCCTAACTAATTTAATAAACCTGGATCCAACCCCATAACCCAATTGGATTATATTACAATCTCTCAAAAAAACTCCCCCCTAAGTCACATGAGAAAGCACTCAAACTTAGAGCATCCCTGGAACACCTCCAAGAATCCGCTTGGGACATGCCCCCAAGCTCCAGGGATTGTCTCCAGCATCCTTGCCAAGGCCTTCCAAGCCTCTCGAAGGCTTGGGAGCACCATGCAAAACCCAACAGAATCCCAGTAGGGACACTCCGACGGTCAAGTCAATAGGACGACAAAGGAGAACAGATCTTTAGTGACGGGAGCTTATGGTGCCCTTGTGTAGAGGAAAAATAAAATAGTAGGGGAAAATAGGAAACTAGAGCCTAGGGGGGTTCTTGTTGTTTGGTCTCCTATCCTTGCTTTCTTGCAGTTGTTCTCCTTTTTTGGAGATCCCTCTTGCGGTTATATAGAAATTATTCCTTCTTGACTGAGCCCAGAGCTCCGACCGGTAGCCCCTCCCAGGGTATCTCCTACGAGAGGAGCACAAACTTGCCAGAGCTTCCCCTTGGACTAGCCCCTCCTGGGGGGAATCCTAGTGCATATGGTGTAGTCGGTGCGCTGGAAAACCTATCTCCCTGGTGGAGTGACTCCCTGTGGAGGGTGTAGGTAGCATGCTACAAGGACATGTACTATGATTGAGCACTTCTACTTTCGGGTGTACAGATGATGCACTACAAGATTTGGGGCCCTGGTAAAGCACTCTTCTTGTGGAAGATGTAGGCAGCGTGCTA
This sequence comes from Areca catechu, assembly GCA_021397845.1. NCBI lineage: Eukaryota > Viridiplantae > Streptophyta > Magnoliopsida > Arecales > Arecaceae > Areca > Areca catechu. The sequence continues at coordinate 183,121,453 of CM038042.1, forward strand.
CAGGATCTAGAGCCCCAGCGGAGTGCGTGCCTGTTAGAGGATGCGGGCAGCGTGCCCTGGGACCTGGCACCTCAGTAGCGCATACGTTACACAGGGGGTGCAAGTGGTGCACGCCAGAGCCTGTGCCCTTAGTGGAGCACATGCTCCCATGTGATCGATGGCTTGCCCAGCGGTGATGTTGCACCTTCATGTCGTAATTCAAGGCTTTCTCGTTCTTTTATCCTCCTGAGATTGTATCTCGCTTCCTGCTGCCCTTTTACCTGCGGGGACTGGGCTCAGACAATAACTCAACCTCCGATGGAAGCTCGACCTCAGCTGGGAGCTCGACCTCGGACGGGAGCTCGATCTCAGCTGGGAGCTCGACCTCTGCTGAGAGCTTCAGACGGGAGCTCGACCTCAACTGGAAGCTCAACTTTTGACGGGAGCTCGACCTCAACTGGAAGCTCAACTTTTGACGGGAGCTCGACCTCAACTGGAAGCTCGACTTCAGATCGGAGCTCGACCTTAACTGGGAGCTCAACCTTGGACAGGAGCTCGACCTCAACTAGGAGCTTGATCTCGGTCGGGAGCTCGACCTCAGCTGAACCATGTGGCGCTCTTCGCCACCTCGTCACCTAGCTAGATCCTACGTGGACAACATATCAGCAGCTCGCCATATTAGCCATAATGGTATGATCGTGGCCCGACACTCTCAGAGTTGCTCGTTTTGCATGCTTAGCCCTCTTCTATAAATAACAAGGTCCCGAGGATCCCCAGTAAACAACTATTTTCAATGTTTATTACTTTTTTTCTGTTCCAGATCTCTAACTTAAGTGTCAGAGAGAGGGTTTTTGCTAGAGTTAACTCTAATTAGAAATTTTTTTATAGATCACTCTAATAGCAACTTTAGCTAGTAAATACCTTCTTCGATCTCGAACCAAAATCTATAGTAATTATTATTATTATTATTATACATTTTATTTTTATTATTTATAGGTATGACAAAGTCACTAACATCTCCGGGCGGTTTTATAGACGACAAACATCCGCGTTAGAAGAGAATTTTTTTTAGTTGTACTACCAAGTTCCTCGCATCAACCACGAAGCAACCACATGCTCCAACTTGAAGTTTTGGGCATTTTTTTGGGGAGCGGAATAAACAAACATCATCGGATTCCAACAACGGACATCCGAATTTCCATTACCCACTCCTTTGTTTCCCGCATCCATTTGTAGCATTATTTGGTGATGGACCGTGCGGATTATAAAGACATTCCTTTCGCTAACGTTCATGGAGGAATTAAAATATACCTTCAATTTTGAAATGGTCTCTGATGAGCTGGGAGGGCATTCCTGTACGGCCCCATGTGGCGATAAATAATTACATGGGAAGATAAAAGGGGACAAAACAAAGCATTAAAAAAAAAGAAAAGAGTCTATTTTCCTTCCTTGGATTGTAAGGAAACAAGGCCCCAAAAATTCAACAAATCCGCTTACCCACGAGATTTCTGTTCCATTGATGTTTGGTATACTTTATTTATTCACTTTTAAACCTTAATCGCTTATCATATCTCATCCATGAATTGTTGTTCACCTATTTTAAAAATATTCTTCATTTTCTTTAATTGCATTCTAAAACCGTTTTCAAATTTACAAAATTCTTTCATTAATTTCTGCCAAACACATCATGGAATAAGTGGATTCAATTGAAGTGGACTTCATACCTTACCCCGGCGTGATAGGTGAGGAGGAAAAAAATTCCAACTCTTATTTGATTTCATTTGCTTAATCTTTAAAAAAAAAATAAATAAATACAATCCATATGCTTTACCGTCCATTATTTCATGCAGTACCCTACACTGTAGTGAAGGGTGGTGGCGGACTGGTGGGACCTCAACCTATTCACCACTCCATAAAACTCGCTCCAAAAATGTGGAAAAAATTAGGAATTAATACGATTTCCGTCTTTATATATATATATATATATATATATATATATATATATAAAGCAAAACATTGATTTAAGAAAGGGAAATAATAAGAAACGAGCATGTCGACGGTTAATTCAATCAATGAACCAATCATTTTAGTGTAAATGTGAAAAGCTGGTGCCTTGCTTTACCACTACTACCAATAATTTTTCCAGCGACAAATAAATCAAGAGGCCATCAGTTCGCTGCAATCATCCCCGTCTTTTATGCCCGCTTTTGTCCGCCCTAAAAGCTAGTACATTATAAGATAACGAAGCCCAAGCCGCAAAGGAAGCTAGTCCACCAGGGAGCATGGATTTTGTGGTGGCCACCGCATCACCTTCTGGTGTATCAACACTGCATGATTGCATGTGGGGGAGCCGTCCATACATTTTATGAGTGAGGGTATTATTCTCTCCCCGGTACCGTGCTGACAATAATAACAGCTGATATAAGATATTTATGATGATAGGAAAGAGACTTGGTGCTATACGGTATATGAGAGATTTTATTATAGAAGGAGGAATGGGAAGGGGAAGGGGAAGGGAAAGGGATTTTTAGATTGGCGTGGGGAACAAAGGAAAAGACAGAAAGTGCAACGTCACTGTAAGTTGTAGGGTGAGTATTGAATGAGTGGAGGATTCCACATTTGCTTGCTTCCCTAATCCACATCGAACCCCTCCCCCTTCTCCTCTTCCATCTCTCTCTCTCTCTCTCTCTCTCTCTCTCTCTCTATTTGGGAAGAAATTCCCCTCGATTTCTTTCCTTTCTCTACTACCTTTCCTTTTGCTTTGCTCTCTTCATTTCGTTTTGTATGGAATTTTTGGCTAGATATCCGCTTAGTCAGTCTTCTGTTTAGGATTTCAGGTGGGTTCTGGTCTTTGGGCGGTTGGATTTGTTTCATTTGTTCATTTATTGGCACTTCGATGCAAGTTTTATAGATTTTCTTCGTTTGAGGTAGGAAAGCATGCGTTGTCGTGTCATGGAATAATCTGGTCTTAATTTCTTTTCCCCTATTTGATATGCTGATGAAGGGTTTGGTGCAGTTCTATCCGCTAGTGCCATAAAGTCTAATTCCTTCCCCTTTGTTTTAATTCTTGTTTGCCGGAGTTTTGGTTTGAAAACTTTTTATGGATTCTATGTTTTAAATATGATGGAAATTCATCACCCTAGAGTTCCCTCTCTCTCTCTCTCTCTCTCTCTCTCTCTCTCTCTCTCTCTCTCTCTCTCTCTCTCTCTCTCTCTTCACTTGATAAATTATATTTGAGTGACATGTGGAACATGGATAACCCTTGGAGATGCATGTCAGACCAGTAAATGATGATGTTCCTTTTTGTAAACTTTGGAATCCACAGGATTTCTTTTTATCAGATGAGAGGAAACAAATAGATCTGCTGCCATCAGTACTCGAGCCATATATTCATCAACCTTAGCCTTTCTTAATTTCTTTCCAAAAATTATTCAAGGGTTCTCCACTCAACAGTAGACCGAGATGATTAAAGGGCTTCCAATTCAGCAGCTCCAGCTGGTGGAGGAGAACATGTCCAATCTAACTTCAGCCTCCGGGGAAGCCAGCGTCACTTCCAACCAGCAGTCCTTTGCCTCCCCAAACCCAGCCCCGCTGAAGAAAAAGAGGAACCTCCCAGGAAACCCAGGTCTTGCACCTATACCGACTCAATTGTCATGGGTTAATTAGTGTCGGCTATCATGTTTTTGTTTTAATCCAGTCATTAAATATATGCGGAAAATATTCCATTTTCTTGGTTTTTTTTTTTTTTTTTTTTTTGGAATTGGATCTCAGACCCAGATGCGGAGGTGATAGCACTGTCCCCGAAGACCCTGATGGCTACCAACAGGTTCGTGTGCGAGATCTGCAACAAAGGGTTTCAGAGGGATCAGAACCTGCAGCTCCACAGGAGGGGCCATAACCTCCCATGGAAGCTGAAGCAGAGAAGCAGCAAGGAGGTGAGGAAGAAGGTGTACATCTGCCCGGAGGCGACATGCGTGCACCATGATCCCTCTAGGGCTCTTGGGGACCTGACCGGAATCAAGAAGCACTTCAGCAGGAAACATGGGGAGAAGAAGTGGAAGTGTGACAAGTGCTCCAAGAAGTATGCTGTTCAATCTGATTGGAAGGCCCACTCCAAGATCTGTGGCACAAGGGAATACAGATGTGACTGTGGTACTCTCTTCTCAAGGTAGCAATAAAACTAAACTAACTTTTAGATTTAATAATAGAAATTCCCTACACATGAAACAAATGCCTAGCACTGGAAAAGGAATACTTGAAGCTAAGCTTCATAGTTCAAAAAGAATATATATATATAAATATATGCTGCATTAAATCCATCGAGCATTCAATGTTAGCAATCCAAAAGTACTGCTAGCTAGCAGGCTGCTATGGTAGTCATAACCACTTCTATTGGGTTTGGGTCATGGTGGATGGCATGAGACATATCAGCAAAATGTCCCCATGGATACAATTATACAAAACCCAGATACCGAAGGCATGATATTTTTTCCCCATTCGATTTGTTTTCATTTCTTTCCTTTTTTCACCTTGGTTTCTTTTTGGAGTTATGTCATGAGCTTTTTTGGATGATGGATCCCTTTGTGATTCTTGTTCTTTTTGTGTTTTTTGCTCGCTTTTCCTTGTTGGTTATTGTTCTTGGTGCAGGAGGGATAGCTTTATCACCCACAGAGCCTTCTGCGATGCATTGGCAGAAGAGAGTGCAAGGACCATGACAGCAAACCCTCTGGCTAACCACACCCCGCTGATATTCTCTCAGCCCACATCATCCCGTGACCCCTCTCCACTTCCGCACACCACCCTCCAATCCCAGTTCCCTCACCCGATGAGAACCATAGAGACCAATACCAACATCACGGGCAGCCATGGGCTACAGGAGCTGTCACTGAAAAGAGAGCAACACTTCAGCATGAGACCAGATATCCCACCATGGCTGGCTTGCCAGGGCCCCACTTCTCTGAACCAACTGGACCTCCATTCCTCCATCTACTCCACTCTCTCCACGAGACTAGAACAGCATTATTCTCATGAAAACCCAGCTGGCCCTCCTCCACCTCTCCCCCCTCCTTACCAAGGGCCCTCAAGTGCTGCCTCTTCTCACATGTCAGCCACTGCACTGCTGCAAAAGGCAGCTCAGATGGGTGCAACCACGAGCAGACCTCCACTCCACGATCAAATGGCAGCCCACACGGCCAATGCTACGGTTGCCAATGCTACTACTGGCTTTGCCCTTGGCTTGTCCTCGCACCAAGAGATGGCTGGAGGTGGTGGTGGTTTTGGACATGCGTCAGCACCTCCTCTTCTCCAAGACATGATGATGACTTCCCTCCCTTCGGTTCCTTGCTTTGGTGGGTCTTTCGAGGAGGCTTTTGGGGGGATGCTTGGATCCAAAAGGGAAGAGAACAGTAATATGGAAAGCATTGCAAGAAGCCATGGAAGGAATGAGGAAGGAGGAAGTGGTGGTGCGGGTGGTGGAAATGATGGGTTGACTAGAGACTTCTTGGGCCTGAGAGCATTTTCCCACAGGGATTTCATAAACATGGCTGGGCTCAATTCTTGCATGAGTTCTTCCTCATATGAGCAGCCCCAACAAAACAAGCAGCCATGGCATGGTTAGTTACTCCAAGGAAACTGGTGTGAATGGGCTCCAAATTTCAGAATTTTGAAGGAAAAAATAAAAAATTAATAATAAAAAAAACGATGGTAACTATTCTTTATCTAGTTCTTATATTTTTCTCTTTCAAAACCAAGGGAGGAAAGCTTGTCCCACATCTCTATTTTTGCTGCAGAATTCACTCGTAAGTTGAGGTTGCAATGGCACTCTAGATTAATTTGTTGTTGAATGAATGTTCTTATCTTCGTTCTTGCAATAATGCTTCTCATGTGCTCCTCTATTGAAGGTATACATCCTCCTTGTAATCAGGATGAAATAATAGAAATTTTTAACTCAACTGAAATAGAGTTGACCGGCCATAGAGGCACAAAAAAAAATTTAGATTTATTTTCTTTCCTCTCATAATTACCAGTCATCATTGATCAAAATTTTAGTTAGCAGGTCTCACTTTTCACTCTTTCTTTCTTTTCTTTTTCTCCCGTTATATTTTTCTTGCTTCTTTTGTTGTGAGTATCCATAGCTTAGGAGGAAACTTTTCAAGCTGTCCACACCGTATTCCACAAGCACATCTTTCACACTCTTCATGTTTTTGCTGTTGAAAAGCGTACAACGCAGTATTTAGAACCCTAATAACACTGATAATATGCAACCACACCAGATCCATCATACACTCAAGATGAGAACTTTAATCTTCTTAAGGATCATTTCGGGTTATAATAATAATAATAATAACAACAACCGACATTGTAGATATGATTAATTATTTTTATGCAAAAGGAATAATCAATTATTTTAGGATAAAAGTACGTAGTTGCATTGTTGTATTTTATTATTCATTATGCTCCTCTCTTTTTGTACGTTTTTGCATCATATCATTTGGTTCGCGTAATTGGAAAATAAAAGAAATTGAAAGGCCTGCAAAGTAGGGCATATAAATGGATCACCAGGATATGCTTTTGAGATGATCATGGTAAAAAGGGTTTGCAGTATGAAAAGAAGTCAATGATTAGAGAGGTGATTGTTGGATATGCCCTTCTTCTTTCTCTATATATGTAGCTCTTGGCAGCCAAGTCTCGTGTCACATTGGGCACGTGTAAAGAATGACTAGGCGTGCCAATGGCATCATTCCTTTAAGCATGGTTCATTCATATACGCTTCGCATTTTAGTATATATATGCTGCAATTAATCATCGGCAGCTAGCGACCAGATTACACTAATCCAGCATAATATATATAATTTTAGTACTGCAAGGCTTTTCTTTGGCCCGATTAAATAAGACCATAGTCTGTAAATTCTGATCGTTGGCTTGCTTTCTCTCTCTCTCTCTCTCTCTCTCTCTACTACTTCAAGAACTGCAAGCATATAAAGTGATTTTAGACGAGAGGAGGACAATGTTGCGAAGAGGAAAGTATCATAAATTTATTTGCAAATTGTAAGGTAACTCCTATTTCTGAATCTCGTAGAACTTTTTATCATCTTTTAAGAACGTAGCTACAGAGTTTGTTGCGAATATATATATGAATAAATAAATAAAATGGTGCAGTTAAGTTGGATTTGGCCAGTCTTTCGTTCAAACTGCAGCTAGCAACCGGGACTTGGCTAGGCTACCTAAATTCGTGCTTTCCAAGAGTACATTATAATTTCACGACAAATGGAGCTGGCATTGGACGTTTGCTCGTGTTGCTTCTGATTTGCAGAATCGATTGTACGTATTCGCATTAATCATGGATGGCTTCCACCGTTTTTAAATAATCTAAGAGTACCTTAGCTCGGCACATATACCAAGAAATTCAGAAAGCTGGAAGGCAAGGACATGAAGCTATGCTACGTCCATGCTGCTGCGAAGCCCGCACTCGCTTCACTCACTTGTAGGAGAGCACCCAATTCATGTAACAAACTAGTATGTCATGCATATAAAGAGGAGAGAAGAGAGAGAGAGAGAGAGAGAGAGAGAGAGAGAGATACTAATTGGCAAGAAGATGGCTCTGAGCGTGTGGGACGTGATGATTTTGGTGCAGCCTTGTTTTTATATGTCAACGAGCCAGTGACAAAGACAAGAGCACTTTATTGGTCAAAACAGCGCGCAGGCACACATGCAGACATGCATACATACATGGAGCGAGAGGGGGTGGGTGGGGGAGAGAGAGAGAGAAATGAGAGAATCTCCCACACTCTCAGCCACCGTTTTTATTCTTTTTGAGCTTTTGTCACATCTGTGCGTGGGTGGTGGTAGCGTTGCTGATGTCGAGGCAGGAGACGCAGCAGCCATCACGAGGTTGGCGAAGGGGCCGCACGCTCCTCTCCGGATAAAAATCCCATCCAGGCCACGGTAAGTCGTATATATATATATATATATATATATATATATATATATATATATATATGGGGGGAGGCCCCTCATTGCTCGCCCCATCGATCCTTCTTTCACACATATTTTAAAGCACTTTCACGGATAAATTAGCACGAGGAAGACCTCTAATTAATGGAGCCAAAAAAAAAAAAAAAAAGAAAGAGAGAAGAGAAAGGGAGGTCAAAATGGCACGAGGGAGGGGCTTTACTTTTATCTATATCAAAAAGAACCAATGTTGAAGAAGATGGAGCAAATAAATTGATGATTTATTCATGTAAAATCATGATACATATAAAGAAGATACATGTCTTAGAAGACAGGAAGGTAAAATTAAGAAGGAGAAAATCAAGAGAAGAAAATAATAGAAGACCATATATATGAAGATTTTCAATACTCCTCCTCAAGATGGGGTGAAGATATTATGGAGACCTATCTTGCTAACTAGTGATAGAAAAAAAAGATTCACTTAGTTCTTTTGTTAAAATATCTGCCACTTGATTAGCTGAGCAGATAAAGGGGATATAAATATGTCTGATGGTCACCTTTTTCTTTAATAAAATGGCGATCAATCTCAATATATTTGGTACGATCATGTTGCATCGGATTATTCATAATTTCAATTGCCACTTTTTTATCACAGTATAGCATCACAGGAGACTTCTCATAAGGCATAACTCTTGGAGTAATTTATATAGCTAGAGAAGGTCACAGATTCCTTGAGCCATTGCTCTATACTCAGCCTTGCAGTCGATCTGGCTACAACTGATTGCTTCTTACTTTTCTAAGTAACTAAATTACCACCAACGAATGTGCAGTAACCAGTGGTGGAGCATCGATCATCCAGTGAGCCTGCTCAGTCTGCATCAGTAAATGCTTCTATTCTCAAGAAATCATGTCAGGAAAATAACAATCCACATCTATGATATATTTTTAGGTAGCATAGTACCCGATATACTACCTCCATATGTTGCTCTCGTGAATCATGCATAAATTGACTGACGATACTGATTACAAAGACAATGTCTGGTCTAATATGAGAAAGATAAATTAGCTTCCCTACTAGTCGCTGATATTAACCGCGATCAACATGAGCTCCATCATTTGCTATTAACCTATGATTCTGGTCAATGGGAGTGTTAACTGGTTTACACCATAACATCCTCGTCTCATTAAGAAGATCAAGAATATATTTTTGCTGAGTCAAAAAAATGCCGTGAGATAATCTAGAGACTTCAATACCCAAAAAATACCTCAACAGTCCAAAGTCTTTAATCTCAAACTCGCAAGCCAGATTTCGTTTAAGCCATGCAATCTCCTCAGGATTATCCCAGTGACAATTATGTCATCAAAATATACTATTAGAATAGTTCTCTTCCCATCAGTATGCCTATAAAATAGAGTATGATCAGCATTACTTTGTGAATATCCCATCTTAAGCACGGCTTGGCTAAAGCGTTCAAACCAGGCACGGGAAGACTATTTGAGGCCTTAAAGAGAGTGCCTTAATCTACATACCAACCCTGTTATAGCTTTACTCACAAACCCAGGAGGAATCTGCATATACACCTCCTCCTGAAGATCTCCACGAAGAAAAGCACTCTTCACATCTAACTGATATAGCACCCAGCCATAGTTAGCAGCACATGAAATCAAAGTACGTACTAAGTTCATTTTTGCCACAAGGGTGAAGGTCTTCTCATAGTCGATGCCGTACATCTGTGTATATCATTTTGTCACTAGGCAAGCCTTGTATTTCTCAAGTTTGCCTTCAATATTATACTTTATTATATGCACCCATTTACAGTCTATTGGTTGCTTCCTGCTAGGTAGAGTCACCAAATCTCATGTATGGTTCTTTGACAAAGCATTCATCTCCTCTATCATCGCCTGCCTCTAATTTGGATTTGTCATAGCCACCTTCCAATTAATGAAAATGCAAACATATTTTAATGCAGCTACAAAGGATTTATAAGAAGGAGACAGTGACTTATAGGATACATGGTTAGAAATATCATAATGATAGCAAGAAAAGAAACGATCAGGTGGGAACCTTTTCGTTTAGTAATAGGAATATCTAAATCAGAGCAAATAGAGTCGTTACCATTATGCATAGAGGAATGGGAGAACGTAGAAGGCCCGCATGGAGCTATGCTCGAGGTAGAGGCGTGGATGACTAGAGAATGCATAATAGCCTCACTCCGCTTTCCTTGAATACCATCATCCTGTGCATCACTATATCCTCTTGTGTATCATTAGACACTACTTTTTTATTAGTTGCTACATCCTTATTCTGCTCCCCCTCATGCCAAGGGCACCAGATGGCATGGTCAAGAACTCATATGACATAGAGTGCCACTTGGCTTAGTCGAAAGGCTGGAAAGTTGTTGCATCCCATAGTAAGGCTCCATTTCTCGAAAGGTTACATCCATGGTGATGAGCATCTGCCGTGTAGGTGGGTGATAGCATTTATATCATTTCTTAGAGGCAGAATAACCTACAAAAATACATTTCAAAGCTCGAGGATCTAGTTTACTAATAAATGGGGTATGGTTATGAGCAAAACAGACACAGCCAAAAATACAGGGTAGTACAATATATTCAGTCTACCCTTGCAAATATTCAAGTGAAGACTTGAAGTCGAGAACTCAGAGAGGCATACAGTTGATCATGTAAGCCACAGTCAGAACAGCCTTGCCCCACAAAAATTTTGGAACTTGCATAGTAAACATGAGTGTATGAGTTACCTCTAGCAAATGTCAATTCTTTCATTCGGCGACTCCATTCTGTGCAGGTGTATCCACACAAGTAGTCTTATGAATGCTTCCATGATCCCGGAGATAGGCACGAAAAGCATGATTCATATACTTCATATCATTGTTAGATCTAAGTATTTTAACTTTTGCTCCAAACCGGGTGTTCACCGGTCTATAAAATTTTTTAAAACATGAGAAGACTCATGCTTACTTTTCAGTAAGTATAACCAGGTCACCCGACTGTAGCAATCAATGAAAGTAACAAACCACCGATGCCCTGTAGTGGAAACAATACTACAAGATCCCCAAACATCTGAATGTATAATATCAAACTTATTTGTGCTTCTATTATTAGAAAGAGAATACACTTCACAAGTGTGTTTGGCAAATGCACAGTCATCACAAACTAAAAAAAACTGTTGGTAGAACTAAAACGAGTAGGAAATAACTGACGTAAAGTAGAAAAAGCGATGTAACCTAGTCTTCGGTGATGAAGCAGGAGCTCAAAAGAAGCCTTTTCCACAGATATAGTACACCCGAGCAATGAATCATGAGGCCACTCCCTATCATTCTCCAGATAGTACAGTTCATTGTGCATTTTACCACATCCAAGTGTCTTCCTCGTTGTCAGCTCCTGAAAAATATAATGAGATGGCCAAAAGTGACAGAATAGTTCAAATCTTGAGTAAGAGAGCTAATAGATAATAAGTTCGTGAGAAAGGTAGGGACAAACAAAACAGAGGATAACTTGAGTAAGTGTATAGTTGATCGTACCCTTACCTGACATGGCTGAAAATGATCCATCAGCTATACAAACTTTATCTCGACCACTAAATGCATGACTGGTACTGCATGTAATACCTGACTGGGCAAAATTAGAAGTGTGCAATGGTTGGCTATCGAAAGCTGGTAGGGGCAATGAATTAGAGATAGATTCATATTTATCCAACAACTACTTCATGGTCTGATAGTCTTCAATGGAGAGACCAGCAGGAGACTCCTCCACTTCTTTAGATAGATGTGCATTATGTGGACCATGACCCCGACCACGGCCACGATCCCAACCTTTTTGCCTAGACTGAGTAGGGCGATCATGTAATTCCCAGCAGGTTACTTTGATATGACCAAGCTTATGACAATAATTGTAGATAGGAGATGCTCGGTCACCAGATCGAGGCAGTGATTTAGCTGTGAGGGTAGAGCGGATTGGCTCACTAGAAGTAGTGACACGGATCCTTGACTCCTCTCGTAAAATAGTGGAGAATGCCTGACTGAGGCTTGGCATCTCCTCTCGTGCCAAGAGTTGTACCCGAATTGGCTCAAATTCAAGATTCAAACCATACAGAAAATCCTGAACGTGCTCCTCATCCTAGTACCTCTGAAAATGCTGGACATCGACAGAGCTCTCTGAAGTAAAGGTACGGTAGTGGTCAACTTTTGTCCATAAGCATTTCAGTTCAATAACATAATCAGTAACAGAAAGGGTGCCTTGACGGAGCTGCCGCAATTGGCACCGTATCTCATAAACCTGTGCAGGATTAGCCCTCTACGAATACATCTGGACTATGACCTCCCATATTTCATATGCAGTCTCCAATAACTAGATGCTCATTGAAATCCGGGACCATGGTGTTAAGTAAAAAGGCCATGACCACCAAATTTTTCATATCCCACTAAGTAATACCTGGGCTCCATCAGCAGGTCTCTGTATGGTGCCAGTGAGATATCCCTCCAAACCATGACTTCTATAAGCAGTCGGGTACTGCGAGATCATGATAAAAATGTGGCTGGCCCATCAAGCTTGATAGCAACTTGAAGGGCATTCAATGTGCACTCTCTTTCATGGATCCGTCTGGATGAGTTGCAGCCTGGATAGCGAAAACTTGTGCTGTGAGCAACCTACCAATGAGTTCCTCCAAATCTTTAGTAGTGACAGGATGCGACATATGTTATCCGAACTTAGCCATATAAAAAAGATAGATCCTAAGAAATAACCAGCACCAACTGGTCAACAACTAAGCATGACATCGTATTGAAAGAACAAAATAGGTTATGCCTGCAGTGCGCTGCAGGTATCAAGGCAGGGATGGTGAGCGGTGGTCTTCGAGACCTGCTACCACCAGGTGACGAGAGCCACAGGGGCCGTGAGGGGAGGGGGGAACAACGGAGATGGGCCACAGATGAGGGCGAGTAGCAACAGGAATTGCTTTTCCATTAATGGGCCACAGGTCGGTGGTCAGCTGATGGGAGGGGAAGATCGAAAACCAAGGCAGAGGGAGGAAGCGATGGCGGGCGAGGGCAACGGTTGGAGGCAGAGACGATGAGCGGCAGCATCGAAGGACGAGAAAGCCTGGCTAGCGAGAGTGGTGAGGGCGAAGGGGTTAGGCGAAGGCGGAGGGGTTGGGCTAAGGGGTCAGGGCAAGGATGGCAGACGCGACTGAGGAGGCGAGGGGTTGGGCGAGCACCTTGGTGGTTCTCGCCGGCGAGGGCAGAGACTGCACTCTTCACTGGGCAGCATCGGGAGAGGGTTTTCGAAGATCCAGCAAGATGAGTAGGTAGGTTTGGTGAGAGGGCCACGGTGGAGATGGGAGAGGGTTTGGTGAGGGCAGCATCGAGAGGATAAGGGTGACATTGGGAGAGGGCGGCATCAAGAGAGAGAGAGAGAGAGGGGATTTGGTGAGGGTGTGTTGGGAGAGAGAGAGGGTTTGGGTCGAGTGTGGGCGGCGTTGGGATAGGAGAGGGTTGTTTGGAGAGGGATAAGGGAGGTTTAGGAGAGGTTTTTGGAGGGTTTAGGAGAGAAGGATTAGGGAGGTTTAGGAGGCTCTTGAAAAAGATGGAGCAAATGAATTGATGGTTTATTCATGTAGAATCATAGTATATATAGAGAAGATACAGGTCTCAAGAAGGCAGGAAGGTAAAACTAGTAAGGAAAAAATTAAAAGAAGAAAATAATAGAAGATTATACATATATATGAAGATTTCCAATAATCAAAGGGATCGGAGGGGGGGCACGAAGTCTTACACTATGGAGAGGTCCAAGTAGCTGTTGACATTGGAGGATTCTATGCATGTAAATTAAAGAATGCTGGTTAATGCTAAAGATTATTATTAGCCTGTAGGATTTTCCTTAGGAATCAATTAAGATATGATATATAATAGCATAGGCCATGGACTCCATTCGTTTGTGCTGCATTTTATATCTGCTGCATGCAGCCTTCCTACAATTGGGGCGTGTTAGGTTTGAGACCACCAATTGGTCAACGCCGGCAAACTAATTATTAATTTGAAACATGGAATTCTGACTTGTAAGTTTGATAACTAGATTGTCTTTATAAAAAAAGAGAGTTTGATGGCTAGATGCATGAGACCTAGAATTCGATGAGATTGACTATCCTCAATTTGTTTTCGTAGTCAAAAGCAAACCTGCCCACTAGTTGTATTATCGTAATGTAATCAAAACATTCTGGGCGATGTATCTACCACTAGAATTTCTTGGTGTCATTAACTTCATGGTCTAAGAAGAAACAAGGAAAAAGAAACGACTTGAAGCTGATGTTATTATATATAATCCGGAGTATAGACTTTGGGGCTCATGTCTTTTCTTTAATTCGTGGTTAAGACAACATTGGGGTTAATAGTCAAGAGCTCTATAAATTATGAAATAGAAGCTCGTTAACAATAGCTGTATATTATAACCTTCAGCTCAATTTTTTATTTGAATTAAGGATTTCAAGATCTATCTTTATGTTTGTCTTAGAATGAAATGTTTGAACTTTTAGTAGTACAAATCAAACTGTGGATTGGTTTACATGCTAGTTTTGGTCATGGTCTATATTATATGCGTCCAAAATACTTTGCCGCCCTAGTCTTGCGGAACCTTGTGTATGCTGGAGAGCCAATCTCTTAACAAAGCGCTTCTAATTGCATGGTTAGTGCGACAAAGTTAAATTTTGAGAATGCTGGGAAGAAAAGCTTAATACCATGTATCCTTTAATTTGATACATACTGAACTGAACTCTTTGATTAAAACTGAACACACCCAGTTTTGTGATAAATTTTTATCCCGTAAACTATTAGTCTTGAAATATAATTTACTCTTAGAGAAGTATATTACTTTTTTTTCTAAGCAAAGAAAAGAATGTACATGCATACATACATACATACATATATGTATGTACGTATATATACACTTATGTACGTACATACACACATGTATACATACATATACACATATGTACGTACATACACATATATATATATATATATATATATATATATATATATATATATGTATATATAATAAATTTCAGATCTAATCAATATTGATATACCGAGTATCTTATCTGTTGATACAAAGTATTCCGGCGATCCCTACGATCCGAATCCGAGTTGTTAGAATTGGATTAGGTTCAACAACGGATCATGAAATCTTGGCGATCTTCTCTATCTAATGAATGAAGAGTTCGTCTGGAATTTTCTTATTTTATTAATTCAGAATTAGTGTTTGCTTCTTCTAATTATATCGACGCTTTACTCCTACAATTATTTTTTTGTTAAGACAATACCCCAAGGAAAGGAAGGATTGTTTTGAGGATGAATAATTGCTGATCCGCTCGTTTTCTTCCTTTGCATCCTTAATTAGCTTAGTGTGTGTATATATATATATATTGAAAAAGACATCTAACAAGAAAGAGGTTCACATATTGAACAAAATAATGGTCATGCCTAAGGAATTCTTCTCTCCCTTGTAGGACATATGCAGCTTAGAAATGAGTGTTACATGTCAAGATAAGGACCATTAGTGCGCAGCATCTTTATGCTCATTGCATAGACTATGATATATCTTCCACCTCATATATGGGGCACCTCCATACTATGAGATGTATAAAGTGCCATGTCAGAAAACTACTTATCTGGGCTCCACATAGAGTCATTATAGATGCTGCTAGCTAATAGTTGACCAAGAGAATGAACAAATTTGAGGGTGGAATTTTGTGCTGCTTTGCTAATTAAGTTCATAATAATTTAACTAATTAATCGATGAATGTCGGACAAGGTTTTATATTTTCATAGTCAAAAAAATGCATATGATGTATTCATATGTCTTGATTTGATTACAATATTGAGTACTTGCCCAATTTGCCACATAATTAGCTGCTGAAAATGAGAAGTTATTACTTGTAATCCAAGATATTATTTTCAACGATGACAACTTTGCTTTACCGTGATAAAAGGTAACGCAAGCATTGATTGATCAGGATATGAGAGAGGAGCTTTTACAGATTAGTCCCCAAGATCTTTCGTATTTCCATATTGATCCCTATCTTTATTTTTTATTTGTACAAATTTGTCCTTCTACTAGTTTTCGTTGATCAATCCCCGGTTAAGGTTCATTAAGATTCTAAAAGGATAAAATAAATTTGGTATAATAGTGAATGAGGAATTAAAATAGAACTCTACCTCTTCTCTTTTACTTCATCCTCTTCTCATTCAGGACTTGCTTAGATGTCCAAAAGATATGAATTTAGCATTATTAGGGGAATAAAATTAGTAGAATATTTCATTATATTTTCTAGTTAACCTGAGAGATGTCCAAGCAATAAGTCGTAAGCTTATATGGATTTATATATAAAAACATGAATTAATATATAAATATGAAAGATTTAGAGAATTAATTTGCCAAAAAAACCTTTATCCACGTTTCCTCTCCTAATGTATTAGCAACATGGAGATTTCACTGTTTCATTGCTGAGTTGAGATGCCCAGTTTAGATGTACACAGATATGCCAGTAGTGGAAGATTATATATTGTGATGTGACATCCTGAAGCCATGCCAGAAGGAAGAGAATTTTGTAACGTCGTCTTATGGAAAGCATTCAACCACGACTAAAGAATAAGAAGCCAGATGTGCAAACCATTCCAGGGTTGAAAACATTACGCATAGACGAATCAAATCCTTGGAGATGATGCAATTAATTCGTAATCTAAAAATCGCATGGTCATCGTGTCCAAGTTACAATGTTTTGGGACACTCGAGGTCTCCAGATTCTTCCACGTACTTACATTTGTTTTGAGACATTGACATGGCTGCGATTATGAGGTAATTAAAGAAGATATAAATGGTTCTCGGAGGAACTAAAAACACCAGGGATTGTAACTCTGGATTCGTCGCCAACTTAGGATTGACCTAAAAATGGGGAAGTGTAAATGCTGTTATGTATTTGGATAGTCCAGCCGATCCATTCATGTTGGACATGAACAAAGCTTTGGTTGGGACCGCGAGAGGGCGCGGATAGGAAAAAGGCTGAGCCTTTAAACAAAAGGCTTAAAAGGCTCCAAACTTTGGCCCTCGAGGCATAAAGGCAACAGGAACATCCTACCAGAATAAAAGGCAACGGGAATAAAGAATAATTAACCCCGGCAAGAGTACGTCCGTCGCACGCACACCAACGAGCTTTTCTTTTGTTTCCTTGCTTTCTTCTCCTAAGAACACGTGAAGCTCCGGAACCCCGCTGCTCTCTGTTTCTCCCGCTGCTCTCTGTTTCTCCCGACCGGTATTCGGAGGCGAATTATTGCAAGGGCTGTAGCCTGAATTTAACCTTCGAACTCCATGCCCATAAACGTGACCACTGTTTCTTCATGGCTTTACGCTTCTGTCGTCACGTGACATGCAGAGCAGGCATGCGTTGGACATGAGATGTACTATAAATGGCTTTAATCCTTTCATGTTTTATGATTTAGTAAAAATGTAGGCACGGGATGTACCATATTTTTTGTCCGCTCTATTCATATTTTTGATACAGATTATGATTTTTTTTTTTTTTTTGTTGGCTAACTGATAAGTTGATGTACTCGATAGACGAGCATCCGTATAAATCATCGACGAGTGGTGCAGTTTGTTGTGAGATTTTTTTCACAATTAGCTGGCAGAGATTCGAGTCTTGGTTTATCTCACAACCAGCTGGCAGGGATTCGAGTCTTGATTTAGACATATTTTGATAAAAAAATCCGGGAATAAAATAAAAAATAAAAAAATAATCCAAAAATAATTTTTTTAAAAAAAAATTAATAAAATAATCATGGAGTCCCTGTTGACTGGTGATAGTGAAAAAGTTAGGAATATATATAATAAATTCTGCTCACTCGGCTGACGCCAGTGATAGTCAGGTTGACGTACTCATCTTCGGATGGGGAACGGCTGCGAAAAAATTAATATGCGCCGTGCATCGAACATTCCTTGGTTGACTTACTTATCTTTGGATGGGGAACCTCATCTTTGAATGGGGAATGGCTGCGAAAAAATTAATATGCGCCGTGCATCGAACATTTCCTGGCTGGCATTGGAAGACCGTTTGAGGATGGCCACGTCCGGGATCTAACTCCTTCTCTTTTTTATTTATCCAAAAAAAAAAAAAAATGAGTATCCATTATTAAAAATTTTATTTTAAAATAAAAATCCCACTTTGAGTAAGTGTTAGATTGGAGAACTCTCACCAACGTCCCCTTCCGTTTCTCACTCTCCGTGTCCCCCACCTTTCTGGGATCTAACTCCTTCTCTTTTTTATTTATCCAAAAAAAAAAAAATATGAGTATCCATTATTAAAAATTTTATTTTAAAATAAAAATCCCACTTTGAGTAAGTGTTAGATTGGAGAACTCTCACCAACGTCCCGTTCCGTTTCTCACTCTCCGTGTCCCCCACCTTCAACTCTCTCTCTCTCATACCCTGTAACACACCCCCACTGTCTCTCCCTCCCCCATTTCATACGCCCCCTTCTCTCTCCGTCCCCCTCCCTCTCTCTGCTCCCACCCCCATCTCTCTCTCTCTCTCTCTCTGCCCCTCTTGCACGTCCTCCTCTCATGCCTGCTTTCCGATCTTTCATGCTCACGATAGGGGAATAAGGTCCACTCGTGCTCCCTTTATTCGTTTTTAATCATTACCGGCCGGACCAGTAAAACTGTTAAATATACAATTTTAACATTTGTAAATTTACTTCTATCAAAACAAAAAAATATATATATAAATTTACATGTCACAAGATTTGATAGAAAACAGCAAATAAAAATTACATTTTTATTTTTAATCAAGTAGTTATTGCAGTATTGGACCAAATGACAAGGAAATGCAAGACATTGCATATGCTTAGATTCTGATGTTTTAATTTTCATAATACAATATAATAGCTAAATATGTGGATTTGTGCTTGCCAATTTTATAATTCATAAGCTCCTTTTTTTCTTTTTTTTTTTTTTGATGTTTTTTAAATAGCCGAGTCAAGGTTTGGGATTGATACTGTAACACCCAGAAAAAAAAAAAAAAAAAAAAAAAAAAAAAAAAAAAAAAAAAAAAAAAAAAAAAAAAAAAAAAAAAAAAAAAAAAAAAAAAAAAAAAAAAAAGGGCGCGAGGAGCGCGGGGAACGAGCGCGCGACGCGCAGGCGGGCGACGCGCGAGCACGCGGGCACGCGGTGCGCGGCCCGGCCCATCACGGCGGCGCGCGTTGCGCGGCCCAGGCCCATGCGCGCGACGCGCGCGTGCGCGTGGGCTCGGCCCAGCCCGTGCCGGCTGTCGCGTGGGCGTTTCCCACGCGTTTCCCAGGTGTTTCCCAACCGTTTCTCGCGGTGTATGGCGGTCCATGGGGTTTCTGAGTGATCTGGACCGTCCGATCGTCCGATCGAACGGCTGAGATTGGTCCGAAGGAGTTTAGGCTTGATTAGGTGCTTTTGGATTCGGATTTGGATGTGGTTTGAGACGTCGATCTCAGATCTGACGGCTGGGGAGATATTTTAATGGTTTTGAACTTCCTAGGTTGCGTTTGAGATGATTTTAGATGGATTTTTCTCCTCTTTTTAAACAGGACGTCAATGGAAAGCAGGGAGGAGCCTGCTGAGAGCCATAAAAGAGAGGAGAAGAGAGAGAAAGAGAAGGGAAAAGAGAAGAGAAGAAGGAAAAAAGAGAAAGAGGAGAAGAGAGAGAAAGGGAGAGGGAAGGGATTTTGGTTTGGAAGATGAGGGAAGAGAAAATCGGGGGGAACTGATTTGATGAATTTATTTATTATTGTAGGAGATCAATCTTTTGAGCAGGGAGGATTTGGACGAATTTCGGGTATAGATTGATACCGGATATTTTGGATTAGCGGTTGAAGGTAAGGATTCTGGACGTGATCATCAGTTTATATATTATTTTATATATATGGTTTTGATCCGAGTGTATGATCATTGGCATGCATGAATTATTGTTGTATGGTGTAGTTGAGTTTTATGAAGAACAATATGATTATTGTTGTTATTATTTTATATTTCGGATATCGTGTTTATCGGATAAAAATTCTATTTTGATGATTTGGACCATGATGTCGGTCAGTGGAAGAGTTGAGATTTCATGTTTGATATTGTGGTTTTATCATTATTATTGTCGATATCTCATGCGTGATGTTATAAAAAAAAATTGATATTCGGATGGGTTGGACCATGATACCGGATTGCTAAACAGGTTGAACCATGAAACTGGATATCGAGTGGGTTGGACCACGATATCAGTTATTAAAATGGGTTGGACCACGATATCGGTTATCGAGTGGGTTGGACCACGATACCGGTTATCGAGAGATCACAAAAAATATGTTTTGACAAGTGTTAATGAAGTAAATACGGTATTTGGTCTAGCCATGCTACGGTTGCACCGTGGTTATACAGCCTGAGCCACGGGCTTTGTACGTGGGAGCCGGCCACGGACGGATAGTACGTGGGACAGCCGAGCCACGGGCTTAGTACGTGAGCAGGACCGACCATAGTATGCATGGTCGCTTTGAGGTTGCCAGTCATGGGCTGGTACATGACCGTGGTTAGACCAGAACCCTAAAGATAAAGGTGCAATAATGAGAATATTAAAGGAAAAATGCAAAGTTATCAAAGTTTTATAATACATGAGGCTTAGATCATTTAATTATATACTGGTATTTTGCTATTTTAGAAATGTATATTATTACTGGTGTGATCATATGAAAACCTTACTGGGCTGTAGAGCTCACAACCTACTTTCTTCTTTTACAGAGTCGTGCAGATACTTGGCTTGGTGATGAGTGAGATTTCCTTGAAGTAAGTGACTCTTGTGTACCCAGGCCTTGCATGATCTCTAGGGTAAAACCTAGGGTTTGTGCGGCCGGTCGCGTGCCGATTCCGGTGCTGGATTCGGGGCGTGACAGATACCTATTGCTGCATGATCACCCTCTGGGAGGATACGATGGTGCCAAAGAATCCTTCGGTCCTTTTCGACAAATTTAGATGTTGTTCTTGGTAGTTCGCCGATGGTAAACTGCAAATGGTCTTGGGATCGAGACTACCAGCAGGAGCATTCCGATGATTAAGTCAGAAAGGAAAGATAAAATGAGCAACAGCAATCAGAGCTGTGTATTGTGGTGACTATGAGAGTGTAAATATGATGAACACTCGGAGTGGCCTTCCTTGCCAGGTATTCTCCTTACCTATTTATAGTATTGTATGGGGTCATGAAAAGGCTACAGGGAGGTAGTTTCTAACGAGCGTAACGGATCCTAACAAGTTATTAGGATCTTGTCTCTTGCGATTCCTCCTGCTGGCACCTTTTCTATTAGGATCGCTGATTCTATTGAAATGCTGTCTCCCACGAGCTCATCTGTTGGTCGTGTCAGTCATATTCGTTGCAGTGGACACATAAAAAGATTGGTATAGTTGGAGCAAGTAGGGCGATCGTAGCAATCTGTACCGAAAGATGGCTAAGCACCATGAGTGGACCTTACCGAGAATGGGTCAAGCATCAAGGGTGGGTATTGGGTATCGACTCTCTGGTGTACCCAACTGAATGGAGGCCTAGGTCGAAGCTAATTAGGCACCCGATAGGCATGGAAATCGGTCCTGGCCACAAGGTCTTCCAGAACTTCTATAGGAGGTGGCCAAAAATGAAAGAGCTACCCGATTACTTTTTAGCCATCGATGCCATAATTGGTCATTCAGCGAGTGTCTCAGGGTTGAGAAAGAGTAGTCACCATAATAGAAAACCCCCATTTCCAATTCTAGAATAGCACCAAGTCAGTCTATCGGGTTTTGTTGCTTCAATGAGTTGGGAGTAGTCGCCTAACTGGCCCCGAGAATTGGGTTTGTTGTTTTACCTTCTGGCTTTTACTTCATTGCCTGGGAGTTGTCAAATGCTGTCTTGCCGCTTCGGAGAAGCACTCGGCCATTTTGAGAGAAACATCTAGGCATCGAAGGAGAGTTATTATCTTGGTATCCGAAGAGCAATGCCAAGATTCCCGAAAGTACGTGCAATCATCATCGATCAATTGGGTGGTGCCACGTAGCCCACCAGCTATAAGCAATGAATGCTACGTGTAAAGCTCGAGACATAGAAGTAGTTGGACATTTAGGCATTCAAAGCATTGTGACCATACCAAGACGAGAGCTATCCATGTGGGATGATCCGGGGATCTCAAGAACGCCGAGCTCCTAATCCCAATAGATCGAGGGCTCTATAAACAGGTGCCCCTTAGGCAGGTTGGGGGATCCTTGCCATTTCATTCAAAAGGCGATTGCTAAAGAAAGAGATTCGCGCTCTCCTTCCTTGAAATTTTTTCTTGGTTGGTTTTTGTTCTCCTTGCTCCTCTTGGTGCTCTTGTATAACTTAGGACATTCTAGAGGTTCAAGGGTGATCATCCTGATACCCATCTTTTGCTTTACATCCCTTCCTTCTTTCACCTATCTTTCAAGCGGAAGCATTTTCTTTTTTCGGCTTTCTGTTTAAGTCAACTTTTGTGCTCTTGGGGGATGTCTTTTGATGATGAGAGTCACTCGACGAGTCACCCTTTAAGGGCATTAAGTTTTGATGGATCCCTCTATCAAGGGAATGAGTCTTCTAAGGTCCCTCCGAAGACATAAGTCTGGTAAAGGAGCGTCCTGTGGATAGGGAGCCTTTGCCAAGAGAGGGAGCTTCGGAGAGGATGGAGGAGACTCGGTAGGGGAGGAACCCCGAGCCGAAGTGGAGGCCCCTGTCCCTCGGAAGAAAGGTTAGGCTTGGACTTCCTGAAGCTCGACCAAACCTTCTGCGAGGCCAATGTTGGAGATCTCGAATATGACCGAGGACGACATCATCAGATTCCGAGAGACATATGGAATCTTGGACGAGTTTCATCTCTATGCACCGAGACTAGAGGATCTAGTTGCCTCTTTTCCTGTTAGCTTCCTTACTGTATATGAGGAAGATCTTCATTAGCCTTCGCTTCCTTTTGCACCAGCTAATTCGGGATATGTTGCATCGCTATGATATCATACCCATGTAGCTCAGCCTGAATTCATTCCAAGTCTTGGCCAGCTTTGTCATTCTCTATCATTTCCATGGCATCAACCCCTGACTATCGTTGTTTAGGACCTTTTTCAAACTAAATAAACTTTTTGGGTCGAAGGGTTGGCACTTCTTTGATCTAAGAAAGGAGAGGAAACTCATAAAACTTTCTAGTTCCATTCATCATTGGAAGGCCCGAAGGGTTATCAAATCTCCATCTTATATTATTTATGGGCTAATGCCCTTAAGATGTTTTATGCAAATATGAGATGCAAAAAGAAAAGTTGTCCAAAACAAGTATTAAGTTTTTAAATATTAATTAGTTTCTTTATTTTAGTTAAGTGTTATGCGATGTCTTTATTTTTTTTCATGTTATGTTAATTTAAACAAAAAGAATAAAAGGTAGGTTTTAAATTTGGTTAGTTAGATATGTGAGAAAAAAAACTAAATTAGGCTAGAAATATAAAGCAACTAATATTAAGACAAGAAATCAAATCTAATATTCAAGGTAATTAATTAAAAAGTTAAGTATTTTTTTTCTTTTTTAGGTTAATTTGAAAAGGAAGAAACAAAAAAAGAGTTTTTTTTTTTTTTTTTTGTTAGTTTGAAAAGAAAGAAACTAATTAAAAGTAACTAAAAATATTTTTTTAAGTTAATTTGACCAGGAAAAAATTAAAAAATATATTTTTTCCTTTTTAGATTAGTTTGAAAAGAAAGAAACTAATTGAAAGCAACTAAAAATATTTTTTTTATGTTAGTTTGGAAAGAAGGAAACTAATTAAAAGAAAGTTCAGGGATTAGGATTGATCTTACCAAAATTGTAGAATGTTCCTTCTCTTCTTTTTTTTTTTTTTCTTTTTTTAATTTTTTTGATCTACAAAAAAAGAAAAGTTAGTAAATTGAATTTACAAGAAATCAAAGATAAAAAAACATCAGCGTTCATGCCTTTCCTAACAATGACGTCAAAAACTTAATAGATCGAGATGTTGTTATTAAGACACCATGATTATCAATTTAAAACTTGATTTCTAATTAATTAAAATTGTATAGAAAGTAGTGAGTCGGGTCGAATCCATAGAGAAGGCAGTGCATAAGATAAATTAAAATATTTTATTTTAAAAGAAAAAAATATTTTAAAATCAAGAAAATAAAAATTAAAAGTATGAAAGAAAATCAAAACTTAGTACATTCAATTTGTTAGTCAAATCTTAGCATCTACTTACAAGATAAGTAAAAGATATGAATTTAAATTATATATTTTTTTTTTGTATTAATTAAAATATAATTACAAGAAAATAACAACTAAATAAATAAATAAAAGCAGTAATAAAACATCTAAAGTTGATTGGCCGTAGTCCTATCAGAAAGTTGGTTGACGTCACTTCATCTTATTTCGTCGTACTCCATGAAGTGAAATGGACTTCCTCTTTTTCTTCCTCTTTGGATCTTGATCTTGGAGATGGAATAGGCTTAAAGATGGTGTAAGGACAAAACTTTTTTCAAAGAAATCTTATTCTTAGAGACCAACCCACAACCTAAAGTTAAACCCTCTATCCTACATCGTACACTCTCTCCAGGATGCTTTCTTCTATAGCTCAGGGGTCCTTTAAATAGAGCTTAGAAAAGGTCGAATTAGTGTAAGACTGAGAGTTAGACTTCTAGTAAAACTCTTGAAATTATTTTAGATACATTTAAACTCTGATTCATGTGCAGTTTGATTCGTTGAATTTTATAAATCTAGCTTTTCATGTTGGCAAATTTTTTAGTCAGTAATACAATCAATTTTCTTAGATTCTAGAGTTTCAAAAAATTTAATCAATATTAATATACCTGCCGAAGAGAAAAAATATGAATAAAATCTTTTATTAAATATTTTAATGGATATGTAGTGCTTCGGCTCAACATCTATCTTTCATAATTATATTCTAATTTTATATTTTTTAAAGGTATTTTAAAAATAGTTAGTTTTGTAAGAAGATCTAGTTTAATTATGAAATTAGGATTCTTAGAAAATGTTAGCATCAATAATTGCTTAAAATAAATACATAAATATATTATTTATCATATCCCCAACTTAATCATTGCTAGTCTCTTAGCAATGTAATAGACATATAAGTATTAAATTATAATCATGTGTTATTAAGAGCTTCCTTTACAAATATAGATCTAGAATTGAAAGTAAAAAGATCTAGCAAATAATACTAACTATGTATTGAGTTTTAGAAGTCAATTTAGTAGTCAACATAATTAAAGATTTTCTTAGAATTTATCTAAAGATCTACCATACTTGTATTTGTGATGACTAACTTAGCATTTTAGTGTTAGCTTGCAAAGAACAAATATTCTTTGCTTATTATCTATTTTGATTATTTTTTTATACATCACAAAATCAAGCTCACGAATGTAAGGTAGCTTTCATACAACCTGAATTTTTTTTAAGTGCTAAGCATCGTGGCTTTTCCTTCACTGTTAGATGCAAACCTCCATATTTAACTTAGGTACAGAAACCTAGTTATTAAACTTAGGACAATCCATATATACTCCATATTTTATATTTTTATTTTGGACAGGTAGCTCTTTCCTTAAATTCAAGGTGGCTTTCACATTATCTGATTTTTTTCAAATAGGTAACTCTTTCCTGAAATTCAAATTTCTTTAATTGAGATGTATATCAATTATCCATTTTAGTAATAACTGGATCCTCAATTGACCTTATAACTAACATTTACTTTGCCTCGTCAGTATGCATGTGCAATTGAAAATGCTAATAGCCTTTAGGTGATTTAAGTAAGCCATTAAAAGTCTAACCAACTAGCCTACTCCTTGACTCGCTATGGTCATTAGCAAATACTTTTTAACTCTATTATATTTATTCTAGTCTATTTTGCTCAAGATTTTTTTTCTTGACATATGATAAAATTATTCTATTTTCAAGATTTTTCAAAAAAAATTTAAAAATTTCTAGAGATCAAAAATATTAGCATTTGTGCCTTTCCTGGCAACGGTACCAAAAATTTAATAAATCACGATGTTGTTGTTAAGACACCATAATTATCAGTTTAAAATCTAACTTCTAATTAATTAAAATTGTATAGAAAGTAGCGAGTCAGGTCGAATCCATGAGAAAGGCAGTGCATAAAATAAATTGAAATCTTTGATTTTAAAAGGAAAAAAAAATATTTTGAAGTCAGAAAAATAAAAATTAAAAGTATGAAAGAAAATTATAACTTGGTATGTTTGATCTGTTAGTCAGATCTTAACATCTACTTGCGAGAAAATAAAAGACAGGAATTTAAATTATATAAAAATAAATTTATATTAATTAAGATTAATTATAAAAAAATAATAACTAAATAAATAAAGAAAAGCGGTAACAAAGCATCTAAAATTGATTTGCCGCAGTCTCATCGGGAAGTTGGTTGATATCACTTCGCCTTCTTCTACCGTATTTCATGGAGTGAACTGAGCTTCATTTTCTTCTTCCTCTTTGGATCTTGATCTTGGAGATAGAATAGACTTGAAAATGGTATAGGGGCAAAACTTTTCTCTAAGAAATTTCACTCTTAAAAGCTAACCCGTAATCTAAAGCTAAGCCTTCTATCCTGTACCATACACTCTCTCCAGGATACTTCTTTCTGTAGTCCACGGATCCTTTAAATAGAGCTTAGAGGAGGCCGAATTAGTATAGGACTGCAAGTTAGACTTCTAGTAGAACTCTTAAATTATTCTAGACTCGTTCGAACTCCAATTCACATTCCATTTGATCTGTTGGATTCTACAAATCGAGCTCTTCATATTGATAAGTTTTTTAGTCAGTAGTCCAACCAATTTTCTTAGATTCTAGTATTTTAAAAATTTTCATCAATCTTAATGTACCTGCTAAAAAGAAAAAACATGAATAAAATTTTTAATTAAGTATTTTGATGGATGTGTGATGCTTCGGCTCGATATCTACTTTTCATAATTATATTCTAACTTTATATTTTTCAAAGGTATTTTAAAAATAGTTAATTTTACAAGAAGGCCCAGTTTAATTATAAAATTAGAATTTTTAGAAGATGTTAGCACTAATAATTACTTAAAATATTTAAAATAAATATATAAATATGTGATTTATCATAAGGGTACCGGGTACCAACTCTCTAGTGTACCCGATTGAGTAGAGGCCCAAGTCGAAGCCGAATTAGGTGCCTAACGGGCATGGGAGTCGGCCAGGCACGAGATCTTCCAGAGCTTCTATAGGAGATGACCAGTGATGAAAAAGCTATCCGATCACTCGTCGGATGTCAATGCCATAATTGGTGATTCAGCAAATATCTCAAGACCGAGAAAAAGTAATCACCATAACAATACCCAATTGTAATCTAGTCATCTAAAAGGATCACCACTTATATTGTCTACTCTGGTAATCATGAATGGACTTGATCAAAGTAGAAACAATTACTATATTGAAAAGCCAAACTATGCATCAAACTTTTGACAATTCTGATTTGACCTAGGAAGTTTGATTGATATATTTTTTTATAAAAAAACTGGATAACTTCCTAAGCTTTATGATGCAATGCCAATCTTTAAAAGATTTGGAGGGACTTGATGTTCAAAACAAAATTCCATCATTTGTTTTTTAAAATAGACCGATATAAATAACAAGTTTTCTTTTTATGAAAGGATGTAATTAGGCATATTTCTCGATCCAAGAACAATTTAGCAAAGAAATTGCATATACAATTTTAAGTCAAGATTTACCTTGTCGAGATTTTTGCCTTCTCATGAGTTTTTTTATTAGCCATATTAAATTTGGAAATATTATAATCCCTTATAAATTAAAATAAAAATTGATCTAAATTGGACAAGGACGAACCTTTACCTATATAAACAATAATTTTGTAAATAAGTTACATTACCATTGATGAAAAAAAGGGAACCTAGATTTTTTTATATATTTTTAAATTTTTTTTAGAAATTTGAATTGAATGGGTGGAAGAATTTCTTCTTCTTTCTAATCAGAAAATTTTAGAATTATTGAACTTTCTTAGACTAAAATTTTATTTCAGCTAATTATTGCTCATGATTTTATCCTTGGATCATTCAACCTCTAGCCAAACAGGATGGGGTCAAGATAGAATGAATGACCAAGGGATTAATAGTCCAACCAAATCATTTCGGTCTTTAATTTTACAAAGTGGATTGGTAATTTACTTGGGAGAAGGTTGTGCCAGAAATATATATATATATATATATATATATATATATATATATATATATATATATATATATATAATGGAGCGGGACCGGGAGGTCGACCAGACCATCGCACAACGATCTTGGTTCCGCGCGCGCGCGGGCCGCGTTTTTTGCCCGAAGGATCCGGACGGGGCCGATGGAGCGGGACCGGGAGGTTGACCGGACTAAAGAGCGCACCGACCTTGGTTCCGCGTGCGCGCGGCCGCGTTTTTTGCCCGAGGGATCCGGACGGCGACGATGGAGCAGGACCGGGAGGTCGACCGGACCATTGAAAATCGACATTGGTTCCGCGCTTGCGCGGCCGCGATTTCATATATATATATATTGTTGCTGCCTGGATCATCGTGGTCCGTAGCTCCGGTGCATCGGGTTCCCCTCGCCGGACGCTCGGCCTCCGACCTCGTGAATCAACCCCCTCCGTCGGGCGGACCTGCAAAACATGGGAGACCTCTTCATGCTGGTCTTATGTAGACGAGCGACTCTTGTTATTTGGGGAGGCATGCTGGTCTTGGTATAGACCTGTGAGGCTTCTATTGGCCTGAGAGGTTTAGATGGATCGGTGAACCTCCTTCTTCTGGGTGGTTCAGGAAGTTGGTGAAGGAGCATAATGCCTTGGGTGGGGCACTCCTTCCTGATTGGTGTAAACTGTGACCTGGGGGCTTTAATATAGCCCTCCTTGTAGGAGACACGCTACAGGTCTGGCAGGGATGGTGATTTTACGTGTTGGGACTACCATCTAGGTCTCTTTCGTACCTGCACTTTGAAAAGCATACATGGGATGGTGTTAGATGGGTCATGGCATGCGGATCGAGATGATGCAGGTGAAGGCCCTCCGTGCACATGGTTCAGGTAGGTCCCTGCACGCGCGTGGATCAAGGGGCGACATGCAGAGTCTCTCCATGCATGCGGAATCCCACTGAAGCTGGGCACGCGGGCATGTCGGACCGGGCGCCACGCGTGCCGAGCATCTGGACTGTGGCACGGAGATGTTGAAACATGCCACGCTTTTACAGGCATGGCCGGACCGAACGGAGGCACGCCGGACGGAGCCAGTCATTCCGGACCGGACCGGAGAGCTCCGCTTTGGAGATGCGAGCGGGACTCCATGCGGGTGGAGCCAAACTGGAGTTGGCATCCTGTCGGGCTGAGCGCACGGGCAGAGGAGTACCGGTGTGCGCGGGTGAACCGGACAGAGCCGGACCGGAGTTGGGTGTGCCACGGGCGGAGGCGGAGTCGACCGGGCATCTGGTCTGAGTGCGGAGGTGAGGTGCCCTAGCACGGGCGAGGTGCCCTGGCGCGGGTGGAGCCGAGGTGCAGACCCCTGCGGGTGACCATGCATCAGAGCGAGCGGAGCCGGGGTGGTCGCGCATGCCGGACTGGAGCTGGGTGCATCGCGGGCGGAGGCGGAGCCGATGTCAACCACGAGTGAGACCCTGGCGCGAGCTTGGTGCCCTGGGCGGAGCCGAGGTGGGAACCTTGAGGGCGACCGGGCACCGGAGCGGGCAGAGTCGGGGTGGTCGCGCATGCCGGACCGGAGCTGGGTGTGCTGCAGGTGGAGGCGGAGCCAGAGTCGACCGCGGGCGAGACCCTGGCGCGGGCTTGGTGCCCTGGCACTGGCGACTGGACTGTGGCGCGGAGGTGGAGCCAGACTGGCGCACGGGCAGAAGGACCCCGCGCGGGCGTGCCAAGCTGGAGCTAGCATGCTGCAGGCGGAAGAGCTGGACAGCGGGCATGCCTCGGACGGAAGGACTCCTGGGGGAGGAACTCAAGGACTAGGAGTTCGACTCCAGCCAGATGCTCGACCTCGGAAGAGCCATCCTGGGGGAGGAACTCAGGGAGCAAGAGCTCGACTCCAGCCAGATGCTCGACCTCAGGGGAGCCATCCTGGGGGAGGAACTCAAGGAGTAGGAGTTTGACTCCAGCCAGATGCTCGATCTCGGGGGAGCCATCATGGGGGAGGAACTCAAGGAGCAGGAGTTCGACTCCAGCCAGATGCTCGACCTCAGGGGAGCCATCCTGGGGGAGGAATTCAAGGAGCAGGAGTCCGACTCCAGCCAGATGCTCGACCTTGGGGGAGCCATCTTGGAGTAGGAACCTAAGGAGCAGGAGGGGGAGCAGTACAGTGCATGCACTTGTAAACTTTGTACCTTTCAATGCCTGTGTTGCATGGAGTGACTGGATCATTATTTGCATCAGGCTTGCATGGAGTGGAGGATGAAATCCCACTCTTTGTCTTTGTATGGTGTGCATGAGGTGACGGGGCCTTCCCTTCTTCCACCTTTTGGGAATCGTACCTTGTCGCTGCCTTCCTTCAGCTTGGCTTGACGAGGAACTACAGAAGCTTCCTGGCTTTGGTGCGGGACTTCTGGTATTTCCGTCTTGAGATGCCGGGGTTTCCGGTCTTGAGGTGCTGGGGTTTCCGGGCTTCCATCCGGACTGAACTCCGGGCTATTGTGCCGAAATGGATTCCGAGCTTTCATCCGACTGGACTCCAGGATTTCATGCCGAAACTGGGTTCTGTGGCATCTTCCAGACTAGACTCCAGGATTTCATGCCGAAACTAGGTTCCGTGGCATCTTCTGGACTGAACTCCGGGATTTCATGCCGAAACTGGGTTCCGTGGCATCTTCCAGACTGGACTTCGAAATTTCATGCCGAAATTGGGTTCCGTGGCATCTTCCGGACTGAACTCCAGGATTTTGTACCGGAACTCGGTTCCGGGCTTCCATTCGGACTGAACTTTGGGATGTCATGCCGGAACTGGGTTCCATGGCATCTTCCAGACCGGACTCCTGGATTTTGTGCCGAAACTGGGTCTGGGCTTCCATCCGGACTGAACTTTGGGATGTTGTGCCGGAATGGATTCCGGGCTTTCATCCGGACTAGACTCTGGGATTTTATGCCGAAATTGGGTTCCGTGGCATCTTCTGGATTGGACTCCGGGATTTTGTACCAAAACTGGGTTCCGGGCTTCCATCCGAACTGAATTCCAGGATATTATGCCGGAACAGATTCTGAGCTTTCATCCGGACTAGACTCTGGGATTTCATGCCGAAACTGGGTTCCGTGGCATCCTCCGGACCGGACTCCAGGATTTTGTTTAGAGTTATTGTGGGCAGTGACAGGCTCTGGCGGACCGTAGTGCTTGCCCTTGATGGTAGTATAGGAGCCTTTCCTGTAGAACTGAAACACAGTTTTTCATGTTTGTAAATATAGCAGAGAAAGGAGTTATTTGTTGAGCTCTGGTCATGAAAAATATATTTCTTCCTTGAGAAGGCTAAAATTAAATTCGCTAACCACCATTTCAGGAGAGAATGGGACTCCCTTACGTGGCAAAAGATGGGTCTGTTGCATGGGAGCATGAAGCTCCATTGCATGGGGGAGAGCTTCGTTGCATGGGAGAGAGCTCTGTTGCATGGGAGGAATGAGATCCTGTTGCATGGGAGAGAGCTCCGTTGCATGAGAGCATGAAGGGACTCCGTTGCATGAGAGAGAGCTCCGTTGCATGGGAAGAATGAGATCCTGTTGCATGGAAGAGAGCTCCGTTGCATGGGAGGAATGAGATCCTGTTGCATGGGAGATAGCTCCGTTGCATGGGAGAGAGCTCCGTTGCATGGGATGCATGGGAGGAATGAGGTCTTGTTGCATGGGTAAGAGCTCCATTGCATTGAAGCATAAGGCCCTGTTGCATGAGAGAGCAGGGCTCCGTCGCATAGGAAAACAAGGCTCTGTTGATGATGACATAGGAGCTCTTCCTGCAGAACTAAAACACAATTTTTTACGTTCCAAAGATAGCGGAGGGAGGAGTTACCTTAAGAAAGAATAGGACTCCTCTGCATGGGAGAACAAGGCTCCACTGCATAGGTCTCCGTTGCACGAGAGAAGAGGACTTCGTTGAATGGGAGAAGAGAACTCCGTTGCATGGGAAGTGCCTGGTGTTTGACAAGACCACGAGCGTGATACGATGATTAGACCCTTTTTCCTTCTCCTCTTCTCTTCTTCTTCCTTTTTCTTTTCCCCTTTTTTCTTTTTTTTTTCTTTTTTTTTCTCTTTTTTTTTTTGGAACCCGTGCTGCCATCCACCCATAGCATTGGCATGGGTTTGAACATTCCTTGCCTGAACTTGCCATGGATAACAATGTCCCCTTCAGGCTCGGTCAGAACCTTTTCTCGAGACCACTCCATAGAGTCCCGAGAGAGGGGGGAAGCTTTCGTGCCCCCATCCTCATGCCCCCAGTCTGCCCCCGAGGGTAGAGGACGAGGTGGCTACTGTTGTCTACCTATTGAGGAGCATTGATCTACCCCCCTTCCTAGCATGCCAATCTGTTGCCGCCTGGATCATCGTGGCCCGTAGCTCTGGTGCGTCGGGTCCCTCCCACCAGACGCTCGGCCTCCAGTCTCGTGAATCGACCCCCTCCATCGGGCGAACCTGCAAAACAGGGGAGACCTCTTCATGCTGGTCTTATGTAGACAATCAACTCTTGTTGTTTGGGGAGGTATGCTAGTCTTGGTATAGATCTGTGAGGCTTCTGTTGGCCTAAGAGGTTTAGATGGACGGTGAATCTCATTCTTCTGGGTGGTTCAGGAAGTTGGTGAAGGAGCACAGTGCCTTGGGTGGGGCACTCCTTCCTGATTGGTGTAAACTGTGACCTGGGAGCTTTAATATAGCCCTCCTTGTAGGAGACGCGCTACAAGTTTGGCAGGGACAGTGATTTTACGTGTCGGGGCTGCCATCCAGGTCTCTTTCGTACCTGCACTTTGAAAAGCATACCTGGGACGGTGTCAGATAGGCTGTGACATGCGGATCGAGACAATGCAGGCGAAGGCCCTCCGTGCACACGGTTCAGGTAAGTCCCTGCACGTGCGTGGGTCAAGAGGCGGTATGCAGAGTCTCTCCATGCGCGCGGAACCCCACTGGAGCTGGGCACGCGGGCGTGCCGGACCGGGCACCACGCGTGCCGGGCATCTGGACTGTGGCATAGAGGTGCTGAACCGTGCCACGCTTTTGCGAGCATGGCTGGACCGAACGAAGGTGCACCAGACGGAGCCATGCGTGCTGGACCCGACCGGAGAGCTCCGCTTCGGAGCTGCGAGCGTGACTTCGTGCGGGTGGAGCCGAAATGGCATGGGCGTCCTGCCGGGTTTAGCGCGCGGGCGGAGGAGTACCGGTGTGCGCGGGCTAGCTGGACGGAGCTGGACCGGAGCTGGGTGCGCCATAGGCAAAGGCGGAGCCGGAGTCGACCAGGCGTCTAGACTGGGTGCAGAGGTGAGGTGCCCTGGCACGGGCGTAGCCGAGGTGCGGACCCCTGCGGGCAACTGGGCACCGGAGCGGGCGGAGTCGGGGTGGTCGTGCGTGTCGGACCGGACTAGGTGTGCCGCGGGCGGAGGCAGAGCCGAAGTCGACCGCGGGCGAGACCCTGGCACGGGCTTGGTGCCCTGGGCGGAGTCGAGGTACAGACCCTGCAGGCGACCGGCCACCGGAGCGGGCGGAGCCGGGGTGGTCGTGTGTGCCGAATCAGAGCTGGGTGCACCGCGGGGCGGAGGCGGAGCTGGAGTCGACTGCGGGCAAGACCTTGGCACGGGCGTCTAGACTATGGCGCGGAGGTGGAGCCGGACTGGCGCGCGGGCGAAAGGACCCTGCATGGGCATGCCAAGCTGGAGCTGGAGCTGTATATACATATGTATATATATACATGTACATATGTATACATATGTATATATACACGTACACACACTTATATATATATATATGTGTGTATATGTATATGTATGTATGTATATACAGAGGGAGAATCATTCAATCTAATGCTGCCCCACAATCAAGATGTTTAGACATTCTAAAACGTGCAGGTGTTCATGAGAGCACGGTGGCATAAAAGTCCAACAGCATGCCAAAATATTAAATGAATTAAGAATCCAACTTGGAATTTGCTACCAAGTGACATTTATTTAACTTCAACCAATTAGATTTATTTCTTAATATATTTCTCCAGGTGGTTTCAAAACGAGACAGAAATTCCGAGATCGGTGATATTTTTAGCCTTGATCAAAAAGGGGGCCAACAATATGCGCATGTCCTCTTTATTAGGAGGAGGCTGTGCTTAGGATTCCCTGAGTTTTGTTGCGCTCACTCTGTCATCCCCTCTCCTTTCATCCTCCCCCTTCTCCCCACCAAAATATATATATATTAAAAAAATCAAAGACCTGTACACGGTTAATCATATCTGCTCTTATTCACGTGCGTTCGCTTCCCCTCTCTCGTGACACCCATAAGTGTAAGAATCACAGGTAGATTTTAACGTCATGTGCAGTTAAAATTAAACTTTTGACAAAGACTCAGCCGGAATCCATTCACCAGACCCTTTCGCTCTCTCTCCTCCGACGGTAGCCAATAGGAACAGAAAGTTGGAAGGCGAGACCAGAAGCCGAGGTGGTCTTGCCGATAAGAGAGCTGGCAGGATAACGTACGTGATGGAGCCTACGACGGGATTCATCCGTCCTTTCCCTTTTGTTTTATCAAAAAAAAAAAAAAACGTACGTGATGGAGCTCGTGAGTTTGGTCCATCAACATGGCATGTGTTATGTTCTCCTGCATTTTTTTTTTTTGGTATGCACCGATCATCATGTGATCAGCAGCGTGACACTTTTCTCTGGCTTATTGGATAGATTGTCCGAGGACACGTGTACGGGATGGACGTGAGGAAGCCATCCATCCATGCATGGGCCGGCGGACACCCCACCAACCTCCCCTTTCCCTTCTTTGCCGGATTCCCCATGGACCAGTTAGACCTGTCAGCCAGCTGGCTTGTTGCTGTTATGTGGTCCAACGCATGCATCTAATTTTTTTTTTTAAAGGGAAGAATTCCAAGGCACCAAATTTTTGATGGACCCTCCATATATATATATATATATATATATATATATATATACATATCAAAAGGATGTTAGGTGTTGACGATTAGAGTCGCTAGGTTTTTTGCATTAGCCCAAAAAAAAAAATTATAGACCGCGTTGGACGGTAGAATTTTCTGTATATGGTTGGTTATTCCTCTGGATCGTGATGGTGGATGGCGGACTACTTATAATTAATACTGCAGCATCACTGGGAGTCCATAATAGTCTACTGCTTGGTAATCGGAGTTTCTTCATCGATTCCTTGATGATGATGTATCCCCGGGAAAGTTAAAAGAGCATTCGATGATTGACTAATTTGGTCAAAATGTGAAATGAACACATTCATTGTGGAATTCGGTCTAAAAAAAAAAAAAAAAAATGTTCTGGGTGTACTTCATACACTAAACATGGCTTAAGGCTAAATTAACGTAGCCTGCCGAGTTGAGACTTGGGCAAGCTCAAGTTTACCGAGCTAATCTTCTAATAGATAATTCTTAAATTATTGTATTGTGCTCTTAGCTGGTAGGCATCCGGGCTAAGGTAAACGAGTCCCAAGTTCCAAGGATTAGATAGATCCGATTTACCAGCTCAGCAGTACATGTACATTACACCTGACCAATTACATTTCACCACATCGTGCACCAGCAATTAATGCAACTATGCTCTTATTAATTGGAAACTGCGCGTGTTTCATTGGAAGTGTTGATGCTGAACCTCCATCGACCGGATGTGATGGTTCTTTTATTGAATCGCCGTCGATCGAAATCTGTAAAATAGATTTTTGATCGAAAATTTTTTGACGGGAGACATTTCGATGTTTAAGTCAGAGAAAGCTCAGGCAGCAGCAGAATGGAGAGTTTTTGAAAGCATAGAGGGAAAAGAGAAATTCAAAATTGCAAGAAAAAAAATGATCCATTGAGTGTCCCCTCTTACCAGTATTTATAGGCTCCAACGTAACTACTTACGGTTATGGAAGTTGGCGAACGCAACCACTTCATAACTGTAAGTAGTGGCTGTAAGAAAAGCCGTTACACTCGGGATTTATTCAATCTGAGGTTTTGGACCATGTGGGTGGTTGCAACAACAAAACATATTTTAACTGTTTGTCCAAGAAACCCATGTTGTCGCCAAGACCGTCGTGGCCTGTAGCTGCTGCCGGCGCCAGAGTGCGCTCCCTTCGCTGCCTGCCGGTCCTCTGCTCCTGAACCTGCGAAACAGGGGTTAGTGACCCAGACCAGGGTTTTCGGCGGGGGCACTCCAACGATCAAGTCAGTGACGATCCAGGGGAACAGATCCTCCTGGTCGGGCCCCTCTTGATGGACTCCGCTCTAGGAGGAGTGAGAGATGTGTGTAGGTGAAAACGTGACTGGTGGAGACTAATAGCGGGGACAGAGGGGTTCCCTATCACTTTGCTTCTTCTTGTTTCCCTCGTTTTTCTCAGCTGTGGTTTTTTTGGTGATGGCATTTCGCCCTCTTGGTTGAGCTTGCGCTTGTGTTGTTGGTGGTGATTATGGTGCTACTGACATGTTACCTCCTCCTCGTGGGGGTGACGATTGTTCTTTATAGTTGAAAATTGGCCGTTTGAAGCTTACCTCGGGATCCTCGCTGGATTGGCAGGCGCGTGCGGCGGGATTCCGTGCCGTAGACGATACGCCTTTCCTGACAAGTGATGGGGGAAGCTTCCATTCGCTCTGACATTCTCTTCGGTCGCCCCATTTCAGGAAGCCTGGCAGATCCTCGATCCGGGGGCCACCGCCCTAGGGGTGCGTGCTCTCTGGCTAGCCCATCTCCTGGAAGTATGGCTGGGCAGGTAGTTATGGTGGTATATGGGGTGTTGTTCCATGGTCCTCGGGTGGCTCGCCGGTGTCCTGGGATGGCTGGGCCTGCACCAGTCTG
This sequence comes from Areca catechu, assembly GCA_021397845.1. NCBI lineage: Eukaryota > Viridiplantae > Streptophyta > Magnoliopsida > Arecales > Arecaceae > Areca > Areca catechu. Next base: position 183,158,493 of record CM038042.1, read on the forward strand.
GATGCTCCGAGCTCGTGCGGTCGCCTCGGTGGAGGAGGGGAGAGTGCGGGCCCGGTCCAGAGGGCGTGCGCTCGGAGAGGCTCCACATCAGCGGGTAAGCGGTGAGCTCGACCTCGACCGCAGGGCACTAGCCTCCGAGAGTCTCGCTCTGGAGGACGGAGGACAGACCCGGTCCAGAGGGCACGCGCTCGGAGAGGCTCCACATCGGTGGGTGAGCGGTGAGCTCGACCTCGACCGTAGGGCACTAGCCTCCGAGGGTCTCACTCTGGAGGGCGGAGGACGGACCCGGTCCAGAGGGCGCGTGCTCGGAGAGGCTCCACATCGGTGGGTGAGCAGTGAGCTGGACCTCGACCGCAAGGCACTAGCCTCTGAGGGTTTCGCTCTGGAGGGCGGAGGACGGCTCCGGCCTAGGCATCCTGAACTTGCGGGCACGACCTGGCGGAGGACGGCTCCGGCCTAAGCGTCCCGGACTTGCGGGCACGACCTTGCGGAGGACTGAGCTCGTGGCCTTGTAGGAGCTCAACTCAGCTCAGCAAAACGATTCGGGCTGGGGCGTCATCTTGGCATCCATCATGGCGGCCTCCCTTAATATGATGCCTGTCAGCTACCCACGTCAGCGGTCTCGCCACATCATTTGCCCCCCACTTCCGAGGCTCGTTAGTGCACGGCGCTCGAGGCAAAGGGAGTAACCGTAGTGCTGACATTGAGAGGGGAAAATCCAGCGTAATGATGGCCACGGTCATTGGCGCTTCGAGGGATAGCCCCGCCGACCGGTGCGGGGGTGCCACGTGGCCATGTCCGAGGAGCAGTTAATGCTGGCACAGAATTCTGAGCGACTGGGACTCCTTTTTTGCCGATGGGCAGCACGTGGCGCAGATCCGTTGGCGATGGGGTCATAACAGCGCGGATTTGATGGGCCTTTTTGGGGTGAAAAGAAAAATTTCTTACCTAAAAACTTCCTTTCTTTCTTTCAAATCTTCCGCGCTTGCTGTAGTGCTCAGACCCTTTCTTCTCCACGTCTGCACCCGTTCTTCTTTTCTCTAGGTGTCCAGACCGGCTTCGTTCTTCTTCTTTCTTTTCTTCTGAGGTAGGCTCCTTCCTCCTTAGTCCAGCATGTCTTTCGTCCAAAGGGTAGTGCTCTCCTCCTCTGACGAGGAGTCGGAGGGGGCACAGTTTAGGGTTAGCGTCGGGCCGGCCCTTCCTGCCCCCCCGATGTCCATTAAGGAGTCGGGGGTCGTTCCTTCCCATCCGACCAGTCCTCCCCTTCTGCTACTTGAGTCAGCCCCTGAGTCAGTCCGGTCAATAGGTCCGGGAGGGATCGTTTCGATGATTTTTGTCGTGGAGCTGGGGGCCATCCGGGATGCCTATGGCATCCCGTCTTCTGTTCGACTCATGGTCCCCGATCCCGGGGAGCGGGTCACTTCCAGTGGCCCGGGGCATCTTGCCTTCTATGAGGGGACCTTCTCTAGGGGTCTCCGCTTCCCTTTTCATCATTTCTTCTTATCTGTCTTGAATAACTATCGTCTTGTCCCCGTCTAGTTGGTGCCGAATGCCATCAGGGTGATCTTCTCTTTCATCATACTCTGCCATGTCCACGGGTTTGTTGCCCAGTTTTCTCTGTTCAGGGCATTCTTCATCCTGAAATGCCACCCGACCGAGGACGGGTGGTGGTCCTTATCTTCTCGCCCGAAGGGCATCAAGTTCGAGCTTCCTTCTTCCATCAAGGGATGGAAGAGCATATTCTTCTTTACAGATGTCGAGGGGGTTGACTGGGCTTGGAGCTAGCCGGACAGGTCCCCCAACCGGATCTCCGTGGTCGATGCAGCCGATCGGGATGATTACGATCAGCTCTGCACCGCTCAGATCCCTTCTTTGGAGGTCCTGCTATCGGAGCAGAACCTTTTCGATGCCAGGGTCGACCCTTCGGCTGGGCCAGGTGAGTTCAGCTCTTCCTCCGTCTGCATTTTTTCTTTTCTCTATTTCAGGCTGACCTTCTTGGATGTTGCTGTGCAGGGTTGACCCTTTCGGAGGGCGAGCCGTTGCCAACCTCCAGGAAGAGGCCTCCCATCGAGATGGCCGCCGAGCCCCCTCCGAGGCGAGCACGGACTGAGGGAGTGTCGGCATCTACCCCCGCCGTGTCGGTCGCGCTGATAGGAAAAGAGGCCATGGAAGCTCCCGTGCGACTGGAGAGGCCACAGGCGGAACTCCCTATCCTAGAGTCGGAGGCTACTGTCCAGACCGGTGTTGTTGCTGCTGCCGTGCCTTTGCTCTCCGCTTTTGGGGGCGGTCAAGACTGAAGGAGGAGGAACCCGCCCCGGAGATTCTCCAGCGACGGGGGATCCGACCACGACAATGCCGGCTCCTCGACCAGTTCTTGGGGGTCCCACCATCGGAGGGACGGGCACGGCCGCTCTCCGGGAGAGCAAGAGAGACTGGGCGAGGCACCGCCTTCCGTTCAAGCTGGGGCCGGAGAGCTCCTTAACTGACAATCGCGGCCTGGCCTATCGCATGATGGACTTCTCCATCCAACCTTGCGACCGGGAGGAGATTGATGGGCTGCCGGTTGGAGTTGTGATCGACAGCATCTTCCCTCAGCTCTTCACAGTAAGCAGTTCTATCTTCTTCCTCCCCCCCCTCTTTCTTCTTTCTCTCCCCCCCCCTTTTTTTTTTTGACCTTCCCATATGGTGCAGATAAGAGTCGAAGCTCTTTTCATCAGGAGCAGCTGTCGGAACTGGAGCTAAGCCAAGCAGGAATGGGTGACCGAGATCGAGTCACTGAGGGCCGACCTGCAAAGGAGGGCGGACTCCGAAGGGGTGCTTGGCCAACGGATCAAGGACCTCGAGAAGCAGCTTACCGACTTTGAGGGGCGAGCGAGGGAGCTCCAGGAGAACCTCGACCATGATCAAGGGGAGTCAAGTATGAAAGCTGAGGGGCTTGTCGATGCCAAGAAGAGGCTGGACGTTGTCACCACCGAGGCTGCCCGACAGAAGAGGATCGCCCAATCCCTCCAGGCTTGGCTGGTGACGGAGGAGGAGAAGTCGGCCACGGCCCAGAGGGCAGCAGATGAGGTAGCCAAGTCGGCCGCGGACGCCAAGCACGAGGTGGCCGCAGCGAAGAAGGAAGCTGGGGAGGCGGTGGAAAGGTACAGAACCTCGGAGGAGTTCCTCACCGAGATCCAACAGACGGCATCGGACTCCTTCTTCAAGGGCTTCATGTACCTGCACCGCCTGATCGAGGAGTTCGTCTTAGCCGAGGGCCGCAGCCACCTTGACTTTCCCGGCACTTCAGACCAGGAGGCGGGCATTGAGGAGGCCGTGCCACCTGAGCCCGAGGCCGTGCGGCTTGAAGCTCCTGCTGATGGAGACTCCCAGCTCGACGGTCCAGCTAGCCAGTAGTCTTCTCTTGCTTCATTTTGTATTTTGTTCTTTTTCTGTACTTGGCAGGGCTACCTGGCATGTCGGGGGCCCGCGGGATACTTGTAATTAATATTTAATCAATGAAGTGCAAATTTTCTATCTTTCTTGTCCAGCCCTTTTTTCTCTTTCACTTCTCTTCTTTTCTTTCTTAATGTTTGGGGAAATTAGAGAGGGTACCACACTTTGCGAGGGGTTGAGTTATTAAATTTCAACATCAGCAAGATGGGCGTATGTTGGTGGCACTTAAGAGCTGCTGGGCTCGAAATTCTCTCGACCGGAGATCTGAGCTCCGGTCTTGAGCTGGCGTCCTGGAGCTGGGCTCGGGGACATTGATGGTTGAGAGCTGCATAGCTCAAAATTCTCTTGGCCAGAGATCTGAGCTACGGTCTTGAGAAGGCATCCTGGAGCTGGGCTCGGGGACGTTGATGACTGAGAACTGCTTGGCTCGAGGTTCTCTTAGCCTGAGATCTGAGCTCCGATCTTGAGAAGGCATCCTGGAGCTGGGATCGGGGACGTTAATGGTTGAGAGCTGTGTGGTTCGAAATTTTCTTGGTCGGAGATCTGAGCTCCGGTCTTGAGCTGGCATCCTGGAGCTGGGCTTGGGGACGTTGATGGTTGAGAGCTGCGTGGCTCAAAATTCTCTTGGCCAGAGATCTGAGCTCCGGTCTTGAGTTGGCGTCCTAGAGCTAGGCTCGGGGACATTGATGGTTGAGAGCTGCATGGCTCGGAGGTCTCTTGGCCGGAGATCTGAGCTCCGGTCTTAAGTGTGGAAAGTAGTGACTTCGATATTGCATCTCCCTCTTGTTTTCTCTCCCCCTCTCTTCCTTCTTTCTCTTTCTTCTTCCTCCTTTTTCTTTTTCTCTTTCTTTCTCTCTCTCTCTCTTTTTTTTTTTGAGTGGGGAGATCAGAGGAGAGGATGCTGGTTGTACCCCCATCTTGTTCTCTTTCTTTCCTTCCCCTCTCGTCATCTTTTCGAGTGGGGAGATCAGAGAAGGGGGCTGCCGGGCTTCCCTCCTTGTTCTCTTTCTTTCCTTCCCCTCTCGTCTTCTTTTCGAGTGGGGAGATCAGAGAAGGGGGTTACCAGTCTTGATTGCCTTGGAGCTAGGCTCGAGGCCTTGGACGTGGAGCTAGGCTCGGGCCCAGGGGGTTGCCTGAGATCTTGGCTCAGATCTTTGGCATCTTGGAGCTAGGCCCGAGGCGTTGATGGGAGCTACGTGGCCCCATGATCTTTTGGCATCCCGGAGCTAGGCTTAGAGACGTTTGAGATGGAGAGCTGCTTGGCTCGAAGTTCTCTTAACCAGAGATCTGAGCTCCGGTTTTGGGTTGGTGTCCTGGAGCTGGGCTCAGGGACGTGGATAGTTGAGAGCTGCTTGGCTCGATGATTCTTTGACATCCTGGAGCTGGGCTTGGGGATGCCTTGAGTTGGGAGCAACGTGGCTTTATGATTCTTCGACGTCCTGGAGCTAGGCTCGGGGATGCCTTGAGTGAGAGCGGCATGGCTCTACGATCTCCTGGCCGGAGGTCTTGGCTCCGGTCTCGGATCGACGTCCTGGGGCTAGGCCCGGGGGCACAGGTGGAATTCTCCTGCAAGACAGATAGACACTTGCGCAAGAAAAAAACCATTGTTATTATCATTGTTGGGAAACCTTACATCATTGGTAGTATTTTCGCAGGTTGGAGGCGTTCCATGTTCTGGAAAATTTGACACCGCTGAGATCTTCCAGGTAGTAGGCCCCTTGTGAAAGGGCTTCGGCTACTTTGTAGGGACCTTCCCAGTTTGGCGAAAGCTTGCCGCACTCTCTGGGTTGAGATGCTTCTGCTCGCCGCAGCACCAAGTCTCCAGGCTTGAAGGCTTTTGTCTTGACACGGGCGTTGTAATACCGGGCCACTCGTTGCCGGTACACCGCCATCCGGAGGTGGGCTCTATCCCTTGCCTCTTCGAGAAGGTCCACGTCGAGCAAGAGGTGCGTCGAATTCTGTGCTTCATCGAACTGCTGCACCCGCAACGTGGGCACGCCTAGCTCGATCGGGACGACCGCTTCGGCGTCGAAGACGAGGCTGAAGGGTATTTCATTGGTCGCAGTCCTGGGCGTTGTGTGGTAGGCCCACAGGACACTCAGGAGTTCTTCTGCCCACATGCCTTTAGCTTGGTCCAGCCTGGTCCTGAGTCCTTGAAGGATGGTCTGGTTGGTCACCTCGGCTTCTCCGTTTGTTTGGGGATGAGCTACCGAGGTGAACCGGTGTTGGATGCCGTGCTTGGCACAGAACCCTTCGAACTCGCGATTGTCGAACTGTCGCCTGTTGTCGGTGATGATGCAACAGGGGAGCCCGAAGCGACAAATGATTGATTTCCAGAAGAACTGGTAGACATTGGCTTCCGCGATCCGAGCTAGCGGCTCCGCTTCAACGCACTTGGTGAAGTAGTCGATCGCTACCAGCAGGAACTTCCGTTGTCCTGATGCTGGGGGGAACGGTCCCAAGATGTCCATTCCCCATTGGGCAAAGGGCCAAGGGACTGAGAGTTGGGAGATCGGCGCCGCCGGCTGACGCTGTATGTTGGTGTGGTGCTGGCATTTGTCGCACCTCTTGACAAAGTCGATGGCGTCCTCCCTTATAGTCTCCCAGAAGTACCCCTGGCGGAGGGCTTTGTAGGCCAGCGTTCTCCCTCCCACGTGGTTCTCGCAGAGGCCTTCATGTATCTCTTGGAGCACAAACGTCGCCTCGGCGGGCCTGAGGCATCTCAGGAGTGGGTAGGAGTAAGATCGGCGGTAGAGTTGGCCCTCCATCAGGACGAAACGGGAGGCTTTCTTCCTGACGAGGGCAGCTTTTGCGCGGTCTTCCAGCAGGGTGCCGTCAGTGATGTACCGGATGTACTTGTCCATCCAGCTCAGCTCGGGGGTGACTTGATGTACTTCCATTGAGTTCTTGTAGCTGGGACTTTCAAGGTGCTCGATGTAGGCGCGCCCCAGCGACGAGTCTGGCAGAGTCGCGAGCTTGGATAGTGCATCTGCACGCGCATTCTCCCCTCGGGGGATGTGGAAGATGCTGAAGTGCCAGAGGCCTGTTGTACTTGCACGGACCTACTCCAGATACTTCATCATCTGGGTGTCCCTCGCTTCGTATTCTCCGAAAACTTGTCCGGCGATCAGTTGGGAGTCGGTGAAGACCTTCAAGTCCTGCACACCCAGCTCGTGGAAAACTCTTAAGCTCGCGAGGAGTGCTTCGTACTCCGCCTGGTTATTGGTTACGGCGAACTTGAAGCAGAGGGCGCACAACCCCATCACGGTTGGTGAGGATTAGGCTTGCTCCGCTCCCGCTAGCATTGGATGCTCCATCTACGTGGAGGATCCAGGGCTCTTCTCCTCGCTCGGGCTCCGTTGATGTCTGCTCTGGCTCCTCGGCGAACCCGGTGCACTCGACTACGAAGTCGACCAGGACCTGAGCCTTTTGTGACGACCTCGGTTGTTATGCTATGTCGAATTTGCTGAGCAGCAAGGACCACTTAGCCAACCTCCCGGATGTCTCAGGTCGGGTGAGGATAGTCCTCAGCGGCTGGTCCATCACGACCACTATTGGGTGTGCTTAGAAATAGGGCCTGAGACGCTTAGCAGACATTATTAGTACAAAAATGAGATTTTCGGAGTGAGTGTACCTGATCTCCGCATCACGGAGGATTTTGCTGGTGTAGTAAACCAGCTTTTGAGATTTGTCCTCATCCGTGCGGATGAGAACTAAGCTGACAGCTCCCGGTGTCACCGCCAGGTACAGCAAGAGCTCTTCTCCCTCCTCCGGCCTGGAGAGCAGGGGAGGAGAGGCGAGGAAGTTCTTCAGCTCCTCGAAGGCTGTCCTGCACTCCTCAGTCAAGGTGAAGTCGTGCATCTTGCGCAGTGCCTTAAAAAATGGGAGGCAATGATTAGCCGACCTCGAGAGGAATCTGCTGAGGGCGGCAACTCGTCCCGTCAGGTGCTAGACCTGCTTCTTAGAGGTCGGGTGTTCCATGTCAACGATGGCCTGCACCTTTACGGTGTTCGCTTCGATGCCCCTCTGGGTGACCATGAAGCCAAGGAATTTTCCTGCCGCCACCCCAAAGGTGTACTTCGCCGGGTTCAGCTTCATCTGATACTGCCGTAGGTTGTAGAATGACTCGGCGAGGTCGGCTACGTGGCTCAAGCCCAGCCTGCTCATGATGAGCATGTCATCCACATACACCTGCATATTGTAGCCAATCTGGTATTTGAAGACCTTGCAGACCAAGCGCTGATAGGTAGCCCCCGCATTCTTTAGACCAAAAGGCATCACCCTATAGCAATATGTCCCTTGGTCGGTGATGAAAGCAGTGTGTTCCTCGTCCTCCGGATGCATGAGGATTTGATTATACCCAGAAAACGCATCCATGAAGGAGAGCAACCGGTGGCCCGAGGTGGCATCCACCTGCTGGTCGATCTTCGGGAGAGGGAAGATGTCCTTCGGGCAATCTTTATTGAGGTCGGTGTAGTCCACACAGATCCTCCATTTGCCATTATTCTTCTTGACTATCACCACATTCACCAGCCAGCTCGGGTACTGGACCTCTCGGATGAAATCGGCGGCCAAGAGTTTGTCAACTTCTTCTTTGATGGCAGCCTGTCTCTCCGGGACAAAACTTCTCTTCTTTTACCGAACTAGCTTGTGCCTTGGGTCGACACTCAATTTGTGAGTAATGATGTCAGGGGGAATACCTGGCATGTCTGCCGCCGTCCAGGCGAACACATCTGCATTCGCCCGCAAGAACCCCAACAGTTGAGCCCTCTCCTCCTCGGGTAGCTGGGCTCCTATCTGCACCGTCTTCGCAGGGTCATCTCCGAGTGGATAAGAAAGTAGACACTCGACCGGGCCTCCCCTGGGGTCTTGGGCCCTTTGGTCTAGGTCGTCCGCACTGGGGTCATCCTGAGGGACTTTGGCCTCAGGGAGAGTTTGGAAACAATGCTGCACCGGCTAGGACGCTCCCCTCATCTTCCCGACGCCATAGGGAGTTGGGAACTGTACAAGCAGCCTCTTGGTGGAGACAACGGCATCAAGCAAGTTGAGCCCGGGCCATCCCAGTATCACGTTGTAGGTGGAAGGAAGCCTTACAATCGTGAAGGTCATCATGATGGTGCTCTGCCGAGGTGGGGTTCCGGCAGTGACCGGGAGAGTGATTTCTCCTTCTACTCTCACAGAATAACCCGTGAAACTGACAAGGGATGTGTGCACGGGCCTAAGTTGATCGGGGGAGAGATTCATTCTGGAGAAGGCATCATAAAAAAGCACATCCGTGAGCTTCCACTATCAACCATGATGCACTTTACAGTATGCTTCACGATCGTCATTTCGATGACCATAGCATCATTATTTACATTTTTTCCCCCGTCTTCCCCTTCCCTTATAAAGGGAAGTACATTCTCAGAATCCCCTGCCCCCCAAGCCTTCTTGGATGCGCGCACCGCTCCGCAGGAGATCATGCCCACCAACTTCTCGGTGGGACGGTTGTCAATGGCTGGAGCTGGCGGGAGAGCAACAAGCACCTGGGACTCCACTTGAGGTCTACCCCCCACGAATCTCTTGAGATAGCCTCTCTTGATGAGTTCCTCAATCTCCCACTTAAGGTTGCGGCATTCCTCAGTGTCGTGGCCATGGTCACGGTGGAAGCGGCAGTACTTCGTCTTGTCACGACCAGCGGTGGTCCTCAGCAGAGGTGGGTGCGTCAAGTAGTCCTCGCCCTCAATCTCCATAAGGATTTTTGTCCTCAGGGCGAGGAGAGGAGCGTAACTTTCCTTAGGGACATGGGTCCCTCTTAGCGTTGGTCGGTCCCTCCAAGAGCTTGGAGCTTGGGGTGCTAGTTTCCGGGTCCCGTACACTTCAACAGGGGCCAGCTTCTTCAGGGGTCCTCCATCGAGCTCCCACCTGGTACGGTCCGCCTCCTCGGCACGGATGTACTTCTGGACCCGGAGAAGGAGCTCAAAGTAAGTCTTGGGGGGCTTCTTATCTAGCGAGTAGGTCAGGCGGGAGGTCCCGAGCCCTCGTTTCAGTGCCAATATGGTGACTGGCTCTTCAAGACTGTAGATCTCCAACGCGATGGCCTTGAAGCGGGCCATGTAGTCCTGTAGGGGCTCGCGGTCCAGCTGCCGGATGGAGAAGAGGCTGTCTGCCTCTCGTGGCAACTTCCTGCAAGCATCGAAGTGTGCCACGAACTTCTGTCCTAGCTGAGCGAAGGAGCTGATGCTCTCTGGCTCCAAACGGGTGAACCACACCCGGGCTGCCTTCTGGAGAGTAGCAAGGAAAGCAACGTAGAGAAGAGCATCGGTGGCCCCCTGGACCCTCATGAGGGTCCGGTAGCTTTCTAGGTTGTACAGGGGGTCGGTGGTCCCATCGTAAGGATCCACCTACAGCATCCGGAACCGGTGCGGGATCGGCTCCGCTTGGATTTCTTGGGAGAATGGGGGATGGGAATCGTAGCCCGCTGGCTCACTAGCGGAGCCCGGCATGCTGGCGAACCGGCGAGCAAACTCTGCTAGCTTGCACTCATGTTCCTCCAGGCGCCTCTCCGCCGCGCGCCTGATGGCTTCATCAGTAGACCCCTCCACCAAAGGAGATGGAGAGGGTGACGTGGGTGAACGACACTCATGGCGCGGGGTCTTGCTTTTCTTGCCTCGGTGGGGTCTGGGCACCTCCCGCCCGAGGTTCGATGAGCGGCTCTCCCTGTCAGCAGAGCCGGCTCGTTGTCTCTTCACCGAAGCTTAGTGGCTGCCCCGGTTGTCAGTGGTGGCCTGCGGCTGCAATGGCCTTCCTTGGAAGGAGCGCAGGCTATCGCGGGGAGCTGTGGCATGGGCCGCCGAGGTCCCTGGCTATTGGTGGGTAGCCACGGACCGGTGCTGGTGCTGAAGCTGGTGCACTGCCACGGCGAGGACTTGCATCTGCTAGGCAAGTGCAGCCAGTTGGGCTTCTGGTGGAGGTGGCTGGACCGGAGCGAGTGGCTCCACTTCTTGGCGGTGAAGGTTTCCCCGAGAGGGGGTTCCCAGCATGGCTGGTGGAAGCCTTCCTTGCTCTTTTCATCAGCATCCTCCTGCCTGGCTTGTCTGTGAAGAGGTGGAGGGTTTGTTCTTGCCCCTTCCTGGTGCACCAATCTGTTGCCACCAAGACCGTCGCGGCCCGTAGTTGCTGCCGGCGCCAGAGTGCGCTCCCTTCGCTGCCTGCCGGTCCTCTTCTCCTGGACCTGCGAAACAGGGATTAGTGACCCGGGCCGGGGTTTCCGGCGGGGGCACTCCGACGATCAAGTCAGTGACGATCCAGGGAAACAGATCCTCCTGATCGGTCCCCTCTTGATGGACTCTGCTCTAGGAGGAGTGAGAGATGTGTGTAGGTGAAAACGTGACTGGGGGAGACTAATAGCGGGGACAGAGGGGTTCCCTATCACTCCGCTTCTCCTTGTTTCCCTCGTTTTCCCTCAGCTGTGGTTTTTTTGGTGGTGGCGCTTCGTCCTCTTGGTCGAGCTTGCGCTTGTGTTGTTGGTGGTGATTTTGGTGCTACTGGTATGTTAGCTCCCCCTCATGGGGGTGACTATTATTCTTTGTAGTTGAAAATTGGCCGTTTGAAGCTTGCCTCGGGATCCTCGCTGGATTGGCCAGCGTGTGCGGCGGGATTCCGTGCCGTAGACGAGACACCTTTCCTGACAGGTGATGGGAAAAGCTTCCATTCGCTCTATCATTCTCTCCGATCGTCCCATTCCGGGAAGCCTGGCAGAGCCTCGATCCGGGGGCCACCGCCCTAGGGGTGCGTGCTCTCTGACTGGCTCATCTCCTGGAAGTACGGCAGGGCAGGTAGTTATGGCGGTATGGGGGGTGCCATTCCGTGGTCCTCGGGTGGCTCGCCGGTGTCCTAGGATGGCTGGGCCTGCTCCGGTCTGGATGCTCCGAGCTCGTGCGGTTGCCTCGATGGAGGAGGCGAGAGTGCGGGCCCGGTCCAGAGGGCGCGCGCTCGGAGAGGCTCCACATCGGCGGTGAGCGGTGATCTCAACCTCGACCATAAGGCACTAGCCTCCGAGAGTCTCGCTCTGGAGGGTGGAGGACGGACCAGGTCCAGAGGGCGCATGCTCGGAGAGGCTCCATATCGGTGGGTGAGCGGTGAGCTCGACCTCGATCGCAGGGCACTAGCCTCCGAGGGTCTCACTCTGGAGGGTGGAGGACATACCCGGTCCAGAGGGCGCACGCTCGGAGCGGCTCCACATCGGTGGGTGAGCGGTGAGCTCGACCTCGATCGCAGGGCACTAGCCTCCGAGGGTCTTGCTCTGGAGGGCGGAGGATGGCTCCGGCCTAAGTGTCCCAAACTTGCAGGCACAACCTGGCGGAGGACGGCTCCGGCCTAGGCATCCCGGACTTGCGGGCACGACCTGGCGGGGGACTGAGCTCGGCCCGTGGCCTTATAGGAGCTCAACTCAGGTCGGTAAAATGATCCGAGCTGGGGTGTCGTATTGGCATCCACCATGGCGGCCTCCCTTAATATGACGCCTGTCAGCTACCTATGTCAGCGGTCTCGCCACATCAACCCACATTCCCAAGAATCCTCCTTGTTTAAGCATAGATCCGAAGTGAGCTTTACATTCTCTTTAGTATCTCTCCTGAAGGGAATGTTAGCTTCACACTTCGGATTCTTCTGGATGTAACAAAAGTAAACTTACAGTCTTCGGATTATATTGAAGGAATAAAGCCGAAAATATTTGCCTGGGAGGTCAAGTCTTCGGATCAAGGTAATTGTACTAAGCTGAAGACATAGAGTAAATAAACCTGGCTTAAAACCATAGATAAAGGTGTTAGGCTAAGTCTTCGGATCAAGGTGAATATACGAAGCCGAAGATATTAGGCATAGTCTTCGGATTGAGATAATAATACGAAGCCGAAGACCGAGAGTTAATAATATCTTTCAGAACAGACAAAGTCATAGATATTAAGCATGGTCTTCGGACTGAGATAATAATACGAAGCCGAAGACCCAGTGAAGACAAAAAATCTTAGGCTAAGTCTTTGGATCAAGGTGATAATACGAAGCCGAAGACCCTTTCCTTTGCCAACTGATTTGACTAATAAACCAAAAGAGAAATTGAAATTGGTCCAGAAAGCGGTTCAATAATTAATTGAAATAAAAATTCAGGATATCATAACAGTGGTCCCCCACTCTCAAGTTTGAAATGATTAAGTTTCAAAGAATGGGAGTAATTTAATTTTGTCTTCTAGTGATAACTGAAAGGTAATGATGGAGTTGAATCCTGACACGTCTTTCACCATAACTGCCCGGCGGTGCGATAAACGTGGTGAAGACATGTGTCATCCTACTAGTGGCCGTCTTAAAAGAAAATGCCTCGATTTTGGAAAAATTCTGAGAAATTCTTGAGAAAGAGATCCTTATTCAACCGAGATCGGACATGTGGTGGTCATCCGGAGCATGATCACATCGTTGGCGTTATCACAGCCAATAACGATGTTTCGCACGGATTGCAACGGCTTATCACATTAATGAAATTTCTGGACTATCATACCCACGATCGAAACCACCGATTCGGTGCACGATCAGCCAGATCTCCGAATCACCTCGAAACCCACTACCTTCACCTATAAAAGGGGAAAGAACCTCTTAGAGAGAGTTTTTTCTTTCTGCTCCCACGCTCCTTCTTCTCGCTCTGCACTGTAGTCTGCCATTGCCACTTTCTAAAGGTTAGAGAACCCTTCTTCATTTCTTCTTTTTCTTTACAATATCAGAATCCGGTAGGAATTCTTCCTCTAGCACAGGTTCACTAGGAGTGACCTTGGTATGGAAACAACGGGAAGGGAACTTGAGAGGAGTCCACCGGGAGTTGGATCCGGTAGGGGTTTGCCGGGGGACGAAACCAGTAAAGGGAGAGGTTCGGGTAGAAAGAGGAGTCCGAAAAGATCACCTGACTCCGTTCCAAGCTCTTTCACACTTTCCAAGGTGGAAGAGGTTAGGCAGTGTTTCCACATTCCTCGAACCTTTAAGATGATCTTTCCGAGACTCGAAGAGAGGGTAGATAAGCCTCCAATGTATTCAATTGCCACGAAGACCACCTTAAGGCTGGTCTTCGGCTTCCCCTTCATCCCTTCTTCGCCTAGATTTTTAATCTTTATCAAGTGGTCCCGACCCAATTAACTCCCAACAGTTTTAGAAATATCTGCGGGTTTTTGGTTCTTTGCAAACTTAGAAATGTAGAGCCGAAGACCAGCCTGTTTACTTCTTTTTTCATGTTGAAAAGAGACTTCCATGGCAAAGCGTGATGGGTTATAGGTCCTCGGCCTGGCCGAAGACTGTTGAAAGGAACCCCTAGTGCCATACACGGGTGGAAGCCCAACTTCTTTTTTGCATACTATACCCATTAGGGATTCAATACAAACTGGAAAACTCCGCGTTCAGATGCAAACGCTGGGAAGAAAGTCCTGAAATCCGATGCGAGGGACTTTGACACTTTAGCGGAACCGGAGATGCTGCTGAGGGGAAGAAACTCGGGAAAACCCATCGGACCCGACATTTACTTCAGACTTTTCTCGCTTCCCTTATCCATGCATATGTATATGATGAGATTCTTGTTTTTGATTGTATGTAAGAACCCGCAACTTGAGATTCGGCAAGCCTCCAGGAAGAGAGCAGTGGCTGTTCCTGCCACCACCGAAGTTCGAAAGAAGAGAAGAGCCGAAATACTCTCCGGTTCTCCGAAGGATTTCAGAAGAAGATATTCCTCCCGCTTCTCCAAAGTGATCCTGCTAAAGCTCATCGAGGGTGCCTTCTTTGATCCTCGACCGATGAACTTCGGATCATCTCCAAAGGATGTCAGAATCCGTGATTGCATCTCCAAAGGATAAAAGTCTTCGGAGGGAGGATGCAAAGTACTCTGAAGGTAGGTGGAACGCCTCTTCGGAGGGAGGATGCAATGTGGACACTCTCCTTCTGATTGTTTTCGAATTAGCCAGGGAACTTTAAAGCGCACTTCCTTCTGAAGGATTGGGACACTTGTATTTCTTGATTCAGTTTTTCACTAAGTCTTCAGCTTGCTATTGCAGATGATGCATGACATTACTTACATGGAGGAGAGCATCTTCAATTTTAGAGAAATCTATAGAAGGATGAAGGAAAAGTTAAAACGGCTGGAGCCGAGAAAGCCGTAGCCGAAGAGCAGAGGCAGGCTATAAAGGAGAAGCTTGCCCAGAGCGACGTCTTGGCTCAGAGCTTGAGAGCTGAAGTAGAAAAACTCAAGTCGAAGAACTCTAAGCAAGAAGCAAGGATTAAAAAGAGGAAAAGTAAAGTTCGCTCTTTGGAAGCCCTCCTCAAAGATGCTCATCAGAAATCCGAGGAGGAAAAGAAAAGATCCGAAGAAGCTGCTGAAGAAAATCACTCCTTAAAAAGTCAACTGGAAAGGGCGATAGAAAATTTTAAAGCCTCTTCAGTTTTTGAAGCCAAGATGGTCGAAGCCGGAACCCATAGTTGTAAAGGAGGCTTTAATGATGGGGTAGAGGAAGTGAGAAGGCTTTATCCGGATTTGGATATTTCAAAAATTCAGCTATTTGATACTGAAGATCCAGATGAGCCTGAACCACGAAGAGATCCCGAAGCACCACCAACAACTAAAGAGGTGATGGGTCATATTGATCTCACTGATGATGCCCCAACGGATAACTTGTAATTGCCCTTTTTCTTCTCTTTTTGGAAGGATGTAAGAAAATCCTATAAATGAAAAATCCTTTGTAGAATTTTTCAATTGCATGTGGATAGATTGATATTTTCCTAAGTATAAAATCTTCGGATAATTAAGAACTCCGAGGCACATAATACTGAATCTTCGGACCTGGGAAATATACTTTCTTTGGACTTGGGATAAAAGAATACTAGATAATAATCAAGTCTTCGGACTTGAATTTTCACTAAGTCTACGGACTTAGGATAAAGAATACCAGATAAGAATCAAGTCTTCGGACTTGAATTTTCACTAAGTCTACAGACTTAGGATAAAAGAATGCCAGATAATAATCAAGTCTTCGGACTTGAATTTTCACTAAGTCTACGGACTTAAGATAAAAGAAACCTGATAAGAATCAAGTCTTCGGACTTAATTTTTACTAAGCTACGGACTTAGGATAAAATAATGCCAGACAATAATCAAGTCTTCAGACTTGAATTTTCACTAAGTCTACGAACTTAGGATAAAAGAATACCAGATAGAGATATCCAAGTCTTCGGACTTGAATTTTCACTAAGAATCTTTCACGGAAGTCTACTTACTTAGGATAAAAGAATACCAGATAATAATCAAGTCTTCGGACTTGAATTTTCACTAAGTCTATGGACTTAGGATAAAAGAATAACCCAGATAAGAATCAAGTCTTCGGACTTGAATTTTCACTAAGTCTACGAACTTAGGATAAAAGAATGCCAGATAATAATCAAGTCTTCGGACTTGAATTTTCACTAAGTCTACGGACTTAAGATAAAAGAAACCTGATAAGAATCAAGTCTTCGGACTTATTTTACTAAGCTACGGACTTAGGATAAAATAATGCCAGACAATAATCAAGTCTACGGTCTACGAACTTAGGATAAAAGAATACCAGATAAGAATCAAGTCTTCGGACTTGAATTTTTACTAAGTCTACGGACTTAGGATAAAAGAATGCCAGATAAGAATCAAGTCTTTGGACTTGAATTTTTACTAAGTCTATGGACTTAGGATAAAAGAATCTAAGAATCAAGTCTTCGGACTTGAATTTTCACTAAGTCTACGAACTTAGGATAAAAGAATGCCAGATAATAATCAAGTCTTCGACTTGAATTTTCTAAGTCTACGGACTTAGGATAAAAGAATGCCAGATAAGAATCAAGTCTTCGGACTTAAATTTTTACTAAGTCTACGGACTTAGGATAAAAGAATACCAGATAAGAATCAAGTCTTCGGACTTAAGTCTACGGACTTAGGATAAAAGAATGCCAGATAATCAAGTCTTCGAACTTAAATTTTCACTAAGTCTACGGACTTAGGATAAAATGCCAGACAAGTCTTCGAACTTATTTTCACTAAGTCTACGGACTTCGGATAAAAGAATATCAATAAGAATTAAGTCTTCGGACTTAAATTTTCACTAAGTCTACGGACTTAGGATAAAATAGACCTTGGGATAGGTTGATCGGGCCTATCTCGACACTTCGTAAGGTAGATCCGAAGATCATCCTCATGCCTTTTTGCATTGGGACTAATATAGGCTGATCATGCCCACCTCGTTACTTCGTGAGATAAATCCGGAGATCATCCTCATGCCTTTTTGATTAAGATGGACTATTTTAAGCCCAACTCAGCACTTCATGAGGTAGATCCAGAGATCATCGTCATGCCTTTACAAATGACCTATCCCCCAAAAACTTCCCAGGCCAACAACCGTCGAGATTCCAAAATCCCGACATTTGAGTCGACTCTTAGATCTCGAGTCGACTCGACCAGAACACAGTTCAAAAGTCTGCAGACATCCGAGTCGACTCTTAAACCTCGAGTCGATTCATCCAGAACACATAAACTACAATCCACAGACTCAAGTCGGCTCTTTCTAAGGGAGCCGGCTCGACCACAGACTCGAGCCGGCTCTTCCTGAGAGAGCCGACTTGACCAGACCACTGTACTCTAGACTCCTGTTGAACCAACCATCGAGTCGACTCGAATACCAATCGAGCCGACTCGAAGTTACAGATTGATAGAACTTCAGTCTAACACCTAGGACTTGTACAGAACTCACTCCTAGCCCTAGATACATCATGTAAGACATGATTTACAGACCAAAAATATAACCTTGGTCTCCCCGAGCTTTGGATGCACCACCTGAAACACAATTGCCTTCTCCTAGTGGGCTAGGGTGTCAACTCCTTAGTTTTGTAGGCTTGAATGGAGGGCCTAGGTGCTTGAAATCTAGTGCTAGTTAGGAAGGGCATGGTGAATCTCCTAATCTGGTGACTCTCTCTCTTGGCTCTTGTCATGAATGAAAAACTCAAAATCAAAAACTCAACTGGACTAAAAACTCACTGGACTCACATGGACTTACATATCCCATTTTATTACAGGACTCAAAATTAAATTCCATTACAGGACTCAAAAATTGACTAACACATGACTTAGAGAACAAATTGAAGCTTGAAATCTAGGTATGATCTGATGTCCTCATCAGTGCCTCTCGAAGACGTGCCGTGATATGTTACGGATACGAAGTGTACCGAGAGAAGACATGCAAATCCCTAAAATTAATTGCATTTTAATTATGAAAGAAATATCATTTGACAGTACAAAACCAATCTTTCACTCCTAAAACTATCCCTTTTACTTGCTTCGCCTTTAAAATAGCTTATTTTTTATTTACTTTTACTTTTACATCGCAACAACTACTCTTCTTTCTTTTTAAAATCGTAACTTAGTCCTAAAATCTCTAAGGATACGATCCTAACTCATCCTAGTTATAGAGTTGAGTTAGGAAATTATTTTTGATCGCTTATGATAGCGATCAGGAAGTCACTCACTACAGTAAACAGGACCTTTCTCGATGCTTAAATTGACCTTTCCCGATGCTTTAAAGCATCGCTAAAAATATTTTTGATGCTTTCAAAAGCATCGCAAAACGAAGAGTGGAGACAGTTTTTTCCGTGCTTTGCAAAAATGTTGCAAAAGCATCGGGAGTTTTTTCGATGCTTTAAAGCATCGGGAATTACTGTTATTGTCGATGCTTTAAAACATCGATAATAAACTTATTGCCAACGTTTTTAAAAGCATCGAAAATACCAGTAATTCCCGAAGCTTTAAAGCATTAGGAATAATGTTATTCCCGACGATTTTAAAAAGCATCGGGATTAACATTATTCCCGATGCTTTAAAGCATCGATAATAAATCACAAAATAGAGTTATTCCCGATACTTTAAAGCATCAAAAATTTTATTTTTCAAAAAAAATAAATAATTATTTTAAAATTTGAAATCTATACAATTTTTTTTTAACTGTACATAAATAACTCATATTTTAATTTCATTCCAGGCATTCATCACACATCCAAACATAAATCGAAATATAAATCAAAATATAATACATTATAATTTAATATTAGTTTGTTACACATATGTCTGTTTAACAAAGTTAAAAATACATGAAAATACATGGTGTGAAATAACAAAACAGTCGAGGTCAATGATCTACAAGAGGTAGATCATCATCCGATCCATGTGGATATGATGCTCCAGAAGCCTATATAAAGAATATTTAAAAAATTTAATTTATGAAACTATTAATAATAATATATTATATAAATTATTGATTTAACATAAAAATATATATTTAAATTCATATATATGTACCTGATATGGAACAAACATCTGTATGACAGATGTAAGCCGCTCAATGTGCTATCTCATACTATCCATCGCTGCTCTATCGGCATCAGATCTCTGTCGTATCTCATCTACCTCGTCACGGCTCCGTCGAATCTCCTTTGCGTTAGCTGCATGGCTCCGTCGCATATCCTCTATCTCCTCTTTGAGTCTGCGAACACGTGCATCCTGAGCACTATCAATAGCCTCACGTGTTTGTGTACTGACCATAGATAACTGATTGGGAGTGACTCTAACTCCATATCCCCTCACTCGACCGTAGCACTCCGGGCCCATCAACTCTATAAATACCTCGACCTCGATACGACTACTCTGCGTAGATGAAGAGAATCATCAACATGCTCGACAATAAGAGCTGTAGCTCTTTCCTATATTAATTTAGAAAAATTAGTTAGGTCTTAAAGACTAACAAAATACAATTTAAATCATTGGATGAATTAAATTTTAATAACTTACATATATATCCCTCGACTCATCTCTGACAAAAGTGTCGTCACGATGAGTATGAGTCATCCGATAAAACTCCACCTGACCGGGTTCTCTCTCATGCTCATCAACCTACAAGAAACATTATAATTTTAAGTAAATAACTCAAACTATTTTTAAAATTATTTAAGTATCAAAATATATAAGTATCGTGATACATCGTCCGCGATACATATATGTATCGCGATACATCATTCGCAATATATATATGTATCGTGATACATCGTCCGCGATACATATACATATCCTGCGATACATATCATGTACCACGATACATAAATGTACCGTTCTAAGATATAAACATATGAATAGTTCCACATAGGTTGAAGTGAGTTTAACCTAAGAAATTTTAGGCAACCAAGGAGCTTCTAGAGGAATATCAAGGAAAATTAAAAATATTAAAAGATGACTAGAACTGTGCATACAATGGGCATTTACTTTTTTTATTATCCTAGCACCTCTAAATCCATAGCCTATTGGCAAAATAGGAAGCATTTAGGTAACTTGATGTTGTCATCAAGTGATTTGTTGCAACACTAGGAGAAATTTATCAAATATCCTATAAAGGACTTGACAAGAACTACTTAATCTATATCACATAGATTAAGGGAATAGTTTAAGAAACTTTCAAACTCCTATCTGAGAGGCGCGTAACTCTTGGATCCCGATGTGTGGGAACAGACTGAGATGCTCGTGCAGCTCTACCAATATCAGAATATGTCTGCAAAATCAAAAAGAGAACTTATATCTAGAAATCAATGTATATATATATAATGTACCATATTTTTTAATAAACTTACTTCAAATAAATTAGAAGATACCTGTCCCCTGTCAAAAAATCAATAGTGAACCAACTCCACCCACCGATAAGGGGTTACATCAGGAGGACAGGTACCAACTACCTGCTTCTCTGTCATACCCGGCAACTTGTACTTCGTCTTTAACTGGGCTTTATATTCTTTCCATTTTTGGTTGAGAGATTTCAGTACAAAGTCATGGAAGGATGGAAGAAGTACAAACTTACCCTACAAAATAAAATAATTAATAATAATATAAAACATACAATAATATTTGAACTATGCAAGATAACAAATAATTTAATATAAATTCTTTACCTGTATAACTCGAAGAATCTCTACTTTATACATCGGAAACATATCATTCCACTTAGCATAACTAAGTGGACAAAGTCGATGCCTCCATGCAAACATCCCCAAAAAAGAGCTCAATAAGCTGGCAACTTTTTTAATTGGCTGCCCCAACTCATTGCACTCAATCACTATCCTCTCACCCTCAGGCATCTGCCAAACATCACGTACTACTGTAGGTCCGCGCCTACGTCTAACACTCCCCGATCCATCTTCACAAAAATAGATAAAAGTAAGCTATAATAAAAAGTGTAATCAAATTTAGAGTTACCAAGGATATTGGAATAAATTATCCTGAATATGTATCTCATCATCTGCTGGATCGACGGGAGGGTCATGATGCCCCGAGGATGATGGAGCTGTAGTAGTATGGTGTGTCAAAGGAGAGAAAGGACCAGCATGAACATCCTTTGCTAAAGTACTGGCCTCAGCATGCTGTCCCGAAGAACTGCCGACCTCTGTATGGGAGTGCTGGAACTGCACCCCAAGAAAGCATCGTCTGTGAGGCATAGTATCACCTATCATTTACATCAGAGACAGAATTAGTAAAGATAAATAGTAATTTAACATAATAATTACTACAAATTGCAAACATTATAAAATTTAATACCGTAAGCCACGCTTGCCATGCTTGAAATTTATATGTTACTGATTAATTAGTTCTTTTAATGGAAGAAACATAACCCCTGCTATCATATTCAACAAATAATAATAATAATAATAATTTCTATTCCTCAATTTTATCATTCAATAATTATGATTTCGTTAGGCTTCATTTAACTCTGTGCCTTATGTTATACAAATTTATATGCTCAAATTAATGAGCAAATCGAGGA
This sequence comes from Areca catechu, assembly GCA_021397845.1. NCBI lineage: Eukaryota > Viridiplantae > Streptophyta > Magnoliopsida > Arecales > Arecaceae > Areca > Areca catechu. Next base: position 183,179,804 of record CM038042.1, read on the forward strand.
ATATCAAAGGTCACATGGATTTCAAAATGAAGAACTTCAAAAAAAAAAAAAAAACTAGAGAACATAAGTTAGTTTTCCTTAATTTGACACTAAAGATTCATAATAGCAATGCAAGGTGATTCAAAATTTAGATAAATAAAGTGGCTCAAATAAATTAATTATGAGCATGAAGGCACAAAATCATGATTCAAGATATAAGCAATTGAACGTGTTTAATTGCATTACATTCAATCAAGGTAGACTAGCAATGAGAAAAAGCAATATGCTTGCTAATTTAGCTATAAACTAACTATTAAGTGGAAATTGACCGGTCATAATGAAAAAACATGCATGGGTCAACCTGATTGCTTTAATGTATGTTTCCCCATCCAATTTTGTGATAGAGAATCCTAAATTAATGGTCGGGTTGGGTACACAAAATCTAAGAGGCTATGAATATTTATAATTGCATATGCTAGTAAAATAATTTAATTCTTCATTCTTAGTTTATGCAGCTCATCTATTTTTCTAAACCTTATCATTCCTAATACAAAAATAACCCTGAGCTTTGCTCCACCATAGAATATTCTTCTCTGACATGATTTTTCCTTAATGATCACTCTCAACTGAGTGATTAGTTTTGAAGAATTTCTAAAGAATTACATCATTGATAAGGATTTGGATGTTTAAAATTTCTTGAACAGATAAAAATTTCAGTTCAACTTGATTTTTTTCATAATTTAAATTAGCAGATATATAAATTCTTATAGATCCAATTTTATATATGGAAGCCCCATGAGTTCGTTCATGTCAATTTAGAAGTATCAGAAAATCTTTGGTCAGGTCAATAATAATATTATGTGAGGCCATTATTTTAAAACATGTGTCATGCACATTAACACATATAGTTTTGTCCTGAAAATTTTGTTGAAAAACAATACCCCTTCCTGAATCATAAGAACAAAAATTTTACTATAAAGATAATAATTAAACAGTGAATAGAAGGATTCTAAGGCTACTTATGCATGAACAAATATTAGATAATCTTCCTAACTTCTTATGATCTTTTAAAAAGCATAAATCACATAAAGAGACATATATAAAATGAAAATTAAAATATATATAATTAAAAATCTTCTAATATTATAGTGATTCACGGATGGGGGAAGAGTATTAACTTACGGTCGGAGACGACAGTGATTCATGAAGGAAATGGAGAAGCTCGGAGATGAGAAGCCCAAAGACGACCGAAGAAGCCAGGAGATGACCGGAGAAGCAAGGAGACGACGATCGCCGGTGCGAACAAAGGAGATGGATCGAGGAGGAAGAGGAGGGGTTGCTGGAGGCGGTGCGGTGCGAGCGAATGAAATGAGGGCTAGGGCTCAGGTGGGGGGAGGTAATCGGAACCTCTCGATGCTTTAAAGCGTCATTATATCCTTCTTTTCCCAACACAGGAAGAAAGCGTTGGCAAACCAAGTCTTTTTCCGACGGTTTTGAGAAGCGTCGGTAACTTTAGAATCCCGACACTTATAAGCGTTGTTATATCCTTTTTTTCCCAACGCAGGGATAAAGCGTCGACAAAACCTACTCTTTTTCTGATGGTTTTAAAAAGCATCGGCACACTGAGGGAGTTCACGATGCTAATAAAAAGCGTCAGCAAAAATCCATTGTTATTTCCCTATTTTGCTGTAGTGACTCGGTGGACCATGTTTCTGGGCATGGTGATGCTAAGGAGCCCTCTTTGGATAAAGCCACTTTCTCATACCACAAAGAGGATGACATTCCCTTTAGGGTTGTGCGTAGGACTCACCAAATGACGGGCCCAAGCGCTCCAGCACCTATCCTTGCCCCAGCTCTAGTCCCTACCTCGGTACTTGTCCTTGCCCGGTGCCTATAGATCCGGCAAGTGTGCCTTCTACAATAACTAGGGAGGACGTCATCCGATTCTGAGAGATATACGGCATCTTAGATAATATTAGGATCATTGCCCCTAGTCCAAATGATAAAGTGACCTCGGGCCCAAAAGGCAGGATGCTTTGTATGAAGGCTTTCTTCATGTGAGGCTTCGTCTTCCATTCTATCTATTCATTGTTAATTTCTTGGACCGTTATCGACTTGTTCTAGTCCAACTCACTCCGAATGCTATTAGAATTATCTGCTCTTTTATCATCCTATGCCACTTTCACAAAATTATGGCTAGGTTTTCCCCTTTTAGAACCATCTTTGAAGCACCATCCAACTGTAGAGGATTGGTTGTTCAAGCTCCTTGTCAAGGGACTATCCACTTTAACCTACCCTCTTCTATCAAGAGATGGAAAAATCGATTTTTCTTCATCTTTGCTGAGGGGGTGAATTGGATTTGAAGCAACCCAGACCGATCCTCAAACGACAACTCTGAAGTTGATCCTGTCAATTCAGAGATATTCGACCAACTCCTCACCTCGAAGATCTACAAGGCACATGATTTACTAATAGAATAGAATTTGTTTGATGCCAGGGTCATCGAGGCATGGGCTTTAAGTGAGTGCTATAGTGTCATTTCTCTGGTTTGTCTGCTCAAAAATGACCAAGTTGTGTACTTAGTTTTGTAGATATGAGGTTTTTCATCGAGACACTAAAAGAGATTAACCAAAAGAGGATGGCTCCTCGGAAGCTAAAATCTATGGTGGCAAAGAAGCCCTGCTCAATATCATTTAAGCTGGTACTTCTGAGCCTTCACTAGTGAAGGCTATTATGCCTTGCCCCGAACAAGCTTCTGGCGGCAGGGACAAGGTAGTTGATGTCCCAGTGCCACCATCTACTACTCCGCCACCATCATCATCGATCTAGCAACTGCTCCAAAGACCTCCCCAAGTCACTTGACTTCTCCACCTATTCCTTCCGCTCTATTGCCAGTAGTAGAGGTCAGATCGTTAAGTTCTACCTTGGTGGACCTTCTACGCCCGAGGAGATTCCCTAGAAGGGATGAGGGAAACTGGAGATCAGCTAGAGTAGCACCGAGTTCATCCATCTTCGGGGACTACGGGCTGGCCGAGAAGCTCTTCAACCTCTTTCTTCTTCCCATGACCAAGAGGAGAGGAGAGCTAGGTCGGTCAATGAGATCCTCGATGACTCCCTCCCCCAGATCCTCGAGGTGAGTAAGTTTTTCTCTTCTCAACTCACCAGCTTAGGTTATTAAAACACTAACTCATGATTTTTTTCCCTTTTTCTGTTGCTTCTTCATGATGCCTTCGTCATCAAGGAGGCCTATCATAAGTTGACTAAGCTGCAGGACTCCCTTAAAAGCAAGGCCGAGATCACCGAGGCACAAGTGAATGCCCTAGAGTTGGAGGCCTCAACAATCGAGGTCAAAGAAAACAAACTAAAGAAAGAGTTTGAGTCAGAGGAGGAGGTCGATCACTTGGAGTCTCAAGTGAAGGAGCTCGAGGAGAAGGCAACTGATAGGGAGGGCTATGTCTCCCTCTTGGAGAGCAGGCTCTCGGAAGCTATTACCAAGATGATGGGGTTCGAGGTGCAACTTAAAGCTACCGACCTCAAAGTCCAGGGGTCGAGTCCGAAGCCAAAAAGGCTAAGAAGAAAGACACTACCATCGAAGTCGTAGCTCAGGCGACGAAGGAAAAGGTGGCCCGAGCCATTGAAGAGTACAAGAAGTTGTTTGATTTCAAGGATGAGGTCGTTAAGGCCGCCTGCAATGCGTATCGAAAGGGTTTTGAGGAGAAAGATTTCAGTGGATGAACCTACACCTCCGAAAGAAATGATGAAACCCAAGAAGGCTGATGTTCTAGCCTCATAAGTCTATTAATTATACCAACTTAATCATTAAAATAAATATTAATTAATATATATTTATTAAGAATTGATATTTTTTATTAGTATTTTGTAAAAAAGGAGTCCATGGATGGGAAGAGCTCAATTTTTGGAGTCCAATGGTATAGACAGCACTTAAATCGAAGTTCGAACGAGCTCAAAATCGAAGTTGAAAAATTATTAAAGAAAATGCAAGAATTTTAGAGCAGTCGGTTCACCATGGATCGATCTACAGAATGGGGAACGATCTATGGGCAACCATTGGAGCCAGACCATGACCCCTACTCATGGATCATAGTCACTATCTCACACCACACAGCCATCATAGCTTTCCCCCATTATTCCCCTCACCGTCGAGAAGCCTCCCACCATTAGAGATGCCGCCAGAGACCCATCTACGTACCACCAGCAAATCCCCTATTTTGGCCACCATTCATCTTCTTCCTCTATTCATTGCCCTTGCCACCGTTCCTCACACCGTCCACCTATCACTACCACATCGCCCACTAGAAAAACCTCCAAGAATCTGGCCAGCCACTGCCCTCTAAATAAGATATGGTTCATACTCAACAAGATATGGTTCATACTCAACAAGATATGGTTCATACTCAACAAGATAGCTTATGCTAGGGATTAGTTTGTAAGATTTCAAAATAATACAAACTTTGATTATTTAGATTATAACAAATATATGATTTATGTTTGTGATTACCTGAAAACCTGAAGATATCTTTCTATCATATAAACCCCTCGATTTCATATTTAATTTACATTAATTAGTTTTCATTAACATAGTACCTATCTTTTAAAATTTAAATATTTATCTCTTTCTTTACTTTCTTCGTAAAATAATTATCCTTGATCTCCGAGAATATGATCCCTACTCATCCTAGCTATAAGAGTGAGTTAGGTTTTATTTTTGACCATCCTATGACAAGCAATCAAGCATATATCTAGCAGCCTCATACTCGAACTAGTTGTTGGTTGCCTTAAATAGAAAGCACAAGGCATACTAGGTAACCACCCCTTTTGAGTTTATCAAGATTAATCCGGCTCCGCTGCCATGGAGCTTGAGGCACCGTCCATGTGGAGGATCCAAGTTGGATCCACATGGGATGGCTCAGTAGGTGGCCTACCAGGTACCTCCTCAGACTTATTGTCGGTCCATGTGCACTCAATCAAAAAGTTGGCTAAGACCTGGACCTTCATAGATGACCTCGAACAATAGAAAATGTTGAACTCGTCGAGTTTAATCATTCATTTCACTAGTCGTCTAGAGGTGTCTGGTCGATGTAGGATGGCCTTAAAGGATTGGTCGGTGAGGACAACGATAGGATGAGCTTGAAAGTAGGGTCTAAAATGTTGGGCAGAGATAATTAGAGTAAAAATATTTTTTTTAATATTTGGAATACCTGGTCTCTGCATTGTGAAGTACCTTGCTAGTATGGTAAATGGGCTTTTGGATCCCTTGTCGTCTACCCGCACAAGTATGGAGCTAACCGCTTCTGGGGAGGAATAATTCCTCTCCTAGTTCTGGCTTTGATTATTGTGGCGAAGAGGCAATGGAGCTCTTTAGCTCTTAAGGTCTAGCCAGCACTATTATGTCGAGGTAAAGTAATGCATTTTATGCAGTACTTTGAAGAAGGACGCAAGCATTCAACCAACTTGGATATGAACCTACTGAGGGTCGTAACTTAACTAGTACGCTACTGGACTTCTTTCTTAGAAGTGGGATGTCGCATGTCAAGTATCACTTGGATCTTCTCTAGATTTATCTCGGTACCTTGTTGGATGACCATGAAGCTGAGAGACTTTCTGGATATAATCCAGAATGCGTACTTGCCAGAATTCAGCTTCATCTAGTGATGGCGGAGGTTACTGAAGGCTTCCTCTAGATCAGCAATATGGTCTATCTCCTTAATGCTTTTGACAAGCATGTTATCAACATAGACCTACATATTCCTTCCAATTTGGTCTTTGAATACCTTGTTGACCTATCGCTAATAGGTAGCCCCTATATTTTTTAGATTGAAAGGCATGACTTTATAGTAGTAGATGCCCTTGTCGATTATGAAGGTAGTTCTTTTCATCTTTATGGGTCATTTAGATTTGGTTTTTGCCTAAGAATGCATCCATAAAACTAAGTAGCCTATATTCGAACGTTGCATTAACTAGTTGGTCAATCTTAAATAATAGAAAGCTATCTTTTGGGCATACTTTGTTGAAATCGGTATAGTCGATGCAGATCTTTCACTTTCTGCTAGCCTTTTTTTGACCATTATGACATTGGCAAGCCACTTGGGATAATGGGCTTATCTGATAAATCCAGTGATGAGGAGCTTGTTGACTCTTAATCAATGGCTCTTTACCTCTCAGGTGTGAAGCTCCTATTTTTCTACTAAATAGGCTTGTACCCAGGGTCGATATTCAACTTGTGAGTTATCACCTACGGAGAGATTCCCGACATATCCGACATCAACCAGGAAAAATGTCTGAATTGGCCCATAAAAAGTCAGCCAACTCCACCTTTAGTTGGGAAACAGACGAAAAGGTGCTTCGTAGAAACTATTGAATCTGCAGGTTCAGTCTGGATTGACCTAGGATAGAGTTGTATGTCGAGTGTAGGTGGACCACTATGAAGGTCATGCAAATGATGCTCTACTAAGGGCATGTCCCTGCGGTGGTCGGAAGAGTTATCTCATCTTCAACTCTGGCCAAGTCACCAATGAAGCCAATTAGAGGTATAAAGATAGGTTTGAGATGACTTGAAGGCAGGTCCATTCGAATAAAAGCATCATAAGAAAGGATGTTGGTCGAGCTTCCACTATCAACTAAGATTCTTTTTATAGAATATTTTGTTATCATCATAGATAAAATGATAACATCATATTAGGGTTATGAACCCCGACTAGTTTCCTATTAGAAAAAGAAATTACATAATCATTGTCCCTTTCTATCCTTAGCCTCTTCAAGGTGCACTCTACCATCTAGGACATCATGCCGTCTAGCCTTTCAGTAGGTGCATTATTGATCTCGACCGAGGGAAGCTACTGGCTAGGGTTCTGGGCTGTAGGCTGAACTCCATAGATATATTTTTTGAGGTAGGCCCACTAGATCAAATTTTTAATTTCTTTCTTCAGGTGGTGGAGTCCTCGATGTTGTGGTCGTAACCTTGGTGGAACTGATAGTATTTGGACTTAGCATGGGGGGCTGATAGTCTCAGTGGATAAGGCCTTCTGAGGTATTTCTCTCTCTCGATTTCCATAGAATTTTTGTTCTGGGATGAGAATTGGAGTGTACTTGATGTCTTATCAATGAAGCTTTTTGGCTTGGAGTTCAGCCAGCATGATGAGTTAGGCTTCTCTGCTCAGGCTCTGCTTGGCTCTCCCCGAGCTTGCTTCTTTCTAGATCTCCCATCCATCTCTCTCCAGGTAGATCCTCATCCTCCATGCAGATATACTTTTGTGCATGGATTAGCAACTCGAAGTAGGACTTCAGAGGCTTCTTATCAAGGAAGTAGGTGAAGAGAGAAACACAGAACCCTCTCTTCATGGCCAACATGGTCATAGATTCATCTAAGTTGTACACCTCCATTACTGCCAATTTGAATCAGGCCATGCAATTTCAAAAGGATTCTCTACCTTGCTGTAGGATAGAGAAGAGGATGTCAGCATTGTATGGCATCTTTCGGCAGACATCGAAGTGAGCCATAAATTTTTCTTCCAGCTACTTGAAAGAGTCTATACTTCTCGGTTCAAGCTGGGAGTACCAAGCTTGAGCTGCCCTGCATAGCATAGCTAGAAAGGCAATGTAGAGAAGTGCGTTGGAGGCATCCTAGACTTGCATGACAAACTTGTAGCTCTCAAGATGGTCCAACGGATCGATAGTGCCATCATATGGATTTAGCTAGGAGATCTTGAATCGATTAGGGATCAGTTCTTGCAAAACTCAACAGGTAAGTGGGGGATGGGTGCTGTAACTCAGTTGCTCCTGGATTTTGCCTTGCAGATCATCAAACCAATGATTGAGGTCATCCAGCTTGCGATCATATTCATCTAAGCACTAAATGTCCTCATTGGTGGACCCCTCTTTAGAAGACTCAGGGGTTGAAATAGAGAAAAATTGGGAGCACTCATGCTTTGGCCCTTTCCTCGATTGTCGCTCCTGGTGCACAGGGCCAACATGCTGCAGTGTAAGGGACCGCGAGTGGTGAATAGTTTGGTGGTGGTGGGATCTTCCCTGGAAAACATGATGGCTCGCCGGTCAAGGTGAAGGAGGTCATCAATGAGGAGTTTGTTGATATAGAGATCAATGGCTAGCATGAGCAGCAACGACAGGGGCAGCAAGGATCCTTGTTGCTATTGTGTTGCCATGAAGCACTACTGCAACTGCAGGCCTTGAACTGCTGCCACAAGTATTTGGACCTGCTACATAAGGATAGCAAGCTGATCCTGTTGGTTCAACGGGGGTGGGGGTGGCGAAGCGAGAGGCTCCACCTCTTGGCTACGCCGATCATCATGGTGCAATGGGTTTCTTGTATGATTGGTGGAGGCATCCTACATGCGCATGACCACCATGGCTTTAAGCTCTAGCGAGGGGATACTCGCTGCACTTTTGTTTTCAGAGTCGCATTGCCACTGATCCCCCTACCTGATGCGCCAATTTGGTGCCATCCATTTGCCTATCACCGAGCTCCAACGGTGGAGTAAGAATGCACCAGTCTTCTCCAATAATGGCTAAGGGTCTTCTATGGCTGCTCCACTCTGACGACCTGCAAAAGGTCCAAAGACTGGGGTTGCCGAAGGTGATACTTCCATGCTTAAGTCAATGATCGAAAAATTTGAGACTACAGCAGCTGAGGCCATAAGCCTGTGGTGATATGGTGAGTATGAAAATAAGAGCGTGTGGGAACATCTAAGTATGTACCTTGTTGAAGGTCTTTCTATATATATGGTGCAACGGAATGTTGTTGGAAAAGTGTCTATCTCTATAGATGTAACATATTTGACTGACATGGGAAGATCTTGTTCCCTAGGATTCCCATCATTGAGATTTTTTCATTGCAATGTCAGGAGCTGTTGGGATCTTGTCTACCACTACTCATACTTGGAGTAGCTATAAATGAACAAGCAGTTAACGACTTGGGCATAGCGGACCCTGAGTAGGGGGATGGACCTTGCCACGGTTCTAGTCAGATTGGACTACCTGGATGGCAAGTCGACCCAAGTAGGAAATCGATGACAATCCATGAGGTGGGGCACTATCATGGCCGATGTCAGTGGGACTCTACTCAACCCAAGGATAGCTAGTTGGTCCACCTACGTTAGACCAATCAATGGGCCCCACCATTGATCTCACTATCAGGTCAGTCTTTCTAGGTTAGGTGTCAAAGTCTATCATTGCTGGTGGCACCCATGACAGTGTAGTGAGTCACCGTGCTTACATCAATGCTTTCCATGTCACAGCATCTGTTATCAACGCGACATGCAATAATATCCGGTCGATCTTTTTTAAAAAAAATGAGTGGATGAAAATGTTCTTTTCCTTCAAGATAATTTTTTTCTCCAAGATACTTAGAAAGCATGTTATATTGGATTTTGCTCATTCTAAAATATTTGAAAACTATTTTTGGTGAAATTCTTCCTTGCTCTGAAACATACTCTGGATATTGGGTCTAAGAAATCAAGTAGTGTCTGAGGTGATGCGGGACTAATATGCATGCAATTATATTTATGTGTTTTATATGTGGAGTTGAGTGATTAAATCCCGAATTTCAGATCAAAATAAGTTGTAGGAAATTATGTATGAATTTTTTAAGTCAAGCAAGCAAATTAGAACCTAGCAAAGCAGTAAAGAAGGATCGCCAAGGCTGAGAAGCCTCGGTTAAGGCGAGTTCTCCTACAATAAAACTTCTAGTGGCAGAGGGGGTGTACCTGACAACGTCTGAAGCGCCCGATGAAGATTGCAGCGAAGGGATCTCTCATTCCTTGATGGATGCGGCCTGAAAACCAAGTCAAAGACCCATGGATACCCGACTTTCTGCTTGGTGGTCCGATTGAGGCTTAGCTGGAGTCGTTAGATTCGTAGGAACTCGGGGACCTGCAAACGACCTGTCAGGGATTAGAAAACTCAGAGGAGATCAAGAAAATAAAGGAAAATAGCAAAGGGAAAAGGAATTTTGGAGTGAGCAGCCAAGGCTCTGGAGGATTGGCTGGCGACAAGATGTAGTTGCAAACACTGGGAAGAAGAAATCATAAAACCCCTTTATGCACACAGTAGGGTATCACACGAAAGTTGAAGAAAACTCAAGTATTTTCATATATCAAAAGTAATCTTCATACAAGAGACTAGGGTCCCTTAAATAGATCCTTAACCTTAGGCTCCAAGTAAGGGTACATTAGACATTACATAAGAATCATTTTCCCTCTCAAACCCTAGCTAGAAAATAAGGAAACATTAGGTAGAAAAAATCCCTAAAAATTCTCTTGACTTGGTCAACACTCCAAGGATGCCTTGGGGGGCATGTTGAGCTTCTAGGAGTAGCAAGAGGTCGGCCCAAAGGGGCTCGGGCGCATGGGCTTGGGCCTCTGGAAGCTGGGGTGGCCTGGTAGCCAGGTAACAGGAATATTCCCTGGTATCTTGCTTCTTAAGGGCTTGGGCTTGGCACCTGGGCTTGATTTCTTTGGGCTAGGATGTAGATGGACCTTTGAAATCATGGATGCCCTGATCTATGAATATACTTTGGCATCTGGAAGGAAATCTGGATATCTGGAGGGCATCTACAAGGAATCAGGGTTTCTGATTTTCCTCCTGGGATCTTCAAATCTTCAAGTTGGGTTGGACTTGGGCTAAACTTCCATGTCTTCAATCTGGTTGGACTTGGTCTTCACTTGTATGATGTGGTCTTGAGTCTTCAATTTGCTTGGACGGGACTCAAAAAAAAAATAAAATTAGCTCAACATGAGTTGACTAATACTGGACTGAACTAGCTCAACATGAGCTGACTAATACAGGACTCAACTCAGCTGGACTAAGCTTTATTACAGTGAACTCTGATGCTGCTAATTGATCCACAGAGGGTTGAGAAGCCTCTTTCTTATTTTAGTGCCTCTGGTGTCCCCACCAATTATCCCGGAGTGGGAAGAACTCGACCCTGTCGAGTGAAGATCAGACTGGCTCATATATCTCTCGAGAAGGTCTGGGTTGAGGCGTTGTAAGTCCTCTTGAGAAATCCACGAATCGTCTGACTTTGGCCGGCCTTGCCATCGGCCAGGAAGCGTTGATAGCTGCGGCCCTGGGTCGTGATGGCTTGATCGTCCAAGATACGCTCGATCTATTTTCCTCTCTCAGGCCAAATTTGTTAGTGGACACTCTGGGTTAGGGTCACTCACAATAGGAGGGGATAGGTCCAAAGGCCTCACTAGGTATCGCTGCCGAGTCCCTATACTCAACCAGGTCTGTAATATTGAAGGTAGAACTAATGCCCAAATTCGAAGGCAAATCTAACACCTAGGCATTTGATCCAACCTTCTATATCATTTTAAAAGGTCCGGCTATGCGAGCATGAAGCTTCTTTTAGGCCTAAGCCTAACTAAGATAGAATCCACTACATCAAATTCTTTGATCCATCTTCGGGAATTAGCCAGTTATTTCAAAATTAGTGCAGGTGGTGAATATGCTGGGCACATGCAGACTCCTAACAAATGATGCAAAGGACTCATACTGACACCTAACAGACCCGACTATGTATTCCTATCGAAGAAAATTTTATTAAACTCTTTGGATCTAAACCTAACAGATTATAGGTTCTCTAGGTTTGATCCTAGCTTGACATGCACATGAAAATTTACAGTGAACTCCTAGCAAATTCCAAAGAGTATGCCAGAAGTAAGATGCAAACCTAATATGCGTGATGAATGCATGCAGTATGCTAATCTCAGCTAAATGCAATCTAATGATCCTAGAAATGCTGGAGGTGTCTGGAAATGACAGAAAATAGGAAGTGGATTCAGAATTAGTCTGGTAGGGTAGGGAAAAAGGTTCAAGGTTAGTTGGATAAAGTAAGATAAAAGAAGGGGCGTCAGGGACTAATCCTAAGCTAATGAGGCTAACCTTAGGGGGTTGTGGTACATCTATGGGGTTTACATAATGGAATGATGGGTTATTAATCTCAGGGAAGAGTTCCTTAATGGGGACTATAGGAGGAGGCCCATCCTGAGGGTACTGATTCAAAGAGATCAGGTCCTTAATAAATTCTTCAGGTTCTTGTATTTTAGGACTAAACTCTATAATTTGGCTCTTCTCTATGGTTTCCTCGGGTAAGGCTCTAGCAGCAGTACATAGGTTCTCTTCCTCTATTTGTTCTTCCACTATAGCTTTTGGTTGGATGTGGTCAAGGTCAACTAGCTCTGGGTTAGTTTTTACTTGGGTATCTACTGGGTCAGCTAATTCAGAATCTACTAAAGGTGTCTCCTCTTCTCCCTCATACTCATCCACTAAGCTCGCATCAGCTTCATACACTTCTGCGTTAACGTAAGCCTTGTGAATCTCAGGAATGGTTGGGGAAGGTTGGCTAAGAAAAAATTGGGTAGGTCCTAGTTTCTGAATATGGGCAATAATCCTAGTAGGTTCAGGTTGCCTAAGGGGTAGTGGCTCACTACTGGGTTCATATTTAGGGGTACTAATCCTATGGGATTCAAGTTGGCTAGGAGAAACCTGTCTAGTACTAGGCTGATACCTAGGGGTTATGGGCTCTCTGGGCTCATAAGACAAGGGTGCAGATCTATGGGTCATGGAATTATAGGATCTGGGGTCATAGGATTTAGGTTCAGATCTATGGGTCTTGGGTCTACTGGGCTCATGGGATATGGACTCATAGGTTCTAGAGTCATAGGATTTGGAGTCATAAGATCTATAGATTGTGGGTATATAAGTTAAAGATGGCTCAGGTTTGGATCTAGTTTGGGTCCTCCTAGGTTCAGGATTATAGTATAGGTCAGGATGAGGGGCTCTCCTAGGTTCAACCTCACGGTATGGATCAAGGTTTGGGGTCCTCCTAGGTTCAGGATTATAGTATGGGTCAGGATGAGGAGTTCTCCTAGGTTCAGGATTATAGTATGGGTCAGGATAAGGGGCTCTCCTAGGTTCAACCTCATAGTATGGATCAAGGTTTGGGATCCTCCTAGGTTCAGGATTATAGTATGGGTCAGGATGAGGGGCTCTCCTAGGTTCAACCTCATGGTATGGATCAAGTTTTGGGGTCCTCCTAGGTTCAAGATTATAGTATGGGTCAGGATGAGGGGCTCTCTTAGGTTCAGGATTATAGTATGGGTCAGGATGAGGGGCTCTCCTAAGTTCAACCTCACGGTATGGATCAAGATTTGGGGTCTTCCTAGGTTCAGGATTATAGTATGGGTCAGGATGAGGGGCTCTCCTAGGTTCAACCTCACGGTATGGATCAGGGTTTGGGGTCCTCCTAGGATCATAATAAAGGTCATGGCGAGGGGTTCTCCTAGGGTTGGACTCCCTGGTTTCACTAGGTTAAGTTGGGTTGAGGCTATCGGTATTAGATCTAGTCTGAGTCCTATGGGTTTTCTCTAGGATCCCTATCCTATTCTCCATCTGGTCAAACTTATTGGCTAAGGGTTCAAGTCTAATGTTGGTTTGGGTACCGGACTGAGTTAGCTGGGTCATCTGGGTAGTCATATGGGTAGTTAATTGGGTAGTCATCTGGGCCATGGATTGGGCTAGTTGCTCAGTGAGTGCATTAATCTTGGCTTCAAGGTTATCCATGGGTTCAGCCAAAAGTGGAGATGGAGGATGATATGAAACCCCTGATCTAGTGCTCATGCAAGACTCGATCAACCTGACTATAGCTGACTAGACCTAGAGTCCAAAACTAAGGGCTCAATCAGAGTAGCAAACTAGCCTATAGTAATCCTGTACTCAACCAGGCAGGTGTAAGGGGAGTGTTAGGTTCCTGATTGCCAATCCTAGACACCAATCAGAGATTAGCCAGGTAGGCGGACCAGCACACAAGCCCTTCGGGATTGACTCCCTAAACCACCGTTCTAGACACCGAGCACAAAGCACACACAGGTTAGCTTGCCATAATGATTTGACACTTAGCCCGGACCCGACCAGTTGATGTCCCTAGCCCACTATGGTAAATTAAGTCTAATAAATTTTAGGTTAAGGCTTGGGACCGAATGCAAGGGATGTGGTTTTGGGCTAAGGAGAGATGATCAAATCCTCCCCCTATCTGACATAGCAAGAGTGCCCTTAAAGGTAGATTATACAATGATGGCATGCAGATAATGCAAATTAGGGTTAAATGTTTTAGTAGCTTTTATATATGCATTTCTTTTTTTATTTTGGTATTTCTTAAACAGAAGAAAACTTGCAAATTATGGCCTAATATGCAAAAAATATACTAAAATTAAAAGATATGCAAAAGGGATACTAAACAAAACTCTAAACCTTCCGAAATTATCTTGCTGAAAAACAGAGCCAAAAATTTGTAGGCAATATTTTAGCTTGCAGAAATGGCACAGACTGAAACAAAATCTGCAAAAATTCTATAAAATACTTTGAATTGACATGAATCTAGAAAACAAATTTTAGAATTTTTGGAGTTCTGAGAAGGGAGAAATAACTAAAATAATAGAGCATATACGGACTGAAAAATGTAGAAAACAAATCCTAATCTAAGCTCTGATACCAAATGATGCGGGACTAATATGCATGCAATTATTTTTGTGTGTTTTATATGTGGAGTTGAGTGATTAAATCCTGAGTTTCAGATCAAAATAAGTTGTAGGGAATTATGTATGAATTTTTTAAGTCAAGCATGCAGATTAGAACCTAGCAAAGCAGTAAAGAAGGATCGCCGGGGCTGAGAAGCCTCGGTTAGGGCAAGTTCTCCTACAATAAAACTTCTGGTAGCAGAGAGGGAGTACCTGACAACATCTGAAATGCCCGATGAAGATCGCAGCAAAGGGATCTCTCGTTTCTCGATGGATGCGGCCCGAAAAATCGAGCCAAACCGCGAATGCCCGGCTTTCTGCTCGGTGGTCCGATTAAGGCTTGGCTGGAGTCGTTGGGTTCGTAGGAACTCGGGGACCTACAAACGACCTGTCAGGGGTTAGAAAACTTAGAGGAGATCAAGAAAATAAAAAAAAATAGCAAAGGAAAAAGGAATTTTGGAGTGGGCGGCCAAGGCTCTGGAGGATTGGCTGGTGGCAGGATGTAGTTGCAAACACCGGGAAGAAGAAATCACAAAACCCCTTTATGCACACAGCAGGGTATCACACAAAAGTTGAAGAAAACTCAAGTATTTTCATATATTAAAAGTAATCTTCATACAAGAGACTAGGGTCCCTTAAATAGATCTTTAACCTTGGGCTCCAAGTAAGTGTACATTAGACATTACATAAGAGTCATTTTCCCTCTCAAACCCTAGCTAGAAAAGAAGAAAACATTAGGTAAAAAAATCCCTAAAAATTCTCTTAACTTGGTCAACACTCCAAGGATGCCTAGGGGGGCATGTTGGGCTTCTAGGAGCAGCAAGAGGCCGGCCCAAAGGGGCTCGGGCGCATGGACTTGGGCCTCTGGAAGCTGGGGTGGCCTGGTAGCCAGGTAGCAGAAATATTCCCTAGTATCTTGCTTCTTAAGGGCTTGGCGCCTGGGCTTGATTTCTTTGGGCTAAGATGCAGATGGACCTCTGAAATCATGGATGCCCTGGTCTATGAATATATTTTGGCATCTGAAAAGAAATCTGGGCATCTGGAGGGCATCTGCAAGGAATCGGGTTTCTGATTTTCCTCTTGGGGTCTTCGAATCTTCAAGCTGGGTTGGACTTGGGCTAAACTTCCATGTCTTCAATCTGGTTGGACTTGGTCTTCACTTGTATGACGTGGTCTTGAGTCTTCAATTTGCTTGGATAGGACTCAAAAAAAATAAAATTAGCTCGACATGAGTTGACTAATACTGGACTGAGCTAGCTCAACATGAGCTGACTAATATAGGACTCAACTCAGCTGGACTAAGCTTTATTAAAGTGAACTCTGATACTGCTAATTGATCCACAGAGGGTTGAGAAGCCACTGTCTTATTTTAGTGCCTCTGGTGTCCCCACCATGAGGTTAAAGTAAGATTCTTCCTTGCTGTGAAAAGTGCTCTAGGTGTCGAATATAAGGAATCAGTTTTGGTCCGAAGTTAAAGTAAGCAATTGAAGGCTTGTTCTATTACTTCAAGATAAAATATCATCCCAACAAGAAGTAAAAAAATCTTTTATAGATTATTTTTTATAAGTTTTTCATAGATCCTTTATTACATCAACTATTTTGATAGTTAAAGGAATTTAATACATTTGAAAACCATATAATATCCTAGGATGTCATAAATTACTTAATCCAGTCACATCTTGAATATCAAAAGTGTTAACTTTCTTCAGTTAGTCATATTTTAGGCAATGGATAGTGAAAAAATCCTGATACGAAGGATTAAAACATTCAATTTTTGGTTTTGTACCTCAATATCATTATTTTCATAAATGAGTGCCATAATTTTCTGAAGGGATATCATAAGTCTAATCTCATATTTTTAGATCAAGTTGTCACCATGCCATATAATGAAATCTTGGAAATTATTTTTTAGCCAACGGATGATAGAAAGTCCTAATAGAATAATCAAAACTTTTAATTTTTCTTTTTGTAACAAGGTGTCATAAATTCTTAGAGGGATATTATAATTTTGTGAAAGAGTGTCATAAGTTCAAATCTTATATTTTTAGAATTTTTTTTATCTCTTAGTCATGTTATTATACTCTGGGTGTCATATTTATGACAATTAATAGTTGAAAAGTCAAGGTATAGTGATCGGAACCTTTATTTTTTTTGTTTTATACCGAGATAGTCATATTTTCATATTTTCAGCTCAAATTATCTTAGAGTTATATTATTATACTCTATGTATCATATTTTAGTTAATGGATAGTAAAAAAGTTCTAGTATAAAGGATCAAAATTGGCAGTTTTCTGTTTTATTCTAGTAGGATATTATAATTTTCTAAAGGGGTATCATGAATTTTATAAAGGGATGTCATAAGTCCAATTTTTATATTTTCAGGTTAACTTATTTTTGTACTGTATTATGATATCCTAGAAGTTATATTTTAGCTAATAGATGATGGAAAGTCCTAGTAGGAGAATCAAAACCTACAATTTTTTATATCAAGGTATAATAAATTTTTGAATATATATCATAAATTTTGTAAAAGAGTGTCATAAGTCTAATTCTCATATTTTTAGATCAAGTTGTCACCATGTCACATTATGATATTCTGGAAGTTATATTTTAGCTAACGGATGATAGAAAGTCCTGGTAGAAGAATCAAAACCTCAGTTTTTCTTTTTATGCTAGGAATTCAAAATTTTTTGAAGGGGTGTTGCAAATTTTGTGAAGGGGTGTCATAAGTCCAATTCCTATATTTTTAAAATTTTTTATTTCCATATTTTATTATTATACTCTAGATGTTATATTTTAGCCAATGAATAGTGCAATTATTAATATCATCTTTTTCTCCGTCCTCTATTCTTCTTGGTATAGGTTTTCGACCTCCTCCTCTCCTTCATCCTCTTCTTTCTTTGCAATGCTTTCCTATTTAAGCAATGAATTCAAGAGATTCTCAGCCATGACAAGCCTTTTCTTAACTTCCTCAAGTTCAGTCTTCATCTATATACAAGTTGCACAACTTATTTTTGCATCCAAGGATACTTCTTTTGGATTGGTAAGCCACTGCTCATGTGGTGTGGATTGATAAGCCACTGCTTCTGGATTGATATAACTTATTTTTGTATCCGAGTATATTGATAAGCCACTGCTCTTATGACGTAGATACAATAGTACCCTCCACTTACAAACAAAAAAATTTAAATAAAATAAATAATTATAATAATAATTTATGGAATACAAAAAAAATTATAATATTATGAATTATCTTACCAACTCATAGGATTGCATGTTATCAACCTGAATATCTTGAAACTTCAAGTGGCTGTCATACTACTTCAATAACCTAAGTAGTTTATTAGGATTAACTAGGGCTCTCATTATGCTCAAGAAACCACACATGCATTAACATTTTCTACATTAAAACCATGAAAGAATTCTAATTTATTTATTACGATCATTTCTGCATATGAATTATCCTTAGGAACAGCCAAACAGGATAGGTCACCTCCTAGACTTGTTATAGGACTGGCTTCCCAGATCTCAAGCAATCAATAATCTTTGGGAAATCCAAAAGCATCAAGTCTCTAATTGCAGAAGCCCAATCAATTGCTCGCAACTGAGATAATTCATCCAATGGATGAGATAGCTTAAACATGTTTAATTTGATTTTTGCACCAAAGATATTCCAAGCATGCCTGCAATTCAAAGTCTTATAATGTCTTGAATGTTCTTCTATATTTTCGAGGATTAAAACTGAACAATCAATTTCTCCAAATCTTTTGCTCAAATCTTTGAAATAACCATTCTTTTTATTTCGACCTATAATAGAGATCTTTTTTCATGACATAAAAGATCCATGATTAGTGCCACTTTCTCCTTATTGAATCTAAGTATTTTATCATAAAAAGTGAACTTATCACTTCTTTTATAATATATGATTATATCTACAAGAAGTGATTCCTCACTTATAAATGGCTGCATGTCGATGAAGGCACCAAATAGGATCTTCTAGATTATATCATTCATATTAATGAAGGCACCAAATAGGATTTTCTAGATTATATCAACATGAGCATTTGAAAAATCCATTTTCTAAATATTCTGAATATAAAATGCAAGACTTACAAAAATTCTTAAACAGTTGTAAGAGCTTCACACTTATAGACCGTGAAATAATTAAGAAATCAATTGCAACATAAAAATAAAATAAAATGTCACATTATATAAAAAACTTCTATCTTACTGTTATAATAAATCCAAATATTCCAGCGAGGTATTATAATTTTATAAAAAAATATCATAATTTTATAAAACGGTATCATAATTTTATACTAGAATGTATCATAATTTTATACTATGATGTAATAATCTAATAAAGAATATTTAAAATGCAAGATTTCATAAATCTTGGATACACATGACATCCAAAATAAATCCAGGACACATGGCTTAAATATATGCAGCGTTATCATAATTTTCTGAAAAGATATGATAATTTTATAAAACGATAACATAATTTTATATTTTGATGTATACTATAACATACAAAATAAATCTAAAATATACAACATAAATCTATGCAAGAATTTCATAATTTTTTGAAATGATATCATAATTTTATACGATGTAATAATTTTACATACAATATTTAAATCACAAAATTTCATAGAATTTCATAAATTTAAAATACACTATGACATCCAAAATAAATCTAAGACACCATAACTTAAATCTATGTTATAGTATCATAATTTTATAAAAAAATATTATAATTTTATGGAACGATATTATATTTTCAAACTAAGATATAATAATCGTATAGAAAGTATTTAAAATACAAGATTTCATAAATTTAAAGTATAGTATAATATACAGAACAAATCAAGACATCACAATTTAAATTTATGTAGAGATATCATAACTTTATAAAGAGGTATCACAATTTTATAAAATAATATCATAATTTTATAACAAGATGTTATAATTTTAAAAAATATAATAATCATTAAAAAAATATTTTAATATAAAATATCATAATATCATATTAAAATATATAATTCTCTAATTTCTTCTAATGTCATCCTTTTCTATGTAAAATATTAATATTATACTACCTTCTCACTTTTTCCTTGCCATTGTATTCGCCATCAAAGTCTTAACACGAAATCCTTAAACTCAACCGATAAAAAAAATTGAAAACCATGTGAACAACCAACGAATTTGATAGAAAGCAAAAATAATGAAATAATCTCAAAATAAAATAGAATTAAGAAAAAAATGTATTTTGTTTGAAATAGAAACTTTCAAAAATATCTAAATACTCTGGATACCAAACTTTTCTTCGCAAAAATATAGGATAAAAATAATATTCAACTTATTTAAAGAAATGTACAATTGGGAGGCAGAAAGAATTTCTGAACTTGTTGATACAACATTTAACATAAATCAAGTCCCGACATAAGCTAGTGTTTAGTTTTTTTAAGCTGCTCTGAATTTGTCGTGCACCCCGCGGTGGCCCAGAAAGACCGGTGGTGGTTTGCGGCTGTTTCCTTTGCTTCAACCCTCTTGTTCTCTCGTGCATGAATTTCTTGTAGCTCTTCCACGGCAAGAAAATACTCTTTTTACCACCAAGTCAGCTGTCATGCCCAGACATTACAAACTATTCGCTAACATCAAGGGGGTAAAAATTCCCGGAAATTTGCATGAATAATATTCTAAACATATTTGTTAATGGAGTAGCAGAACAATTTAAAGATTCGGGGCAACAAAAGATGCGACTCCTATGAGATGACTCAACAAATGAATAATTTGTTGAGGAACTAGGTGAAGAACATCATGCTGCAAGTCTAACTCAGTAGTCATCTAAGTAATGCCATGGACCATGGAGAACTCTGTTCAGTCTAGGGTTACAAGAGCAAATTTCAGTACATCAGACACTTGCTCCTAGAAATATATCTGCAAGTCTATCATACTGGAAAAGAGCACAATCCCATCTCGTAAATAAAATTGAGAAAGAACGTAATTAGGCAATACACATTACTGGCTAGTCTATTCTACATAATATACGCAATGAGATGTGGAACAAGTTGATCTTCCAACACCAAAAGAGAAAAAAAAAGAAACTAAAAAGAATCAGGAATGTATCTAATCATGGAAAATCCAGTTGTCATTGTCCCTGTGCTGCTACGCTCAAGGGTTAGCTCAGATCCAGACCTGCTAAAAGAAAAGGTGTTCATCATGAATATAAATTATTAGATGGTTAAAAGTTATACGGGTTTCTTATAATAAATGGTAGATGTACAAGGGACTCACATAAAAATAGAATGGTACGAAGCTTATTTTCACTGCTCGTATGACATAATATACAGTCTTCCAACCTGTGTAAAAGAACCAGACAGATCTACAAATATAGTAAATCAAAACCAAAGCACCGTACCCAGTAAACTATTATTTCAACCAGAGACCTGGAGATCACTAACGGAACTCGTCATGAAATCCCTCCTCTTCTTCCTCACTAAAATAGCACTGTAAAATACATAAGGGTTTTCAATCATTTCTCTCAAACTTAAGCGCCCATCTTTATCCGTATCTGCCTGCAGAGTTGCCAGTAATTACTGAATCACTGAAAAAGATCTTGGAAGCATTATATGAACTACGAAAGACATTTGGAATAAAATCTGAAGCATAAAGATTAGTTTGAAGAGCTTGCATATACCAGATGTACCACTCCACATCACAGCAAAACCATGAACTACAAAAATCACAATACTGAGACTGTTTATAAATTCTCACTAGTTTGAAAATAAGATCTTATTCCAACCTGGGCAGCAAAAACCTTAATAAGATGGAAAACCAATAGATGAGAATACAAAAAACTTGCCCACTCAAATCACAAATCTAACATTTCACTGAAGAAGAGAACACAATCACTTACATGGAAATACTTGCCCATTCACTTGCCTTTTCCAATGCAATTGATCTTCTTAAACGTTAAGAGCAACATTAAGGCATAGTAATTGTAATACAAGCATAAGGCTAACCATACTAGTATGATTCACAAAAGTCGAATTATTGCAAATAAAATTAAAATGCTTCATTTATTTCAAGAATCCCCTGAAAGAAAGAACAAGAAGCTACAAGAGAAGTTAATTTGATCGAAGCATCGGAGGCAGAAGCAGTGGAAAGGGTTTAGAGATGCACAGCTTAGAAAGAGGGGAAACATGCAATGCTTTCAAATCAAGTCTTGGAGGAAGCTGAGCAAGGACAAGACAACTTGTTCCTTTTACCTTCCAGTACTCTCTGGCTGAATAGACCTAATTGTTACCAAACAATT
The DNA here is from genome assembly GCA_021397845.1 of Areca catechu. Classification (NCBI taxonomy): domain Eukaryota; kingdom Viridiplantae; phylum Streptophyta; class Magnoliopsida; order Arecales; family Arecaceae; genus Areca; species Areca catechu. The sequence goes on from CM038042.1 coordinate 183,201,656, forward strand.
TAGTATGAGAAGCCAACAATGTGAGAAGGAGCACTTGATCAGAATATCTACAAATTGGTCATGGGATGAAATCCAGCCAAGAGACGGTCCACTGTCCTCAACACTTTGTCAATGATAAAAATGATCCAAGTTCATTTTGTCTGGATCCCATATAAAATCAGATCATGAAGATCTTTACAGCATTTCTATTAATAAAGAAGAGAAAAACTCGATTGCATCTAAGAAGATGACGAAGTTAAGTGATGATTCCTTGCAAGTTATAATTGCCTGAAGCACTATTTTACAGATAAACATTGTTCAAGAACATCAAGGAAGAGGAGAAGACAAGAAAGTACGTTACAGAAGTAGACAGCGCATGATGTGGGATAAGCAAATTTAAACATAATAGTGACATAATTTGCAGAAAATGACTTGTAAGAAATCCATAGATTATTTCTTAATATATTGAAAATGTTCAGATTGAAGAAGAGGTTGTTCGGGCTTATTAAGAATGTAGCCAAAATTATACGATGTTTAGGACTGGGCAAGTGAAATTTAGGTTGAAAAAATCTGAAAGATAAAAGGTAAGAAGTAGGTTAAGAATACATCCATTTACAAGAGAACAGTGGAAGTCTACGCTCTAGAATAATCTTTCCCAGAACTACTCATGCATAATAACATTGGTTGAGTCTCAAATGGTTAAAAAGAATTCAAATCACAAGAAATAATGCTAATGTCAAAGATTTAAAGTAATATGGTTGTGACAGCAGATATGCTTGTCCTATCACCAGCTACGGCACCAACATAAAAGAAAACAGTAGCTGTAATCTTTTGCAGATTGTGACAGATTCACCATGTTTGTGGCAGATTAATTAAATGATTTGTCAAACCTAGTCCAGCAATGCCTTTGAAAGATCAATATAGCATTTAATTATGGATTGTTTTCAGAAAAACAAGATATTATGTCATACAATTTTGTTTTCTTTAGAGAACAATGAATTCCAACAGTAAACGTCCAAGTGGAGATGTGAAAGGTGAAACCATGAAAGTACATGTTATATGCAAGATAAACGAACATACCCCATCTTCACTTCAAGTTGAACTGCCAAAATTGAAAGTCCTCCAAACTTTCATTTGCAATAACAGTTTTTAGGAAGAGGAAGCATAATGTAGTCCTTCATTAACAAGTAAATAAAACTCAACATATGTACATATAATAAACTCATGGATCATGTAAATATATTGTTGAGAAGGAAATGGCAGCCATACAAGACTTGGTGAAGAAGATAGCAAGATGAAGAGCAAAAGTAGTGCAGGGAACATGTGTCTGTGCCAATGTTGAGAGCCAATCTCTAAGTTCATGAAATGCTGATCGATTGAAATTCATGCAGCACCTCCATTGTATCAATACATGGAATAGGTGTAGCAAAGATAACCCCCATGTCAGCAAGAGTGCATAAGAACCATGCAGGGTCCTGTTGGCCATGTCATAATGATGCGTAGATCTTTTTTTAGGCAAGCACCTTCAACCATAAGAACCACTGATCTATTGTGTCTGAGGAAAGGGTTCAATTCTGGTGGTATGAAAAGAACCTTGATGACAAATTACATAGAAGAGTTGGAGGATAAAAAAATGGTATAGCCGCAAGAACCTTAACATATTGATGGAAATTGGAAAACCTTTATTGGGATGCCTTTATTTAGATATTACCATGGACAATAAAGGGAAAAAATTATCAATTTCAAGAAACAAAAAACTATGTAGATATGTTTCAAAACATGTTCAGAATGTGCATATTTGCATGATGTATTACTAAAGTAAATGTGGTAACATTTGAAGCATGTGGAGTGCATGATGTATTACTAAAGTAAATGTGGTAACATTTGAAGCATGTGGAGCTCCTGACAAAGCTACTATAGTGTACAAAAATCACAATCGATCCCATGAAGTGCTTTTATAGGAGTAAAAATTTGCACCCAGTATAAGAGATTGTCACGGTAAATGCAACACTGATGTCAAAGCAACTTAATATTAGGTGGCTTTAGGGGCATAAACAACGAAAGGAACCTGAGCGCTTCATGAAGAGACCAATTGACAATAACATGTTAATGTCAAGAACATTATGAAATGCTTCGGCCAACAAGTAAAGAGGGGAAGACTTAAAGGTAACATTGGAGGTTGTGACTGAGGAAGGATATGGAAAAACTCGGAACATCAGATCTGGCCCTAAATAGAACTTGGCAAATTAGGTCCCATAAAGACGACCCTAATAGTTGGTAAAAAGCCTGATGATTGTGACTATGATTATGAATGACAATGCACATTGCACAGCCAGCTATCATAATGTAACTACTCTTCCTCATTCTGTTATTTGTTGATGTGCACAGAAAGAAAGCAATTATTGAGCTTCATTAAGTGGTAAACCAAAATCCACTCACAGTCCTAATACCCCTGCTTATAATTGATAAGTGCTATAACCAATTTACTGAAGACTGCTGAAATCAAAATGAACTGCAGGGGAAGAATTTCATTATCTCAAATCATTGCTTTTCCTAAATAACCTATAGGAGAGTCACTAGTTATGACAAAATAGAAAGCAGACACGATAAACAAGCAACTCCAACAGAGTTTGCACTACCATCCCGTACTGCCCAGTATGGGGCATACCGTACCGTACCGGCTCTTGGCCGTATAGTTCACTTATAAAAAACGGTCCGAAATGTGCTGGACCGTTGAAAAAAATATAAAAAATATATATTCCATACCGGTACGGTACGGTACCGATGCATACCATCCAATTCGGCCCGGTTCGTACCCGATTCAGGTCAAACAATTTTTTCATGGATAGGGAAGGGATTTTTTAAAGATTTTGTGGATCTTGTATGGAACCATGTATGGTACAGTACCGGACCAGTTGTACGGGACTAGGTATGGTACAGTACCGTACCGTACTGGTCCGGTACCGGTTTGGTATTCCTTGAACTCCCATATGCATATCCATAAAATTTCTCAATATGGAACATGCACGTCATAGAATGTCCCCTATCCCTACTTTTAAACATGCCAATTCAGCACGAGCAAATTGTTCGACATAAACATATCATGAATAGCAAATATGCCCCATCATTTAAGCATAAGGCCATCGCCTTATGACGAATGAAATTATAAAACCCTCTCAACAAGCAAATCAGTGAATAATATGTAGTCTTCCATGACCATGCCCTCCTTGGGAATAATGATAAATGTTGTTTAGAGGCACACAAACTATGTACTGGAGTCTTGGAAAATATCAATCACTTTCTTAATGTCCCCCTCTTAAATATGTAAAAACTTCTGATAAAGCATGATAGAAAAACCTCAATCATGCCAAGTAAGAATATTAACATTGATGAATAGTAATTCAACTTTAGCATACCTGGCTTCTTCTTAAGTATACTAGAAGGAAAAAAGGAAAATCTTATTGACATGTTGGCCATGTAACCACATAACAAATCCTTTGTGTAGTTCCATGTGTCAACTTCATCACGCTTTAAGTGATAGTTACATGCAGGAAATAAGCAAAAGAGTTGCTAGTAATTTGTGAATACCCATGCCCGTGTGTATTTAGTCCCATATCGGTTATTCATTAGAAAAATCTTGGATACTTATACAGAATCAAGGAATTCAAATAATACCTTCTAGCTAGCCTTTTTGGATGAGATCCTGAGTTGTTACAAATGGTATCAAAGCTGACCTAGCCCATAGCCTATGTGGACTAGAAGATAACACATCAATTATTCGCTAAAAAAATTGTTGATACTTAAACAGGACCAAGGTAACTAAGTACCACCTTCCAACCAGTCTTTTTGAATAAAATCCTGGATTGTTGCATAATTAATTAAAAAACCTGATTCTTACAATGGTAAAGCAGCAAAACTAAATCCATATTTATACTCCAAATATGTAGATATCACACTATCTACAATGGTGGCTTCAAAACTCTAATGGTGAGCTAGCAAAGGCTTAGCACCATAAACTTGAACTCAGATATGGAGATATATCACTAACTACAAATTTTGGCAAAAGCACCAAAATTCGTTCACATGCTTTTAATTTTATAATTGAAAAAAAGGACATGAGAAAGGAGATTTGTGTTTTTGGAGAGAGACTGCACACAATACGTTTTGCTGCCAACAAAAAATAATGTGAAAGGAAATTTGGTTACATTTAAAGTCAATAAACAAAACAAAAAACAATCATATATCTTGGCAGCTATAGCTGTGAGGCATGCATGGCTTACAATATGCTTGATCCAAAGGAACATGTAATAGAAACATAATGGGAATGGAAGATAGGGAATCAGAACCATCATTCCTATCTTGTTGTCTGAGCATAAAATAAAGGATCAAATAGGAAAGGTATGAAAATTACATTTTAATATTTAACTTAGTTAATTACATTGTAAAATAAATTTATTTCATTAAAAAAATAGACTAAGAAATAAAATTAAATTTTAGAATAATGGCTGTGACACAAATGTAGATAATGGGACTTTAAGGAACAGCTATATGTTCACAGTTCAGCTTAATGACAATATATTCAAATTCAATTCATTCCAATTTTAACCCAAAATACCACTAACTTATTTGTACCAAATATGTAATTTATTTTCATTTTTTAAGACAAGTTCCAATAACGAGTTCATACCAAAAATATCATTCATTTTCATTCCCATGGGTGACCATTCCGCCCATTTAACAGTGGAATCAAATTCCAGTTCCTCTATTCGAAGGAATCATGATTCATTATTTGATGCATGAAGAAAACATTACAATGGGACCAAAGCTGGGATTTTGATGCTGGCCGTCCTTCTATGAACCAAACATAGTGTCATTTTGCTTATGACCGTACGATGCTTCGACATAGAAGTGTATGAATTAGATGACACCCAGAACCATAATGGTATTTCTGAAATTTAACCACTTAGTTATTGCCCACTGCCTAGCCTTAAGAAGTACACAACTCGACCCAGTAAGTCCTCTAAAATCGCACTCAATCAGGCAGACTCGTATAATTATAACAAAACAGACAGAAGTAGAAACATATACCATGCAAAAAAGTTGAGGCAGATAAGGAACACAAAATTTGAAAAGCTAACAAATATTCCAGTTTTCAGATCTAAAGCTCGAGCGATTGTGATCGAGAAAGAAAAAACAAAAAAGAGTAGTTATATATCTAAAAATTCTTATAAACTCTCATATACAACAGCATATATTGACAGAAGAATCCAAATGTTGCATTTTCACACTATTAGCATCACAAGCCTAGGACTCGGGCAAACATGTGACAGCATTTGCCTTAACCATAAACAAATTTTGACATTATGAGTTTTGTTTCACTACAATAGTAGCCGTTGATCTCCAGCACTAGAGATAACATTGCTATGGAAAAGATAACAAGTTTGACCATTTTTCCTTCTTTTTTTTTTTTTTTTTTGTTTGCGCGTGGTGGGGGTGGGGGGGCTAGTTGAAAAAGAAAATTACTCATTTGTTCCTAGGACATAATATACATGCTATCAAAGACAAACACTAGAATTTCATTTGCTATTTGTAAGCATCAAGCAAAATATAAAAATTAAAAAATATACATACTTAGTTAACCATTACCTGTGTCAGAACATAATCAGCTTGTTGTTTTGCATAGTAGTGTTCTGATGGGTGAAGATTACCAATTACAGGCAGTAGTTCATCTTCCGACAACAATCTGAAAAGAAATCAAGCTTGAATATGCCAAATAAGCTCGATACCCTATTTAATATAGCAAATACAGATCTCTTGATACATACCCATCATTGTCTTGGTCAAGCTGTGAGAACAATTTCTTAGCCGGTGCCTCCACTGAAGTATCAGACTGATCTGTAGGATTGTAAACTTCATCATAATTTTGAAGTGAGTCAAATAACCCATTAAAATATTCTTGAAAATTTAGTTTTTCATCTTTGTCTTTATCTCTTTCCCTGAAAAGAAAAGTAAACCCAGTCAAACGATGTTCTTCTTACTGTAAGAGTGCTAAGCTACTGTTTTCTCTAGAATCTCAAGGTACAATACTATGAAACTGCAACTTGAAAGCAATTGAAGTTTTCCATGCATTTTAAATCCACTAAAGGGACCAAGGGCCAAAGGCTACAAGATGAATAGGCCATGCTTGCATATACAGCATTTGTAAAATAACCTAGAACATAGGAACAACTATAAAAATTTATAGACAATAAAATCATATATGGTTCCTAGTCTGTAAAACTTCCTATTTCTTCATAAACTTATCTTGGAACACAAAGCTTTGCCAAATAGATGCTAAAGGCTTACGGCAGCATTAGTATGCTGTGGATAGACTAGATGTAGAGAACCAGTGATCATTGTGGATAGAAATAGTGAATGATGGAGAAATTATGTGCTTTGCCAGCTCAAAGAAAATCAGAAATGTAATAAATGACCCAGTTGCCTCTATAAAGTAACAAATTCATGCATAAATTTGTTTCAAACCTATGTTGAAGCAAGATTATAGCCCTGAAAATGTTCACAACTTTTAGTAGATAGTGTCTTTCTGGATTCAAAAACATGGAACAAAGTCCATTGACTAGACTAGTCCAGTGACTCAAGTCATCGTACTTTACTCTAGCTGGGATACCATTCAAAGGTTGTTATTCTAGTAAAGTTCTTGGTATAGCAAAGTCCAAAAAATTGGAACATAATTTCAGTTAAATTTTATACCAAAGAATCATAGTTAAACTACAAGTTCCTGAGGATTTTTTTTTTTTTTTTTGATGAAACGGTGTATTCATTGCACTGAATGGGGATGAATACAACCTAAAAGTCTATCAAAATGAGATCCCTAAGCTGTACAGGGGCATTATGCCAATCCGACCAAAGAACAAAACCCGAGTGCTGAGCAACAAAGGATGCCATCCAGTCAGCAGCTGAGTTAGCCTCCCTATAAATATACCTAATAAGTACAGAAGAGCAACCCTGCAGCAGAAGCCTGATGTCCCGGACAATGGGGTGAGCAATCGGGTCAGTCGAGGAGTGCGAGATCCAGGATATAAACGTGGCAGAGTCGCCCTCAATGATCAAACGATCAAGGTGAAGAACCTGCCGGGCATACCTGATCCCAGTCCATGCTGCATATAACTCAGCAGCAAGAACCAAAGAGTCCAGAAGGGGTACTCCACCAGCAGCCAGGAATCCAAAGCGAAAGTCCCGAACAACAAAACCCGCCCCACCCAACCTGCAGCGAAGGCTCCCATCAAAGCTAACAATAACGAAAGACGGAGGAGGGGGTTCCTAGGTAATAAAAACCCTACGGGACACTCTACGAGCGAAAGGGGAACCCTAGGTCTCCGAAGATGTCACCTTCATCCTCCAGAACTCCTTGGAGGCACTCCTGGCTCTCTCCACCACCATCCTGGGAGAGCTCCTCACTGATGCGAATATACGCTCATTCCTAGATATCCATATGTGATAAGCCAGGTAAGCAATAAAGGAAGTCTGAATAGTCGACGACATCGTGAGGCGAGTATAGGAGTCGAGACCATGATCCGGCTGGGAAGATAAGTCGGAGAAGCATGCCAATGTCCAAATCATGATAGCCCGACTGTACTGAAATATAGCATGCAGCTGCGACTCCCCAGGAGTCTGACAAAAAGGACAATCAAAGATAATGTACATGCCTCTAGATATTAGGAACTCGCGAGTGGGGAGCCTATGCCAAAAAGGCCCTCGGATTTGTTAGGATCCGAATGCTGAAGGACAGCAAAACCCTTTCCTGAGACAGCAACACTCCCTGTGGACAGAACCTCAGCCTTCCGGGGTCCCCCCACCTCCCCTCCAAATTTCTTAGCTCCCCCCATCACCCCATCTGGTTTCAGTTCTCCCCTCCCGACACCACCCAGTTGGGCAGACCCTACAGAAGACCCCTTCGACAAGGCCACTTGCTTCCTTAAACCAAGCAATAGTCCATCCTCCTTCCCGGATCCCCTCTAGGAGTCAGAGCCCTGCAGACTAGGAATAAAACCCACCCTTTCCCCACCCCCTTTAGCAGCAAGTTCCCCTGCACCCCCAGCGATGGCAGGTTCTTCCCCTGTTCCCAACAAGGCCCCAGGGGGCACAGCACCAGCCAATTGCCGGATACCCCATTCTTCCCCCACTTCCCGAAAATGCCCTGTCCCCATGAGAGACTGTGGGGCAACTGCCATGGCCCCCTTCCCCTCATCCACACATACATATTCAGAGACAAACAGGAGCCCAGTAGGGTTCACCTGCAAAGTACCCCCCTCAAAGAACACTGAGCCCTCGGTAATGTGCACAATAACCTCCCTCTCCAACCCCAGTTTCCCCTCCACCCTCCGCCATTCTTTTTAAACCTCCCTCTTCCTTCCGTCAAGGGACCCTGTTGGTACAAGACTAGACATACCACCCTGGCCTCCCTGTTTCCCCCCCTCATTCACATTCACATTCACAGTAGGAGTAGAAATGCTAACCTGGTCCGCCGGTGCCGAGGAAGACTTAAGAGAAGAGGGAGAAGAAAACCTGGATGGGCTCCTGCTTCGCTTGAGGGAGACAGTGCCTACTTCTGCCATCTGTTGGTCCTTGTGGCCCTCCTCAGGCGGGATGAGGTGCATGCTGTCCACTAAGACTGCAAAGAAGCTCCCCGAATCTTTCTAAGAGCCCCTACCCTCGGATAGGTGGTAGAGGCTTCCGGCGATCTCCTTCGGGCAACTTTAGAGGGCTTTTGCCATCCCTCTGAGTCAGGTGGCGAGCTAGGGGTAGAGGAAAGGCGAGTGGGAGAAGACCTGGTGGGGGAGGATGACAGTGGATCAGACGAGGACACCGGGGCCTTACCTCGGTCTGAAGTCACCGTTGCCCTCCTAGCTGTGCCCTCTGGACGAGGTTGGCGCACCCTCGCCATGACCAGCCAAGGTCCAAATGGGAGATTCTCCTCCCCCTGAATGTTGGGCCCCTGAGCACATGAGTCACCACCCAGATCGACTGCCACCTCCTGCTCCACCACCATGTTGTCGTGGCAGAGACTAGAGGGCCGAGAAGCTGACCTCTTGTGTTCCTCTTAGAACTTGCAGGCTTCAAGCAGGTGTCCCATTATCCCACAGCGGAAGCACACCGGTGGCAGGTTCTCATAAACGAACTGTTGCCAGAAAGCGGTGCCCCTCCCCTTAATCAACACCCTTGGGAGCAGCGGCTTGGTGGCATCAATCTCCAACCGAACCCTCGCGAAGCCAGTTTTCCTCTTCAGGTTCGTAAAGTTATCAAGGGATAGGGGAGTACCTACTTCTCCGGCCACTGCCATGATCGCCGAAGTCTCCCAGTACTCCAGTAGCAAGTCCGGCAATCACATCCAGACCACTGTTGTGTTAACTGGGCTTCTCCCTGGATGGAAATCAGTACGCCATGGCATCAGCGCCATCAACTGGCCTCCAACATACCATGGGCCAAATTGCAAAACCTGGCACAAACCTCCTTCGATCCCACCCGCACCACAACGTGGTCCTCCCCCACCGGGAAGACCTCTGGTTTGGTGGACAACTGAATCTTTAGCCGGATCTCCTTCCCCACTCGAGCCGCCGGTACCCTGCGTCCGAGACTTCGGAAGATGATGGCTAGCCCTTCCCATTTGCTACAAGCCTCGTCAAGAAACGAATCCGGCATCACCAACACTTTGGTGAAGCGTTGCTGGAGTCGCTCGACTTCCTCCTCCATTATCTTGTAAGAAGACCACTGTGGCAGTCGCGGTGGCCCATGCACAATCTCCGCCCACAACCGCTCCTTCCCGTGCTTTCCTTCGGGTCTGGAAGCTCCGGAGCCCCGATCTTCACTCAGATCAGCCATCCGCTGGTGCTGCAACCTCAAACCGGAAACCCTAACCCACCAAACCCTGAATCCTCAGGGAAAAGCAAGGAAGACGACGGCACAGAAATCAAGAGACTCCGACCGCTCCAAAAGCGAACTCCAAAAGGATTTTTTTTTTTTAAAAAAAAAAATTATGCTTATACCTTTATGATGTTATGCAAAAGCAACATAAAAATGTAGCATTCACTATTATTTTCTGGGATTTCTTTAAAGTGGTTTGTTTCTATGTGTGCTGGATTTAATGAATAAATCCTTTTGACAGCTCTTCTTATACATAGCATCTTATTCCTTCCCACCGATGCCCTGTATTTTCATCATCTTTGCAATCTGATTGCCCACTAAACCTATACTAGGTCTAGATAGTATCAGAATCTACGTCATTGCATCACAATGTGATTCTCACGGAAAGAAGTACAAACCAATGGTGACAGCATATAAACAAACTGCACCTAGTTGGTCCAGCATCAAGGCACCTCATCCTACATGGAGTGACTTTGGTTCAATTCTTAAGAAGCAAGACACAGAGGAGAAGAACTTCACATTACTTTCAGAAGGGTGAGGATATAATGCGTTAGCAGTTCATAGATGTGTTTAAGAACTTCGATGAGGAGCCACTCGACTTATATAAGCCTTCTTGATTAATGATTTAGACCCCAGTAAAGTCAAAAAAGATGAAAGCTTTTTGACATTTATCTCATCATATATTTTGCACTCAGCATGTCTCTTTGAAATCCCTCTGAAGGTACCAAAAGGAAATTTTCTTGATCGTATAGGACTTTAACAAGTGAATAAAATATTTAGCACACAGGATCATTACCGTGAGTGACGATTCAGCAGAAGATATGGAGATACAAGTATCACTAACCTTCACTTCATAAACACCTATCTATGCGCAACATATTATGAAGATCCTTATTTGAGGGGAAATGTCCAAAAAGTGGTCTATGCAAATGCAGATGGATATGTGGCCCTTTGACAGCCTCTCATGGAGCCTAGGCTGCCACTCTATGAGGACGGGCTGTATTTGGGTGCTCAAGTAAACCACATAAGCCCAAGCCCTAAATATGCAACTCTTTGACTCTTCTATATTTTTCTCATTTTTCTATTTTTTATTCAGCTATTTCTATGTTTCTATTCTTATGTCTATCCTGTATGATTTTTTTTAATATTTGAAATAAAAAATAGAAGCGACTGCTATACCATGTAAGAAGTATGCAGTACCTTGACTGCCATACCACGTAAAAGTTGCAGCCTAAGCAATTTAATGGACATGTATAAAGATATAATAGTGCATAAGATAGAGCAGGTAATGATCTCAACTCTCAATGATATGAACATTTGGTCAATCCAATTGGTTTCTACATGATCATATCATTAAACCATGGAAGTTTTATTAACCAAAAGGCATTCCATCTAGTTTTCATGCATTTTTGAAAATTTTCAAGTTGTTTTGGAGATAATTATCAGGTTTGTGTTACATTTACCTCTTACATGTTACCCCCTTCATCTACAACTTGGTGCAAGTTTAGGGGAACCATGGAAACTTTCATCTTGATTACATGAGCTTAAATTGCAACCAAGAGAAAATCTTGTTCCCTGCCAAGGGCTTCTAGCCATATGAGCTTCATTGAAGGCCCCTCTATTGCCCATTTTCCGTTCTTTAGGATTTAGGCTAGGAATAAAAACTACTCAAATATCTGCTCAATTTCTAATAGAGCTTTGTCAATTTTGAGTATTGCTCTATAACCAACCCTTTGTTTGATGAAGTTCCATGTTAATGCGCTCAAAAATTTAAGGATGACATGGAAGTTTATTTTAGGTATTTATTTCCTATTTTTATGATAGTTTTCATGTCATTTTTTAAAATTAATTTTGTAGAGTTTTTAGAGCCCTGTTGTCGGTCAACATGGCATCCAGTTAGCCCATATACTGTTGTCAGTTGGTTAACTCTATTAGAGAAGTTCTATATTTTGAAAGGTTTTAACTTAAGGTCTGACATAGTGACTTGTGCTACTATGTACTATATCATACTATATTAATCCGATACCTAGTATGTGAGCCAAACCAGTTCATACCAAGTTTGAACCAAGCAGAACCATCACTTACCTTGTATTTGGTTCAGATCATGAGAGGGAGAATAGATGAGATTGGAAGGATGGATGGCCTCTATCCACAATTTAGTTAAAAAATTTTAGGAAGAATGAATAAAAAGGAGGGATTGCCCATCCATCCTGACCTCTAATTTGCATCCTTCCAATTTTGTAGGATACAAGGAAGGATGGATGGAACATGCAAAGGGTGGGTTTATGCATTAACCAAATTATTCCTCATTAATTTTTTGACCAAACTATAACATTTCTTCACTTTTTCATTCATTAGATATATTTATTTATTTATTTATTTTATCTATAATATTAATCCTATACTATTAATTTTATTACTAATTATTTTAATTTTAATACATAATGTCTATAATTATAAGTAAATAATTAGAATTGTCTTCTCTTTTTTATTTATATTTACTATTTTTAGTTAACTATTTGTAAAAAATTAATTAATTATTTAAATTTAATTATAAATTTATTGGTATAATTAATAAAAAAATAAATTAACTCATATACAATTAATTTATAAAATTATTTATTTAATCATATCAAATTAAATTTAAATACTTATAATATTTATATAATTATAAATTATAAAGATTATAAGTTTATATATTACTCTACTTTTTTAAAATAAATAAGTGTCATAAATTGAAAATAATAATAATATTTTTTTATCAAGCGATAGTTTAGTAAAATGTTATATAAATATCATCCGTTCTTCCTTTCATTGCTCATATATTAACTAAAGGAGAAAATCATTCCCATCTATCTTTCCATATTTTACCAAACATATAAGATGATTGATGAAAGATCCATTCATCCTCTCCCCTCATCCATCATTTTTTCCTCTATCTATCCTCCAAATCATCCTTCGTACAAAACCAAGGGTTATTGCTCAATTACCCATATTGGCTAGCTTTTGATGGTACCATGTTAGGAAATAAGAAAAAGTGTTGAGAGCCTCTCAGAACAGGTAAGTGACATTCTTATTGACCGTACCATGCTAGTAATGCATCAATACATTTCCTGGTACCAGCTTTTGTGGATCTTGGTTATAAAAAGGCCAGAACTCTAAATTCTTGCACCTATTTTTCTCCTTTGGCTTTCTCCTCTTCCTCTCTCCCATCTATTTCATCTATTTTTCTACCCTCCACTTTACCGTTCTTTTACATTTAAATTCTTGCACTACTATAAACAATCTCTGCTATAGAATAGCAAACCTCTTTAAATTCAGATTTGAATGTCAAAAAGTAGAGACTTCATTTGGATTATTCTGGATTTGAACCAAATCAACTGTTTTTGTTATCCCATAGCCATGTACACATAATACAAGCAAGTGGTCATTTCAAACCTCTACCTCTAACGATGTTGTCACTAAATCACTTGAGCTGGAACTTCGACAGCGTCGGGCATCCCGCTCGTTCTTCCAACCGGACTCCTGGACGATCTTCTCGGATGGACACCTGCAAAAGGTTCCCGGACCGGATTTCTGACGGGGGACACTCCGACGCTCAAGTCAGTGGGGTGGTCTAGGCAACAGAATGAAGAATTCAAAGAAGAGCACAGATAGAAAAGGAGTGAATGAGGTGGTCTAGTCTGGGCTTGTTTGCCTTAGACCTTTCTTACCCTTGGAGGTCCCCTCTTACCTTTATTTATAGGTGTAGCTATAACCGAATGCGGTTACGGTAACCGAATGGTGGTTTTATGGCAACTGAATGGTGGTTACGGTAGTCGAATGGTGGTTACGGTAACAGCAAACCTCTTTAAATTCAGATTTGAATGTCAAAAAGTAGAGACTTCATTTGGATTATTCTGGATTTGAACCAAATCAACTGTTTTTGTTATCCCATAGCCATGTACACATAATATAAGCAAGTGGTCATTTCAAACCTCTACCTCCAACGATGTTGTCACTAAATCACCTGAGCTGGAACTTCGATAGCGTAGGGCATCCCGCTCGCTCTTCCACCGGACTCCTGGACGATCTTCTCGGATGGACACCTGCAAAAGGTCCCCAGACCGGATTTCTGACGGGGGATACTCCGACGCTCAAGTCAATGGGATGGTCTAGGCAACAGAATAAAGAATTCAAAGAAGAGCACAGATGGAAAAGGAGTGAATGAGGTGGTCTAGTCTGGGCTTGTTTGCCTTAGACCTTTCTTACCCTTGGAGGTCCCCTCTTACCTTTATTTATAGGTGTAGCTATAACCAAATGCGGTTACGGTAACCGAATGGTGGTTTTATGGCAACCGAATGGTGGTTACGGTAGTCGAATGGTGATTACGGTAACCGAACGGTGGTTACGGTAACCGAATGATAGTTATGGTAACCGAATGTGGTTACCGTAAACGAACGATGGTTAGGGTTATTTGAATAGAACCCTTTGTTATAAGGTCAGGTGACAGGGCCATAACACAGCCCCCCACTCCCGAGCTTGAAAAATGCTGCCAATGAAATGCTTTGGTTTTGATTCATTTTTCGGTGAAAAAAGTAATTGGCATAAATAAATAATAGCCTTTGCACTTTATCGGTTGGCTGATTAGATCTGCTTTTGTTGATCTTTTTATTTGATAGTAAGGTAGGCTGGTCAGGCCTGTCTCAGCACGTCATCGGATTTACCGTAGGATAGGCCGCTTAGACCATCCCTGTGCCTTTGATTGATAGTAAGGTAGACTGGTCAGGCCCGCCTCGGCACGTCATCGGATTTACCATAAGGTAGGCCGCTTAGACCATCTCTGTACCTTTTGTTGATAATAAGGTAGGCTAGTTAGGCCCGCCTTTGTAAGTTTTAATGGACTCAATAGCCTTCAGTGGGCCTTTGTGGACGTTGATTGGCCTTGCGCGTTAATCGGCCTTGCACGTAGATCGGCCTTGTGCCTCTTGGGCGTTGATCGGCCTTGCGCGTGGATAGCCTTGTGCGTGGATAGCCTTGCGGACCCTGATAAGATAGGCTTCAGTGGGCCTATTCTTGAGCTTCAGTGGGCCCTGATAAGGTAAGCTTTAGTGAGCCTTTGCTTTAGTAGTTATCCTCTACATTATACAGATGATGAGAAATTCTCACATACCCAGTCAGGTTACTGCTCCCATTCTCACCATCCTCTAGAGACCAATGATATACACGAACCTCGACATGGAATCGATCTCTAAAGAGACTCCTAAACTTCAGAGCGTCATTTTCACTTGAAATTCCCAAACATCCAAGTAGACCAACCATGATCATGGTCGCGCACATATCTAGCGGCAACCCAAGACAAGTGCGCCATGACTCAGCCAGCATCTTCCCCATCTCCACTACCTTATCATGATTCTGCTTCCGAATGCCTTCAATCCTGCCTTCAAACCTATCAATGAAATCCATCGCTGATAGCACTACAAGTTGGGCACTGTAATCCCGGGTACCAATCCACCCGCTCTCCATTGGGAGACCATTCCCATACTATGCGAGACCACTGGGTGGTGCAAATTGGATGAAGCCCTGCACTTCTTGGAGTACAAGAAGACAACCGAAGGGGGGCAAAATAACCATTTATGGAGGTTGCTGGTGTTGAAATCAGCCCCAATGTCCATGTTAACCTTAATGCACTCGATTGCAAGCGCAGCATCAACAAACACCTTGTCTATACCCTCCTCGTGGCAGATCTTGGTCAATTATTTGACAGGGATCACGATGCTTGGCATGGAAGTAATGTGGTCGATCATGGCCAGTCGGACCTTCCGGCCATTGGATTTCCTGAGCTCCAACGCCTTGCAGAATTCTTGAACGATCTCATCGTTGGAGGTCACCGGGAAGGGCAGGGGGACCTTGATGGCATGGCCACCGGTGCATGTGACATAGGCTCGGATGGACTTCTTGATGACAATGTAGGCATAGTGGAGCATAACAACAGTGTCACCCTTGTTAGAGACACGCTGAAGGACGATGGTGACGGCGGTGGTGGCGTTGTCGACAAGGGAGACCTCGTCGGCGATGATGTCTTTGATTAGTGCGTAGGAGCAGAAAAGGGAGGGCTGGAGGTGGTTGAAGTAGAAGTTGCCGGGCTGGCGGAGGAAGAGGCGCTACCACTGAAGCTGATCGACGAGGACCGAGGCCGGGCAGCTGTCGAAGCTACCGTTGTTGATGCGGGCTACGGCAAGGTCGTGGTGGTTGATCAGAGTGGAACTAGGACTGTTCACATGGGTGTGCCGATTGTGCTGGAGCCAAGGTGGGTGGTTATCAATACGGTCCTGCCCCCCGGGCGAGGCCGGTGATGGTGGTCACGATCCAGCCGGCGATGGTAGAGTCGAGGCTATGAAGAGCTTCTCCGAGGACCGGCAACTGATGCTGATGGCCTCGGTGAAGCCGAGAAGATGGATGGCAGCACCCTTGACGATCTCGGTGACAGGGGCGTCGTCACCGCCCGGAACGCCGCCGAGGCCGTCGAAGACGAGCTCGTAGAGGCGGCGCTCGCTAGCGAAGACGATACGGATGCAAAACCGAGCGGCGCGGATTCAGCGATGGATCTTGGCATTGGGCTGTAGCTTGAAGAATTCGCCGGTGATCCCAGCGAGCTGGAGGGCTTCCGAACCATCGATGGAGGTGCCATCAGGGATGGTGGCTTTGGAATTTGGGCGACTGGTGAGGAGGCCAGCAATGTAAGAGAGAGAAACGAGATCACTGGAGGCCGTGATGCTGCCCCTGAGAGGCAGGCATGGGGTGATGCTGCGATTGAAGAGATGGTAACGGCATAGTCAGGGGAGGCACGGATCTTGGTGCGCGAGAGGAAGGCGGCAATGTGTTGGAGGTGGTCGAGCTTCCAACCATGGTTGGATCGATAACCATAGAAGGATGCTCCTAGACTTTCCCATCTTGACGCTGCCGTGACCTCATTGATGAAGATTCCCAGCAACTCCTTTGCCTTTTCCAGGTTTGTTTCTTCTCCTTCCATCTTGCTTTTTCTTGAAATACTCCTTTCCAAGGAAAATAACGTACCCCTACCTGGCGCACCAATCTGTTGACGCTAAATCACCTGGGCTGGAACTTCGACAACGTCGGGCATCCCACTCGCTCTTCCATCCGGGCTCATGGACACTCTTCTCGGATGGACACCTGTCAAAAGTTCCCCGAAGCAAATTTGCGGCAGGGGACACTCCGACAATCAAATCAGTGGAGTGGTCTAGCCAACAGAATGGAGAATTCAAAGAAAGAGTGATGGAGAAAGAAAGAGTAATCAATTTGGCATAGTCTAGGCTTGTTTGCCTTAGACCTAACTTACCCTTGGAGATCCCCTCTTACCTTTATTTATGGGTATGGCAGTAACCGAATACAGTTACTACAACCGAATGGTGATTATGGCAACCGAATGGTGGTTATGGTAATCGCATGTAGTTACAATAACCGAATGGTGGTTGGTTATGATAATCGGACAGTGGTTATGGTAACCAAATGGTGGTTATGGTAACCAGATGTGGTTACGGTAGCCGAATGGTGGTTAGGGTTGTTTGAATAGGCCCCTTTGTTATGAGGTTACGTGACTGGGCCACAACAAATGGTGTTAGGGATAATTAAAAAATTAAATCAGTTAATGATCGTCTGATTCTTCAATGTTGTAGGTTAATTATGTTTAAGAAAACACGTGTTGAGCTGGACCCCTTTTAAAACTTAGCATTAAACAAGTTTTGTGACTGTTATATCCTTAGACAAAACATCTTTATCTTCTCAATTTCTCCCTAACCCCCTATATCACCTTAATTTCATAGCTCCACCACCTAGCAATCCTTGAAAGTAACCACTCCCCCACCTAAACAACCATCAAAGCTATGCTAAACAATGCACCACCCTAGATATTCAACATTTAGATCTCTGCAGAATGATTGGCTCTTTAATCCAAAACAAAGACTTCAATTATGGGTTTATGTGAATTAGACTACATCCAAAGATAGGCTAAACTTACTAGGACCTAAGCAGCCCTAGCTCAACCCAACCTATCTGGCCAAATACCAGGAAGCTTGGGTAGGCATTCCAAGCCAAAAAGGCTGTACCAAGCCCAGATTTCTAGACATCCACTTTTGGGCAGATCCAAGTCTGATCAAAATAAGCCCAACCAGACCTAGTTTGATGATTTTACGAAATCTATTAGACAATTTTATTATCTTTGATAGTTCATCTCTGATTCTATTCCGACTCTGAAGCATCTTTTATCTAATCGCATTTCCCCTTTTCCACCTTTGTCCTCTCTATATAATCGCCAAGCACCATGAAGGCCCCTACTAAAGGCATCAAGGCACTATCCCACCAACCCTAAATCCACTATCTCATTATTTTTCCATCTCTCCTTTCCCCTCCCATTGCAAGATGGATCCAGGGTCAAGTATTTAGGAATTCTAACAAAAGATGTTAATTAGACAAAGTTGCTTACAATAGTGGAGGCTGTTGGAAAGACTGGGGTGGGCTGGGCTTTTGGTTTTGCATGGTATTGGAAGTTGGCCCATAAAAAAGAGTAAAAAGAGAGAATGGAGGAAGAAATGGGGAGGCTAGAGGTTATGTCGTGGGAGGGGGAAAGAGCACGGCCAAGTCAAGCGGGCCCAAGCCTTATGGTCTAATCTTAGGCCAATATTAGCCTTTGACTTTCAGGCCTAAAGTTGCATTGAGCTAGCTGGAGATCTCTAGCTAGATGTTGGCCTATGACCCAGCCTGAACCTCACCTAACCCAGCAATTGCTTAAATCTACCTCTGAGTGAGATGAGTGTACAAAAAAGACTATCTAACATATCCGTGCATATATTCTATTGGCTTAACTGTGAATATGTAGGCATGCATTATAAACTCAAATATGAAAAGCTAAAGGAATTCATTGATAATCAAGAGCAAATTGGATATTCTTATATATCCCAACCAGAACAAAACATATTCAATGAACATGGTCATCGAATTTTCAAATGCCAAATTTATTTGTAAGCTATACATAAATAATGCCCACATTTGTATATGGAGAGATATTGAGATGTACATATGCAAAAGTTTTACTGAGGTTAAATATGTAAAAATAACTATATCTTCAAGCACATATAAAGAAGCATGCAAGACAGAGCTAGAAGTACTATTTGTCAGTAATAAATAATTTCATCCCAAAATAAGTTAAGATTAGGAAGTAAAAATTGCACCTTATTTCTTCTTTACACAACCAGTGCATCAGCTTTGGGTTGCTACTGTCCGCTGGATGTAGGAAGCTAAAAGGAACAGAATGCAGATACATCAGTGCAAAAGCTCGGAGGAAATCACAGATAAACATAAGCAGCGAACATACTCATTGAACTCAGTTAGATTTAGAAGACCATTTTCATCCACGTCTGAAGCATTGAAGTGGTCTTCTTTCCACCAACCCACTTTATCATCAGTTGAATTGCTATCTGGCAAGAAATAGGAAATAATGGCACATAAATAAAGTTGTCTAAAGTGGAATTAAACTACATATGTGTTCTATCTGCATAAGAGTTCCTGCATGTTCCTACATATTCAATCTTATGTATGTAGGTTCAGATAAAGAACCTCAAATGCACAAATTTGCCCCAACCCCAACATTTTCATGTAACAAAGGCCACATGCATCTTCTTTATTTAAAGATAATAGTAGGGTTGATTCAAAAATAACACCTTGCCTAGAAGTAAAACCAACATAAAAATAAATGTGCAGACCATTTTGGAGGATACTGTTGCGATTACTTTGCATAGATTTTTTTTTTTAAAAAAAAGGAAAATAAGGAAACCCCGAAAGAGGGGTAGAAGGGCCAACAACTTGAATATGGCTTTTAACATGAATTAGAAACAAATTTACTTGAAAATGCATCAGCAGGTTTAGGAAGGGAGAAAAAAAGCATCTGTTACTGTTCAGATAATTAGCCAATAAGTTTTATTCTTTATACAAAAAAGACTGCAAGCATTATGATCAATTCTTTATCAAGGAGTTTGTTACCAAATTAAAGTACATTAAACAGTTATAATCAAGATGCAACTTATTTTTCAATGGTTTTCGCATCTGATGTACAGTTTCACCAATTTCTCACATTCAGAGAATTGCCAATGGTTAATTACCTGTATTTTTTGGTTTTAAGTAGTAATATGTTTCATTTTCATTTGGGCATCTAGCTATGGTTAACTAAATCCTTTGGGCTTCAGATATTTTCTAATGATTTACCCTGCAAAACCACCACAATTTTCCACCAACCACTGCTTTATATCACATCCATTCCTCTTTTATCACCATAAGGTGGCTGAAATCTGTTTTCTTGAAGCATGAAGTAGAAAATAAAGGGTTCATATACAACTGAAGAAGTATAATCGGTTAACAACATTTTGAACTCCAATCAGATTCCGACAGATTACTCGGATAAGCATGGCACTGTTCATAATAAATGCCTAGGGCATCCATTAACAGAACCCTTGTATTATCATCGTCATGTTTCCGAATCTTTCTTTTCCATCTTTTCCAACATCAAACAATATTTTTTAAAGTTAATCCCATATCTTGTCCAGAAAGCTTAAAAAAACCATGAAACCTATTTACTTATGCTGAAATTTTTGAAATACGCCAACAACAGCTGTGACAATTAATGGAGGTAGATTTGCCATTAGCCCCATTTGTCCCTGTGCTGCGTCCCCAAGTACCAACAAGGGCCTATGGCTCTAAAATATTCAATTAAACCAATAAAAGAAAAATAAAAGGCAAAAGCAAAACTAGGGTTCGCTTTGGGTAACTCGGTAACAAAATCAATAAGCAATCTTTTTTTCAAAAACACTTATACCAACCATGACTTACAAGCAGCAGCAGACACAACAGCAACAAGAAAGGGAAACAAGGAGTTAAAGAAAAATAAATAAATTGGAACGCGAATAATTTCCAATTCAAGAAACTAACATATCCAGGGATCGATTCTTACTGACCATGGAACCGGTGGGCCCAGCTAGGGGGCTCGTACTCGTGGAACGAGATGCATCCATCACGGTTCTTATCATGTAGCTCCATGTCCCGCTTCGTCCGGTGCATCACCTCCCTCTCCGCCTGCTTGAGGTTCCATTGAGTGAGCTCGTCGGAGCTTACGAAGCCGTCCGCGGGGCCAACGTCAATCTTGGGGAAGAGATCGATGATGCGATGCGTGACGTTGAAACGGTCCTCGTCGTTGATGTAGTCCTCGGCGTCGGTGAAGTCCTCCCAGTCCGGTTGGGCCTCCATGGCCGGGGCGGAATCGCCGCCACCGACGTGGGGGAAGAAGTGGGTTCGCTCCCACTCGCGGTCCTCCCGGCGGCGTTCGATGTCCGCGATGATTGGGTCGAAGGGGATCCGGCGGTCGTGGGCGGCGGGTGGGGCGGAGAAGGAGAACGAGGGCCGAAGCTTGAGGCGGCGGTGCGGGCGGTGAGGGCGGCTGGGGGCCAGAGATAGGAGGACGAGGAGGAGGACAGCTAGGGTGACGTAGATCAGAGCAACGGGGACGGAGGACTTCCCCATCGCCCCTTGCCTCCCCCTCTCTCTCTCTCTCCCTTCTTGGGATTCGGTGGAGAGAGAACGAGGAAAGCTTCCTGACTCGAAGTTGTTTAAATAAAATTAAAAAAAAATGATCAACGGTGGATAGTATCGTAGTACGCGGTTTCCCTTAGCTGGCGTCCGCGAAACGCTGGTAGAGTGCGATGAACGCAACAGGAGATCCAACGGTCGTACTTGACTCATCTGACGGGACGTGAGACAGAAAGCCAGCGCCATACCCTAACGGAAAAGATGGAGAGATGAGATCTTATAAAAAAAAAAAAAATGAAGAGATGATATCCCACGGAGAAATTTACATCCGATCCCTGATTCGACTCAAAACTAAAAAAACACTACATTATAACATGGATTTCAATCCACGATCTTTTTTTTATATATATATATATATATAGATGGGACGATCACGCCACGATAGCAGTTCTGGAAATCAAAAAATAATAAGTTCGGAAAAAATATACAGTAACCTAAATACTAATCATTTTATCTTTTGAAAAATGTATCCTAAAAAATAATAAGGCTACATCTATTTTCAACACATGGATATTTAATAAAATTTAATTTTTAAAATAAAAATATTTTTTTCATTTCTATATTCATATATGTATCACAATTTTTCACATCATAATATATACATAATATGTGATTGTACAAATATAAAAAAATATTTTTATTTAAAATTTTTAATTTTTTAGATAAAAATATTTTTATGTATATAAATTATGATATTCTATCCTTGTATTATAATATTCTATTCCTATATTATTATTTCTTGTATTATAATATAGATATAAGATATCATAATATAGATAAAAAATAATATTTTTATCTAAATATATTTGGAAAAAAAAGAGCTTTACAGAATTGAAAATCGGCACGGTTTCGTTATAACTTGTGACATGTGATCCAATCCAATAAAGTAACATATTTTTTACAAATAAAGATAAATAAAAATTTTCATTCCATTTTAGTCCCTTACTTTTCTAAATGCTAAGTTATCATTCCTAAAGAGAAATGCATCCTTCTCTTCTTCTTTTTCTTTTTTTCTTTTTTTTTTTTTTGTGAATTTGTTGCTAATAGCGCTTCTTACCTTCTTGCTAGGCCATTTACACTGTATCAATTTTATCCTTGGAACCTAATTTAATATTTTTTATCACTATCAATTTTATCCTCTTCAGCAAACTTGCATCTCGTTCCTTTATAATATTCTTCTCTTACAACCACCATTAACTGTTTCTAAATCTAGTACATCACCACAAGGGAAATAGTTATGTTTGTTTTCCTTTCCATTTTCCCTTCTTTTCTAGATGCTCTTAAGATCGAGTTCTATCCTCTTTGGCATTCACAGCAAGAAATAATAGAAGAGATACAACTTTATGGATGCGAAGAATGGGTGATGAAGAGGATGAGAATAATGACAATAGGGATGCAGACATGCAGTGGTGGTTGTTGGGAAACCAAATGGCGGTCATAATTAAGAAGGGAGAAAAATGATGGAAGGAGAAGCAGGCAACATGGAAGTCTCCTTCTATTTTTTTCCTATCCGGAGAGAAATATCTTATATCAATTACCATTATAAGTTTAACCAATGTTGACCAGTCTTTTTTAATGTAGAGCATGCGTGCATTGACTCTAGTTTTGATGGCTTTTCTATATCTGGACCATGGTGTGTATACAAGATGACCGGGCTTTGTAAAATATATTCAACCATGTAAAAAATTGAACAAGACTAGAATGTGAAGACTGATGATCAATTGGAGTCGAGCAAAGGAACAAGTTTTTAAGAATCTATTCCCTCCCTACAGCAGAGCTCCATGATTCTTGTCTCCAACCCATTGCCTACCGTGAAAAGCAATATGCTTGACATAAAACTAGAGGAATGAAAAGAGGGCTAGGTGGAGGAAAATCAATGCTGCATGGGTGAAAACCTTTCACACCTTTAGATTCTGTCCCATGTCCAATCCTTCATGTACAAGATAAAGTGATTTATGCCAAGTTCAATGATACTCCTAAATCAACATTAGAGGCTTTATACTTGGTTGTTTAGGTTGGTGAAGGAAAAAGTGCCACTTGCATAATCAAGTTGCCTCCTTGGCATATATCAATACAAGCGCCATAAATACATGTCATCAGGGATTCAACAAACGTTATAAATTGATACAGTGCCTTTATGCTCGAAAATCTTGAATCGGAGAACTAACAATTAAATATAATCCACATGATGCATACGGTTGATTACATAAACATAGGGCTGAAAATGGGCCGGTCCAAAAGTTCATTATTCGGAACTGGATCGGGCCAGCTCAATAAATTTCGGGCCGGTTTGAAATTGGTTCAGACTGCGGACGAAATTTTAAGCATATTCGACTAATCTTTTGGCTGTAAAATATAATCCATTTAATTTTTGGACCAAAGGAATGCTGGATTCGGTCCAAAAATTTTTAAAATATGGGTTTTAGGCCGGCCCATTTCCAGCCCTACATGATAAACACACATCTCGGTTAAATATCTCGATTATGCAAGGCAAAGTTGTTTATAATAGGCATTGCAAGGATTTTTTCATTATGGTTATCTAAATCGATGTCTCAAATTCGAGTTAAAGTTGTGCTTGAAAAAAATTAAAAATTAAAAAATATAACAATATCTCCACAATTTTTTGTGATTTGTACTTACCTTCTTAAAAATTTAATTTTTCAACTACACTCAAAAATCTCAAAAATTAGTTTTGGGTTGCAATGTGGCATAGCTATTAATCTTTGTGAAAATCCGTGGACAAGTGATTGTTGCATGAGATAAGTTTAGGTAACAAAATTTCAAAAGTATGTCGGTCATTTACATTTACAATTAAATTTAAGTGGATACATAAACCATGATATAATTTCTTAAAATTTTATTTAAAAATTAAAATATTAAGATGTAAGTACGAGAAAAATTGAATGTCTGTGTGTATATATATGTATAAATTTAACCAAATTTTACTATGTATTGTGGTTGATTTGCAAGCGTACATCCTCATTGCTATGTACGCTGATTAATGTTTTTTTTTTTTTTTTTTTTTTTTTTCTTTAATTTTACGGGCGCTCGTAGTAGTGCCAGGAAGACCTTGGAACGGAATAAAATATCTTCACCGGCTTGAGAGGCCTGCCCGCTAGGCTGTCTCCCATCACGCCAAGAAATCTATTCGAGGAACAGGAATCGAAATCCCACCTCCAAATCGATCCATCACCAAATCGTGGTATAAACCTTAGGTACAAATGGGGAAGTTATTTCTATCGGGCATCAATTTCTCTAGGGTTTTGATTTCCTGAGGCTCAGCACGCCCCTTGGGTTTAGCGGAATAACCTTTGCTTCTTTGCAGGTATGGTAGGTAAAGGAAAGAGGCTCATGGAGATCGCAGAGGAGATGCCGAACGCCATTAGGGGCGTGGATGAGGTCGAGGAGGAGGTAGAAGAAGAGGTCGAGGAGGAGGTAGAAGAAGAGGTCGAGGAGGAGGAAGAAGAAGAGGGGTTTGGTGGTGGAGAAGGAAAAATAAAGGAAGGAGGGGGAGAGGAAGGAGAACAAGGAGGAGAGCCTCCGGGAAGGGGGATAGAAATGGTAGGTAGTGCAGGCGAGGAGATACAGCCGGATAGTACTTCCTCTTCGTCAGGGTTAGTAGCGAGGTCATAGGTTTCTTGTAGATTTCTTGGATTGAATGTTTGGGCTTATGTTAGATTTTTGATGTTCATGGATCTAGGGTTAGCGGTTGGTAGGGTTCACATGCTGGCCCGATCAAATACCGCTTGGGTGATTCGGGGAAACAGAAGATAACCCTAGTTTTTTCTTGTGTGATAGAAAAATCTTCGTTGGAGGAGTCGCGTGGGACACAACCGAGGGTACGTACCATTGCTCTATTTAAACTCGTGCTCCCTTTCTTCCTCTTCTTCTCCTTCTTCTTCTTTAATAAAATAAAAAAACACAGATTCATTATATTCTTGCATTTTTTGTTCTTTTATGTATCTTCACAAGCTCTATTTTATGTCTGAATAAATTACATGCTTGCTAAGATTTGTGCATATGTGTCCTATTGTCTGATTCCAATACATGAGGTAACTTGAATTATCCGATGAGAATCTATTCTGTGGATTTGAGTCGCAAGTGAATATCAAGTAGTTTCTTATGTAGCCGAGCTTCTTATTTAATGGGCAGTTGGGCATCTAGTTAGTCGGCTTAAGCTTCTTGATGTTTGAATATTGCATATTTTCTATACTCCAAATATTTGTGTAATTGCCGTGTTATGATATTTAACAGTTTTTTTGGCACCAGTACATTAGATCACTCCAGAGTCCATGAAAGAGGCATATGATCAGCCCCCAAGGAGAGCCCAAGTTTCCATGCTGCAATCTCTTTGGCATTTTGTGAACTCAGAAGCTCAACAGTCATTTTCATGAATGATTCTTTATGTTGGAGGCACAGTAATGCTGAACATGCATTATAGATGCTGATTATATATGTTAACTTTAGTCAAACTCCATGTATGCATTGTAATTTGAACTTGGTTTTGTTATTGGTTGGTTAGTTTGAACTGTAGTCAACTCTATGTATGCAACAGCCTGAGGCTACATGGCTTTGATTTTAATGGACTATGGTCGTAAGGTACATCAGTTGCACTGATTTGATTAGTATAATGTATTTTATGAGTGAAAAGGACTTTGGGGCTGGATGGTTACCGATTAAATCATGTAAATGATGGGATAGCTGACTTGTTAACAAATGATGCTGTTGAGTAGAGATGTTGAAAGAATGGATAAAAGAATGTATTTTTGTATCTGTCTATAAAATACTGGTCTGCCTACTAGAAGTTTAGAGTATTGCTGAAAGACGATTTCCCTGTTTCAATGGGTGCTTGGTGTTAGAAGATGTACTCCAGGGGGCATGTGCTGAGAAGGTTTAGTCTAAGTGCAGTTGTGGTTTGCAGACATTCACATTAGAAAACAGATGCATCTGTTCTAAGAATTTACTGGTGGGTTTGGTCTTATAGTTCACTGTTGTTTAATGCAGAGATAATGCTAAATATCTTTCAGTAGACTTTTCTTTTTTAAAACGTAGTCAATAACATTTTAATGTGCCTCTAGATGACGAGGTGGAAAGTGGCATGGCTGTCAAGCATGGTGCAATCAATCTTGAGTTTGTTACTCTTAGTTTATCAACAATGGTCAAGTGCTTGTCAATTTGTGTTGGCCATCAAGAATGCTTTTGTTTCCTTTGATATTTAAAGAACTATAAATTATGGAGAAATTGACATATCAGCAATGGTATCCTGAAGTTGTGCATTAAATTAACAATTAAAGCTGCAATAGAATTACGAGGTAGATGAAGTTCATTTTAATAAAAATAGGACTATTCTGGGAGGAGGAGGCTTGTTGTTCAGTGACCATAATGCTGATTTTGTTTTTTATGTAATGTTCTTTTTTTAATGCTGGATGGATTGCGAGATTAATGCAAGATATACAGATGAACTTTAGGAATAATTTTATCCATAAAGGCACCACATTGTGATTTTCTTATTCACGACAGAATGGGGATATTCATTGGAAGTTCAAGGTAATGTGACTTGTTAAAATGAACTCATGTTGCAGCCTTATCCCTGCATGTGGAGAGACTGTTTCCATGTTTTAAAACTTATGATCTCCAGGCCACAATGGAGCGACCTTACTACGGCACTAAGGCTCACCCTCATTTATGCAATGGTCTAGTACTTTTTATTAGATGATTTTATTAAAATAGAAAAAAAAAATCCTAGTTAGTTTATTTTTTTGTTTTCTAAGCAAGGGTGATGCTAGCCTTAGAGGTGTGAGTCCTTTATATGAGTTTTGAATATATTCAAACCTTCCTCTTTATCTAGTGGCTACAGTCACTGTGCATGCCCATCAACTTTTCACATGTGCGGCATGTAATGTGCTGGCAGGCATGTACTGTAAACATGGTCACCTTGCATGAGTCGGTATGACATGTTTTTAGTTTTAAATAATGTGTTTGTGTGTGTGTTGGGGGGGAGGGGGATAATGCACATCTGTGCTGGTACAGCATGCGACTAGCTGGTTAATGGCTGGAATGCCCATTGGCACTGGTGCTAGAATCCATTGGTGTGTCTGTATGCGTTGCTATTGTGAGGCAATATGCTGGGTAAGAAGCCTGGGCAAGAGCAAACAGAATCTTCTCAGGTTTCTCTCCATCTTCTATGGATCTTTATTCGACATAGCATACCCATCTCCCTATGGAGGGGTCTGGTTACAAGTCCCTTCAGTAGTGGATGGATGGCAAGGGACACATGCTGGTTGGTGGAGTAAGTGTGTATTGTGTGCAGTAGGTCTCAACTGGGGCATGCTTGCAATGTTGTCAGATGCTGATTGCTGCATGAACCAACTTTTAGGTGGCCCATTGGGTTTTAACAACTCAATTTGCCTGAAACTAGTTGTTTGAATTAGTTACCCATTTGCAACATACATGAGAACATGATTATTTTAAAAAGGGAAATCCATTTAATGAAAAATGGATTTTCTTGTTTTATTGATGTTATCCTTACTGTGGCTTGCGCGCACATATTCTTGGGGCTAGTTTTGATTTTGGTAGCATCATTGATTCTTTTGTTTTCCCATTTAAAACTTTGCATTGTTACAGAAATCTATAAAATTACAGTTCTTGTGATAAATTAGTGAAATTGTGTTTTCCTACATTCTCTATCTAGATTGCTGTCCTATAAGTCTTTTTTTTTTTTTCCCCATTTGTTATATTTAGTAGCCACTTGTTTGGCATGCTCTGCTTTTTTGTCATGTTGCAGAGACATTCTCCAAGCATTTTGAGAAGTATGGGGAAATTACAGATTCTGTGATAATGAAGGATAAGCATACCCATATGCCTCGAGGATTTGGATTTGTAAGATTTGCTGACCCTTCTGTTGTTGACAAGGTCTTGGAGGATGAGCATGTTATTGATGGGAGGATGGTACAATTAGCTTCTGCTGTGCAGCTTGCTGTTTACATTTTATAGAACCTCAATGAAATGTTGGAAACTTATATTGCTGCTGAACCCAGGTGGAAGTCAAAAGGACAGTCCCAAGAGAAGATATGCCTTCCAAAGCAGGGCTTAAGACAAAGAAGATCTTTGTGGGGGGAATACCTCCATCTTTAACTGAAGGTAGCAACTTCACCTTTAGACTATAAGGATCTGCTCACCTGGATAGGCAAATTTATTATTGAAATCTTTCAGATGAGTTGATGGAGCACTTTGCCTCTTACGGTAAAGTGGTCGAGCACCAAATAATGATCGACCATGCTACTGGGCGTTCACGAGGCTTTGGTTTTGTTACCTTTGAAAACGAGGAAGCAGTTAAAAAGATAATTTCAGAAGGCAGAATGCATAATCTCGGAGGGAAGCAGGTGAATTAAAATTTTTGCTTGACCATGCTTGCAGATCTTTTATCTTGATCACATGCTTTGAGGTTTTCACTGATTTTCAATTGACTTTGTTCTGTTTATTTGTACAGAACAATATCCAACAATTGAGGAAATATAGAAAGCTTTAGACAATATAAATAAATGCTTGTATCCCGAGTCCTGGAATTGAGCTAATGCTGAGACAGTGGATAATTGTTAATAGCTTTAAACAAAATCAGCTGAGATTTTTAGATGTGATAGCCTCTTTCCTGTAGTGAGAGCAAGAACCAAACTCTTTGGGCTTGGGCTTGGATGTTGGCTATATATTGATATGGTATGATGTTTAACATTGATAGAACTTTTATGGATAACAAATTAGCAAACAAGAAATATTGTAAGATCAGTCTAGATCTGAATTATTAACTTTTCATCTTAATCTTGCTCTATTAGCTTCTTTTGAATTAGAAAACCTTTATTTGCCTTCTGGTGGCTCAAATAAGATTACTAAGATGATCACCAGTGATTCTTCTCCTGGGATAATTTGATCCCCGATGATCTAAAGTCATTGCAATTAATATGCTATGTTTTAGTGATTAAAGATCATTAGATATTCACGAGTAACCTATTTGCTGTTCTAATATCACTAATCATATAATATCAAAACTATTCTGAGTATATTTCATAAAACTATATTTACTAATCATATAAAAATATATTATAATAATTTATTAATATATTTATCAATATATTAACTATTAGTATATGTTGAAAATATACTTACGAATCCTATAAAATATTAGTCCTATAAAAATATATTAATTGTTATTATAAAAATAAATATTTTTCATTATTCTTATAATATATTATTATTTTAATAACATTTAGTTTGATTAGGAAAATAAGGTAAATAGAAGTAATAGATTCAATAATTTCATAATATAAATATAAAGTGCAATAATATATTTTTATTATAATTTTAAAATATAATTAAATAATAATATTATTAATAATGTATTATGATGTAATATCATAAGTACCATATATGTAGTTTTAGTATAATATAATATAATCTATGATATTGATATAAGATTAAGGGTATGTTGATGTGCCTATTCGATCTGTTAGAATGATGTGCATTTTTGTTTCCAAATTTTAGCCGAAATTGCTACTTTGGGCTGATCTTGGATATCTGTCCTCAAGGACAAGTTTCCTGTCATCAGGTTTGGAGAGAGGAGTGAGGTGATTTGTGATCATTGCTATGTACGATCATCATGGTCTAATCAAATATAATAATCTTGTCATCTTCGCTTGCATCATCCTTGATCTTGATATTATCATCCCAAACTAAATGCCTCAAGTAATGGACATGGTACTAAAGAAATTTTGCACATGTTATTTGTCAATTAAGTTTAAAGAAACATTGTCCGAGTGTTCCACAGCCTTGGCAGTATGCACCGTCTCATGCTGGGCTTTCTCGGTTCCTTGTGTTTTGGTCATTTTATTTGAGTTCTATTGTGTCAGTCAGTGTTGGGGAAAATCTGACAGAATAGGCCAAAGAGAGAACGCTGAGGGAGAGGCAGGGAGTTCTTTCTTTTTACCATAGTGAGGAGTTCTTTCTTTTTACATCGGACTCTGATCTCTTCCCCTTCCTCAACCTTGACAACGCAGCACATCACACACTGCTTCTCCCCCGTGGTATTAACAATAACCATTTCCTGATATTTCCCTGGATTTGTAGAGGCTTGTTTGTAACACCCCCTTCCTGACTGTTGCAGGTTGAAATTAAGAGGGCTGAACCAAAGAAAGCTGGCAGCGACCCACGAAACAATGGGAGGGCTGGTCATGGCGCTGATGGTGGCACTGTGCCTAGTTACTATCGTGGCGGCACTTATGGATATGTTGGTGGTTATCGATCTAGTGGCGTCTTTTATGGTGGAAATTATGGCTATGGTTATGGTGGGGTTCCTGGCTACGGTGCAGGCTTCAGCTCTAGTTATGGCGGGCACGTGTATGGAAGTGGTGGATATGGTGGTGGTACTGCGTATGGTGGCCCATCTGGGTACAATGGGGTGTACGGTGCTTACGGAGCCGGCCGGGGATATGGGACCAGATACCACCCCTATCATGGAAAATAACATCTTAATACAATCATGATAACCAAATTTTACCATAATCAATTTACGGTGCATTTCACACCTCACATGCATAAATTAACTAGTACTATTTTTCATCTCATATTCACTTTTTGTCGCTGTAGAATGATGTTACCATAGCAGATTTGCAGCATATTCGGCAAACGTAATACGTCTCTGAGTTGCTGTTTATTATGTTTTACTTGCTGTGTGGTACTTGGGTCCGGCATGTATAGGCCTACAGACTATGTTGTGTGATTAAATATAATGCAAGCTTAGCATTATGAGTTATGATCGCTAGCCAGACTCGAGCATTTCCATCAAAACAGTAATGATATGCACAGGAATGTTATGAATCATGAATTTCTGATGTAATGATGGATGCTTGAGAGTTGGTGCCAAATGTTATCAAGCTGAAGCGGGAACTGTTTGATACTTGTGTTTGTTCGAGGTCTATTCTTAATGTTGCATGAGATTCTTGCCTATTGAGAAAATGGTAGGATCATATTATTCTGTAGTTGCTTGCTTAAAAACAATTTTTAGAGGGAAAAGTGGTTTTCATGAACAATTTTTGAGTTTGTTTTTTTTTTTAAAAAAAAATGATGCAATCTTCTCTTAGTGCAATACTTGACTATGTTATGCTTAGAATAAAAATCATATTAAAAACAGGCATTATAAAATATTATATGAAACGAGTTTTATTATTTATCATATTTTTTATTAATTTTAAAAAATAAGATTGAAAATCAAATATCTTGCCTATTAATGAAATTATAGTTTTGTAATTATAACATTCTCGTTTTTTCTTGTTTTCATTATATATTTTTTATCTATATATAGTTTGTATTAATAAGTCATTTAATATGTATTATTTGATGTATTATGTATGAATAAGCATTATGTTTAACAATTTATGTATCTATTTATCTAAAAGTATATATCGGAATGTTGGATGAATATTTTATTAGATATACATTAACCGGTCATATATTTAAAAAATTATATATTAATTTATTTATATATATGTATTGGATTATTACTAGATATATATAAAAAAATTATAATATATATTAGTAAGTTATCAAGGATATATTATTTAGTTATTGTAAGCATTATATTCTAGAAATTATGTATTTTATTATTTAGATGTGTATCAATTAGTTATGTATTTTGTTTTGATAAATATTATATTTAAAAAATTATGTATTAATTTATATATATATATATATATATATATATATATATGTATTGAATTGTTGATATGTATGTATAAAAAAATTATAGCATATATTAATAAATAATTTATAATATATATACGATTGAATGATTCATACTTGATGGTTTACTGATGTATATCGTAATTTTTTTGATGCATATAAAATAATAATTCAATACATGTCATAGATAAATTAACACATTTTTTAAATATAGTATTTACTAATGTATAAATCAATCGATATATTAAAAAATATTTATTTGATATTTTAATACATATATCTAAGTAAATAAATGTACAGTTTCTAAAATATGGTGTTTATTAGTATACAGTATATGATTAAATGAGATATACTTTCTGACATTGATATATAATGTAATTTTTTTTGATATATATACTTAATAATGATCTAATATATATTTATTGATAAATTGATATATAGCTTTCGAATATAATATTTATCCATATATGGTTCATATATATTTAATAAAATATTTATCTGATATCTTAATATATATCTTTTAATAAATCGATATATAGTTTATAGAACATGATGCTCATCAATATACATACAATCAAATGATATATACTAGATGGTTTGTTAATATATGTATCAGTAAAAATATATATTAAAAAGAAGAAAGAAAGAGAATGTTATAATTATATAATTATAATTTTGTTAATAAAAAAGATATTTGATTTTTATACTTATTTTTTAAAATTGATAAAAAATATGATAAATAATAAAGACATATTTATAGCATCCATCCCTTATGATTTTTATTCCTATGTTCCAATCCTATTTTGTAGCTTGGGAAAAGCAACCCAGCATAGCTTCTCATATCCCCGGTTTGGGACCAGAGTTGCCAACATTTTTTTTTTTTTTTGCCATTATTTTTGGGGTATACTGTGCTCTCAACTGCCCATGTCTCATGGTCACGTTTAGCAGCTCTAGCTGATGAATATCATCAAAAATCATATTTTTGCTGATGGTTATTGGATTAGTGAATTGCTATCCTGTGTATATTAAGTAAAACTTAGGAGGGAGTAAGCTGATAATTTGCTGACCACCAAATGTCTCACCTTTAAGAAAGTCAGGTAGCATCATACGGAAAGGGGCAACATAAAATTTCGTGGGTGATTTAGGACTGATGAAAGACATTAAGTTCTTTTTTGGCTAAATTTTTGAAATATCAAGAAAATATTAGAGATGACAATTTATGATTCGACTTGTCAACCTACATGTGTTCAACTCGGTATAAATAGGTTTGGATTTGGGATAAACGGGTTCGGATCGTAAACGAGTCGATCCATTGAATCCATTTAATGAACATATCGGGTTCGGATTTTTTAAGCCCAACATGTTTAGCTCATTTAATATATGGGTCAGATCGAGTTGAGTTAGGTAAACATATTATCTGTTTATTAAACATGCTAGGTCGGGTTGAGTTGGATAAATAGGTTATTTAATTGTTAAAAAGATTAAACAGGTCAGGTCATATTAGCAGGTTACATGTTTAATAAACGGATTAAACGAGTCGGATTGAGTTACCTGTTTATTAAATGGATCATGTTCAGTTTTAAATTATAACCCATTTAGCTGGATTTAGGTTGAGACTTTTCTGATCCGACCTGTATATAACCCGACCTGTATTTTTTTGGACTTCTCAAAAATACTTTCTGATTAATGTTAGGAAGGTATTTTGATTTAAATAATTTTTTTGGATGGCCAAAATATCCACCTATAAAATTTCATTATTATATTTTATATCTTATCACATTATATTATTATACTATAAATATATTATAATAATAAATTAATATTATGATATAGTTTAAATATATAGTATAATATGTTATAATACTATATTATAAAAATATAATCTAATATAATAATATTTAATTACATTATTATATTATTATGTTATACTAATATATTATATTATAATCTATTATTAGATTAGATTATAATCCATTATGTTATATTATAATAATAATATATTATAGTATAATATAATTTTATTTAATATAATGTTATTTTATTACATTAATAATAATACTACATAATTTAGAAATATTTATATTATAAATATGATATAATCTATTATAGTATTATTGTATTATAACAATAATATAATATAATAATACTTAATAATATTATAATATTCAAATATTATAATATTATAATATAATCTTTTATATTATAATCTTTTATTAGATTAGATTATAATCAATTATAATATTATATTATATGTTATATTTATGATTATAATTATTTTATTTTATATAATATTTTTATTGTTATTTAATTGTACCAAAAATATTATTTTATTTTAATTATAAAAATTGTATCAAAATTGTATAGTATTTTATAAATGTTGCCATCAAATAGTTTTTTATAAACACTCTATTTTTCAAAAACTTTACTTTTAAAATTTAAAAAAAGCTTTACTTCAAAGCAATGCCAAACTGGGTCTATGTCACAACCAGGACAAAACAACAAACAATTGGAAGTAACAATTTGATGAACAGGGGATGGGGATGGGGGCAGCTTAGATAGTTTAAACCTACCAAGAGTTTGAACCTACCAAGAACGTAAGGGGAAATTTTGAAGATCCTAAACAGATAGGCGATAAAAAAGGCCACAAGAGGCGGAACAAACTTTGTGACTACAGAGATTCTCAAGCTTCAATCCCTTCGGACTAGTTTCTGGCTGTGTTCGCTCATTAAGTGAATTGATTGCTTGTTTTACCATCCTTGTTGGAGCCCTCTATCACGATAACCCAACAGAGCATGATAATTACACGGGTGCAAAATGACCTCATAATACCGTTGATTGATTGACAAAGAAAATATTCTCATAACTGAGAAATGAGGACTTGACAGATCCAAGAGATCATGGATTGTTGTAGGAAATGAAAATCACTTGAAATTCAAACCATAGCAGCCTGCCTTCTGAAAATGTGTCTCAAAGCTAAATTTTATTGTAGACAGTTGTACATTTGATGTAATTGTATATAAATTATATTATTGAATAAAATGTTTATTCTGGTAATTCATCACTATTTCATCTTTCTGTAATGAATTCTTGAGTGATGAAGTCCTCAGGACTATTTGTATGTGATATAGAGAGAATATATCATACAGTCCTAAAATTGTTCGCGACCAAATGATACACTTATTTCAGGATGATAGTATATCAAGTATAGGTCGTTGTGTGCTATAGTCGTTGGTTGTCCTCTTAACCAAGGAGTGTGGAGACACTAGTATGGCATGCAGATATTATGTTTGATATTTCATCGAACGTGACCCGTCTGTACTTTTTTTGCCTAGAGTTTTGATATGGGCGTACTTATCCCTCAGACATGAGATCGTCATGGTAGCTTGCGAGCAACTCACTGTACTTTGATGCTGGACTATCTAGATTTCTAATCCAGGGATGGAAGGTTTCTAGGTACAGTTAAGTACTCGTGTGGCAGTGATTGGATCAAATGGGATTGACCCCTCCAAAGTGTTTGGAGCAGATATCTTACTGTGTTTCAATTTAGCAAAACCTTGGCCAGGGTAGTCTCTGTAATGTGTTACAGGACTTGTGAGGTTGAAACACATTGTTGATGGACTTTATGGGTTGGGCAGTTTAACCCTAAGTCTTCCTGAGTATTGAGGTCAAAGGGATTAATTACAAGGTTTCCATATCTCCTGGTTCTTGATTGTTGCTCTGCAACTTCGACCTATCCGGACATCGGGTGTCATTGCTAGATGGCGACTTTGACTGATATTGGAAATGTTCCAGTGCTACCGGCTTAGTGTTTGAACCTATGGGGTCACACACCATAGGGGTTTCTACTTGATCTAGTGA
Source organism: Areca catechu (assembly GCA_021397845.1). Lineage (NCBI taxonomy): Eukaryota > Viridiplantae > Streptophyta > Magnoliopsida > Arecales > Arecaceae > Areca > Areca catechu. The sequence continues at coordinate 183,237,773 of CM038042.1, forward strand.
TCGGAGAACGATTGGGAATCGTTCGTGGACTCACAAAGGAAAAGTGTTTTTCTTTACCTAAGTGTCGACACTTGATATTCTTGAAAGTGTCGACACTTGTGTAAGTGTCGATACTTGTTGATTTCGCAAGTATAGACACTTGATGTCACAAAGGTTGTGACATAAAATTTTCACTAATAGTTAGTGATGCATGGAGGTGAATTAAGTAATGTGATTACTTGATAGCCCAATTTGATTGAGCTGTAAAAATCTGGAACGAATCAAATAGGATTTGGTTCAAAATAGGTTTGGGTCCAATTGGGTTGAACCCAATGTATGCACACTTGACCCAATTGATTTCAGTTATGAACTGAAATTAATTGAGACATTAATATGAATTTAAATAAGTTTAAATTCAGTTTTGGGGAGTTATGTAACTTTCCATGACCATAACTCTCCATAACTATCCATTACCACTCCATTATCACCCGTAACTCCCCACTCTCCCTCTCCCTCTCCATTTACAAAATGGACTGAAATGGGAGGACGAAAATAAGAAAGAATTCAGTAAAGAAATGCTGGAAAAATCAAAAGGGAAGAAAGGGAAGAAACTAGGAAAGGTTCTAGTTTTTGTATGGGTGTGAAGATTTTGGAAAAGTGTGCATATTTGTATCTAGTGATCTAGGTCTTGGGATTGAGTGTTTGGGAAGGGTTTCAACCACTCATTCTCCACCCCTTGAGTTTCTTCATTCATTCGGAGAGTCCGGCATCGAAAGAAGAAAAAGGAGTTCCGATCAAATCGTTCCACAACAAGCTAACACTTTGAGTGGAAGTAGATTTTGAAAGAGCCCTAGTGTGAACCACCTGTAGAGGCCGGACACGTATGCGGCTAAGTAGAGTTCTTCTACTTCCTCCTGGATCTTCAGCAGCGAAGAGCATCTCCACTTCATACGAGGTATGGTTTTGCATATATAGATATGTTGCTTTGAAATGTTCATAGCATGGTTCATGATTTCATAGTTTATATTAATCATTCATGCAAGATCTTGGGCTAAGTAGCATAGAATCATTCTAAAAGCATGCTTAGATTAAATGTTAATCTTCTTTATCATGCTTCCGCTGCATGTTATTTTGAAAAAGTTTTAAAATAGAAAGCATGCTCGCTACAGTTTTCCTATCACCTTCATCTTATTTGTTACACAGAATAAAGTAGGTTATTCCAATAAAACAAATAAATAAATCTGGATTACTTGATTCAAGTAAGAATATAGTACCCGTTAGGATATATCGGTTCAAGCATGAATCAACCACCGGTTCGACCGCTCACACACTCCCTCCTGAACCAGACACTTCGAACCGGAGTGTCCAGAGGAAGTCGAAGTGAGAGGGTAGAGCAACGATATGATCTTCGGCCTTAGCCAAAGTGCCGGCCCGAAGGAAAACGGTCCGAAGACGACGCCGGCTCCACCCTATAATTCACCTTGAAAGGAACAGCCTCGCCGAAAGCAGCAAAGGTGTCTTCGGACTATCCCAGGAAAAACAAGATGAAGACACCTCTCCAGTTCAACGATGGCCCCTACTGAAGAAGAGGCCCGAAGGCAAATCCCCGACCAACCTTAAACCCTCACGAACATGGGCATGACGGTTACGGTCAACTGCCTAGCCATCACCTCTGAAGCATAACTACATCGAAGTAGCCACATGGCCACTAACTCCAACCGTAATGCCTCCAGCCTGACCGGTACCACTCGGCAACCGTCCATGGTTATAGGCAGAGGGGAGTCGATTGGCCCCCATCTTAACCATAGGATGGGAGACAAAATTGCGTGTTGGACCAGTCACTATAAATACTGGTAAGAGGGGACACTCCAGGTTAGCACAGCGAATCCCAGAAAAAAGAAGAGTTCCTTTCCTCGCCATTTCCCTCTTCTCTATAATACTCCCCATTATGTTGCTGGAACTCGCCTCTGACTTAGGTATCGGAGTGTTCCCCGCCGGAGAACATCCGGCCAGGGACCTGTTTTGCAGGTGAACCAGGGGAGCGAACCTGTGATCCAGCGGCTCCACTCGGTCGAAGGGGATTCTACACCAACAGATTGGCACGCCAGGAAGGAGGGGCAGCTCCTAAGCATCTACTACTAGTTCCCCTCCTTCGAAAAAGGGGAGTGTAAGGAGATTCTAATGGTGAAAGGAAAGACTCAGAATGCCTCAACAAGCAGAGGTCGCGCCCCCTCTCAGAGGGGCGACCCCCTGATAGGAAATGACATTCTGCCTCCCATGCTCGTCGTGGGACAACAACAATTCGAGGCTCTTCTGAACCAAGTCAATGCTCTCACGACTATGGTTCAGAATTTTCAAGACAAGGCTTTTCAGGTGGGGCATCCACTAGCTACCTCCAGATATAGCCATCAACCCCGAAGAAAAAGAGACCATCAATACGAGTCCACCTGTCTTTCCCTCTATGACCGACCCTCCCCCGAGGGCCGAAGCTCTCAAAATCCGAAGCCAATCGATATGTTATTTTGGATGGGACCCTGTACAAGAGATCATTCACTCAACCTCTGCTGAAGTGTTTAGGGCCATCGAATGCCGACTATGCCCTAAGAGAAGTCCATGAAGACATATGCGGAGACCACCTGGGGGGTAGATCTCTGGCGTATAAAATAATATGCTAGGTTACTATTGGCCCACCATTCAAAAAGATTCAGCCGACTTTGTTCGAAGATGTGACCAGTGCCAGAGGTACGCCAATATTCAAAGACAACCAGCAAGCCAGTTGACTCATCTGGCAGCTCCTGGCCCTTCACTCAGTGGGGCATGGACATTCTTGGCCCATTCCTACCAGCATCTGGGTAAAGAAAGTTTCTCATCGTTGCCATCGACTACTTTACCAAGTGGGTCAAGGCCGAACCACTGGCTCATATCATGGAGGGGAAAGTCAAAAGTTTCGTCAAAAACTTTATCATATTCCGGTTCGAAATCCCACACACCATAATCACCGACAACGGAAGGCAATTTGACAATCCCAAATTCAAAGACTTCTATGCTCGGTATCATGTGCTCCACAAGCTGACGTCTGTCGGTCACCCACAATCTAATAGGGAATCTGAAGTGACAAATCAGACCATTCTCCATGGTCTGAAGACCCGACTGAATGAAGCTAAGGGACTTTGGACTAAGGAACTGAACTCCGTTCTTTGGGCATACCGGACGACCCCTAAAACAGCTACTGGCGAGTCCCCGTTCAATCTAGCATACGGAACCAAAGCAGTCCTCCCCATCAAAGTTACCTTGCAATCTTTGAGGATTGACAAGTACGAAGAATCCAAAAATTTCGAATGCAGAAGGACGGACTTGGATCTACTACAGGGCACCAGACTTCAGGTTCAAATGAAAATGGCAACATACCAACAAAAAGTTACCAAGTATTACAACTCTAGGATGAAAGAGCGGATCTTTCGTATTGGGGACTTGGTGCTGCGAAGAGCTGAAGTGTCCAGACCAATGGAGCAAGGCAAACTCTCCCCCAACTGGGAAGGACCCTACCAAGTCAAGGAAATTATACGCCTAGGAACATACCGACTCGAGACCTTGGATGGCGTCATGCTACCTCGGCCATGGAATGTACAAAATCTTCACAAGTATTATCAATGAACATTCCCATCAAGAGAGACTTTCATAAAGGTCCGTTCGAGAATAAATCTAGACAGCCCACCTTATCGATAGCGCGAGAGCGGTCTCAGTAGTCCACTCGATGAAATCGACCAAAAGCGCAAAGGTGAGTCTGATCCACTCACTTTATCAGTATGCCCGACGAGCGCAAAGGAAAGCCCAACCAGGCTACCTTATGATCAACCAAAGGCGCGGGATGGTTCACTTAACCTACCCTACGGTGAATCCGAAGACGTGCTGGAGTGGGCCTAATCAGCCTATCTTAACTTTAAAAGAAGGCGTAGGGATGGTTCACATAACCTACCCTACGGTAAATTCGAAGACGTACCGAGGCGGGCCTAATCAGCCTACCTTAGCCTTAAAAGAAGGCACGTGGATGGTCCAGACATCCTATCCTATAGAAGATCCGAAGACGTGCCAAAGTGAGTCCAAATTACTCACCCTATCAACAATAGACGCCTCATGGGATGACTTAATCAAGCCTGTCCTAACGACAGATCTCAGATGGCCCTAAAAGCCCTTCAATCACCATCACGCTGAAGAATCCATACTTTGCGACATTTCAGAGTATATCTCTTACAAAGAAAAAAGGGAGATATTTTCATTCAATGAAAAGAACCTTACAAAAAAAAAAAAAAAAAGAAAGAGAACATATAATGGAAGGCTGATTTAAGGACCAGGGACCAGCCGCCGGCCCCTTTCCATGCCGGCGAGTGGTGTTAGGCCCCTGGAGGTGCTCGAGAAGGCTCCGGACTTTCCCTCCGCTTCAGACTCTGACTCCTCTTCGAAGTCAGAATCATTCTCGTGCCCAGGAAAAGGGATAGAAGGCCTGATGTTTTCCAAGCCCTTCAAGTTGTAGAAGCGGAAAGCCTTATTCCTATGTTCTCGGAACCCCCGATGGTAAGAGTCCAGAGCCGCCTCAACGACCTCCTCTTTGAAGGCCGGCAATGCCAAGAATTTGGCAACGGCCTCCGCCGCCTCCTTCTTAGCCTCCTCCACCTCCGCAACGCCTCCTCCAACTGGGCCTCTAGCACCCATACCCTCCTTTCTAGGTGGGTCGCATCCCCGGGCCGGAGGACGTCATCGCTGCCCGGTGAACCTTCTCGCTAGGTTTGCCTTCCGCTCGGGAGGCAGCGGCCCTCTTCTGGGCCATCTCTCAGAGTTCCACCAGGCTGAACTTCATTACCGCAGCGTACTAAGAAGGAGAAGGAGAGCGACTTTTGAAATAAGAATCCGCTCTTATGACACCTCGATAGCTTTCAAAAAGGGAGAAAATGGATCCTATTTAACGGGACTTCGCCCAGAGCGCCCGCGGAGGACGTGCCCCACGCCTTTCCCCAAATTAACCAGAGGGTGCCACGTGTCGAAACGATGCATCGAAACCCGAGCGGCTGCTCTGGGGATAATACGGTCACCAATAATTATTTTCGAAGACAGAAGCAGGTGGTGCTTCGAATCTGCAGCACCCTCTCTCAAGCGTTTTCAATATTAATGGCCATTTTCCGGAAAGCTGAGCTTCACAGCACCCGGAACACATGGGAGCGTGGCCGCACAAATACCAACCCAGTTGGCACTAGCAACGGAGAATGTACTCGATGATCCCCAACCAATCGCCAATAACGAGAGGACATCTGTCCCCCCGCACGTTTACTGATCCGGAGGAAGTAATTATAATAAATGGTTGACCCCAGTCCAACTGGGACTAATCCCGGCCTGAAAGGCCGCCCAAGTCCCTTTTGAACCGGTCGACTACACCAGAGGAATCAAAAATGATTCAACAACAATACGACCTCGATTCGGAGTTTGCCTTCGGCCAAGGCCGAAAACACAAACTCCGAATCCCTTGCCTTGGTTGCCCACTATCGAGCATCAAATCAATCTTCTACGCACCGATCGAAAAGCAATCAACTCAAAAGGAACTAATTCAAAGAGAGTTAGATATTCATTTCAAAGAAGAAAACCCTCATTTCAGAAAGAGGTATTATAGCTGGCCAAGAAAAGAGGAAAAATGATAATTTCTACCCTTAGTCGACCTCTTCAGCAACAGGACAGGGGTCGAGGCTTCGCTAGTGGCCATCCCACTGTCTTCAGCAGGACACGCCGATGTCTCTTCGGATGGAACCTTTATCTCCTCGGCTCCATCCCCTGGAACAGTGGCCAAAGAAAAGTCCAAGATGGGGTAAAGCTTTTTGACTTTGCCTAGACAGTCGGCATGACCAGGAGATAACTTTCCGCTGTAGCCTCATGCACTTCGTCTTTGAAGGCCTGGGAGCCCTTGTAAGCCTCGACGGCCTCGGAAGATCTCTCCTCAGCTTGTGCCGCCCTCTGGTTAATCGCTGAGAGATCCATCTCCATCCTACTAATCCTCCTTTCCAGTTCGGCCTTTTGGGTCTTCAGTCCCTCGGCGTCGCGAAGACATTCCCTCAATAATAACTCAAGAGAGGCCACCTTCCTTCTCTTCTCTTAGATCGACCACCGTCGGCCGCCTGCGCCTCGAGCGTCCTTAGTTGTTTTCTCAGGACGTCGTTGGAGGCGGCAGCCGTACGCAACTCCTCTTCCGCGGCAATCTGGAGTCTCTCGGCAACATCTTTCTCAACTATGGCTGAAGCCGCCTGACTTCAAAGATCTTCGTCGAAGCCGATAGACTCTTGAACACTTTTCTCCAGCAAGAAAAGGTCGCGAGAAACCTGCCAAAGGAAAGCACATACGCAGTCAGTCTGGCACACTCAGACGTACAACACACATGTCGAAATCTACCTGTTGTATTCCGGGAAGGATGGCGGAGAAAGGATCCCCGGGCCCTCGCCTCTCGGTTCCAGCAGCGAATGCATCGCATCCCACAGGACTCCTCTCCTCCACAACCGGAGCTACGGGTTTAATGTCTTCAGCGCACGGGGAAATCCCGCCAGCACTTGGCGGGCTTGACCTCCCAGATGGCCCAACCAATATGGTTCTCCCCGGAGGAGCCTGCTCCTCCCCTGAGGAAGAACCTATCTCAACTGGGATGTTGCCCCCGATATGGGCACGCGGCAACGCCAAAACATAGCTCCACCGCCGGTCCGATCTCCTCACCGGAGGGCCCCTCACTGGCCTCCTCCTCGCCGCCTGCCTAAGCTGTGCTACATCTGGCCTCATGCCACGATAAGCTTCCGGATGGCACTGGGAAAAGGAGACGAAAACGACGCTGAGAGCAACTTTGCAAGGAGCGAATAAAACTCAACCATAAGAACCCATTTCTCTTATACCAAGACTATTGAAGGTTCAGTCAAACATTCCCATTTACAATGAGCCCCCATTCATGCCACGCACAGTTATCCCAATCAACGAAGGCCTCGATCCGCGTGCTGGAGGGGACCACTGCGTGCTGGAGGGACCACTGGAAGGCTGCAACCACAATGATCCTTTGCGAACATAGCCTTTATGACTCCAATCACCAGTCTCTTTCCAGCGACAGCGTGATGGCTGCCAAACCCACGGCGAACCAAAAGTTCTCCTTGAATGTAGAATTCCCTAACTATGAATTCTAAAGTCTAAGGAATTGACTCATGTCCAGAAAGAGTCGACTTAGCGAAGAACCATATGGCTGAACTCATCAATGGCCTTGCCTAAGCCAAATCCGAAGACTCGACACGAAGGAAATTCTTCAGATATTCCAATTCAGACATTATCATTTACTAGGAGAAAAAGAAGACATTCATTAATCCAAGAGAAACTGTCAACTACATGCAATTCCTCTTAACAAAAAAAAATGAAGAAGTACAAGGCTCGAAGCCTATCAGACCCTTACAGACCGGTCGGAGAAGTCCCAGGGTCAACGAACGGAGGATCTCCTCGATTTGTACAGAAGGATCTCCTCAATCTGGGCCAAGGCCAAAGTCTCTTCGGCCTGAACCTCTTCTTCAGCCTGGGTCGAGATTCCCGGATCAGCCACAACCAACCCTTCGGCTATTACCGGGACCTTTCATTTTGACCTGGCACCTCTTCAACCTCGGTGGGGGCCGCGATCTCTTCCTCCTGCTCAATCTCATATGCTGGGATACCAGAAAAGTCGAGATCGGGGAAGCCTCGCCAACCCTAGCGAGTCCGTCATTGAAGCCATACTGATAACTAACAGGCTTGCTTCAGTTACTTCCTTCATAAACTGCGAAGACTTTTTAAAGTCTTCGATTGCTTTAGCTCCTGCTCTTTCAAGGCTTCGGACTCCCTCACAGCCGCTTCGGCCTTCAGAGTCGCTTCTTTGGCCTTCGAAGTCATCTCTTCGGCCCTCCTAATCGCCCCCTCAGTGGTCATGACCAGGTCTTCGGCCTTCTTCTGTTTTCCCTGGCAGAATGCTCCAAGGAATGACTTGTTTTTTCTTTTCCTCGGCTTCACCTCCTGCTCAGAGATCTTCAGCTGAGCCTTCTTCGGCTCACCCTTCAAGTCCTAACTTCGACATTTCTACGAGTGAGCTGCTCCTCCATAGAAAGATTCAATTCCTCGGCCACCTCCCTTTCGGCTTTGACCACCTGAAGCTCCTCCTTCAAGCCGTGAAGGATGATGTCGACGCTCCCAGACCCTCCTCCAGGAAGGTGGCGTCGTAGAGCAGCTGCACCAACAAAACGAAGCATAAGATCGATCATGATCTAAGTGGCCTGTTGGATATAAGAAAAACGACAACTGCCTTATCTATAGCAAAGAGGAAAAGGTAGATTGGACACCTTGGCGAGGCTCCGACCCTGGATGACCGCCATATCATGGGGCAGCAGAACATCCTTCAGCACCCACCTAACCACGGCAGGAACTGCGAGACCCCCCGCGATGGAAAACTCCGAGGAGTCCGCAGGGCGACCCCTGCCAAAGGAGCACTCCCCACAGACTCCTCAACTTGTGGTGCCTTGCCCCTGTCCATCGTAGCGAGGCAAGGCGATGGTACGTCAGCCATCGGAGACGGCTCCCTCTGATTTGAATCAGAGAGTTGACCCTTGGCAAAAACTCAGCCGACAGATGCCCTTCCGAAGCCTCCGCCATCGGTACCCCATCCCCTTCAGACATTCCTCTGGAGGACGAAGCACTTCTACTAGGATCATCCCCGGACCTTCTTCCGACATCTGATCCCGAGGGAGAAGCCTGAGCTGTCTTCCTCTTGGCAGATTGACGAAGCCAACCCAAATGAGGTCTCATCCTGCCACCTGCAAACCAAAAACACATCTCAAATTAGCTGGACAACATAACTACTGAAAGAAAAAGACCAAAGACCTCTATCGCTTGTACCTAACAAAGGAAACTCGCTAATCCCTGCGAGGTGAAGATTCCTTTCCTCTAACAGCTCTCGAATGAAACGACCTCCGAACCAGACAATAAAGCATAGTCGGGTTGGTCGGGCCGCTACCTTCTTCCCCCCAGTATTGGCTTCCAAACGAGGCTCCCTCCACTCACTATTGAAACCCCATGGTCGAGTGGAGGAGACAAAGACAAAATTGGGTTTCCACCCATGATGGCACTGTGCATGTCCTTCACTATTTTACGGCCAGGACGTCGAAAAGCAATCAACTCAAAAGGAACTAATTCAAAGAGAGTTAGATATTCATTTCAAAGAAGAAAAACCCTCATTTCAGAAAGAGGTATTATAGCTGGCCAAGAAAGAGGAAAAATGATAATTTCTACCCTTAGTCGACCTCTTCAGCAACAGGGGCAGGGGTCGAGGCTTCGCTAGTGGCCATCCCACTGTCTTCAGCAGGACACGCCGATGTCTCTTCGGATGGAACCTTTATCTCCTCGGCTCCATCCCCTGGAACAGTGGCCAAAGAAAAGTCCAAGATGGGGTAAAGCTTTTGACTTTGCCTAGACAGTCGGCATGACCAAGGAGATAACTTTCCGCTGTAGCCTCATGCACTTCGTCTTTGAAGGCCTGGGAGCCCTTGTAAGCCTCGACGGCCTCGGAAGATCTCTCCTCAGCTTGTGCCGCCTCTGGTTAATCGCTGAGAGATCCATCTCCATCCTACTAATCCTCCTTTCCAGTTCGGCCTTTTGGGTCTTCAGTCCCTCGGCGTCCCGAAGACATTCCCTCAATAATAACTCAAGAGAGGCCACCTTCCTTCTCTTCTTCTTCAGATCGACCACCACGTCGGCCGCCTGCGCCTCGAGCGTCCTTAGTTGTTTTCTCAGGACGTCGTTGGGGCGGCAGCCTTACGCAACTCCTCTTCCGCGGCAATCTGGAGTCTCTCGGCAACATCTTTCTCAACTATGGCTGAAGCCGCCTGACTTCAAAGATCTTCGTCGAAGCCGATAGACTCTTGAACACTTTTCTCCAGCAAGAAAAGGTCGCGAGAAACCTGCCAAAGGGAAGCACATACGTGGTCAGTCTGGCACACTCAGACGTACAACACACATGTCGAAATCTACCTGTTGTATTCCGGAAGGATGGCGGAGAAAGGATCCCCGGGCCCTCGCCTCTCGGTTCCAGCAGCGAATGCATCGCATCCCACAGGACTCCTCTCCTCCACAACCGGAGCTACGGGTTTATGTCTTCAGCGCACGGGGAAATCCCGCCAGCACTTGGCGGCTTGACCTCCCAGATGGCCCAACCAATATGGTTCTCCCCGGAGGAGCCTGCTCCTCCCCTGAGGAAGAACCTATCTCAACTGGGATGTTGCCCCCGATATGGGCACGCGGCAACGCCAAAACATAGCTCCACCGCCGGTCCGATCTCCTCACCGGAGGGCCCCTCACTGGCCTCCTCCTCGCCGCCTGCCTAAGCTGTGCTACATCTGGCCTCATGCCACGATAAGCTTCCGGATGGCACTGGGAAAAGGAGACGAAAACGACGCTGAGAGCAACTTTGCAAGGGCGAATAAAACTCAACCCATAAGAACCCATTTTTCTTATACCAAGACTATTGAAGGTTCAGGTCAAACATTCCCATTTATAATGAGCCCCCATTCATGCCACACACAGTTATCCCAATCAACGAAGGCCTCGATCCGCGTGCTGGAGGGGACCACTGCGTGCTGGAGGGGACCACTGGAAGGCTGCAACCACAATGATCCTTTGCGAACATAGCCTTTATGACTCCAATCACCATCTCTTTCCAGCGACAGCGTGATGGCTGCCAAACCCACGGCGAACCAAAAGTTCTCCTTGAATGTAGAATTCCCTAACTATGAATTCTAAGTCTAAGGAATTGACTCATGTCCAGAAAGAGTCGACTTAGCGAAGAACCATATGGCTGAACTCGTCAATGGCCTTGCCTAAGCCAAATCCGAAGACTCGACACGAAGGAAATTCCTCAGATATTCCAATTCAGACATTATCATTTACTAGGAGAAAAAGAAGACATTCATTAATCCAAGAGAAACTGTCAACTACATGCAATTCCTCTTAACAAAAAAAAATGAAGTACAAGGCTCGAAGCCTATCAGACCCTTACAGACCGGTCGGAGAAGTCCCAGGGTCAACGGAACGGAGGATCTCCTCGATTTGTACAGGAAGGATCTCCTCAATCTGGGCCAAGGCCAAAGTCTCTTCGGCCTGAACCTCTTCTTCAGCCTGGGTCGAGATTCCCGGATCAGCCACAACCAACCCTTCGGCTATTACCGGGACCTTTCATTTTGACCTGGCACCTCTTCAACCTCGGTGGGGGCCGCGATCTCTTCCTCCTGCTCAATCTCATATGCTGGGATACCAGAAAAGTCGAGATCGGGGAAGGCCTCGCCAACCCTAGCGAGTCCGTCATTGAAGCCATACTGATAACTAACAGGCTTGCTTCAGTTACTTCCTTCATAAACTGCGAAGACTTTTTAAAGTCTTCGACTGCTTTAGCTCCTGCTCTTTCAAGGCTTCGGACTCCCTCACAGCCGCTTCGGCCTTCAGAGTCGCTTCTTTGGCCTTCGAAGTCGTCTCTTCGGCCCTCCTAATCGCCCCCTCAGTGGTCATGACCAGGTCTTCGGCCTTCTTCTGGTTTTCCCTGGCAGAATGCTCCAAGGAATGGACTTGTTTTTTTTTTCCTCTTCTCGGCTTCACCTCCTGCTCAGAGATCTTCAGCTGAGCCTTCTTCGGCTCACCCTTCAAGTCCTGAACTTCGACATTTCTACGAGTGAGCTGCTCCTCCATAGACAGATTCAATTCCTCGGCCACCTTCCTTTCGGCTTTGACCACCTGAAGCTCCTCCTTCAAGCCGTGAAGGATGATGTCGACGCTCCCCAGACCCTCCTCCAGGAAGGTGGCGTCGTAGAGCAGCTGCACCAACAAAACGAAGCATAAGATCGATCATGATCAAAGTGGCCTGTTGGATATAAGAAAAACGACAACTGCCTTATCTATAGCAAAGAGGAAAGGTAGAATTGGACACCTTGGCGAGGCTCCGACCCTGGATGACCGCCATATCATGGGGCAGCAGAACATCCTTCAGCACCCACCTAACCACGGCAGGAACTGCGAGACCCCCCGCGATGGAAAACTCCGAGGAGTCCGCAGGGCGACCCCTGCCCAAAGGAGCACTCCCCACAGACTCCTCAACTTGTGGTGCCTTGCCCCTGTCCATCGTAGCGAGGCAAGGCGATGGTACGTCAGCCATCGGAGACGGGCTCCCTCTGATTTGAATCAGAGAGTTGACCCTTGGCAAAAACTCAGCCGACAGATGCCCTTCCGAAGCCTCCGCCATCGTTACCCCCCATCCCCTTCAGACATTCCTCTGGAGGACGAAGCACTTCTACTAGGATCATCCCCCGGACCTTCTTCCGGACATCTGATCCCGAGGGAGAAGCCTGAGCTGTCTTCCTCTTGGCAGATTGACGAAGCCAACCCAAATGAGGTCTCATCCTGCCACCTGCAAACCAAAAACACATCTCAAAATTAGCTGGACAACATAACTACTGAAAGAAAAAGACCAAAGACCTCTATCGCTTGTACCTAACAAAGGAAACTCGCTAATCCCTGCGAGGTGAAGATTCCTTTCCTCTAACAGCTCTCGAATGGAAACGACCTCCGAACCAGACAATAAAGCATAGTCGGGTTGGTCGGCCGCCGAAACCTTCTTCCCAGTATTGGCTTCCAAACGAGGCTCCCTCCACTCACTATTGAAACCCCATGGTCGAGTGGAGGAGACAAAGACAAATTGGGTTTCCACCCATGGATGGCACTGGGCATGTCCTTCACTATTTTACGGCCAGGACGAGGACCAATAACCCACCATCCGTGACCGTGGAAATCTCTCTTCAAAACAAGAGAAAAGTAAATAAATTGGTTATAGGCCTCATGTTAGCCATGTGACACCGGACCAAGAACCCACGGATATTCCGAATACTATTCGGGTCAACTATGCGAGCACAATCTGATACATGTGAAAGACCTTGACAAAGAAAGGGTGCATCGGGAAGCGAAGATCGGCCTTTAAATGATCTTCATACCTACAATGCACCTAGCCGGAGGCCTATTTACCCGTTCTTTGGGCTTCGGGAGTATTAGAAGGAACCCTTCAGGAACATGGTAATGCTCCCGGAGGTGGGCTATCTTTCTGAATGAAACAGAATTAGGAACTAGTTCCGGTCTTACTACATCACCGGTACCAAAAGGCCCAGCCTCCCCTTTACTGGCAACACGAGCTCCTACAGACTTAGACATGGTGGAAAAAAGAAACAAGGAAGGAACAAAAGAATCCTACCTGCGGAAGAGACTGAGAGATGGAAGCAGAAAGCTGGGCAAAAGGTAAAAGTGGGCAAAGGTAGAGAAGCTTCCTCAACTAGTCCTCCCTTTCCCCTCATAAAGGGACAAGAAGTCTCCAAGACGTCTCCTCGAAAGGAGAGACCGTCCCTCTCTCTGAGGCCACCACGTACATGGACACCGGAGACGGATACGAGACTCCAAACTGCCCTAAGCTGATTTGATGCGGAAAGGACCGAAGGTCATAATCCGTGTGATGCCAATCGACGGCAGAGATGAAGCCCACATCTTTTCCAAGGGACGAGAAGAGGCCACGTCCTCCACCCAGATCCCAATGAAAAGATCGGCTGAACCACTATAACGGAGAAAAAGGGAAGCTACCTCTCGATTGACCCTTTCCTTTTTCACAATCCAATTAGGGAACGACAGCTGTCCACAACTTGATCTTCGAATCAACCGGCAGTTATGGCAAGCAGCCAAACCAGAAATTTTACAATCATTGGCTGTGCCTCCCAGAAGAAAACGATAATTCAGCGATATTGTTACTCTTCGAGGCAAATCACCTCTTCAAAAACTGAGAGTGGGGGATAACTGTTAGAATATCTCAGTTCAAGCATGAATCAACCGTCGGTTCGACCGCTCACACACTCCCTCCCGAACCAGACACTTCGAACCAGAGCATCCGAGAAAGCCGAGGTGAGAGGGCAGAGCAATGATATGATCTCTGGCCTTAGCTGAAGACACGGTCTTCGACCTTAGTCGAAAATGCCGACCCGAAGGAAAACAGTCCAAAGACGACGCTAGCTCCACCCTACGATTCACCCTGAAAGGAACAACCCCGCCGCAAACAGCAAAGGTGTCTTCGGACTATCCCAAGAAAACAAGAAAGACACCTCTCCAGTTCAACGACGGCCCCTTATGAAGAAGAGGCCAAAGACAAATCCCCGACCAACCTTAAACCACGCGAACATAGGCGCGACGATTACAGTCAATTGCTTGGCCATCACCTCCGAAGCATAACTACATCGAAGTGGCCACATGGCCATTAACTCCAACCATAATGCCTCCAGCATGACCGGTACCGCTCGACAACCATCCACGGTTACAGACAGAGGGGAGTCCATTGGCCCCCATTTTAACTGTAGGATAGGAGACAAACGCGTGCTGAACCAGCACTATAAAATACTGGTAAGAGGGGACACTCCATGTAAGCACAGCGAATCCGAGAAAAAAGAAGAGTTCCTTTCCTCGCCATTTCCCTCCTCTCCAGAATACTCCCCATTCTGTTGCTGGAATCCACTTCTGACTTAGGCATCGAAGTGTCCCCTGCCGGAGAACATCCGACCAGGGACCTGTTTTGCAGGTGAACTAAGAAAATGAACCTGTGATCCAGCAGCTCCATCCGGTCGAAGGGGATTCTATGCCAACAGTACCATTCCCCATATAAAACTTATTGCAAAGTTCCACAAAAAGATATGGGTACAGATTGTTATACCGAAGCCCATAATTGAAAAATATATATGCATTGCAAGGCTTATGACCTTAAAAGCAAAAGGAAAAAATAAAAGAACTTCGTTGGCTAATACTAATAGAGTAAATAGATCCACCAATCTCTCATGTACGAGGTAAATCAAAAAATATATATGAATTGCAAGGCTTGTGATATGAATCTTTAAAACAAAAAAAAAAAAAAAAAGTGGAAATATTTAGCTAATAGACTAAATTGATCAGTCATAAAGATCCATCAGTCTCATGAGGTAAATTTGCTGGAATAATAAAGAACTCCTATGTATCAAATGTTACTGAAAAAAAGGTGACGAATGGAAACTGAATCGATTACGAGTTCCATGAGCATGACTCAAGTTCAGAATAAGAAACGCAGCTTTTTCAAATATTGCATCTCTCTTGGGGACTTCTGTTAAGGCTCCATAACCAAGCCTCGAGCTTAAGCAACACTCTTCAATAAACTCAAACGGTAGTTCACCTTCTTATTCCACATTCCCACACCAAGCTTTTCTTTTTATTTGCCAAACAGTTCGCAGCCTTTGCTATTGTTGATGGAAAAGTTGTTCAAAACCAACCCCCTGGACCTTTCATGTCTCACTTGCCTTGGAGTTGTCATGCAAGATTTCCAAATACGTGTCTAAAGATGAACAGGGATCAATTCTCTAAGGCCACCGTCTGTCACTCTCTGAACTTGTCGCAAATCTGAGTGCAACCCCATGGCCCCTCATGCTTCCTGTTGACAAACTTCTGAGTCTCTGCCAAAATTGTCTGCTCCTGCCTGTCTTCAAAGGACCAGAACTAGAGTGCCCCGGAAAGGAAGCAGACTCATCACTGGTTAACTTTGTTGGCATACTGGATATGTCAGATGCTGATAGCATTCTCTCTGCTTCCACACTCCACCCCCTACTCATCTTGATTGCTTTCTCTTGAGACGATGACCCCTGGCTGCAACTTTCTGATCCTCTATGTTCATCGCACTCATTGCAGACTAATTTCAAGGCCTGAACTACCTCTCCCATAAATGGACGGTGGGAGACTTCAGGTTGAACACACATTGATGCAATGGCTGCTACTTTTGCCAGAGTGTCTAATGGTATATTAGTGCCAAGAGCTGAATCAATAATCATCTGTAAACCATCCATGCTTGAAAGAAGTGGACGAGCCCATGCAACTAGATTTTCTTGCCCTTGGGGTTTTGACATGTCCACTGGCTTCCTTCCAGTAAGGAGCTCAAGAAGAACAACACCATAGCTATAGACATCGCTCTTAACGAGAAGATGCCCAGTCATTGCATATTCAGGGGCCACATAACTAGAGATAGAAAGAGATCATTTTAAAGATCATATCCAGTTCTTAAGAAACAAAAAGAGAGTAAAGTTTGAGAGCTTCTTACCCGAATGTACCCATAACACGTGTGGAGATGTGCTCATTCCCCTCCTTCATAGCCGTCCTGGCCAGGCCAAAATCAGACACTTTTGGCATATAATCATGCCCCAGTAAGATGTTGCTAGACTTGAAATCCCGATGTATTACTGGAGGGCTTGAATCTTCATGAAGATAGGCTAGGCCTCGAGCTGCACCAAGTGCAATCTTCATACGGGTGTTCCAATCAAGTGGAGCAGTTTCCTTGTCTGCACCTGGGAACCAACAGAAAATCAAAGTCAATTCTAAAAGAGGATGAAAACATCAGAAATTGCATAATTGAAAAGTACAAATAGTAGCAAGGGCAGTTATCTCAAAGCTCGCGAGTCAACAAGTTGCTGCATAAATAGGCCACGGTCCAAATAAAAGTCAAACAAAAATTAGGCATTTAAAAAATTTGTTACTGACAAACAACATCAAGTCTGTTTTTAGTTACCATGCAAGTGAGATTCCAGACTGCCATTAGGGATAAGTTCATAGACCAGGCAACGAATGTGCTCCTCCGTGCATATACCTATCAATTTGACCAAATTCCTATGATGCAAACGGCTAAGCATCTCAATCTCTGCCAAAAATTCCCTTCCACCTTGCAAGTCATCTCTCTTGAGAACCTTTACAGCCACCTGGTTCCATCCTCGAGCACACCTTGATATACACGCCCAAAACCACCTTCTCCAATTATTCTTGAACCATCAAATCTGTTTGTAGCTCTTTCAATCTCAGTAATACTGAATGTTTGTGCTGATCCTTTATATGTGACGCTAGAGCTGAAGGAAGCTGATGCTGAACTAGACCTGCTTCCCAAAATCACATGTCCGGTTCCTGCAAATTTTTTGTTGTGGAGCGAGCATGTACTTCAGAAGAAAATTACATGAATTATAAATCAACAAAGGCAACAAGACATTAAGAAACAGAACATAGCTACCATTCATAACCCACACATAAGAAAACAGTCTGCACTAAAGAAGACAGTCTGCACTTTTGCTCAAAGAGATAAACATATTTATTATACTATAATAGGATCCTCAAAAATCTTTAATCTTTTACCTATCTGCAAATATCTACAGAGAAATCCATGTCCTTAGACTTGGAACATTCCTCTGACAGTCAAATTGATTTCCAATCTACTCTTTTAAATGACAGAACTACTATGCTCAGAAGTTGCCATAGGGGTACAATTTAAATGGTAAGACCATACAGACAACGGACTCAAAAGGATTAGGAAATATATGAGCATGCTTTACAACTTCATTAATGAACTAATTAATAGATAGTTCCATGAGATGGGGAATATTTGTAGTAATGCTTCCTTTCCAGCTAACAGAGGAAGGTTGAAGCAACCTGACTTGCAGAAGAAATTAAGCATTCACCACAATAGAAGAGAAAAGAGGGCCATGTTCCATTATCAACAGAAAATTAGTCTTAATGATTCTTCCTCGTGCATCAATTGACTTTTTGAATGAGCACTTTAAACCATAAGCAACTACCATACCTGATTGCTTTACAAAAGATGGTAGCAAAGTATGTGGAACTCCTGCTGTAGGTAGACAAATATGATCTCTTTCTTTTCAACAGCAGCCATGCAGCTCCACACATAAAATCAAAGCTATGAAAGATGATAGCACTATAACAGCAACTATTCTGCCACTAAGTTTTTTGTTTTGCTTTCTCACATCAACTCCCAGAGGTTTTGTTGTCCCTGCATTACTACTACCTATTGTCCCATAGCCAACATTATTGTTTACAGCTGATGCCGGTGGAGATGGAGGAAGCCCTGCATAAATCAGCAGATTAAAAAGGTAGAACATTCACCGGAACAAATATGTGATATGTCAACAACCACACAACTGGTAGTGGTGTGCCTTATTCCAGCATTCTATGTAAGCAATAAGTAATTTTTACTTCCAATACAAATGGCTACAGGTTTGGTTTTTCCTCTTCTGTTACTGCAAGAAGGATGGGCAGCAACCTGTAACCAAAAATGGTATCTCACTCCCTGGGCTTTTAATGGCCATTCTATATTTGGATATCAGATTCTTATCTTTATGGAATGTTTCAGCAAGATCTTCCATTTTGCATATTTTGCAAAATAGATGTTCCTGAGCCTCCATTTAAGGACCCACTAGGAGGACTGTTGCCATGTGCTATTAAGAACAATGTACCGACCATCCAAAAAATGATTATTGAACAAAAAATGCTAACCTGGATAGAGAACATATAAAACATCATAATCCCCAAAAAGTGATGTTTTTATGACAAACTGCTTTAGCCAGAATTTCTTGTAAGTTAAAAATGCAGTAGTGCTGTCAAATTTCTCTCCATATGGCACCAGATCGACAAGGATATCTGTCTTCTCAAGTTGTTCACTTGCTGCATTTGCTCCCATAATGCGGACCTGGCTTTGTTTCATAAGAATTCCAGAGGCAACTTCTTGGGAAAACTCAGAAACCAAGGGAAAAAATGTGTATAATGCAACACTCAGACGAAGTCCAACTTTAATTGGCAACACACAGAAACATGGTGATCCTGGAACAGGATTTGTTAAAGGCTCCGTACATGTCAAAGAAGTACAATCTGCAAGCAAACGATAGTAAGTTGTCATCGATCGTGCATATCTACTTGGTGGAAATCTTATAAGCCATTGAGTTTTCCTTAAAAATCGAGAATCAAGTTAGAAGAGAAGATAACAACTGGATGATTGACAGATGCGCCTGGTATGTCCATACCCAGATTAGGAGGTGGTGGTGGTAATGACCACGCACGTTGCGGCGATGGTGTCCTTGGCTCAATGGAAACAGATGCAGAAGGAGAAAGCATAGGAGATTGGCTGGGCCCTGAAAACATGAACATGATCACATTCAAATTTAAAACCAGAAGAAAAGAATAAAAGATGAGGGAAAAAAAGAAAATGACTTGAAATACCTTCATTTGGGCCCGAAGGAATTAGTGATGATGGTGAAGGAGCTGGAGCTTGGAATGGAGGAAGAGAAGGGCCTGAAAAGAAGAAAGAGTCAAAAACTAAAACAGCACAATAAATTTTCCTTCCAGTAATTTACATTTAACATGTGAGACCTTGAAAATAGGGCAGAGGAGCATGATGCCTTCTCCTTTTTTTTGAGAACACCGTTGGAGCTGGAGAGACCACAGGGCTTTCAACTAAAACACAAAATGAGCCAAAGGGCTTGATTATTGAAAGCTTACAAGCATATGTCCAGTTAAAAGTGGACATCCGATCAAAATTACCAAATACCAGTTATAATATCCAACCTGGTTGGGATGATGGTGGAGGAAAAAGGAAAAATGGAGCAGGTGCAGGGTTTCCTACTCTCTTCCTAGCTTTTTGCTGGCGAGTTGGAACTGCAGGTGCAAATGCAGGTCCATGAGGTACTCGTACTGCAGGAGTCGGGGTTGTGACATCATAGGAGCTGGTGTAGTATTTGATGGCCTCTTAGCTTCATGTGGCATAGGGCTGATCACAGGAGAAGAACCTGAAGGCAAGATTAGTCATGGCATGCATTGCCTAACATTCTCCGTAGAATACTCCAAAAGCCATACTAACTTACCTTTGAAGTGTTTGTTAGTTACAGGAGAAATATGGTTGTGTATATCTCGTGGTGGTGCAGCAACTGGCATGCCATACCTCTTCCCATGGCTGACAGGGGAGATATTCAAAGTTGGAGGAACTGCAGGTCCTACACATCATCCGACCAAGATCGAGCAAGATCAATAACAAAATCAGAGCTCTATAAATAAAACAAAGAAGATAATATATTCAGCAAGAGATCCTAAACAATGAAAAGTAATGTTATTATTCTTACGATAAAAATCTCTAGTTGGAGGATGAAGTGCTGCTGATGGAGCTATTTTTGCAACAATAGGTGGTGCAATATTTGGTGGTTTGTTGCCAGTACTTTTTGGAATATTTATTGGCGAAACTGAAACTGGTGTAACAACATTACATAAGAAACACAACCATCTGTCCGCCCATCTAGCTGCTGTTAATTGACACAACATACCTGGAGCATGTGGCAGTACGACTGGGGAATTACTGTTAGGTGCTCTTCCATGAGCACCATCTTTGGGTGGAGCAATTGTATAGGAAGGAGAAAGGTCATGGGCTGTTAAATGAGCGGGGGGAGGGGGATCCTGATATCAGTAACATAACAAGAAGTTTGTTGGAGTTGTGGGCAAAAATGAGATGTACCTGATCCAATGGGACCATCTGGATGATTACCTATAAAAGGAGGTACCGTTCTTGGCAATCTACGCTCCATGCTGACATGATGAGACAGAGAAGGAGGCTGCAGAGATGGTACTGCATGGATGGCAGGGGGTATGGCCTTGATTGTAGGTGGCAATGCAGCAGGAGGATCTGAAAAAGATCCTCAGATGTAAACTCCATTTCACCATGAACAAGATTTTTAAAAGTTGAAATACCAATTCTTCATGATAGCATCAACGTTACCTTTTGGGAAAATTATTGGACTAGGTGCATATGTGCTTGGTGACTTGGTAGCATACAGAGGACTGGATGCTCTCTCTTTTACATGTGGAGGATCAGCATGTATGGCCGGAGACAAAGCAACAACAAGCCCTGCAAGAAAACAGTACTATAAACAAATTCACAAAGTCATCCATTGAAGAATAGATGGGACTAGAGCTCTCGAGGGTTGAAGTTCATGCTTATTGTGTTGCTTGTTGACTCGGATATTACTATTAATAGTGCTATTTAAGTGAATGGTACTGCATAATATTTTGAAAATTGCCGTTTAAGCTGATGATCTTACATGAACATTATCAATTCATAAATGTGAGCTTCATAAAAACTATGAAAAAAGGAGTATTCAATTCTGCAAATATGAGAACTAAAAAACTCAGTTTTCCTGGTGCCAAAAACATCAGCATATTTGGTCAAGCATACCCAAAAACTCATCCATCAGAATCACTGCAGAATCTGACAGGAACTCCAAGTCAACATGGTATATCCTTTTTTCATGTGCGCCATAATTCCTTGACTCTTTGAAAGTTTAGAGTATCTCAAGTGCACGAAATATAAATTAGAAGATTCTCATGCTTTAGAGTACAGACATAGTTCAGCACCTTCTTCCTCCCTACTAAAGACTTCCATGACCCTCTCAGCTGGGTGGACCAATCATATGGTTTCGACAACATATATTAAATAATGGAAGACTAATTGTTTTTGCAAAGTCATGATGGTATCTCAATCAACTTTTCAAAGGAGAGAGTGGTGTGAGACTAGCTTCTTTTGACATTCCTGCCTCGATCGCTTATAATTATAAACTTTCATACAAAACTTGGAAATGCCGGTTAATTTAATGAAATTCCAGGAAAGCTACTAAGACTAACAAATTCACCGTTCACCATGAAATTCTTCAATCTAGAAAAAGCAATACAACAAATACTACGGGCACCATGAACAGAATGAGCGCATAGTCTGAGAGAATGATACTTCATCAGAGAGAATAAATAGAATGGTTTTGAAGAGCTCTACAAGAGTAACTGGTGAATAATATATTCAGAAAACTTCCTCTATTTCCCTTGCTTGGTTGGAAAGAGCATCATCGAGCATGATTGGTGAATTGTGGCTTAGCCTAATAAAATATTATTGATTTTGGAGAAACCTCCATTGCTGTTGCCAAGGTGTTATGTCTTTTGTTTTGATCTTCAAGATACATATACCATTCACTGATGTCATTAATGCTTGCTAATAAGGTGGTGTCCTCTAAAGATGCTATTGAAAGTGATTGGATGTTTGATGGAATTTTAATTTGTAACTCAATATTCTTTGCACTTGTGGAAGCATATTTGCCTTTTTTCTGTATGTTTCTTTGTCTCTAAAGAAGGCTAAGCAAGGAGAGGTATGGCAAAATATATTTTGTTGGTCACCACTACCATATCTAAATGATTTAAGATCTGCATTTTAGATCAAATTCATGAACATCAATTGACTGCAAGATTGTGGCCAAGGCTATAAGGACCCCTAGGTAAGTGCTGTTTTCACCAAATAATTTCCATCCTTAATTATTTGACAAGTTATCATTTTCATGGGAAAGATTATGAACTATGAACCACATTTGGGAAAAAGGAGAGGATGTAACCCCATTTATGAACGTCCAAAAGGCATCTCAAGGAATTTGAGGTGGTGGGAAAGAGATTGTAGCAAATGCATAGTCCTCAGCAAACTGAGGCAAAGTAGTTACACCAAATTTAAGGTGAATTGAAGATGACACAGCAATCTCAAGTTTGGTTCTGAAAGGAACTAAAGCTTGCATCTGTTGAAAAATTAGGCGGGCTTCCTAATTCTCCAATGAATGCTGCTCCCTAAGCAAGCCCGAGAACTTGAACACCAAAGAGGAAACCTGTGGATGGGATGATGCACCAGTTTTACAAGTCGGGTGCGTCAGTGCAAGACACAAGGCTTGGCAAAAAGAGCATTCCTGAAATAAGTTGCCTTTTTCAATCCAGGGCTGCTAAAACATCTCTCTCAGAACGAGTTTAGCTAAAAATTTCCATTAGACTCCATCAATTCACATAACAATCAAATATGAATAAATTGAAGTCAATCAAAGTTAAAATAAACTGAGTTGTCTGAAAAATCTTTCGATCCATGTGAACTGAAAAAAATTCTCTACTTTTCCCCTGCTTTCTTCTTTCCAGGGGATTTCTAAACGGGCAATTTCCTTCACGCCGAGACATTTCTTGCCATATCAAAACCAACAAAATGACCTGCAACTTTGCGAGCCAAAAATTGGATAGCCAGATATGAACAACATCCATTATTTCAGAAAACATCGAAAGCGCAAGCTTTATTTCATACGAAGAAATAAACACTTAAATACTGAAATTTGTTACCTCCTGCTCCACAGATTGCTGTAAAAAGAATCACAGCGCCGAGGATCCACCGATGAAGAGTCGTGACTCGCCGAGCCATCCTACTGCTTTCCTTTCACAAATTCTGAATTCCAACCCCAATCCAATAGCCCACGAAGCACTAGCATCTTTCGACGCACAGCAAACTTTTCATCCCCAACACACCTCAGTTGAACAGGGGAACCAAGAAAACAACAGAAAAGACGTGCCCATTCGGAATCAGAGGTGGGCGGTGCCAAAAGAGACAAACTTAACCAAACCATGTTGGAAAAAACGTAAGCTTAGATTTGGGGAAAATTAAAGAGGGGTTTCTAAAAGAACAGCCAATGGAACTTTTTGCTATTCGATAAGAAAATCAGCTTGCGAGCAATACCATAGTCGAGAGGCATGGCTCCGCCGGTCATAGAAATGAAAACTAATCCAAGAGATCTCTTGAATGAGAATGCTCGGAGCTAGATATAATCTGGTTACCGTTCCTCTCTTCTCTGGGACACTGCGTGAGAGAGTGAGAGAGAGCATGGGGGAAAGGTGGAGGATGCGCAAGAAACCGGAACAGTTGGAGGAAAAGATTCTGAAGAAGAAAAGCCTAGATCTATTGAAGGATTTGGGCTTTGTTTAGCGGGAGGAAGGGCGACCCCGGTTTGGTCTTTTGTTGGACAAAATACAGTTTTGACGGTTTGACCCCTCATATTCCATCAGCCTGAACCTGGCTCTTCATTTTTGTTTAAAAAAATTTAAATTTTAATTAAATTTCTTAAGTTAATCCAATCTAGTTCCATTGTCTATTTTTGTTCGCTTGATCTCGATCTTGTGATAGTCTCGTGACAATTTTAAAACTAAAATATCGCAGCACTTCTAAAAAAAAAATAAGATTTCTCGATGAAATTCAGATCCTATGATTACTTACGTAAGATTTCTTACTTTCCATACATTTCTTGGTTGTGCCTTCTTTTACTCTTTAATTTGGTTTTATTTTTTGGAAGGCGAGAGAGCGAGCAAAAGATGTTGGCTTGCATCGAGGGGATAAGGGGTTCAGAGTAGTAGCGGAAGAATGCGGTGTTTAGATGTAGAGAGCAATGGAGGAATATGGAGACAATTGGCAGCAGTTTATAATGGTGGTCGGTGTCGCATGGTAATGGAGAAGGTGATATCAAATAGGGATCTTTACAAGTGGGAACTTGCAGATTAGGGAAAGTAGTTATGGGCGAATGGATACATATGCAATGTGGAATGGTGGTATTGGAAGGCTGTGGAGAGAAGGAAATTCTCAGGCCATGGGGAGCAATGTCAAGCAGGAGTTCCGATTCAACCGAATCAAGGGTTTCGGGATGTTCATCAAATCAGAGGGCGGCATGTGTTAGGAGGGTCATGGTATGATTGCAAGTCATGCATGAACAGAGACTCCGACGGGGTGATGCGAGGGGCATGGTCATTATGTACGGCGGATTTGGAGCCGGCATTAGGAAGTGGCAAAATGGGTCATATCACGTCGGATGATTCTCTTCTAGGTCAACAGTTATCACTGCGATAGCCAATGGGATGATGGCATTCGGGAACAATGTTTACACTTAGTCCAACGATAACTACCGCATCGATAAAGACCTCGGGACCGGGATGACAACAAAATTTAAATTTATGAATTTTCGATCCGTCCGGATAGGATAGTCGATGCTTCGGCAGGATTTTGGATGTATTTAGATAAAACTCGGATGCTTAACTTTGGATTTGATCCGGAACCGAATAAATATGTACGCGAATCGAACCTGATCCAAACTATTTTAATATTTTAATATATATAATTAATATATATTATATTTTTCATGTTCATTATAATCAACTATTACTAATAATGATTAATTATTTGCAGGCAAATCGGACGAAGAATGATGTTGTAACTAAGGATTAATCGAGAATTGTTCTTCAAGTCTTTTTGGAACTTAGAGTTATATATGATTTTAATTATGTTTATGTCTTTATTTACTTCAAAGGTATTGAACTAAGCATTGTTGAATTTTATTTGTCTAAGATAATTTAAATTTTATTTTGATCGAATATGAAACTAAGTACTATTGAATTAAGAATGTAGTTAAATTTTATTTGTTCAAGGTAGGTATAATTTATGAAATGGTAGAAAATTTTACGGTTGACAAAAATGAAAAAAATATTCAATGCGATTCAATTAGGTTCAGACCGATAAATCCAAATTACTCGATACCTATTTGAGATGAGTTTGGATAAAAAATCCAATCCCATAGTATTTGGATTGGATTTGGATAATTTATTGGGTATTAGAATTTGGATTTGGATAGTTAGAGCCATCCCTACTCGGGACTTGCTTGGTTTACTAGAAAGGATGAAAAAAAAAAAGAAAAAAAAAAAAAAAAAAGGCAATTCCTAAATAGAGAAAGAATGAAAAATATTTTTTTTCTATAGAAAGTACTTTTTTACATTCCATATGAAAGCATAAATCTATGAAAAAGATGATTTTTGAGATTTTCCACCGGATAAAAATTAATAATCATTTTTTCTTCCCAAAATATTTTTTTAATATTAATATAATATAATATTAATATTGTAATATTAAAATATTATATTATATCAATATGATAAATTATTATGATTAATGTTATGTTATATTAATATTATATATTTATTAATATAAATATTATATTAATATTTATACCTTGTTTGCGAATAAAATATAATTTTATATCTATGAAAGATAATATAAATATGTTACATAATTTTTACATCTAAGTGAAATCAAATATAAATTATTTTATGATCAATTAAATATGTAAAATAATATTTTCAGATATTATATTTATGAGAATCAACTTTTAGGAAGATTTTTTTTTTTTTTTTGGGTGCAAAACAAGTCCTCGGTAATATCCAATAATACCCAACTACCATCACGGGTAAATGAAAGGAGATCACTAACAAAGGAGCTCCTTCTTCTCACCACTAGATGATACATTGCCGCTGCGGTTCCCCTGCCAAGGAGAGGTCAATGCGATGGACAAGGGTGCGAGCATCACCACCGCCAAGAAAAACTTCCACGGATTTGCAAATGGGAATCCGATAGAGCGGCCAGAAACAAACATCGCTTGCAACAAATATCGACACCCTGGAGGCATCGATGTCGTACAGGGATTTTATTTCCTTCGAGATTGCTGGTGGGGGGCCACGGAGCCATGCAATTGAACCCAGAAAAGCCTGTCCAGATTAGAAATCAAAATAACAGTAACTGGTATCATTGCTGCGTCGGGTGGCAGGTGGGGTTCGAAATTATATTGGATCGATCAATGAACTTCCGGGATCTACTAAAAACTTTTAAACAGGAGGGGAGATAGGTGAAACTTCTTGGATAAATCTTATTTCATTTTATTTTTTTTAACCAAATAAGATATTTTTATTTTTTTTTTTCTTTATTGTTTATATTATGAGAGTGCAATGGAAGGAAAGGAAGTGTCTGGTGGATCGAAACGCGGAAATTGGATTATAAAACCTGTCCTGTTTGACAGACAGGTCATGGGAGTCCAATCTGGATTATTGTAAGCCTCTCGGTGGGAAGATTCCTGGTCTGGAGCCCACTGCCTCGAGCGGGGGGACAAACAGTTCAAGTGGACTGTTTCTAGGTGATCCATCAAGAATCAGACAATCTGGATCATCGATGTCTGCTAGGTTTAGATCCTGGCCGTTCAATTTCTGAGCTTTCCCATCCCGGGTGGGGGTGGGTTTCTTCCAAATCGCTCCTCCATCATTTTCTGATTTTTTCTAGTGTCACCATTCACTAGAGTAAGGTTGTAGACTCGCGGTCACACTACACCATTCACTACTACCCAATGAACCCAGGCAAGATAGCAACCTGATCTTGTGGGACCGCTCGTCTAATTGATTATTACCTTAAACACCCATCGATTAGATACACCGATCAAGACTCGACCTTGCATACAGTGTTTTCTCTGATGGGGACCAACTTGAAATACTCTATTTCGGTAAGTTGGGCAAGACAGATTGGAGTCGATCGAAGCAGTTGTCAAGAAGAAATCATCGATGGACAATACATTAACTATGTGCTGTTAAAAAAATTTAGCTACCGCTATGATACCGGTGAATTTGGCATTCGAAGATTAATGATTCTGAAGTAAGAGTAGCGTGGGAAGGTGAGCTTAAAGGGATGGGCACCATGCGGTTGGTCCGGTGGTAAAGCCACAAGGGGCCCCACCTGCCGAGCTTGCACGAGATGAACTTTCCGAGCAACGTGCACCGTGGCTTCGACCGGGTCGAGGGCTGGGGATCTAAAAACGTTGCGTGATCTGCACCGCTACCGACACATGGATCTCTTGTGCCCGTGATCCATGTGTCGGACTGCCGTGGAAAAGTACCGATCACCACCACGGGTTGCATCTTTTTTGCGCGAAAGAAATATTTCCCTTTCTTCGAGAAGATCACCGTTAGATCATCCACGGGTCGCTTTGAAAGCTGTGCAAATGATGAATGACGGAGGTCCGGAGAGCCTTGAGACCATTGCGGTGATCCTACGGTGGATGCACGCGGTAATCCTTCCTTAGCACAAAAGATACAACCCTCTCCCTGATCTCATGTTGCAACAAGCATCAGCCATTGATACAAATAATCGCCGCTAATCTGCCACCAGACCTTTTAGTAAAAAGCGATAATAGCATCTTCCAGTTAGCTCGGAGCATCACTCTTGGTGATCTATGCTGTCATCTTTGTCGATAATATCATCACATTTTCAATCGATGATAATATGCTTCGTATACATGACCCTTGATATATTTGGAGCTCTCTTCTTGTTAAGTTGCCCTTGGATCTTCACTACTATTACTTAAAAGAGGTGATCAAGAAAATCTAGAATAATCTAGTCAACTTACGTAATTCATGTGCAAGTAATATACGAGCCTTCACTCTATTCTAAGCAAAGGACAAATGCTATTAAAAATAATCACACTGTCACATTTCCATCCTTTTTTTTCTTTTTTTTTTTTTGACAAAGTTATTGTAATAGTGCAAGAAGTATAATTTCTCGGAACTCTTAAACTTTCCCCGAGATCGCTCTGGATAACTTCCTGCCCAAAAGGTCCAAAACTGTCCTGGCTCTTCCATGTGTCTTTAGGAATGGAGTCATTTGGATGGGGAAGTTTACAGCTAGGCAAGTCATTATTTATGAAAAGGGAGGTGGCATAGGCCAGCTCCATGATTACTAGACTCCGAGCTTTAGGTGAACTTTTGTCTGAAGCCAACTGCCCCTATAGTCCTCTAATGTACCGATATAAAAAAAAAAAGATCAAAAGGGATCCTATTGCATGTGGCCCATCTTTCTTGCAACGTATTTGTCTTCCAATTTACTGGTGACTTGGACTTCCCTACTGCTCTATTTTGTGTAGCTTAGAAGCATCTAATTTCTCCATGAGGTGCTTTTAACTAAGAGACCAGATGCATTGCAGGACTAAAGGAAAGAGGACCACCTAAAGGGGACTTCTTTGATGCCTGGAAGCCATGTGCGAGTGCATCTCCTCGGTCATTCTGTTAGCCCAAAGTAATTTGTTCTGTGCTTTTGCCCGCTCCACTGCCTCCTCTTGGGTTAAAGCTGTAAAGACCAAAGAGGACAAGCAGATATACCTCTAATGGATATTCCTCTAGCATGATTTCTGTAAGGCCTTCTAATTCTACTTTCAAGGGAGCTTTCTGAAACATGGATAGGAGTACGGGAACCACGCTTACCTAATAATTGCTCCATAATGGGGAACCAAAGAAGGTGTTTCTTTCCTTAATAAAGGGCAATCCGAAGAGAACACTTTTTATGGACCTTTTTTTTTTTTTTTTTAGGTGGGGATGGATGCGATGAGAGAGAATCAAAAGCTCGATGGATGGTGCAATGATATCGACCTGCTCAAATCCTTGAGACCACTTTGCTTTTGTGCAATACTGGCCGTAAGCTTTCTTCCGTAATTCTGCTAATGCACGTCGGAACGTTAGGGTGTCTTTGGGCCAAAATTATAGCTTAACTGCTCTTACGTTTGAGGATACTGGGCCGGACCGGAGCCGAGAAGACTTTAATTTAACGATTTGTGGCCCCAAATAAAACCTGGACCGAACCCTCATTTGCGGCGTGCAGGCTCCATTTCAAGGGTGGTCGCGGCCCATAACGATAGGTCACGTACATCTTCCCCAAGTAAGAGTCTTGCATGATTATTGAGATGTCCTGAAGGTTACTGATCCAAACAAGCTAATGATGGATAATCACTTTTTGAGGTGTTCATAGTTCTGGTAGAGAGCATGACCAGCCCTTTCCTTTTTTAAACATAATAATAATAATAATTGAGGTCGTCGTCGTATTCGTCCTCCATGCGTTCGAGGCAGAACGAGAGAAAGAGAGAGGGAGATCCACCAAGGTTGAGGTTTAATTTTTAAGGTTCAAAATTCACATTACATTCTGAACCTTTAAAATAAGCATTTATCATAAATAATGATCTACTCAACTATATGTGCCATGCCTACGTCCACGACCAGAATAAACGATGTGGCATGCAGTGCTCTCCGCTGTTAAGTTTGAATTCCATGAAGACTTTGCAGTTGGGCTAAAATATCTCTAACTTTCAACTCAAACCAGCGCAATTTGAACGATGATCAGGCCCATATCCAAAATTTTGTCACGCACTTGTGGTATGTCGTGCAGCGTGTGATCATTCGCATCAAGGTTGGTGCTATAATGCACCAATCCCATCGTGCCACATGGCATGCTTGGAAGCCAAGAAATATTTAGGGGTTCCTGTATATTTCAACCTCCTACTTTTTCCCGCGGCAATTATTATTATTATTATTTTAATTATATAAAATCTCCATCACTGGTCTACAACCAGTTTGTTATAATTTTCTGAAAGAAGTGACATGGATAAACAACACGTTCAGGATATGGTCATTTAATAATTTTGTTATAAAAATTTAATAGTTTAGTTATAATTAATTTGTTATAATCTAATAATTATTCTGTTATAAATAACGATCGATATGGTCATCTACCGCAAATAACGGCTAATCTGGTCACCTTAACGTGGAAAAATCCATTCCATGCAGCGGTAACATTTAAACTTTACATGAATAGATCATATCAAGCCACGAGTTAGATTTAACGTGATTAAAATCCAGAAACCAAGGTGAACTCCAATACCCATAATCAAATCATGGCTAACAAAAAATGGCAGTGCGAGCTTTACGGACTCCTTTCCAAACGAAAGAGGCTGAGGGAGGAACCTTGTCACGGAGAGGCAGTCTCTACACCTGACAAGTTCCTACCATTTCCCCCGAGGTTCATTATTAGATAATTTCCGACAGCACTCGCCCAAGAGAGAGCCGATATAAATTATGCAAATTTAGAACACCC
The DNA here is from genome assembly GCA_021397845.1 of Areca catechu. Classification (NCBI taxonomy): domain Eukaryota; kingdom Viridiplantae; phylum Streptophyta; class Magnoliopsida; order Arecales; family Arecaceae; genus Areca; species Areca catechu. The sequence continues at coordinate 183,268,287 of CM038042.1, forward strand.
GATCCTCCCTTCTGCTTAGATACAGACGGAACACTACCCTGGTTGTACAGGCTTCGCACTCAACGTCACACCGTCCCGGCATTGCTCTGACGCTTAGACTTGAAACAACATTCTTTCTAATAAGTTATTTGAATGATGTCCGGATGCAAAGTTTGGGAGTTATTGTATGCGTCAGGACCCAATGCTTGGCATAGGTGGATGCCGGGCACCACGGTTTCGCCGAGCAGTGCCAAGTCAAGGTAGGACGTGCGATCGCATGTCCTTTGTATGCTGGGATGTGCACACCCAGTGTAGCGAAGGCTGGGCCGGGCACGCGTAGGGCAAGTGCGCGCATCGCAGCGGAGGTCGGACCGGGCGCACACGAGACAAGTGCGTGCATCGTAGCGGAGGTCGTGTCTTGTGCACGCGGGGTAGGTGCGCGCAGCGCAACAAGGGTCGAGCGGGCACGTGCGGGGTGAGCGCGCGGCACAGCAGGCCAAGCCAGGAGTTTGGACTTGGGTTTCTGGTGGTTGCCAGGAGTTTGGACTCGGGTTTGTTGCCAGCAGTTTGGACTCGGGTTTTTGTGGTTTGCCAGGAGTTTGGACTCGGGTTTGTTGCCAACAGTTTGGACTCAGGTTTTTGGTGGTTGCCAGAAGTCCGGACTCGGGTCCCTGGGTTGCCAGCAGACTAGGTGGTTACCGGTGGTTATTTCTGTGCTGGTTCATGGCTTAGTTCATGGGCAGCAAGTTATGGGAAGTGGCTGGTTGGTTCCAGCAACTGCTAGGCGGTTGGGCTTGTCAACCGCAAGGAGAAAGTGGGGTTGGGACCCTGCTGGGTGGCAAGGAAAAAAGAACAGAGGGGCTTTTGCAAGAGGCTAAGGGGTGAGACGTGAGGCCTGCTGTTGCTGTTTTAGATTTGTTGCTGTAAACTTGCAGCAACCTGAGACGGATCTCCAAGGTTGTATCATATCTTGATTTGAAAGTGAAATCAAGTTGAGTTGGGGGTGTTTCCCTATATGTTTTGGACTTTGTTTCCGTGTGCATGTGTGCTAGAAATTGGGGTAGCAACAAGGTCTTGTGAAGGGGGCACCAGACAGTCACTCGGAAGCTAGGACACAAGGGTGTGGCACGGGTTCTTGGAGTACAGAGCCGCGTAGCACTAGCAACAGTTGCTATTCACGTACTTGGATGGCTAAGTGCACGAGACAGGGCTTGCCTAGCACCGGCACGTGAAAAATTCTGGATAAGGATTGACCGCGTAACAATATGCGTGGGATATGAATGAACTTTTATGATTAATGTTGTGCATTGTGATCGCGAGAATAAAATTTAACATTTAACAACAGTGACTATATATTGTTATTGTTGTCGCCTGCTGTAGATTGTAATTATAACCGGCATGATAGCTCGCTTTGTTTTCACATCAAACAGGATATGCAACACCACTACGGTGGTAGCACGGTTGGTAAAAGCGTGGCTCCACCTCTTTCCGGTCATGGGTTTGAGGCGTGATCCCTTGGATGACTCGATTAAAATCCGGATTTTCCGAGTACACGTGACTGGGGGGCGAAGCGGTTAATACTTCGGCACTATAATGGGATTAGGCTGACGTACTCACCGTTTGATGGAAGGGTATGTAAAAATTTATGGCCCGTATCGAACAATGTTCTAACGGATTGGGAGCCCAACGGGGAAGCTACACCAGGGGTTATTCGCGACGACGGAGCCGAAATTCAAGTATCTCCATTACAGCAAGCGGACACGTAAAGGATACATTTCTGGGGATGCACGACCATCGGCGGGCGCATACGCCACCCGCAAGCAAGGTGCAAACGGCGAGGGCCCTGGTGCAAAAGGTGAGGTCTCATCTCGCGTCCCTTTCTCCCAGGTTCGATGGAAATTGATGCTTCCTTTTTCTAAATCTTGACTTTGGGTGGCTTCCTATTTTTCAATTGGTGTGGATGTGGTCAGGTTGGAACTAGGAACGGTTGGTGAAGGGGACTGGTGTATCGCAGATCCGTGCACCATAGGATTCGCTGCTCTTTCTTCACAATTATCATTGCATGAATATTCCCAGGTTAGTAATTAAAGTTGTTGTCCTGTTCAGCATGGGTCTCTGGGCTCTTTACTTTTTACATTGAACCGGACACTTTATTGTGCCTGATGACGCTAGGAAGCCGTTTTTTTTTTTAACATTAAGAATTCACTGATCATGCTTTTTCGATCACGCGCCGAGGGTCCGTTGGAGTTGTCGTTTTCTCCAATAGCAGGGCGCTTGTGGAAGGGAACTGGACCATCTCGCCGCACTATCTACATCTTCATCATTTTTTTTGACAGGATATCAATATTACTAGATCTTACGGGCGCTTTTGGCCGTCTATGTCGGCCCGCATCTTGACTCTAGCGCTGGTGAATTGGTTGATTCGCAACTATCACTGTGGTTTTGGAAGAAGAATCCGGTCGTTCGATTTCGTTGACAACTTTTTCTTCAAAGCGGACTGCATGTATATAGCTGCTTGTTACAAAATTGTAATTTTTTATACATTGCCTTGAGAAAGATATAATACCATGGATCATGTAATTTTTAATTTTTTAACAGCATTTAATATTAATTTTTTTTAAAAAAGAATAATAAAAAAACTATTTATAAAAATTATTTTTTTTTTACTTGAATTATGATTTTTTTGAAACAAAAATTATAATTTCATCCTAAGATGTCGTACTATAATATAATAAGGATGTCGTAATTTTTTTTAAAGAAAAAAGATATTTTAGTATTCAATATTTGAATAAAAATTAAAATATAAATTAAATAATGATTTTTTTTAATTTTATTTTTAAAGTTATAATTTAGTCTTATCATATTTGATCATATTATTTAATGGGTACGAGGTATTAGATAATTATTTAAAAAAATATTTTGATCATTTAAGATTTTAAATAAGTGTGTGATGTGTCACGTGATTAATAGTTTTTGTCATTATTGAAATTGGAAGAGAGGCCGAGATCGGTGTACACATGATGACGAATCATCATGCGGATCGGGAGATGCAATGTCAAAGCATCTCAATTGGTATATATAAAAGAAAGTTCTCTTCTCGTCCCATTTAGAAAGGATATACCAAATTATGAAATAATTTAATTATTTATAAAAATCATTTTAAAAAAATTATTATTGTTTTGGAAATGTGTCGATCTCATCGCTGTGGCCTGCAGCTGTGAGTTGGTGCCGGACTGCGGTCCCCTTTGGTACGGAATCCTAACGTTTCCGGACCTGTAAAACGAGGTTAGAGATCCGGCCAGGATCCCAACAGGGCACTCCGATGGTCAAGTTAGAGAACAGTAAAATGGAATAGATCCACTAAGACGGATCCCCGCTGGGTCTCCGTACTTAAAGGAGTTTTCGATGAGGAAATGAGTGAGAGCGAGTGAGAACAAAAGGGGCTGGAACTCCGGTCCCCGCGACTGGGCTCGCCGAGTTTGCTCCAGCAAGTTCCTCCGGTACCTTTGTCTCAGAGTCGTCTCTTCTTTCCTTCCGTGTGCTTGCCCTCTAGATTGCTTACCTTCTCCCTCGCTCGTTGGTGCCCCTTTGAGGTCGTTGGGTGCTTCGGTATCTCGATTCTCCCTCTCTGGGAGCTTTGGAGGTCCGCAGTGCTCGTTCGTCGTTCCCCAGAGGTTGCCTCCCCTTATGGTTGGGAATTAAGTGGCGAGTTTGTCCTGTTTATTATGTTGTCATGAAAGGAGGAACTTGGCGGGACCTCGATTCTCGTGGAGCCCTTGGGCTCGAGGCGTTGACCGTAGCTCTCCCTTTTGGAGTACCAGGTCATCGGTTACTGGATCTGGTACCTCGATCAGGGTGTCCTTCCTAAATTGGTGTAAACGAGATTCCGCGCATCGTTACAGATCTGGGAACGCCGTACTGAACGCGCCGCCTTGTGCGCGCCATCCTTAGCAGCGTCCTCGGGGCTTGCGCCCTCGGTCTTTCCGTGCTCCGTGGAGAAGGTCGACATCGATCGAGGCGGACCCGTTTGGGAGCGCCACCTGGTGGAAGGAGCAGAGATGCCAGGCTCGACTCTAGCCGAGGTGGACCCATCGGGGGGTGCCACCTAGCGGAGGAGCAGAGGCAGGCCCACTTCGATCGAGGTGGACCCCTCCTGGGTCGACACCTGGCGAAGGGGCAGAGGCAAGCTCGACTTCGACCGAGGTGGACCCGTCTGGAGCCGCCACCTGGCGGAAGGAGTAGAGATGCTAGACTCGACTCCGGCCGAGATGGATGCATCTGGGGGTGCCACCTAGCGGAGGAGCAGAGGCAGACCCACTTTGATCGAGGTAAACCCTCCTGGGTCGACACCTGGCGAAGGGGCAGAGGCAAACTCGACTTTGGTCGAGGTGGACCCGTCTGGGGGCGCCACCTGGCGGAAGGAGCAGAGATATTAGGCTCGACTCTGACTGAGGTGGACCCATCTGGGGGTCCACCTGGCGGAGGAGCAGAGGCAGGCCCACTTCGACCGAGGTGGATCCCTTCTGGGTCGACACCTGGCGGAGGGGCAGAGGCAGGCCGACTTCGACCGAGGTGGACCTGTTTGGGGGTGCCACTTGGCGGAAGGAGCATAGATGCCAGGCTCGACTTCGATCGAGGTAGACCCATCTGAGGGTGCCACCTGGCGGAGGAGCAGAGGCAGGCCCACTTTGATCGAGGTGGACCCCGCCTGGGTCGACACCTGGCGAAAGGGTCGAGGCAAGCTCGACTTCGCCGAGGTGGACCCGTCTGGGGGCGCCACCTCGCGGAAGGAGCACAGGTGCCAAGCTCGACTCCGGTCGAGGTGGACCCATCTGGAGGTGCCACCTGATAGAAGAGCAGAGGTAGGCCCACTTCGACTGAGGTGGACCCCACTTGGGTCGACACCTGGTGAAGCGGTAGAGGCAAGCTAGACTTCAGTCGAGGTAGACCCGTCTGGGGGCGTCACCTGGCGGAAGGAGCAGAGGTGCCAGGCTCGATTCTGGCCGAGGTGGACTATCTGGGGGTGCCACCTAGCAGAGGAGCAGAGGCAGGCTCACTTCGACCGAGGTGGACTCCTCTTGGGTCGACACCTGGCGAAGAGGTAGAGACAAGCTCAACTTCGATCGAGGTGGACCCGTCTGGGGGCGCCACCTGGCGGAAGGAGCAGAAATGCTAGGCTCGACTCCGGTCGATGTAGACCATCTCGGGGTGCCACCTAGCGGAAGAGCAGAGGCAGGCCCACTTCGATAGAATGGATCCCTCCTGGGTCGACACCTAGCGAAGTGGCAGAGGTGTCGAGCTCGGGACGAGGTGGGCGCAGCCGCCGATCAAGCCACCTGGCAGGAGAGCTCGGAAGAGAACGCCACATGGCACCGCCTGGCGGCCAGCTGGGTTGACGTACGCTCCATGTCAGCGATCTTGCCATATCAGTTGCCCCCCACTCCCAAGTCCCGTCGGAGCACCGTGATAGGGACGTGGGGAGTTAATGCAGAGATGACGTGGAAGAATAGAAATCTCGCACAATAATTGCCTCGATCACCGTCGCACTGCTTATCATGCCCGAGGTCCAATGTGCGGTGCCATGTCTGCGCGTTCAACGGGCCATAATTACGTCGTGCCAGACCCGAGATGGTTTCCAGCGAACCGAAGCATCGTTGTCGGGCATCTCCACACGTGGCGCTCATTCGATGGCTCAGGCAAAAAGGGCTGTACAGCCACTGTCGATCAGTTTTGAAAAGAGGGGAGACATTCCGGAAACAAGGTCTCTTGGCTTTCTCACACCTCGTCGGCAGTTGCAGCGGTCCTTCTTCTTCTCTCGGGTTGCCATTCTTCTGCCAAAACATCCTGGTGAGTGCCCTGCGACCCACCTTTCCTCCCCTACTTCTTCTCGAATCCTAGTCCTCTCGAACCAGACCTTCCTTCGCCTCCTTCTTCTCGATGGCTCTTTCGAGTCATCGTCGCCGTTCTTCTTCTAACCCGGACGAGGCCGGTCCTTCCCTGCCGAGGACTCCATCATCCTCCTCATCGAAGGAGGACGTTCTGATCGACGTCTAGAGGTGATTGCAGCCGGGTGGCATAACCATCGAAGTTCATAAGGCTCCTCCTGTTAACCCTGCTGCTATTCTTGCTGTTCCCATCTCTGTCATCGTCTCTCCGGTGGCAGAGACTCCTTCTGGTCTTTCCAGCTTCGCTTCGATGATGACCGGAGATGACCTTTCCTGGATCCGAGACATGTATGGGGTCCTGGACTCCATCCAGCTTTCGCTCCCAGGGTCGAGGGAGCGAGTGACCTCGAGCGGCCCCGGCAGAATTGCGTACCACGAGGACTTTTTTGCTGGGGGTCTTCGTTTTCCGTTTCACTCTTTTTTTCTTTCATTCCTCAGCCATTTCCACCTTGTTCCGACTCAATTGGCTTCTAATGCCGTCCGGGTCATCTTTGCCTTTATCATTTTCTGCCATTTTCATAGGTTCGTCATCCGTTTTTCGCTGTTCAGGGCTCTCTTTTTCCTGAAGCGTCACTCTACCGATGATGGCTGGTGGTACATCTCAACCTAGCCTAGGTGCCTCTAGTTCGACCTTCCCTATTAATCAAGGGGTGGAAGAATCGATTCTTCTTTTCCTCGGTTCAGGACGTTGATTGGGTCTGGAGTGAGCCAGACCGGTCTCCGAACCGGAACTTCCATGTTGAGCCGGCTAACCAGGAGGTTTATTCTCAGCTGCTAGGGGATGTTGTCCCTTCTCTCAAAGTTCTGCTCTCGGAGCAGAACTTGTTCGAGGCGGGGGTCAGCCAAATCCAGGCAATTGGTGAGGCCCCGGGTCTCCTTTCTTCTCCCTTTTTTTTTTATGCTTACCTCTTCTCTTTTCAGGAATGAAGTTCTCCGTGGAAAGCCTGATGGAGGGGGCCCTGAAGTGAGGCGCTTCAGGCGCGGCCCAGGAGACTTCACCAAAAAAGACCGGCACGGAGATGGACCAGGGGCACAAGCCCACTCTAGGCTCTCGGCAGAGGGTGGCTGATACAGCCTCAGTGCCACTCTAGCAGCAGACTCCTGCCGCAGAGGTCGTTGACCTAGATGGGAGCAGGGAGGAGGTGCGACCAGTACCTTCTCCGGCGATTGTAGCGCCCACCGTTCCGGCGGTGGCCGCGACCGTGGCGACGCCCTTACCGACCACAGCTTTTCAGGCTGGAGGGACTCCCGCTCAGCCTTCCTTCGAGCCCCGCTCCGCACCGGGGGCAGGGCTCCCTAGCAGTGCCTCCGTCATCCACGACCAGGGTCTAGCGGAGAAGATGATGGAGTACGCGGCCCAGCCCCGGAACCATCGCCTGTGGGTGGCCGGGACTACGCAGCCGCATTGCTCGGAATCCTTCGGCTGCTTTTCACGGTAAGTACCCAGCTCTCCCATTTAATGTTCCAGTTGGATCTCGTTGAAAGCCTTGAATATTCCTTTGTACAGATTGGGACCGATGTGCTCTTGCTTCAGGACTTCCTCTCTTCTTCAGTGAAGAAGGAAGCCGAAAAGGAGCGAAGACTGGGCAAGCTGGCAGCTGATGTGGAGGACCTCATGGAGAAGGGTGCTGAGCTGAGGGGGAGCAATCAAACTCTCCGAGAGGAACTAGCATGATCCGAGGGCATATCAAGGAGCTCGAGTCTGCCCGATCCAAGGAGAGGGCTGCAACTCAGCACCGTACCGAGGAGGACGCAGTGGAGATCTCCTGTCTCAGGGAGCAGTCCCAGTCACCGGAGAACTGGGTCAGCGAGGTCTTGGCAGCGCTGAAAGCTGCCAAGGAGAAGACCTCTTACATCATAGTGCTGTTGGAGGCCGCGCAGAAGGAGGCTCGAGAGGCTGTGCCCAATTTCCGGGCCTCACAGCAGTTCAAGGACGAGGTCCACGAGGTTGCCGTGGGCTCATTTTTGAAGGGCTTCAGGGTTTGCCGAGAAAGGGTGGCCTCTCTCTTTTCTAAGCTTGACCTGGCCGGGATCGCTCTAGACGGCCCCGGGGGGCGGCGGCACAAGGAGCGGCCGGTGCTGCGGAGCAAGGAGTAGCCAGAGCTGTGGCACAAGGAGGGGATTGCCGGGAGGGGATTGCCGGGCAACCTTCAGGAGAGGCGACCGGTGATGTTGAGGCTCCCCAACCTGGGAAGGAGCAGGCGGAGTGACCTCGAGCCTGTATTCTAGCATAGGACTTCTTTTTTGTTTTCAGGCCACCTGGTTTGTCAGGTCTCTTTTACTTGCAAGAATTCCTTATGTTGGAAATGAATCTCCTTCTTTTACCTCCCCCACTCTTTTTGTCTTGACTCCTTTATTCTGCTGCTTGTGGATGGTGCATCTGAACTCCTTGTCGCTATATATCTTTTGCTGCCCTTTCATGGGAGCCAAGTCTGCAACATCAATTTGTAGTTCGACTTGGACTCAATCTAAAACCAGATTTGGGAGGCCTACAGGCTTCATAAGGGAACCTCTGGGGCCTCCGGCTTGTATTTCATAAGTCTCTGGTGCCTGGACTTTGGTCGCCGGAGCCGGACTCCATGCAATCTTTCAGACTGAAGTCCAGGATCTCGTGGAGGAATTGGATTCCATGCCACCTTCCAGACTGAAGTCCGGGATCTCATGGAAGAACTGGGTTCCGTGCCACCTTCCAGATCGAACCCCAGGGCCGTGTGTCAGAACTGGGTTCCGTGCCACCTCCCAGGTTGACCTCCAGGCTTTGCGTTCTTCAGGAACTGCTCGCGGGACTTTTGCCTCGCCTTTTTTCGCCAAGCCCAAGGCTGGGCGGCACGGTCCTACAAGACAGAGACAAGCATTGCACTAAAGAGATTTTCATTATTAATGTTTAGAAAGTCTTACATTATTAGTAATACATCCTCAAGTTTGTGGCATACCACGTCCATGGGAATCGAGTTTCGTCGAGCTCGATAAGACAGTAGGCACCATGAGGTAGTGCTTCGACCACCCTATAAGGGCCTTCCCAGTTTGGAGAGAGCTTGTCGCATTCCTGAGGTTGGGAGGCTTCGGCATGATGCAATACCAGGTCTCTCGGGCGAAAGGAATTCGGCCTCACCTTGGAGTTGTAGTATCTGGCCACCCATTACTGGTAGGCTGCCATCCGAACTCGAGCCTTGTCCCTCGTTTCCTCAACGAGATCTAGATTGAGCAGCAGCCGTGCTGGGTTCTCAGCTTCGCTGTATTGCTCCACACATAATGTTGGTAGGCTAAGTTCCACCAAAATCATCGCTTCTGCTCCAAAGATGAGGTTGAATGGTGTTTCATCCGTGGTCGTTTTTGGGATTGTATGGCATGCCTACAGGATGCTAGGAAGTTCTTCAGCCCATCTCCCCTTGGCCTGATCCAATCTAGTCCGGAGCCCTTGCAGGATAGTCCGGTTGGTGACCTCAGCTTTTCTATTAGTCTGGGGATGCGCCACCAAGGTGAAGCGGTGATGAATGCTGAGGTCATTGCAAAACTCTTCAAACTCTCAACAGTCGAACTGGCATCCGTTGTTGATAATGATGGTGTGGGGAAGCCCGAAGCGGCATTTGATTGACTTCCAGAGGAACTTGCTGACATTCGCCTCCATGATCCAAGCTAATGGCTCAGTCTCGATCCACTTTGAGAAGTAGTCGATAGCGACAATTAAAAACTTACGTTGCCCGGATGCGGGAGGAAAGGGCCCGATGAGGTCCATGCCCCACTAAGCAAACAGCCAGGGGGCGGAGAGCTGGGAGAGTGGCGCAGCTGGCTGGCATTGCATAACAGCATGACATTGATAGCGGTCACACCTCTTGATGAAGTTGGCTACATCCTCCCTCATCATTTTCCAGAAGTATCCTTGATGGAGGGCCTTGTATGCCAGAGTCCTGCCCCCCACATGGTTCCCATAGAGGGCCTCATGGATCTCCTGGAGCACGAGTGCGGCCTCTGTGGGCCTCAAACATTTGAGGAGTGGATAGGAGTAGGACCTCCGGTAGAGCAATCCATTCATCAGCACAAAGTGTGCAGCCTTCCTCTTGATGAGACCGGCTTCTATCTGATCCTCGGGCAAGGTACCATCAGTGATGTACTTGACATACTTGTCCATCCAGCTAGGCTCCGGGGTGACCTGCTGGATCTCTCTGGGGGCTTCATAGCACGGTGCCTAAAGATGCTCGATGTAGGCATGGCCCAATGATGAGTCCAACAAGGTTGCCAGCAGGGAGAGGACATCAGCACGAGCATTTTCATCACGCTGGATGTGGGAGATGCTGAAGCACTTAAAACCCGCCGTGCTCGCACGCACCAACTCCAGATACTTTGATATTTAAGGGTCTCGCACTTAATACTCGCCTGAGACCTGTCTAGCCACTAGCTGTGAATCGGTGAAGACCCTTAGGCAGTCCTGCAAGGAGTGCTTCGTACTCCACCTGATTATCGATGACGGCAAACTGGAGGCGGAGTGCACACTCGGTGATGACTCCCTCGCTGTTGGCAAGGATGAGCCTAGCTCCGCTTCCACCAGAGTTAGAGGTTCTGTCCACATGCAGGACCCAGATGTCCTCCTCCGGTTCAGGTCCTGGCTATTGATTCTGGGGGCTCTCTTCTGGCCCCTCGCCCAGGCCTGCACATTCAACTAGAAAGTCAACCAGTACCTGCGCCTTCATGACTGACCTCGGTCGATAGGCGATGTTGAACTCACTGAGCTTCAGCACCCACTTCACCAGGCATCCAGATGTGTCAGGTCGGCTGAGCATGGCCTTCAGTAGTTGATCCGTCAGGACCGCGGTTGGGTGCGATTGGAAATAAGGCCTAAGGTGCTGGGCAGACATAATTAGCGCAAAAATCAACTTCCCGCATCGAGAGTACCTGAGCTTCACATCGGGGAGAAGCTTGCTTGTATAGTATACAGGTCTCTATGGATCCCTTTATCATCCGTCCGAACCAGGATCGAGTTGATGGTCTTCGGAGTGATCGCATATACAGGAGGAGCTCTTCTCCCTCCTATGGTTGGGAGAGTAGCGGTGGTGACGTCAGAGTCTTCTTCAGCTCCTCGAATGCTTCTTGGCACTTCTTCGTCCAGGCGAAGTCGTGCATCTTCCTCAGCGCCTTGAAAAAGGGTTGGCAACGATTCACAGATCGTGAGATGAACCGGCTCAGGGCTACTACCCGACCAGTGAGGCACTGGACTTGCTTCTTGGAGGTGGGCTGCTTCATGTCGAGGATCACTCGAACTTTCTGTGGGTTGGCCTCTATCCCTCTTTGGGTCTCCATGAAGCCGAGAAACTTCCCCGCCGCCATGCAGTAAGCATATTTCACCGGGTTCGGCTTCATTTGGTGGAGGCGAAGGTTGCGGACGGTCTCCGCCAGGTCGTCGACATGGTCCGAGGTTGGCTTGCTCATCATAAGCATGTCCTCCACGTATACCTGCATGTTGCGGCCAATTTGGTCTTTGAAGACCTTGTTGACCAATCACTGGTACGTGGCGCCAGCGTTCTTCAGACCGAAGGGCATCACCTTGTAGCAGTATGTCCCACGATCCGTGATGAAGGCGGTATGCTCCTCGTCCTCCGGATGCATCCGGATCTGATTATACCCGAAGAAGGTGTCCATGAAGGAGAGGAGGCGATATCCCGAAGTGGCGTCTACGAGCTGGTCTATCTTCTAAAGGGAAAAGCTATCTTTTGGGTAAGCACAGTTGAGGTCGGTGTAGTCCACACAGATCCTCCACTTATCGTTGTTCTTCTTGATCATCACTACGTTCGCCAGCCAACTGGGGTATTGCACTTCGTACAAATCCAGCGGTGAGGAGCTTCTCCACCTCAACATTGATCGCTTTCTGCCTTTCTGCAGCAAAACTCCTCTTCTTCTGTCGACCTGGACGACATTTCGGATCTATCTTTAATTGATGGGTGATGACGTCCGGGGGAATACCTGGCATATCTGTCGTAGACCAGGCAAACGCGTCCGTATTTGCCCAGAGGAAACTTAGCAAGCGAGCCCACTCATCTTCTGGGAGTTGGGCTCCTATCTACACTGTCTTCAGTAGGTCCGAGCCGAGGGTGTACGTCAGCAGGCGCTCAACGGGGCCACTCCTGGGACAGCCTGCAAGCAATACCGGATAGGCTGAACTGCCCCCCTCACCTTTCCTATCTCGAAAATGGTAGGAAACTGTACCAGCAATCTTTTGGTGGAGATGACTGCATCAAATTGGTTGAGCCCTGGGTGGCCCAAGATAGCATTGTACGGCGACGGGAGCCGGACGATGGTGAAGGTCATCATGATCATGCTCTATCGGGGTAGGGTCACAGCGGTAACAGGGAGAGTGATCTCTCCCTCGACTCTTATAGAGTCTCCTATAAAACCCACGAGAGGGGTGTGCACCGGCTTTAGCCGATCATGAGATAAGTTCATCCGGGAGAAAGCATCGTAAGAAAGTATGTCAGTGGAGCTCCCACTATCAACCATAATTCAATGTACAGGATGCTTAGTGATGGTCATCTCGACCACCACCGCATCATTATTTATATTTTCATCTTCCTTCCCCTTCTCAAGGGGAGTATATTTTCCAGATCTCCTCCCTCCCGGGCTCTCTTCGGTGCGCGCCCTATCCCCCAAGAGATCATGCCCACCGGCTTCTCCGTAGGGCAGTTGTCGACTACAGGGACGGGGGGAAGGGTTGCAAGTGGTTGGTCCTCTCCTGGGGCCTCTCTTCCCACAAACTTCTTGAGGTAGCCTCTTTTGAACAAGTCCTCAATCTCCCTCTTCAGGTTACGGCACTCCTTCGTGTCGTGGCCATGGTCTCGATGAAACTGGCAGTACTTTGTCTTATCGCGATGATTCTTCGAGTTCTGAGGAGGAGGTCGGCGGAAGTAGCGCTCGCCCTCGATCTCCATGAGGATCTTCATTCTTGGAGCAAGGAGGGGAGTGAAGGTCTGCTCCAGAGCGGGACCATTCCTTGGCTTCGATCCCGAACGGAAGTCCATAGGAGGCCCGGGCCTTCGGGCTCCAGGTGCGTCCCTTGGGGCAGGCTTCTTCGAAGGCTTCCCGTCCGGCTCTCTCCTGGTACAGTCAGCCTCCTCAGCACGGATGTACTTGTGCACACGGAGGAGTTCAAAGTACATCTTGGACGGTTTTTTGTTCAAGGAATATGTTAGATGGGAGGTCTTGAGCCCTCGCTTCAGTGCTAGCATGGCAACGGGCTCGTCCAGACTGTAGATCTCCAGGGCAGCGATCTTGAAGCGGGTGACATAGTCCCACAGAAACTCCTAGTCTTGCTGGCGGATGGAGAAGAGGCTATCCACCTTCCTTGGCACCTTTCGACAGGTGTCGAAGTGCGCCATAAACCTTCCTTCCAACTGCTGGAAGGAGTCGATGGATTCGGGCTCGAGATGGGTGAACCAAACTTGAGTGGCTAGGAAGGCGATGCACAGGAGGGCGTTCGTCATCCCTTGGACCCTCATGAGAGCTTTATAGCTCTCCAGGTGGTCCAGGGGATCGGTTGTCCCATCGTAAGGATCCACCTGGTGCATGCAGAACTAACTCAAAATCGGCTCCTCTTGGATCTCTCGGGAGAAGGGCGGTCGGGCGTTGTAGCCCACTAGCTCGCTGGGGGAGCCCTGCATGTTGGCAAACCAGTGGGAGAGCTCCGCCAGTTTGCACTCTTGCTCTTCCAGGCGCCTCTCGGCTAGACGCCTGATGGCCTCATCAGTGGAACCTTTCATAGAGTCTACTAAAGAAGAAATGGCCGATGGGTCATGGCGAGGAGCTTTGCCCCGGCGATGCTTGCCGTGCCTGGCAGCGTCATTGTTGTCTGCCAAGGATCGGCTCTCATGGTCTGCCGATCTAGTATGATTCCTCTTTGCGGGGGTCTGATGACTTCCATGGGGGTTGGTTGCCACCCGTAAATGAGACGGCCTGCCTTGGATGGAGCGCAGGCTTCCGCGGGGGCCCATGGCTTGGGCCACGGGGGTCCCTGGCTAAGATTGAGTCACCAGGGAGCGCTGCTGATACTGCAACTGCCTCACGGTCGCGGTCAGTGTCTGCAGGTGCTGGACAATAGCTACGTACTGACCGTCTGCCAAAGGCAACTAAGGAGGAGGAGCAACAGGAGCGGGAAGTTTCCTTTCCGGGCTATGGGGGCCCGGAGGAGAGGGAACCTCTCCCGCTCGGCTGGTGGAGGCTTCTGTCTGCGAGTCACCACCATGCTTGGAATCGAGCTATTCTCGAGCTCGTGGGGGGCTTGTTCGTGCAAGGGCTTTCATCCCCCTACCTGGCATGCCAATTTGTTGCTAACCTTACCACTGTGGCCTATAGTTATGAGTTGGCACCGGACTGCGGTCCCCTTTGGTGTAGAATCCTAATGCTCCCGGACCTACAAAACGAGGTTAGAGACCCCGGCCGGAGATCCCGGCGAGGGCACTCCGACGATCAAGTTAGAGAGCGGTAAAGTGGAACAGATCCACTAAGATGGATCCCCGCTGGGTCTCCATACTTAGAAGAGTCTTCGATGAGGAGATGAGTGAGAATGAGCGAGAACAAAAGGGGCTGGTACTCCGATCCCTGCGACCGGGCTCGCCGGGTTCGCTCCTACGAGTTTCTCTGGCACCTTTGTCTTAGAGCCGCCTTTTCTCTCCTTCCATGTGCTTGCACTCTTGATTGCTTACCTTCCCCCTCGCCTGTTGGTGCCCCTTTGAGGTCGTTGGGTGCTTCAATACCTCGATTCTCCCCCTCTGGGAGCTTTGGAGGTATGCGGTGCTCATTTGTCGTTCCCCAGAGGTCGCCTCCCCTTATAGTTGGGAATTAAGTGGTGAGCTTGTCCTGTTCACCGTGTTGTCACAAAAGGGAGAACTTGGCAAGACCTCGATCCTCGTGAAGGCACCCTCGGGCTCTAGACATTGACCGTAGCTCTCCTTTTTGGAGTACCAGGTCACCGGTCGCCAGATCTGGTACCTCGATCAGGGTGTCCTTTCTAAACTGATGTAAACGTGGTTCCGCGCATCATTACATATATGGGAATGGTGTACTGAACGCACTGCCCTGTGCGCGCCATCCTCGGTAGCATCCTCGGGGCTTGCACCCTCGATCTTTTCGTGCTCCATGGAGAAGGCTCGACTTCGACTGAGGCGGACCCGTCTGGGGGCGCCACCTGGTGGAAGGAGCAGAGATGCCAGGCTCGACTCCGACCGAGGTGGACCCATTTGGGGGTGCCACCTGGTGGGGGAGCAGAGGCAGGCCCTCTTCGGTCGAGGTGGACCCCTCTTGGGTCGACACCTGGCGAAGGGGCAGAGGCTAGCTCGACTTTGACCGAGGTGGACCCGTCTGGAGGCGCCACTGGTAGAAGGAGCAGAGATGCCAGGCTCGAATCCGGTCGAGGTGGACCCATCTGGGGGTACCACCTGGTGGAGGAGCAGAGGCAGGCCTACTTCGACCGAGGTGGACCCCTCCTGGATCAACACCTGGCGAAGAGGTAGAGGCAAGCTCGACTTTGGTCGAGGTGGACCCGTCTGGGGATGCCACCTGACAAAAGGAGCAGAGATGCCAGGCTCGACTCCGACCGAGGTGGACCCATCTGGGGGTGCCACCTGGCGAAGGAGCAAAGGCAGGCCCACTTCGGTCGAGGTGGATCCCTTCTGGGTCGACACCTGGCGAAGGGGCAAAGGCAAGCTCGACTTCGATCGAGGTAGATCCATCTGAGAGTGCCACTTGGTGGAAGGAGCAGAGATGCCAGGCTCGATTTCGGCCAAGGTGGACCCATCTAGGGATGCCACCTGGCGGAGGAGCAGAGGCTGGCCCATTTCGATCGAGGTGGACCCCGCCTGGGTCGACACCTGGCAAAGGGGCCGAGGCAAGCTTGACTTCGGTCGAGGTGGACCCGTCTGGGGGTGCCACCTGGTAGAGGGAGCAGAGATGCCAGGCTCAACTCCGGCTGAGTTGGACCCATCTAGGGGTGCCACCTGGCGGAGGAGCAGAGGCAGGCCCACTTCAACCGAGGTGGACCCTGCTTGGGTCAACACTTGGCGAAGGGGCAGAGGCAAGCTCGACTTCGACTGAGATGGACCCGTCTAGGGGCGCCACCTTGCGGAAGGAGCAGAGGTGCCAGGCTCGACTCCTGCTGAGGTGGACAATCTGGGGGTGCCACCTAGAGGAGGAGCAGAGACAGGCCCACTTCGACCGAGGTGGACCCCTCCAGGGTCGATACCTGGCGAAGGGACAGAGACAAGCTCGACTTTGACCGAGGTGAACCCTTCTGGGGGTGCCACCTGGCAGATGGAGCAGAGATGCCAGGCTTGACTCCGACCGAGGTGGACCATCTGGGGGTGTGATGCAGAACTATATATGCATGTAATAATTTTTTTATGTTTTTAATATTAAGTTATAAGTTGTAATCTCGAAGATCATACCAAGTATCAATGTAAATGATTCTATATGAAAATAAGAAACTAAAGTATACATAACAGAACCTAAAAGCAATAGAAACGAAGGACCACCGAGGTTGAGAAGCCTCGGTTGGGCTAGTTCACCTACAATAGAGCTACTAGCAGTAGAGAGGGTGTACTTAGCAATGGTTGAAGCGCCTGGTGCAGATCGTATACGAAGAGATCGCTCTTACCCCGGATACGGCCTGGAAAACTAAGCCAGAGACCCGCGGATACCTGGCTTTCTGCTCAGTGGTCCGATTGCATCCCGGCTGGAGTCATTGGATTCGTCGGAGTCGAGGGACCTGCAAACAACCATTTTAGGGTTAGAAAACAAAGCACAGGTGGAGAGTAAATTGAAAAACCAACAAAGGGAATATGGGATTTGAAGTGGGCGGCTAGGGCTTGGAGATGCAGGTGGAGGTTGAAAGCAGGTGCAGGTCATCGAGAAGAAGAAGGGTTCACACATAATCCCTTTAAGCACACAGCAGGCAGCACACAGCAAATAGTTGACCTGAAGAACATTGATAAGAAGAATGTCTTCTGGGGCTGAGATGTTTACTTACCTGGAGTGATGACTGCCGGCTGGTTCTTGATATAACTGGTTGCATCAGTTCCTTCATAGCTCTTTCTTGAAGGTTCTGCATCGCTGTAGTAAGCACTTCTACCTTATCAAATAGAGTATTCAACTTTTCTAGATCAAAATACACTGCAGGAGAAACTTTCACCCTTTCCTCTGGAACAGGGTTATTTCTTCTTTCATCCGGAACAGGATCCGTTGCTTTGCCATCCAGAACAAGATTTTCTCCTCGATGGTCAAGGACAAGGTCGGTTTCTTTTGAAGAATTAGGAGCAGCTCCTGTTGGCAAATCCTTCTTCCTACCCTTTACCATGCTTCCTTTCAGATTTTTCATTACTCTCTTATAGAGAATGTCCCTTCCTGACGTGCCAATCTGTTGCGTCCAAATAAATTATGACAAGCTTGGAACAAAAAAAAAGTGGATCCGGTGTTGAGGCAGCTTCCAAGCTCGTTGATGAAGTCTGAACGGGAACAGATAAGATCTGAAGAAAGACCAGGTGAGGAATGGCGCGGAAAGAAGAAGTAGCAGAAGCCCCCCGCATCATCGTGCTTGGAGGTATTTATAGACCACGGAATTAACCGCTTACAGCTGGCATCTAGCTGTTAAACGGTTAATCCAGGATGTGAGCTCATGCATCGAAAGCCATTTATAATAGATCAGCTCTGAAAGTTAGTCATCCATAGTTGATCGTCTCTTCCAGAGTTAATCATTTCTTCTGAAGTTGATCGTCTCTTCCAGAATTGATCGTCTCTTCCAGAGTTGATCATCTCTTCTGATGTTGATCATCTCTTCCAGAATTGATCGTCTCTTCCAGAGTTGATCATCTCTTCTGATGTTGATCATCTCTTCCAGAATTGATCGTCTCTTCCGAAGTTGATCGTCTCCTGCAACACATAATTATTACCAAATTCCATTCTCAAATAAACATATTGATTACCTGGAAATGGATCAATTTCGTGTCTATTGGTTATTAATCGGCTTCACATCCTTTGGATGTTGATGAAGTATTTTCCGATCCTATTTGCGCCTTTCAAGCATTGATCGATCCGATACCTTTTGGGAATAGACCAATTTCAATTTCAGCCTCTTAAAAGGTCAACTTAAACGAATCAATTTATCATATCCCAACAATAGTTATGTTTGTTGATGATTTTTTCCCATCAAGAATTCTCTAGCTTGTTCATTTATGTAAAATTTATTTTTAATTACATATAAAATATTAAAAATAGAATAATAAATAAAATAAAAGATTAAATCATGTTTGAAATTTTTAAAGATTCATGATTATTGTTGCAATGTCCTACATAAGAAGAAAAAAATTATAAATTGAGGTCTTCCTCTCCATCTCTTATGCTTGTCTTCTTGATAAAATATGTATCCTTATAAATGTCTCTCCTTATATATATATATATATATATATAAGTAAAATAAAGATCTAGCCTAATTAATAATGATAATGGATCCATCTACCATAAAGTTCACTAATCAAATCAAACTTACTTTGATATTTATTATATTATATAATTAAGATAATTAGGTTCAAATAATAATATAATTACAAAGAATTATGAATTTTTTAATCATTTATTTAGATGACTTAGTTTATATTTTAAAATAAAATTAAAGTCTAAACTAATTCATAATTAATAAAAATCTATTTTATGAAAATTTTCAGCAGTATCTTCTTAGAATTCGATGGCCCGTTAGAAACCACATTAGTTACGGTACAAAAATATAGAATTAGACTCGTTAAATCAGGAATCTAATCCAGCATTCATTAAGACGGTGCCAAGGCCGGGTTCCGGGAAGGGGGAAGAAGTATTCCGTGAGGTTTAAATAATTAATTGCCCACATTTCTATTAAGGTACAGGAAAAAAAAATTAATAAAAAAGACAAAATTTGATACCTAAAACGGCGTTTAGCAACCTTTCCAGAAGACTTTAGAAGTACAAACCACCGAATCCAACCAAGGTGGAGATGCCACCTGTTATACCCTGCTGGCTCATCACCGGTTTGGATCGGTCCCTCCCGGCGGTCCAGCTAGGCCGTCCCGTTCAAGCTACGACGGCCGCGATCCAAGCTAGTGCTGACCCACTGGAGTAGAGGCCCGACGGCCCACTCTTGATGAGATTCGGCTCGCCGTCTTCCTACGGAGTGCTGATCCACTGGAGTAGAGGCCCGACGGCCCGCTCTTGATGAGGTCCGGCCCGTCGCCTTTCTACGGAGTGCTAACCCATTGGAGTAGAGATCCGACGGCCCGCTCTTAATGAGGTCCGGCCCGCCGCCTTCCTTCGAAGTGCCGACCCACCAAGACCTAAGTCCGACGGCCCTCCTGCTAGGTGTCCGGCCGACCCACTTCCGGACTCAGAAAATTCCGGAATCCTTTTCTGTTATAATGGCCTCCTGCCATATCAGCAGTACTGCTCCACTACCCCCACAACATTGTCTCAGCCAAGCGCCAGGTGGCCACTCTCCCGATATTCTTAGAGGCAAATCGGTCTTCTCCGGATCGCTCCCTAACAGATTTTGAAATGTTCCGCACCTATATAAGACAACAGGGGGATCTCATTTAAGGCTAGGTTCTCTCTTCCCTTCTCCATACGTCGTCACTTCTTTGTTCCTCTATTTTGTTGCCTATAATCTTCTATTGATTTAAACATCCGAGTATCCTCATTGAAACATCATCGATATCTCAAAAATTTTATTGCAGGTCGACCGGCTCCAGTACCACCGACCGGATCAGATCTAGGAGAAGCCGAGGCAACACCACCCTTCGAACCTAACGAGAAATTAAAACAATCTTCCACAGATCATAAGTATCCCAAAGAAATAAGTGGGTCCACCTAGCCTTCGCGAGCCAGCAAGTTGAGCCGCTTCTTTCACAAAAGCTCCTGGAGCCCGTAATAATTTGTTCGTGATCTCAGAGAGAGCGGCGGCGAGGTGTCGACATTCTTAGTAATCCTTCTTTCGGTGATCAAAATGACGACATCCTCTTCTTTTTATCTTGATAATTGGCATTCTCTTCTTTGCTCTGCCACTTATTCTATCTCTCTATATTATTATCTCAACGAGAAAGGAAGAGGCTCTGGAAGTCCCCATGGTGGCGGGCGATGGAGAATGCCGTGACGACGAGGCTGCGATACCCTTGAAACTGGCCGCAATCGCCGCGATCCTCGTCGCCAGCATAGCCGGTGTGGCGATCCCGCTCGCCGGGAGACGGCGGCCGTTCCTCCTCCCCGACGGTGGCGGGTTCCTCTTCGTCAAGGCCTTTGGAGCGGGCTTGATCCTGGCGACGGGATTCGTCCACATGCTCCCCGAGGCGGCGGAGTCGCTGGCGGACGCCGCCATGTCGGCGCGGGCGTGGCCTGAGTTCCCATTCGCGGGCTTTGCGGCGATATATGGTGGCCGCCCTCGCTACGTTCGTGCTGGACTTCGTCGGAACGACGTTCTACGAGCGGGAGCACGGAACGGAGGAGGGAAGCAGGAGGCGAGGGTTTGGGTCCGGTCCCCGGGGAGTGGCGAGTCAGGTAGTATAAATTTATAATGTTGAGTAGACTCCACTGATCACATTAATTTTATTACTTAAATTATTACCATTTTCAGTCTTTGGAAAATTAACAACTCTTTTTTCTAAAGTGTAAATGTTATGACTTTTAATATTTTTTTGATTGCAACGGGGAAGAAAGACATCTCCCAGAGTATTTTAAATCTTTATAATGCAAACAATCATATACGATGGCATATGCCTTAAAGTTGTGGTGGTGAGATATAACCATCGTTGATTTTTCAAAAAAGAATGCCAAGTATCATTGAATTGATTATTCAATATTGAGTCATTGTGATCGGAAATGACCATATTTTAAATTTAATCAGTTACATGCTTGCATCCTTAAAGAAAGGATCCAAAGAGAAAGTAGATGAATGTGATTAAGAGCTGAGCTGGGCAATTTAATATTTATTTCAAATGTGGTATTTAAATGTTAACATCACTGAATGAAGTCCTCCCTGTTTCTGTGGCAAGAAGAAATGACACACACCTACATCGCAGGAAGATGAAATTGAAGTTATCAATCATGCAATGCTCATTTTTCTGTGAAGAAAAATTGGGGTGGTGCCCTGGTATGTGGGAGATAATCAATGATCTGTTTGCTTAATATGTAAAAAGGCGAACCAATTATTACTTTGTAAAGTTTAATTTGAAGAAGTTATTACATAATTACACATCAATTTAAAATGATTGAAGCTGATTCAACTTTTGAGAATACCTGAATCTGCCAGAATTATGTTAGCTAACAGAAATTATCATCCTTAATCTAAGTCAGTTGCCATTTTTGTATTCATGTTATTCGGATATTGGAGCTTGGGATTGTCTCACATTCGGTGATTATAGGCTTGTCCTTGGGGATATCACAAAACCGATGCACGATTAGGCCCCTGAAATCTGCCCTGTCCTTCCACCAGTTCTTCGAGGGTTTTGCGCTGGGGGGATACATCTCTCAGGTAAGACTAATTGTACTTACCGTGTTAAGATTCTGTACCATCTACTTGTACGTATAGTATTAGCTGGTCCTCTGTTTGTGGGAGGCATCCAACAAGAAATTAATTTCATTGTTGCTGTGACCGCAGGCTCAATTCAGCAGTCTCAAAGAAACGGTGATGGCGTGCTTCTTTGGCCTTGACAACACCTGGAGGGATCGGCCTGGGGCTCTCAGTGGCATCATTTTATGATCCTGAGAGCCCAACAGCCATGGCGGCGGAGGGACTTCTGGACTCCATCTCTGCAGGCATCCTGATCTACATGGCTCTGGTGGATTTGATCGCTGCCGACGTCCTCGACCGCCTCAAGAACTGCAGCATAGCCCTGCAGGTTGGCTCCTATGCCGCCCTCTTCTTGGGTGCTGGACTGATGTCTGTCGGCCTTGTGGGCCTGAACTATACGCCATGCTGGACTTGTCGGAAGACCCAGGCCTTGTGGGCTTGTTAACCATCCTCCTCTCAATCCCGTGTACAATCTGATAGGGGTGGGGATTGGATTTGAATTGGGCCATCCAAAATTCATACCCGTCCTATCAAAAAATTTCCTACCTTGTACCCATCCCGGGTTGGGTAAAACAAATACATGCCTAGATTGGGTATACCCTCGAATTTAGTTTATCATTAAAAAAAAAAAAATGTAAACAAAATAGAATAATAAAATAAATTAGAAATTATAGAATATTATTTGTATAATAATTAAATAACGATGAAAGAACAAGTCTACCTTCGGTATTAGACGATGTCACTGATACTTAAATATAGAATTAATTTATATAATATAAAGAACATGATTAAAAGAAAGAAGAAAATATCCGAATAATAAAATAAAGGAGAAGAAAAGAGACATAGGATAGGTTAGGGAAGAACCGAGTCGAAGTGTCAAACTAAAACTGGGCACTAGGGGAGTGGGGGACTGAGAGACATATGCTTCTTATATAATTGAGTTGGGTTTGGGATGGATAATACTGATATCCATACCCAATCCAAACGGGAGCCTCATACAAAACAAATACTTATTTCTAAATTAAATGGATTGGATTTTACCTGCCTCAAAAATTGCCACCTCTACAAACTGAGGATGGCTTCCAGCATCTGGTCAGCAGTTTATTATTATTTTTTCTATAGTGCAAATGTACATTCTCTATTAATAAAAGTAGGGTAGTATATCCTCACGTTCAATAATAATAATAATAATAATAACATAATACAATTTTTGGAGGGGAAAATAAAAATTACCATCATATGGTGTTGTATTCAACCAGCTTTTCCTGAATTGAACCGGTGCTAGCAGCCTCCTGGTCAGATGGCTGACCCACTCCTATTGAATTTCAGCCGGCCCACTCCACCGTAAGTCCAATTGGCCGACCTACTGAAGCAGAGGTCTGAACGATCCACTTCTACAGAGATCTGACCAGTCTGCTCATCCAGGAGGACTGACGGATGTTCTCCCTCAGACGACCGGCCGACCCATTCATGTCGAAGTCCGACCAACTCGCTCTAACTCCAAAGGTAACTCGAAGGCTCCGGAAGCCCTTTCTAGCTGGTACCAGAATTCTGTTACAATGGACATCGCGATGTGGCCATGTCCTGATGCCACCTGGTCACTATCTTGATTCTCTTAGGGACAGATCGGGCATTCTCAACCCATCCCTTAACAGAATTTGGCAGCATTCTACACCTATATAAGGTGACCGGGGGACCTCGTTTCAGGGTTAAGTATTCTCTTCTCTTTCAATTCGATATCTCCATCTAATTCCTCCATTCTGTTGCCCTCAAGCTCTCGCTAACTTAAGCATCGGAGTATCCCCCACCGGAGCACCACCGACCCTTGGGGACTGTGTTGCAGGTACCGGGAGAGGAGCGCTTCAGCACAGCCGACCGAGCCCGGTCCGGAAGAAGACGCGGCAACAGATTGGCGCTAGAGGAAGGGGGCGCAACCTTCGGTCCAGGTTCATTTTTCCCTTCCTTAAAAAGAAGAACCCACTTACTGAGTCTAATAATGACAAAGGGAAAAGCGCAGAACACCTCCATCATGAGAGGTCACCCCTGTCCAGGTCAGAAGGACCTCCCAGGGAGAATGATGCCGCCGCCACCGCCGAACCCACTGTCGTTCTGAGACTACAGTAGTTCCAGACGCTCCTGAACCGCATCGACATGCTCACTACCACGGTTCAGCATCTCAGGAAGCGGCTAACAACCAGCAGCAGCCACCTGCTGCGTCCTGCACCAACCACCAACCAGTTGCTGAGGGGAGCCGATGCCAAGAAGCCCCTCAACCTCTCTCCCACGTTGTTCTGGAGCCTTGAAGGTCCTTGGGGGCTCGCGCTGATGGGAAGAGAGCGAGGTCAGCATCACCCTCCTTCGCTGACTCCGTCCCCGACGGCGTTCGGTACCCTGCCGAAGCCCCAAGGGACTATACCAGCAAAATTATGCGCATGGAGGAGTGCATTGCTGAAATAGCCGACCGGCAGAAGGCCGAGAGGGAGCGGGTATACGACTCCCGCCCATCTTTTTCCGTCGAGATCATGGGGGAGTCGATCTCTCGCCACTTCAAAATCCCGCAGGTGGACCCCTATAATAGCACCACCGACCCGCTGGACCATCTAGGCACTACAAGGCTCACATGATGGTACAGGGCACCTCTGACGCCCTCCATTGCATCGCCTTCCCTGCCACCCTTAAGAAGGCCACTCGGATGTGGTTCTCTGCCATCCGGCCAGGTACGATCCACTCTTTCTCTCAACTTGAGAATCTTTTTTTTTTCATTTCAGGACCTGCAGTCGGACTCCGAGGAACACCGACTGTCTCTTCCTCGTACTGCAAAAGGAGTGAGAGACCCTCCGGGATTACATGGCCTATTTCAACTCAGCGACCATGGAGATCCCGAATTTGAACGAGGATGTAGCCATGTCAGCCTTCAAAAAAGGGCTCCGCTCATTCAGGCTCATATTCTCCTTGGACAAGCAATTTTCGATGAGCTATACCGAGCTATTAGTCAGGGCGCAGAAATATGCCCTGGTAAAAGAACAAGCGATGAGCCGATGCCAAGCTGAAGGGAGGTCGGCTCCCAAGAAGTGGAGCGACAAGACTCCCAAAGTCCGACCTCCCAGCGATGGCAACCGGTCAGCCCAACGTCGCAGTCCGAAGCCAAAAGACTTCCACAGGAGGTTCGAAACCTATGCGCCTCTCTTCCTTCCGAGGCAGAAGATCCTCCTGGAAATCGAGAACGAAACCTTCTTGCAAAGGCCTCGTCCAATGAGCAGTCCCTCTGCATCCAGAAGCAAAGACAAGTACTGCCAGTTCCATCGGGACCATGGGCACAACATCGAAGAGTGCCTCCAGTTGAAGGACGCCATTGAAGACCTCATCAAGAGGGGGTACCTACACAAGTATGTCCGACCCTGCAGGGATCGGGCCGAAATCTCAACTGCCAGAGACCCCCTGGGAGAGGTAGAGCTCCCCAATCAACGTCCAACCGACGGGAACGTTGGCATGCTACACCACCGATCCAACTGGAGATCTGATGAAGACTAGGATGTCGTGAAGAGGTCTAGAGGTTCCAACGTAATCAGTTTCTCTAACAAAGACCTCCTGGAATCCCATCTTTCTGAAGATGACCCTGTAGTTGTGTCGGTAGTAATTGCTAACTATGATGTAAAGTGAATCCTTATTGATAATGGAAGCTATACGGAAGTTTTATTGTATGATACCTTTGTCAGAATGAACCTGTCCAGATCGAGGTTGCAAGAATCCCCCATGCCGCTGATGGGCTTTGGGGGAAACTCTATTGGAGTTGAAGGAGAAATAACTCTGCCCGTGACCATCGGGATGGAGCCTTACCAGAAGACTCTCCCCATCAACTTTGTGGTCGTACGTATGACCTTGGCTTATAATGCCATCCTAGGCAAGCTGGCCCTTAACAAGTTTCGCGCCATCGTCTCTACCTACTATCTGCTGGCAAAGTTCCCGATTCGTAACGAAGTCGGGGTAATGAGGGGAGACCGAAGGATGGCCAGACAATGCTTGACTATCCATGACAAGCAATCAGAGGGACATCCCACTCTTGAACAACTTGACCCCAGAGCCGAAGCCGATGACCATGGCCAACCTGTCGAGAAGATTGTGTTTGTCCCCCTTCAGGAGGATGACCCCACCAGGGTTCTCCAAATTGGAAGCACTCTCAGTGATGAAGCTAAGTTAGAGTTGATTGACTTCCTAAGAGGAAATGCTGATGTTTTCGCTTGGTCAGCATTGGACATGCCGGGCATTCCATCGGAGGTCATCATCCACCAACTTAAAGTGGATCCAACCTGCAGGCCTGTCCGATAAAAGAAAAGGAGCTTCGCTCCTGAGAGACAAAGGACAATTGATGAAGAAATCAAGAAGCTCTCTGAGGTCGGCTTCATCAGAGAGGCCCGTTATCCGGATTGGTTAGCAAATGTTGTTATGGTAAAGAAGGCCAATGGAAAGTGGAGAATATGTGTGGACTATACTGATCTCAACAAGGCCTGTCCGAAGGACAGCTTCTCTCTGCCAAAAATTGATCAGCTGGTGGATGCCATGGCCCGCCATCAGCTCTTGAGCTTCATGGATGCCTTCTCCGGCTACAACTAAATCAGGATGCACCTGGAGGATGAAGAGAAGATGGCCTTTATTACTAACAAAGGATTATACTGTCACAAAATGATGCCCTTCGGCCTGAAGAATGCCGGTGCCACTTTCCAAAGGCTGATCAACCAGATCTCCGAAGGCCAGCTTGGAAGAAATATTGAGGCGTATGTTGATGATATGAGCCTCCACAGGGCCGACCACATAAAATACTTGCAAGAGTCCTTTGACGCATTAAGACAACATCGGATGAAACTAAACCCTACCAAGTGCACATTTGGGATGACTTCCAAGAAGTTCTTTGGTTTCCTAGTTACATAGAGAGGAATTGAAGTTAACCTTGACAAGATCAAAGCCATCATTGAGATGGGACATCCGACCAACAAGAAACAAGTACAAGAGCTGACGGGCCGGATAGCTTCTCTCAGTCGTTTCATCTCTCGGTCTGCTGAGAAGTCCTTACCATTTTTCAAGACATTGCATCGGTCAGATCGCTTCCACTGGATCGATAAGTGTCGGTCGGCCTTTGAAGCTTTGAAAGATTATTTGAAGAACCCTCCATTACTGGCCAAGCCAATGAAGGGGGAGCCTCTATATCTTTATCTTTCGGCATCAAACGAGGCGGTTAGCTCCATCCTCATGTGAGCGGGAGAAGACGGTCAGCAGAAACCTGCCTACTACATTAGTAAAGTCCTCCATGATGCCGAAACAAGGTACCCTAAAATACAGAAGTTATAGTATATTCATTGGTTAAAGCGGTCAAAAGACTCCGACCATACTTCCAGGTGCATCTGATCGTCATGCTGACTAATCAATCCCTCAGGGCCATTCTTCGGAGCCCAGACGCCTCTGGTCGACTCGCCAAGTGGGCCGTCAAACTTGGCAAGTTCGACATCTCCTTCCAATCCCGATCGGCTTTGAAGGCCTAGGTAATTGCTGACTTCATCGTAGAGTGTACCTGGAAGCAGGGAGCACCCTCTCAAATGGTCGAAGCACCTGAAGCCGATGCCATCGACGAAGCCGAGCTCGCTTGGACCCTTCATGTTGACAGAGCATCCAACCTTGCTGGCTACGAGGCCGGCCTGATTCTGGCCGATCCCGATGGAGAAAGCTTAGAGTATGCTTTACACTTTTCATTTCAGGTGTCAAATAATCAGGCAAAGTACGAAGCCCTTCTTGCAGGACTCAGAATTGCCCATGAATTGGGCATCAGCCGAATCAGGGCCTTCTCCGACTCTTAGCTAAGGTCAATCAGGTAAAAGGCAAATTTGAAGCAAGGGATCTGACCCTGGCCAAGTACTTAAACAAGGTACAAAGTCTCGTATCCTGCCTTCAATTCTTCAAAATTCTCCATATACCTCGACTGTAGAACTCCTGGGTGGATGCTCTGTCACGATTGGCTACGGCCATCACTAACACTTCCGATCGAATATTCGTGGAGTACCTGCAGCGCCCAAGTATTGTTGAAGAGCCGGTGGAAGTCCACCAAGTTGAACAAGAAGCTTCTTGGATTGACCCAATTTTCATATTCCTGGTCAAAGGGACTCTCCCGAAAGATCCGACTGAAGCCAAGCGAATATGGTGGACAGCTTCAAAGTACATCATTCTCGATGGCGTACTCTACAAACGGTCATTCTCATAGCCGCTGTTGAAGTGCTTGGAGTTGACTGATGTAGACTATGCACTCAGAGAAGTACATGAAGGCATCTTGACGACCACCTTGGAGGAAGATCCCTGGCCTACAAAATTATTCGACAGGGATACTATTGGCCTACAATTCAGAAGGACGCATTAGACTTCGCCCGAAAGTGCAACGCGTGTCAAAAGTACTCCAATATTCAAAGAAGGCCTGCCAGCCAGCGACTCCGCTCACTGCACCTTGGCCATTCGCACAATGGGGGATGGATATCCTGGGACCCTTCCCTCCGACATCTGGCCAGCGAAAATTTCTTATTGTAGCTATTGATTACTTCACCAAATGTGTGGAAGCTGAACCGTTGGCACAAATTATAGAAGCCAAGGCAGAGAATTTTGTTCGAAACTGCATTATCTTCCAATTCAGCATTCCATAGACAATCGTCATCGATAACGGAAGGTAGTTCGACAACCCCAAATTCCAGGACTTCTACCAGCAATATCACATATCTCATCAGCTCACGTCAGTCGGCCATCCTCAGTCCAACGGAGAGGCCGAAGTCACCAATCGGACGATCCTGCATGGACTGAAGACCCGACTGAATGAAACCAAAGGACTTTGGACGGAAGAACTTCACTCAGTGCTATGGGCTTATCGGACAACCGCCCGAACAGCAACCGGGGAGACTCCATTCAACCTAACTTATGGAAGTGAAGCAGTCATCCCTATCGAAGTCTCTTTACAATCCCTGTGGATTGATCATTTTGCCGAGCCGATAAACTTAGAGCAACGGAGGGCTGACCTAGATTTACTTGAAGAAACCAAGCTTCGAACAAAATTGAAGATGGAGACCTACCGTCAGAAGATGGCCAAATATTACAACTCACGGGACAAGGTGCGAACCTTCCGGGTCAGAGATCTGGTCTTACAGAGGATGGAGATTTCAAGATCGACCGAACAAGGAAAACTTTTTTTCAATTGGGAAGGTCCTTATCGAGTTGTTGAAGTAATTTGAGCCGGGACTTACCGACTCGAATATTTGGACGGACAGCAAATAGCACGTCCATGGAATGTAGACAACCTTCGCAAGTATTATCAGTAAAGTCTATCACTTTTTCTATGCACCAGCCCACTTCCGAAAGTCCGACCCCGGTCGGTAGAGGCTCTAGGGCAGCCCACTTTCGAAAGTTCGATCCCGGTTGGCAGAGGCTCTAGGGTAGCCCACTTTCGAAAGTCCGATCCTAGTCGGCAACAGTTTCGAAATGATCCATATGGAGAACTGGCCTTGAGTTCGTACAAGCCGACGGACCAACACTTAAAAAAATTTTCGAGTGTTTAGGTTCATATTGAGCTACTATCCAACAGCTATTCCACAAGTCTCGAGTTCAGACGAGCCGACGGACCAACACTTAAAAAAAATTTTGAGTGTTTAGGTTCGGACTGAGCTACTGTCTTACGGCTATTCCACAAGTCTCGAGTTCGGACGAGTTGACGGGCCAACACTTAGAAAACTTTTTGAGTGTTTAGGTTCGGATTGAGCTACTATCTAGCACCTATTTCGAAAAGCTTACGGTCCTATCAAGCCGATCGAAGATACTTAGATATATTTCGGAAAGAAAAAGCTTCAATCAACACAACCCCAAAAATACATACAAGAGATGACAAAAAGAAGTTCTTCTATTATATCAAAAGAAATTCTTTACAAGAGAAGGTCAGACCTTTACAAACACCTTGGGTCTAACTCACCGAAGGTACAGTAGAGGCCTCAACTTCGGGCCCACTCGATACAGTTGAAGCCTCCACCGTCCCCACGTCAGCCTTAACTTGGGCGTCAGCCCCAATTTCTTCTACGCCGCCGTCAACCTGGGGTTCGATCCCGCCATCTATCGGGCATCCCTCTCCCTCGACTGATCTACTCAGTTGGGCGCCGGATAGGTTGAGTCCCGGGAAGAGTCCGGCCACCTTCTTCAAACAATCATCGTAGCCTTCTGAATAGAACTTCGATGCTGCTTTCTCTACCTCCTCGGTAAAGTCTACGGAGGCCTTGTATGTTGCTACGGCATCACGAACCTGTTCCGCCACCAGCTCCTTGGCCTTACTTAGCTGGCTCGCCCACCTTGCTGCTGATGCCTATTCAGCCTGGGCCCTTTTGTCGGCTTCGACGAATCGTTCTTCCTCCTCCCTCAGTCGATGGACGAGGGAGGTAACCTTCTCCTTCTTCCTCTTCAACCTAGCCTCCCGGTCGGCTAGCCGATTCTGGAGGTCCTTCGATGCCTCCCTTGATGACTCAGCTTCAGTCTGGATGGCCAATAGCCTCTCCTCCATGGCCTTCAGAGATGCCTTCACTGCTGCTCAGGCTGTCTCTAACTCCTGGATCTTCTTGGCTGTGGTTTTGGCCGCAAAGAGCAGTTGACCTAAGCCGTCGTCCATCAGGAAAATTTTGTAAAGAAGCTGCAAGCAAAATACCGGGTTAGTCTCGTGCAAGACAAGTAAAAAGAAAGGCATAAGGGCGCAAAGTAAACATCTTACCCTCATAAGGTTGCGGTAGGAATCCTTCGCCATGTCGCTCAGGTTCCTTTGGATCGACAACTCCCAGTTGGCGTCCGTCATCGCCCCTTTGAGCAGACTTCGCGCCCTCCTTGCATTGTTCAGAGTGTGCCAATGCTGATGCGCCTCCTGACGAACTTCCTCCTCCCTTTCGGCCGCCTCTTATTCAACCGTCCCCTTTTCTTTGTCTACGGGGAAGAACGCTTCTACCGGTTTGGCGATGCTAGGGCTGAAGCTGCTGCCGTGTTGGACAACTCCGGCTATTCCTGCTCTGGTCAGGTAGCCGACTGCTTAACAGGATTTGAAGACCCTGGCACCTTCTTTGCCTATACCTCCATTAGAGGGGCGTCGTCCTTATCGGAGTCCACATTTACTACAGGTGCAGGCTGTTCCTCCGCCCACTTCTTCTTCTGCCTCTCGGCGGTCGGCTCCGCTCCCTGGACGACTCTCTTCCTCACCGCCCGTTGGACCACCTTGGCCTTGTCAACCTTCATTCTTCTTCCTGTCTTAAAGAAAAATCAAGGTAAGTGAAAAGAAGGGAAATAATAAAGCTAATGAAATAAGTGCGAGAAAGAAGGTCGGTCGACCACAGTGGCCCCCTTTTCCTACCTAGGTATCTCTGGCAGCTAATCCCTGCCTGGTGAAGGACGTCCTCTCTGAGCAGTTCATATGTCATGGTCGGACCAGTCCCCTCTATCTCAGTAAAGCTGGCCTAGTTGGCCATCAGGATTGCCCTCCCCTCGCAGAACCTTGGCTTCAGCTCTCTCCATAGCGGCTCGAAGCCCCAAGGATGAGGACTATCTATAAAGAAGAACTTAGCCTTCCACCCATGGATGGCTGACGGAAGGCACTTCAAGACCCTTCGGCCAGGGCGAGGACAAAACATTCACCACTCCTGGCTCTTGAAATCCTTTTTCAAAAGAAAAATTGCCGAAGAGGGACAACCTAGGTTCGGCCTCGACTCTATGACATAGTACTATGAAACAGCAGATCACCCGAATGCTGTTCGGGGTCAACTATGCTGGGGTCACTCTATAGAAATTGAGTTCTTCTATGAAAAAAGGATGTAACGGAAACCTCAGGCCGGCCTTAAGGTGGGCTTCGTACATCGGGAGGTTTTCTGGCCCTAATGGGTTATTCACTCTCCCCTCTCAGCCTGGGACTGTAAGGTGCTCATGTCCTTCAAAGCCACGTGCCCCCTCAAAGGCTAAGAGCAGGGGGCAAACTGTTGTATTCAACCAGCTTTTCCTGAATTGAACCGGTGTTAGTGGCCTCCCGGTCGGACGACTGACCCACTCATGCTTAATTTTGGCCGGCCCACTCCACTGGAATCCGATTGGCCGACCCATTGAAGCAGAGGTCTGAACGATCTACTTCTACAGAGATCCGACCGGTCTACTCATCTAGGAGGCCTGACGGATGTTCTCCCACGGACGACCGGCCGACCCATTCTTGTCGAAGTCCGACCAACTCGCTCTAACTCCAGAGGTGACTCGAAGGCTCCGGAAGCCTTTTCCAACTGGTACCAAAATTCTGTTACAACGGACATCGCGACGTGGCCACGTCTTGGTGCCACATGTTCACTATCTTGATTCTCTTAAGGGCAGATCAGGCATTCTCAACCCACCCTTAACAGAATTTGGCAGCATTTTATACCTATATAAGATGACCGGGGGACCTCGTTTCAGGGCTAAGTATTCTCTTTTCTTTCCATTCGATATCCTATCTAATTCTTTCATTCTGTTGCCCTCAAACTCTCGCTAACTTAAGCATCGGAGTATCCCCGCCGGAGTACCACCGGTCCTTGGGGACTGTGTTGCAGGTACCGAGAGAGGAGCGCTCCAGCACAGCCGATCGAGCCCGATTCGGGAGAAGACGCGGCAACATATGGCATGTTAACTTATGCACCAACTATCATTTTTGCTTAGCTATGGGTCATTACCGAATTTGTATTTCATGATATGATTGTGGTGCTAATTTATTTTTAAATATTGAGCTCAGTTATACGAGCACAAGGGGAATGGAAACTCTGCCTGCACATATGATGCACTGACTATCGCATAATATAGTATACTTTTGGGTGGTGAGCAGGACATGTACCGACCTTGTTGCATCGGCGAATAAGGCCTTTATTTTAACATTATCTAATTTCGCTGCAAAGTTGGGTGGCTTATGGCCTCCCTTATTATTAGGGGAAAAAAATCACTGCAATGTTTTTTTAAACAATCAATAGATGGAACAAGGTAAAAGACAAATATTTTACAAGAGTGGGAATTTAGTTGATTTTCAGAACTGACTTCATCATCTCGTAGAAGAAATAGCTGAAAGCTGCTGAAGGCAATACCTGTTAATGCAAAAGATCACTAATTTATAGAAACATTTATAATGAAGATGACAAACAAATGGTAACATGACTAAAATTTAAATGATTATCAAACTTTATAGTATAAGAGATTTTTCGTTCCAAGCTTATATGCATCATTATCAAAACACTAAAATAATAATATAAAATTAAAGGACTAATCCTACAGCGGGCACTGACAATCACCCGCATCCATCACAAGTCTCTTTTCCTCTTTTCTATTTTTTATATTTTTTATTTTTTTATTTTTTGATCTCCAAAAGATGTCCGCAAAAGGGGTACGAACAACTGGCACCACTAACCTCCCACCTCAATAGCCATCACTTCTTAGATGGCTGCCGGATCCATTTGACGAGAGAAGGAGGGCACCGCAGCGAAGACTACCGGTCCTAATTTGTTTAAATTTTTAGATTTTTTTTTCGTAAAATAAATTTTTTAAAAAGTTGTATATCATGCATTGCCTATTCTGATATCACACATAAAAAAATTTTCGTACCAAGATCTTATACATGATTGTTAAGATACTAAAATAATGATATAACATTAAAAAGGTATCTATTTGTATCGTTATTCCTATATCTTTCACGCAAATATTAATAGCCAAGTCTTTCTCTCCACTTCTCCTTCAGGGGCAGCTATTGATGGGATAAGTTATGAGAACTAATGTCACAATCTATATAGTAAAAGTGGATAAGGGATCTAGTCAATAAAATAAAATCTTAACAGGCTCTCCTATCACGAGCCAAAGTCAGACTAAAGCTTATACTGTACCGTCTCAATCACACCAACCAACATAAGGTGCTCATAGCTCAATCACAAGGATCACTAACAACATTGGACTTATAAAAATATCCATTAACATAGATCATATAATCAGTATATTTTAATACAAAAATAAAAAAATAATGATAGTCCATAATTAGAAAATATATATATATATAGGCCTTGAGTATAATTAAATTATGAGACAAGCCTATTGTAATCCATAAAATTTCTCAATCGATTGTGTTATGCAAAGAATCTAGATCTAGAGATAGCAAAGCAAAGAGAGAGAGAGATCCATGTCGTTTCTTCTACGGTTTACCTCCATCATTAAAGATGATTAAAAAAAATTTTGACTAACAGAGTAATGGTGTAGAAAGTTGAAGGAGATGAAAATCTTGATTACTAAAAGTCTCACTCTCACAAGCTCTTGAAAGCCTAAAAAACAAAGGTGTAATTTGAAAAGCTTAAGGTCAGGTGAAACCTATACATGTATGATAAAAATAATTAAAAAAAACTCAAGAATTCATCCCCGATAATTAGGCTCAACCTTCAAGCCCAAGGCTTGAGCAAAGAGTGTTAGGGTATCAACTTGTTTTGACACCAGTTATTATGGTACCAACTATACTAATATCACTCATGTCAAGGAATCCCTTGTACAGAACATGAATCCCCGATCCTAGAATCATAATTATCAGTATTGGTACCGTAAGAGAAGGAAGAAGAGACAAAATAAAATACAAGATATAATTATATAGGCATGCAAGATTTCACAATGAGAAAAATAATTTGTAAGATTGAAAACTTTCATTCTCAATCCCGTACAAGTTTTTCAACAAGAAACTCCAAAACCCCTTGCATAAGCTCTCAACACAATTCCTACAGGCTTTTTAGATATCTTTCACCATTCTTTTGATCCTTGCATCTAGCTTCTCTCTCTATCCATGATTTTGTAGTCACTGCTATAAAGAGCATCTCACCAGGAATACAACAGTCTAAATCACATCTAAATTGGAGTCCTGTAGCTCTTCTAATCAATGTCTGACTATAGAGCCCCTTCTGATCGTCAATCAATCTTGATCGTGCTGAAAGTCATGTTCAGATCGGGCCAAATCATGTGAATTATGCTAGCAATGCTCATGGGCCATCTGATCAATGTGTGATCGACATGCATCCATCGGATCTTCGTCATAAATCGTGCATACCATCTAATTCTCCTCATCTCATCAAAAAGCATGCACAAAATACTACAAAGGGAAAAGGGGTCAGTTGCCTAGGCATGGGCCACCGCATGCCCGCCCCGACCTATGCCGGCTTGGGCTTGGGCTTGGGCCAACGCCCACCTTGGTCGCACACGTGTTGTGCTGGGCTATGCAGTTGGGCTGTGCGGGCCGGCTTGATGCTAGCCAAGCCAAGTCTATTTTTTTGGTTCTTCCTCTTTGGATTAGGCTTCTTCTGGATCCTCTTTCTCCTCTCTTAGGCTTCTTTAGGGGCCAAATTTCGAGGCATTTCCCCAACAACCTCCATCTCGACCCAACGTTCAGCCTTCAGTTGATTTTGAAAAGTTTTTGAAGGATTTCATGCCCCCTGCCCTGGGACAAATGCTTGATCATAGATGGGCAAATATGGGAGTCGAGCTAGACCGCTTGATTCCATCTCCATCACGTACTATGCTCACCTTGACCTAAGACTTTCTCGAGGAAGCCTACTATGGTAATAGAAACTTCACCTTATGACATCGCCTGTCATCCTTCTAAGGCTTTATCTTGTACTTCGATCTACTTGCTCTTGAAACTCTATCTTATACTAAACTCCTGTCTGCACCAAGGACTCCACCTCATACTAGATTCCTTATTAAAAAGTAGTAGTCTCCATGATTCTTTCCCTGCAAAATGACCCTATGACCATGCAAGACCTTCAGGACTCCATCACCGACTTCTACGTGTAGCCATTTGAATTCAGATTACTATGAAAAATTAAAATTATGTAAAAATTATATATGCATCGGATCTCATCCTATTTTTTTATTGTCGCATCATGCACCTCTAAGCTGACTATCCTAACACTCGTAATTGAATAGCTCAATCCATCCGGTAAGTAGACAACACCCTTTCTACTTTTTAGAGAGTCGAATATATCCTCTCTATAATAGATGTGACGTGGATATGCAGAATCTAAAATTTATTAAAAAGAAGGGGATACCTCATCGGATATTATAAGTGTGTCACTGATGTATCCCTCATTACTGTCGTTGGCCACTACTATAATAGCCCTTATCCAATCAATGAGCTGCAGTCAATCTCTAATACGATGCCCCAGCTCGTCACACAGGTAATACTTGATTTGATTTGCATCCTTCGACTTAGATTGTCCTCCTTGTGATCCTGTATTGCTCTGCCTTTTACCGGTTGCTCCTCTAAAAATTGTCAAAGTTGAGTTTCTGCCTGAACTTAAAGCCTAGTTCTCCTGTCTAAGAACCTCATTTTGGAGTAATACCGAGGTGACAATCTTTATCTTGATAGTGCTCTTCCTCACTAGAAGAACACTCACCAAGAACCCGAAAGACTATGGTAGGGATGAAAGCAAGACCAGTGCTTTGGTCTTCTTCTCAACTTTTTTATTAACACCGAGAAGATTGGTGAGGATCCTCTATAAGTAGCTTAGGTTAGGGCTGTCAATAGATTGAATTCGGGTCATAATCCAGATATCCAAACTCGAACCCGATCTTAGCTATTAGATCCGGACCCGGACCCAAATACCTGATGGGTCCAGTTTTGAAGTACCGGACCCGGACCCGAATGGATAGTACCATGGCATATGAAGTCCAATATTACCTTCTTATCTTTTTTTTGAGTAAACAAGAAGATTGAACTATAATCTATTATAATATAACAATACAAGCAAGTAGCAACAAAACGATATAATAATATGCTAACAACCATAGCAATATTACAAGCCATCGAGGGGTAGGGAGGATCAGGGATTTAGGCAATGGAAAAGAATTACGGCTGTTATGCTGCTGAATTGAAGACATTTTATTTTAAAAACCATAGTCCAAATTTTTTTTCTGGTTCTTTATCTTCAGGTGTGCTTCTTCTAGATCCTCTTTCACCTGTTCAAGACTTCAAGGAGGGCCAAATTTTGAGGTGTTTACCCAATAAAGGGACCCTCTAGTAACTTATCGTCTAAATAGGATACGCACGGTAATAGGTTGGCATATCTAATATGGCTAACGAGCAGCAACTTTCGTACTACGGTGCAAAATGTTTCATCAAGGAATTAAGAGTCGTTGTTAAACCCCCCCCCCCAAAAAAAAAAAAAAAAAAAAAAAAAGGAGTCATCTAGCACGAAAAACAAAAAAAAGGAATTATGAGAGAGTTCGAAGGATCAGAACCTGAAGTGTGCTGGGCAACAGGCCTGCAAACAGTGACCCAACTCCATCTCTTCGTATCAGCTGAATGAAGGCTGAAGCCAGACCCAAATTGGCAGCCTGTTGGAGCTGAAGCTGCCTCCTTAGTACTTCCAAGGGGTATGTTACCGTCTCTGCACAGGCCCCGGCGATGGCACCATATATTAAGGTCCTTACAGGTCCCAATTCAGTCTCACCTCCACCCATCTTCTTCTTATGAGAGAGATAAGAACTCCTGAGCATGTCATAGAGTGCATAAAAGACAGCACTGGCCGGACCCATGCTTATAAGTGCTGGAGT
Source organism: Areca catechu (assembly GCA_021397845.1). NCBI lineage: Eukaryota > Viridiplantae > Streptophyta > Magnoliopsida > Arecales > Arecaceae > Areca > Areca catechu. Next base: position 183,305,391 of record CM038042.1, read on the forward strand.
AAGTCCCTTGTAGAGGGAAAGGAAGCCCTCCTTCTGCACCATCCGACAGAAGCAACCTGCCACGCCTCCGAGAGCTTTGCCACCCGAAGTGACCAGTCTTGTTCGGATCTGTCCAAGCCTAATAATCAATCTCAATATGAATGCACAAGAAAAGCAAATAGCTATTCAGTTTCTGGTTACCAATTTGCTTTAAGGCTGTAATTAATCGAGGTTTTTCCTGCCCAAGCCCATGGTTACCCATAAATTCAATAGCTCCTACTTTGCATTTCTAATATCATCGGAAAGGGTATATAACCTTAGTTTACTATTGGAATTCGGAACGATCAATAAAGCGATCTCATGGCACGGGCTGCACGCGCCTCATAACTAAAGCAGTCAAAACCCAATCAATACTTGAAATGGAAGCAGCAAATTATAAACATATAGATAAAAAGGTATCATGCGAACAAATGAAAGCCTCCTTCCATACCGACAAAAATAAATAAAATAAATGTCGTGGCAACAAATACGCACCGTGTCAAGAGGTATGCAGAGCACGGTTGCAACGACACCCGATACGCCACCACAAATGAGTCTCTCATGATTTGTGACCCCTTCTTTTCCATGAATGCTGAGGAGATAAGCCAGGTACATGTCATAGCATATGAAGTTGATTGATTTGAAGGGAACCATGCGGAAGAGATTCAGTGCATTGCCCTTCCAAAACCCTCTTAATCCTTCGGTTAGCCAGATGCATCTAATTATGTTCACCCATGAACGCTTCGATCCTTGGACGATGCACTCTAGCTTTATCCTCTCCAAGGGTGCAATGCATGTCCTGAATACATAAATCACTTTGTAGATGTCGATATCGATCTGTTTAAAGTGTCGGCTAAGAAGAACGTTATTTATTTGGTTAATTCTAACCAGAAAATCTTCCTGAACTAATGATAGGCTCCAGATATTTTTCCAGAATTCCGCAAATAAAAAAAAAAGCCGAGCCAGCGATAAGGGCTACAGGCACGCAGGCCCTCACCAAGAGGCCCCTACTTTTAATAGTTACGGTAATAATGATAAGAGTAATAGCAACAGCAATAATACTGGAAGAAACCCGTGTACCGTAGACCCGCATCTACACTAATGCTGATGTTGTAAAGTCTGAGTTCTATGATGTGCCTTAGAATCGGAATTCAATGTGAATTAGAGATGCGTAAAAAACTGGCTAAACTGCAAATCCGATTCAAAGTGATCTTTTTTATTTGAATTTATATCTATATTCTAAAAATTCAGTTTGATATCGATCCGAAAATGTTTTGAATAAAAAAAAAACAAGTTTAATTTTGAATTAAGATTTTAGAAAATTGATTTAAACCGAACCTATCTAGCTCAACTCGATTCTTAATATATATATATATATATATATATATATATGCATTCGAGCCAAGCTTTTCCGACCCGGCCTGTATGTGTATATATATACATTTAGTTTTTTATGTTTTACTCCATTTTTTTAAAAAATTATATATATTAAGAATTAATTCAATTCATTTAATGTAGCCTATCGAATATCAATCCTTTATAAAATAAAATTTTAATATTTATACTTAAATGGGCCCTTGTAGCCCAACTCATTGAATATCAAACTAATAAACCGAACCAATCTGAATTGCATCGAGTTTTTTGAACCAGCTTGAACGGACCTTTTACATTGCTCGGTCCAGTTTAATTTGGTTTCGATGTTAAGAAGCCAATTTAAACCATTCCGACCTAAACCGATATACTCCTGGAATGAATTATTACATGAAAGGTAATCCAGATTATCACTATAAAACAGATTATTATTTTAAAAGAATACTGAACATGATTATATGACATGTCTAATTTAAAATTATCGATAATTTTGATGGATAATTACCGATCAAATGCAACCTAAAGTTTCGTTAACTTATAAATACTGACAACCTTAAAATATAATATATAATGAAGGAACTAGGAGATGGACCTGGAAATGCTTGTGGACACTGCACCTGCGAGGAGGAATTTGGGCAAATCATGCCAAGATTTCTTCCCCTTAGCTTTCCCTTCCGCAGAAGCCAATCTTTCACTGCAACACTTCTCCTCTTCCTTCTCTTCGCTGGCATCTGCAAAGTGTGTTGGTATGCTTCCAATTCTCGGGATACAAGCAAATTGCAGTTCTACCAAACCAATGGTTGTTCTGGAAGCATCGGGTCGGAGAATCTCAGAAGCCAAGAGGGAGATGGAGAAGTTTGGGGAGAAGAGATCTTGGCGGGGTTCTATCAGGAGGGGAGCATCTTTTCCCAGGCTAAAGCCTGGAAAATATTTGTGGAACGTCTCTGTGGATTGAAAACAACGCATGGTATCCTAAAACGGGAGAGTAACAGATCCGCACAAAGCTAAGAAAAAAGAAAATGAAAGATCGGTACTTCGCAATCGTTAAGTTCTTTCAGTTTTGCAAGGGGATAAGAGTAAATAAGCGCCTGTCGAATAAGACAGGGGGAGCACGAGAAGGTATGAGGTGTCATTGGCTCTTCAACTTGTGTAAGGGAGTCCACGACTTTATCAATAGCTTTGTGGTAGGCAGTAGAGACGAGAAAACTGCCATGGTTCTGTGGTGGAGGATGGTGGCCCGTTCGGAGGTGCTTGTGGCCTGGAATTCTCTTGCGAGAAGGGTAAAAAATTAGAAAACAAAAAGAGGAGTTCTCACGGGATGTTGATCGGGGGCCGAAAAGCTAGAAGTCGCCGCCGGAGGCACACCCCTATCGCCCTTTACCTGGTGCTGCTGCGGGGAGGGTGTTGACAGCAAGAACCAGCGACACCCGTGCTCGGCAATCAAGTTTTGGAAAGCCGCCGAGCTGACCGCAATTCAACGACTGCAGGGCGCGAAATAGAGCTTATAACAAATGTGCACCGACTAGAATGAAAGTTAGTCGGACGCGGTCATGCATTTAACTTCCCTTTCGAGTCGCCAAGGAACTGGAAGCATCAAACCATGCAGCTCCAGGATCACCTTTCATCAAAATACAGTTTTATAACCGCCAAAGTAATAATCCGATTAGTAAGGATCTTGTCTTATTATCGACGGATTTAAGACATAATCCTGTAGATAACTTGATTTAGTTAATATAAATGAGAAGTCATGATTTTTTTTTATCCAGTTGTATTAGCCGGCATCTCAATGATATCAAGTTAACGTACTCATCATTAAATGAAAAGAGATTCTGGATATCTTGCATCCAATATTATCTTGCGAGATAAAAATCTATGGAAGTAACTGCACTGGGATTTATCCCTTTATCACTATTGTTCAATAAAAAAAAAAAAAAAAGGGGGCAGTCTTATAATGTACATGAGTTACATACGGCGGTAGGTAAAATCTTGTATCTTTGTGAATTGCCTTTGTCTCATGTGATGGTGTGACTCATGCACGCTTTTGTATCGACCTTATGGTCCTTGCATTAACATCTCGATCGCCAACCTCTTGTTAAGATGTGAAAGTGTGCATAACGTGTCGGTACATTTTATTGTTAAAATAGAAAAAAATTTTAATAAATTTTGAGATATTGGAAAAAAGTGAATGGATCGGAAATTTTTATTTTGACACCATTATGTACATGGAAGCTTCTTGTATTAACTCTATTATTTATGTGCTAATTAGATCAATTATTTTAATTATCTTTTGTAACGGTGTATTTAATTCACTCTCCCACTATGCTCATTAAAAATCTAATTATTCTTATTTTTTAACACAAACGTTTATCACCTTCTCTCTCTTCTTGTGCATTATTTTAGCAAATAATGGATCATTTGTAAAGGCTCCATAAGCCTATTAAAAAAGTCCCTTACTATTAATCTCTAACATATGTAACACATCATAGTATCAATTGCCAACAAATCATCATTTGCTAGGCTGCAGTGGTGCTTGAGAGTCTTCCGATCTTCTTCGATGAGAGTTGAGAGCTGCTCTTGGAGACCTCTCGGATGGAGACTGATGTGGCGAGACTGCTGACATAGGTAATTGATAGGCGTCATATTAAGGGAGGCCGCCACGGCGGATGTCAAGACGACGTCCCAGCCCAGATCGTTTTGCCGAGCTGAGTTGAGCTCCTACAAGGCCACGGGCCGAGCTCAGTCCTCCACCAAGTCGTGCCCGCAAGTCCGAGACGCCTAGGTCGGAGCCATCCTCCGCCAGGTCGTGCCCGCAAGTTCGGGACGCCTAGGCCAGAGCCGTCCTCCGCCCTCCAAAGCGAGACCCTCGGAGGCTAGTCCCTGCGGTCGAGGTCGAGCTCACCGCTCACCCGCCGATATGGAGCCTTTCCGAGCGCGCGCCCTCTGGACCGGGTCCGCCCTCCGCCCTCCAGAGCGAGACCCTCGGAGGCTAGTGCCCTGCGGTCGAGGTCGAGCTCACCGCTCACCCACCGATGTGGAGCCTCTTCGAGCGCGTGCCCTCTGGACCGGGTCCGTCCTCCACCCTCCAGAGTAAGACCCTCGGAGGCTAGTGCCCTGCAATCGAGGTCGAGCTCACCGCTCACCCGCCGACGTGGAGCCTCTCAAGCGCGCGCCCTTTGGACCGGGTCCGTCCTCCGCCCTCCAGAGCGAGACCCTCGGAGGCTAGTGCCCTGCGGTCGAGGTCGAGCTCACCGCTCACCCACCGATGTGGAGCCTCTCCGAGCGCGTGCCCTCTGGACCGGGTCCGTCCTCCGCCCTCCAGAGTAAGACCCTCGGAGGCTAGTGCCCTGCAATCGAGGTCGAGCTCACCGCTCACCCGCCGATGTGGAGCCTCTCAAGCGCGCGCCCTTTGGACTGGGTCCGTCCTCCGCCCTCCAGAGCGCGACCCTTGGAAGCTAGTGCCCTGCGGTCGAGGTCGAGCTCACCGCTCACCCACCGATGTGGAGCCTCTTCGAGCACGCATCCTCTGGACCGGGCCCGCACTCTCCCCTCCTCCATCGAGGCGACCACACGAGCTCGGAGCATCCAGACCGGAGCAAGCCCAACCATCCCAGGACACCAGCGAGCCACCCGAGGACCACGAAACGGTGCCTCCCATACCGCCATAACTACCTGCCCAGCTGTACTTCCAGGAGATGGGTCAGCCAGAGAGCACGTACTCCTAGGGCGGCGGCCCCCGGATCGAGGCTCTACCAAGCTTCCCGGAATGGGACGACCGGAGAGAATGTCAGAGCGAATGGAAGCTTCCCCCATCACCTGTCAGGAAAGGCGTCTCGTTACGGCATGGAATCCCGCTGCACGCGCCTGCCAATCCAGCGAGGATCCCGAGGCAAGCTTCAAACGGCCAATTTTCAACTACAAAGAATGATCGTCACCCCCACGAGGGGGAGGTAACATACTAGTAGCACCAAAATCACCACCAACAACACAAGCGCAAGCTCGACCGAGAGGGCGAAGCGCCACCACCAAAAAAAATCACAGCTGAGGAAAAACGAGGGAAACAAAGAGAAACAGAGTGATAGGGAACCCCTCTGTCCCCACTATTAGTCACCCCTAGTCACGTTTTTACCTACACACATCTCCCACTTCTCTTATAGCGGAGTCCATCAAGAGGGGCCCGACCACGAGGATCTGTTCCCCTTGATCGTCACTGACTTGATCGTCGGAGTGCCCCCGCTGGAAACTCCAGCCCGGGTCACTAATCCCTGTTTCGCAGGTCCAGGAGCAGAAGACCGGCAGACAGCGAAGGGAGCACACTCTGGTGCCGGCAGCAGCTACGGGCCGCGATGGTCTTGACAGCAATAGAGACCTACAAGAATAGTCCCCATTGACTGGTGGTTACCAGCGAGGGTCCCTTTGATACTCAAGTCGGTGAGAGAAATTTAGGCAACAACAGCCAGAGCTGAAAGCATGATGAGAAAAAATGCCCGAATGAGTATGTAAAGAAAGATATAAAGATATATATTTCAGGGGTTCCCTCTTACCAATTTATAGAGTTACATAGAGTAACTGAATATCGTTAGAGAGGTGGCCTCTTTTAATATATGTAATAGATTTCTGGTGAGTATCAGAATCTTGTCTCCTACATCTTTTTTCATTGGTATCCATATTTTAGGATGATAGGTTCTGTTAGAATCCTGTCTCCCACGATTCTATCCATCATAATCTCTGGTGGAACAGTTGTAACTTATTCATCTATGCCTCTCACTCCAAGGTTGGTCAACTCGACCAAGACTGCTCATACTCGGTTATAGGCACTTGTACTTAATTGTAGGTACTTGGCCAAAATTACTCAATCATGGAGATACTTGTAGTCAACCACAAATACTTGTACTCAGTTATAGGTACTCGACCAAAATCACACGACCAAGAAAGTACTTGTACTTGGCCATATGTTCTTATACTTGGCCATAGGCACTAGGCCAAAGTTACTTAGCTAAAGAGGTAATCATACTTGGTCACCGATAGTCGCTCTCGGTCATAGGTATTCGATCAAAGTTACTCAACTAAAGAGTTAATCATACTCGGCCACCGATACTAGTACGCTGTCACGAGTACTTGATCAAAATTATTCAATCAAGGAGATGCTCGTACTCGATCATGGATACTTGTACTTGTTTACAAGTACTCGATCAAAGCTTGCCTCCGACTTAGTTATCGATATGGTTGGTTTTTGTTGAGACCATGTAGTTGGGTTTTGGCCACACCAATATATTTATTACGTACACTTATCAATAGACTTGTGAGTTATCTAACAAAAAAGAAAAAAGTATTTGTCTTGGTAGAGCTTTGAGCTCAATTTCTAGTTCAGAGTTGGTCCTAACCTATATGATGATATTAGCTGAATTGTTATGTCCTATAGGAGACAAGTCAAAGAAGTATGCTACATTGGTTCTTGGGCTTTACTAACCGTAGAGGACTTGAATTTCTTTAAAGAAAGTGAGATTTCTATGTTTTAATATGATTAATATTATTATCTTGAAGAAAATTTCTTATTTTCTATTGTATTTTTGCTCTAATGATTTTTTTTACATCAATACCATCATTATGCAATGCCTACATTTGAGTAACTTTTTTATTTTTTAATGCATTGGATGGTCACCCAACGAAGACTTATAATTAAAAGTGGTGAAAATGTGTTATGTATAAAGAGTGGCCCACATGCCATGCCATTTTATTAATAAAAATATCCCGTCATCATGTTTCTTAGTAATAGAGTTGTCGATAGGCCGGGTCCAGACCTGAGATCCACGTGTATTTATCCAATAGGCCTGGATCTAGTACTAACATGGAACCCATTGATCCAGATCTATTTAACTATAATATAAACGGGTAGGGTCTGATATTAAATTTCCAGAATCGATTAATCCAAGACCTGAATAATAAAATATAATTATATATATTAAAAATATTATGAATAATTAGATCAAAAGATCTAATGGCTCAAAATCTTCATAGAGAGGTTAGATAAAAAGAAACTTTTGCTGCCCTAATGCCCTGAGTGCCCTCTTTGTCGGCTCGGTGGCTAGCTCCTCCCCTCTCCACCCACTTGCAGATTGGTGTCACCGGATCGGCTGTCTCCTCCTCATCCTCCCCTCCCCCTTTCTCCTCCCTCGTCCTCGAATTCCTTTGCCTATCGACTTTTCTCGCATCCAAGCCCCATTATTGCCTATGGTTGTTGCCCCCCGCCGGCCACCATTGTCCTGACATCATCCCCCACCACTATCCTCTTAGGATCCTAGCCCCGTCGGCCGCTACTGTCTCTTGTTGGCCGTCGCTACCTCGACGTTGTCCTCTGTTGCTGCCCTCCTCGCATCTAAGCCCCACCGGCTATTAAACATGCCCTCCTCTCGCCTGGAAATCTTAGCCTTTCGTTCCTGTCCTACAGTCGATGAGCTCACCACTGGTGCTCATGCCCTTCTTCTCGCTCACAGTGGCCCATTCGCTACCACTTGAAAGCCTGAGCCTCGCCTCTCTCGAACCATTGACCCGAGTTCCAGCGCTCTTCAACTGCCCTTCCTTTCCTCCGCTTCTCTCTATTCTAATCATCATTCCTGGCTCCGGCACCACTGGCATTCGATCACCACTACCACCAATCTGCAAGCCAAGTAAGCCCATTGGTGTTTGCTCTCTTGTGAGTCTCCTTCTCATGGATTCTTACAATTTTTATATAGATTTTTGATGATTTTTGGGATGATGCAAATCCTTAAGAACTTCCAAAGAGTGCTTTCTTGGCTTCTTCTCATGTTTTTGGAAACCAACCATCTACCTCTGCACCTCCAAGATTTCTTTCATTTTGGTGTGGCACCAATTTTTTCTTTCTTATAATATTTTCAAGTCTATTCAACGTAACTTATTAGCTTATTGCCCATGATCTATTCTCTCTCGCTGCCTAATTTTTTTGAAGTCTTTCTTAAACTTGCATGTGTGATTTTTTTTTCAATTTCAAATTTGTGACTTTCCTAAGATTATCTGAATTTTTTATCAAAATATATCTTCCTATTATTTTTTTATAATCTAAATTATCAAAAATAGTAAGGAGATCTAAATATGAACCATATCATTAAATCTTGAATTGTTCATTACTTGTTTATATACTAAAAGAAAGTGTTCATAGACAAAAAACTCAAAATTTCAAGTCTTGATTCTATTTCGGCTAGCTAGATCAGTTTTGTTTTCTATAAATTTCCATGATTTTTTTATCCAATTTTGAACCTAGATATCCATATTCGGGATCCATTAGGATCCGGATCAGGTTCTTTAAGATTAGACTCATCGGATATTCGGGTCCAAATCCAAATCCAATAACTAAGATCGTGCCAGGGTCTAAATATCAAAATTCTGATTCAAACTCGATCCTCTACTCGGTAGGGAAAATAAAGAAAATGAAAGGAAAAAAAATAAAGAGAGAAGGTTAGAGAGGGAGAGAGAGAAAGTTGATAGAAGGATAGCAAATAGTCAAGGTGTCGACCATCTGGGAGTTAGACCACTCGTTTTGGAAAGCCCGGGTCAAAACATATTAGTAACTAGTTGCTAGGCATAAATTGTTGACTCAATTTTATGAAAGGAAACTGAGAGAGTACTCATGGAACGTGGATTAAAGCTAATGGAGGTTGTGATAATATACGTTTCGGCTTTTTCAGTAACTTTTACTTATATTTTTTTTTTTTTGGATAAAATTTTAAATATATAGATATTTATCTATTTAGCTCTTCTAAAATTGATGGGTATTAAATACAGTTTAAAAAATTTTAGAAAAAGATTTTAAAAGAAAACAAACACCGTAAAAAAGCTTTTTTCACTTGTAAGTTGGATTATTTCTATTTTTTTCTTTGCATTATTTTTTTATTAATTTTTTTCTATCATTATTTAGAAGAAGATGAAGAGTTTTTTTTTCATCACTCAACTAACACCATCTATAGAACCGCCATGGCTAACGCCACCATGCATGGCCAACACCATCCCGTTTGCCACACTGACAGATGCCATGATGACCTAACTCATCACACGGCGTGACCTGCAGGAACGCTCCATGATATGATTGGGCAGCTGCACGTGTGCAAGATAGGATACCACTGACGTACCAGGTGGCGGCTATTATCTTGATGGCCTCCGTCAATCTTGCCACACCGATGGACGTCGTGTGTGGTGGAGCTAGCTACGCATCATCACCAAAATTTTCTATCGAGATGCCGTTGCATGCCGCCACTCATCACTGCTTCCTCATCCATCGCTATTATCACTGCCATCACCAGTCATCCTTCCCGCCATCACAGTAACCCGGTCTACCATTATCACTTGCCATCATCTCCACCCACCGCCGCTGTCTTTTAGAGCTTCTGCCACCTCTTGCCGTCGCCTGCCTTGCCGGCTGTTCTCCTTATCATCGCTATGATCTATCCTTGCTGCCCTTTCTCTATCCTGTGATGCCATGATCGGCCATTCTCCACACCTTCATCTTCCTAACCCATTTTTGTCACTGCTCCAAGATGCAGCTGCCATCATCGTTGGCCACTTACGGGCCTCAGATGCCTCCCATGCCATCCTTTATTAATTTTCTCTGCCCGTTACCATCGATGCTCGCCAGTCCTTAAGACCCAAGATGCCACCTCCTCACCACACATCATCACTGTCCAAGCTTCCACCTCCCTATTGCAATTCTCAGGCACGATCCATGGCCATTCGAACGATCTAGCAGCCCATAGTCAATCTAAGGGTTGATCTAACGGCCAGAAAAATCAAGGAAGAATTGGGGCGAGATTTTAAGCCTGTTTTGACCTAGATTTGGTTCCCTCTTTCCGAACCTTTTTTCTTTTTAACCGGCTCCCATTCAACCATCTATCCTTTATTTAATAAATCCTAGCCATTTATCATTTCATTTCTTTAGTCCCATACCGGAAAATCACACAAGCCTCCTCCCTCCTAACACCTATAAAAAGGCTCCTATTCCTCTACCCTAAGTATCAATCCCTAGAATTCCTTTAGAGCCTTGCATAAAGGGAGAGGAAGGGAAGATCATGCACGGTTAAGGAATTCTCTCTTCGAGGAGTAGATGAAGTTTTATCATTTATATTTTGTAAATTTTCTTTATATAATTAAATCTTGATTTTAATGTTGTTCTTTCATGTATAAACTTTATTTTGCATTGCTTTAAGTTTTATGCTTATTGTTTTGACTATAATTAGATTTTAAGATAGTCTATGACTATGTAGAGACGAATCATGATCCAAGAATACAATCCATACTCAACGAGATAGTCTATGCTCGAAATCTAGTTATATAAAATTTTAATTTTATGATTAGATATTTTGAATAGCCTATGGCTACGTAGAAGTAGATCAAAATCTATATCCAGCGAGATAGACCGTGCTCGAGGATTAATGATAGTTAAGTAATTATATATTAAAGAATTACTTAATATAATACTGAATACTGAATCGAAATCCAAGACATATTTCATATTTTACTTAATCTCTTATTTACTAGTTATGATTTAATTTAATTTTTATTTCTATTACAATCATATTCCTGTTCTTTTCTCTTTTTAGTTTAATTAAAATTATAAAAAGGTAGAGATTTTAGATTAAAGGTTAGATCAATACAATATACATGATGATAGTTTATATGCCAAGAAATAATGATCAAATCTCTACTTTATGTTATTTAAGCATCGGTGCCCTTAAAATAGCTTATATAGATGCTATGCAATATAAACAAAATATCAAAATAAGTTAGTTTACTATTTTAGATCTCTAAAAAATACTTTTAATAAATTATGCTAAATTTTATTTTTTAAATTAAAATATTATTTTTATTATTTTTTTGAACTAACTATGCTAATGATTCTCGATAACGGTGCCAAAATTTGATCACTATCATGGATGGTCAAAAATAATTCATCAACTTAATTATATTGTTATGGTGAGTCAGGATCGTATCCTCAGTTAGGATTGGATTTACTTTTTTATTTGGATTTTATTAGAATTTTAATTAAACTAAAAAGAGAAAGGCGTGAAATATGATTGTAATTAGAAATAAGAATTAAATTAAATTAGAACTAGCAAATAAGAGATTAAGCAAGATATGAAAGGTGTCTTGGATTTCGATCCAATATTTAGTATTATATTAAGTAATTCTTTAATATATAATTACTTAACTATGATTCCCATGCATAGCCTATCTCGCTGGATACAGATTTTGATCCGTTCCTACATAGCCATAGACTATTCAAAGTCTCTGATCATAAAAATAAAATTTCATATAATCAAATTCCAAGCATAGCCTATCTTGCAGAGCATGAATCATATCCTAGGATCACAACTTATCTCTACGTGCTCATAGATTATTCTAAAATCTAATTATATTCTAAATAATAAGCATAAAACTTGAAGTAATGCAAAATAAATTTTATTTATAAAAAAATATTATTATAATCAAGATTTAATTATACAAAGAAAATTTATAAAATATAAATGCTAAAACTCCATCTACTTTCCAAAAACAAAATTCCTTAGCCACGTATGATCTTCCATTCTTCTCCCTTTATGCAAGGCTCTAAAGGATCGATCCCACGAATTGATGCCCAGGGTAAAGATATCGGAGCCTTTTATAGGTGTTAGGAGGGAAGAGTTTTGTATGATTTTCAGGTGTTGGACTAAAGAAAAAAAATTATAAATAGCTAGAATTTATTAAATAAATGACAGATGGTTGGATGAGAGCCAGTTAAAATAGGAAAAAGGAAACCAAATCTAGGTCAAAATAAGCTTAAAATCTCACCCCAATTCTTCCTTGATCGATTGATGCTTTTCTTGCCATTGGATCGGTCCTCAAATTGACAATAGGTTGCTGGATTGTTCGGATGGCCACAGATCATGCCTAAGAATTGCAGCAAGGAGGTGGAAGCTCGGGTGGCAGTAATGGGCACACCACTTTGACGGCCAGTCCCGTTGCACGGTATGATCGGGTCTCGGGGGGCACAAGTGGATGGATACCTATCGTGCCCGGTCTCCTACCGACGTCGTCGTGCTCGTGCCCGATTGCCTTTGGCCTCGTCGCTCGACGGACATCCTATTCCATCATGCTGCATCGATGGCACTCGATGCAACACTACCATCATCGTAGCTAATGCACGTGCATCTTCCACAAGTCCAGGAGTCCAAGGTGCTTATAATTCTTCCGGTTTGAACCGTTGCTATAAAGAAACATTTTAAACAACGAAAATTAGCAAAAATAGATTGCACAGCAAGATGAAAGATAACTTTCTTGTCAATTATTTAGTCAATTATATTATAATCGAGATAGCTAATAATTTTATAATAAATTTTATTTAAATAATATTTATAAAAAAATATTTAAATTTATTTTAATTATTTATTAATATTTGTATTTTATATTTTTTTATTCTTTACAAAAATTGTTGTGGTCCGCTCTAAGTGATGTGGACACAAACATTGCACACCAAAAAAAAAAAAAAAAGGAAAAAAAAAAGAAGAGAGAGGGGACACAAGCATGTCAAATGACACGTGTACCTTTCAAATCAAGAAAAATTAGAAGCATCAAACTACGTTAGCTTGTGAAAGGAATCATTTTCACCTTGCAATAACACGCAGGCATGAAGCAGAACCTACTGACTGAGAGGGGTGCGATGTATCGATCGTGGAAGCTTTTGGATCCATCTGCACCAATTCTCCTGGCCGTTATAATTACTACTATTTATAGCTATATTTTTTTATCTAAGAGGATGAAGAAGGAGCGTATTGCCGAGAACCTTTTTTTTTTTTTTTTTTTGAAATAAAGGGTGGTGAAGTGCATGCCACCCTGATATTTCCCAGGACCTGAGAAATATGTCTATGAAGAATAACATAAAAAATAGAAAATAGTTTTAACTGAATGAGAATGCATTTGGCCAATCGCATGCAAAATTATTGGATCAATATATGTTAATTCAAGAAATCTCAATACCCCCATATAATTTAGGCTTTAATTTTTTTTTTCTTTATATATATTCGATCATGATAGAGAAAACGACTGTTATCACCCCTATGATGATGATCCTCGTGTCATTGCCCCACGTTGGCCAGCATGAATCCGCACAGCTATATGGACGCAACGCGTACCAGGCTGGTGCTTTGCTAGAAATAGCATGTATTGCTGGGAGGTTAAAGGTCTTCAATCCCAACAACAATTCATTTGTATTTTATCCAATTGTGTTCAATCGAACATAAGGAATAGAAAGATTAGCTACCACTAAATACTGGTACAGCTGCTGTGCTGCTAATGATAATAATAACTGTGATACCAGGAGTGAAGCCCTCCTTGTATATAAATATCTCGATGGGATAGAGACTCGTATCTCAGATTTCCATATGATCACCAAGCTAATATTCGGGTGAAAAATTATAGTTGTGGTGATTCACTAAATAAAAATAAGCTTAAGTTGATTATCAATAAATTTGCTTTCAACTGGTAGGTTAAAAATGATTAAGATGAAATATGTTGAATAAGATATTCATAAAATTAAAGATAAAGATGAACATGGAGTTAAAAATAAGGATCATGAAACTTCTATTGAGATTTGTAGATTCAACCAATATAACTAATAAAATTATTGGATTGTATATTTGACCATTCCTATATTTATAATTATCCATGAATACCTTTGGAGTGGGCTTTGGGCCGGTCAACTCTAAAGACACTTATGAGTAATGATGATATAAGCTTAGCCCAGCCTGTAATTCAATGATTTTGTTAGTTATGTTGACTCAATCCATGAAGCTCATAAAATTTTTAGCCCGATCATTCATATAGAGACTCTTAAAGTGATTATTTTTAATATTTAAGATTGATAATTGTAAAAAAGAGAAGACCGGAAATGATGCTATCCATGAGATTAAAGCGGGTCGATAAAATAAAGAAATGCAAATGGAATATTATGTAATTATATGATGTTTATCAAGTTGAAAGAAGAATTTAAAAAGATACATGTTCGAGCATGCTTTATGGCACAATAAGTTTGATGATTATAAAAATAATATGTGCACCGAATAAGTTTGATCCAAATTAGAATGTTGAGATGGATGTGATGATATAAGAAAAATTAAACAAGGAATAAAATCATTTAGAAAAAAGGTAGAAGTAATACTAATTGAAGACGGACTGAGAGAAAGATGATTTAAATAATTTAGACATGGATAATATGACTAAGATGTACCAATATCAAAGAGTAATTTGATATATATGGAAAAAAAAAAAATATAGAGAAAGGCCAAAAATTATATAAAATGAATGAGTAAAAAAAACTTAATATTACTGAACACCGTGAAATGGAGAAAAGGCATTCTTTAAGCCAACGATTACTAAATTAGTAAATTGAGATTAATATTTAGTTAATAACATGGTATGATATGAATACTAGTTGTGTTATACCATATCGGCAGTATATGGTTTGAAGGATGTACCAAAAATCGGTACACTGAGCCAACCTTCACACTGGATGTAGGCTCAACCTTCGTACTAGATATGTAGATAATATCGAAATGGGATCCAACGGTTTGGCATCACTTCATTTCGCCACGTCAGCCAACTTCCTTACGCATTAGCCTACAGAAAGTATTATGCGACACTGCACTTCTCTGATCCTATTATGCACCACCACTCCCGGCTTAACCAATGCCTTCCGTGAACAAACGGCTAGGATCATTTAACTGGGCCAAACGGACAACTCGTGGCACCCGCAGATGGAAGCATTATGCGCGTGTGCGGAAGATCGTATCTCACAACGCCAGGTGGCTCATGCGGAACCCTTCTTTCCCTTCGGCTTTTCTCGTGTCTCGTCTCGGTGCTACGCGACTGAGAGAGCGAGCGGGACGCCGGCAAGAAGAGGGAGCGAGAGAGGCGAGATGAAGGGTAGAAAGAAAAAGGCCGCGGCCGAGGTCCGAGCGTTGGACGAGGGCTACGCCCGATGGAAGGCCAATATCCCTTTGCTCTACGACTGGTTTACCAACCACAGCCTCGCGTGGCCTTCTCGGTGCTGTGGGTACTCCATCTTTCTCCCCGCTCTCTCCCCTTTCTGTCTCCTCTTTCTCTGTTTCTCGGTCCGTCTAGGGTTTGGTTCGGATGACGGAGGGTTTCGGGGGTTCAGGGTTTTGGTTCTTGTTATGTTTCTTGTCTTTCTATTGCATTCTCTGTGGAAATCGTCGGTTCTTGCTCGGCTAGGGTTTTGATCGACTGCCGGAGGGTTTTAGCTTCTAGGGCTTACATTCTTGGTTTCCTTTTTTAATTTCATGATTGTTCTTCTTGATGGTGACTAAACGACTGTTTGTCTTGATACGTGTCTTGATGTGATTTTTTCTTAAGAAAAGATTTGACATGCGTTTTTTTTAAAAAAATCAAGAAAAAGAAAGCGATACGCTGTTGGCACCAAGAAGAGGATCTTTAGTTCTTGATGCCAGCTGATTGAGATCAGGTAACTTAGACCAAGTTTTGTTTTTAACTTTTTTATCTTTTTTTGCCTCCCTAATTTCATTTGCATGTTGAGAATAAGTCGAGTGAAACGTGGTCAAGAAAAGGAAAGCAAAATTTCCTGATGATGATGAGGGTGGAAAAGGATGTGGGTAGGAAATAAAGGTTTGGAAATGGATTTGAAAGATACAAGTGGTCAATATTATTTGATAGTTCAAATTTTAGGTTCTTTTTAGCTTCACACTCCTCGTGTGATACAGCTATTGCGGTAATAATTTTTCCAACTCCAGTGCATTGCATTATAATAGGCATATCTTTGGAAATGTAGTCTTGAAATTGATTTTGAAATGAGCTTTCTAAATCTCAAATGTAAAATCCAACAATTGCATTGCATGGAGACAAGACTGTTGACGATTTCGGGAGTTTCAAAAAACTCCCCCGTGACCCTTCCTCCTTATGCATGCCCCGCATGTGGGCAGCCATTTGGCCATTCCACTTTTTTTTTTATTTCTGTTAAATTTTGTTGAATGGCTTTTCGGTTTTGATGATTTCAAAAAGCCATTTTTTATTTAATTTTGTTTTAATGCCTTAACGGCTAATAGAGGGTATTTTTGGAATTTTTTTGAAGTTTTAAATCTATAAATAAAGCAATATCCCAGCCATACAACCTATCCAAAAACTCCCTCACATTTTTTTCTCCTGTTCTCTCTCTAACCTCTTAAATATTCTCTCATTCCGTTTCTTAAATTTGTTTAGATATTTTTTGTATTTTGGACTGAAGATAGACTTGATCGGTGCTTGTTCGAGATCGTGTCACCGGCAAATATTGGAGTGTTAGCTTTCAGGTTGTACCTTGAAAGAGAGTGAGAGGTCTAGTTATTTTTTACACGAGAAGAGGGCCGAATTTTCTTTAGGGTAGTGATTTCATCCGTCTCTCAAACAAGGATTCCAAATCTTTATTTTATTTTCTAAATTCTATTTTTTAAATTATTTGTCATACCAAAATATTCTATTATACACACACCACAAAAAATTAATTTTTAAACATTTTCAAAATTTATGAATGGATATATTTTTTTTGTATAATATAAATAACAATCTAAAGGAGATTTGGATTGTTTTGTAATGCAAGCATATATATTATTTATTTTAGTACATTTATACATTGATTGTTTATATACATTAACTGCATATATAATTATATTTATAAGTATTATTTTAAAGTTTTTAAAAATTAGAGTAATATTTATTTATTTATTTTTTATAACTATTATAGTTTGTTTAGTTATAAATTATTTGTGTGAAAAATTAATTGAAAATTTTCTCAAACTTGTATTGCAACATGTCAAATTAAATTAAAAAATAATGCAAATAAATTAATTAAAGCTTTAAGATTTTGAGACAAATAAATTAATAAAAATCTTAATAAATTACAGGTCCAAAATCCTACAAACCAGAGTCCCAAATGCCCAATCTAGACTTTTAAATTGAATGTAACAAATTTTTTTATTAATAAAGCTGAGAATTAAGTTTATTTTATGAATGAATCTAAATAAAATCTGTGGCATGATAGGTTGGATCATGTATATTTAGAAAAAGTTAAATATATGATGGAGTTAAAACTAATTATCAAATCAAATTTAGATACACTTTAGTATAAAATATGTGTTGAATCTAAACAACCAAGAAAATCGTTCAAATCGATTAAAAGAAATTCTTCAATTTTGGAATTGATACATAGTAATGTATGTGACTTTAGCAAGATAGGTACATAGTAATCTTTATATATGACTTTTCCGGATACTGTTATTGTTATCTAATTAAATCTAAGAATGAAATCTTTAATAAGTTTAAAATTTATAAGAGTAGAGTAGAAAATCAACAAAAAAAGAATATTAAGATTCTTAGATCTGATAGATAAATGGAGTATATCTCGAATGAATTTTTTCAGTTCTATTAAGAATATGGTATAATTCATCATGTAACTGCTTCTTACTCTTTACGGTTCAATAGTATAGCTGAGTATAAAAATTGTATCCTCTTAGATATGGTAAACGTTATGTTTATCAATTACAGTTTTCTTGAGAACTTGTGGGGAAGCTCTTCTATCTTCTTGCTTCATCCTAAATAAAATACTTGTTAAGGATAGTTGCAAGGCTCCTTATAAACTTTGGAAAGGGAACGCTCCTAATTTAGATTTTTTCAAAATGTAGGGGTGTCTAGCCAAGGTTAATATCCCTGAATTCAAAAAGAAAAAACTAGGATCTAAGACTATAAATGCTGTATTTATAGGCTATGTCCAAAATAGCAATGCCTATACATTCTTAGTAATAAAATCAAAGATTAGTGATATAGTTGATAACACGATCTTAGAAGCTAGAGATAGATGCTTCTTTTTTTAAGAATATATTTTTTTATAAGACTAGAATTCCTAGTAAGGTAAGTTTTAGATATTTAGAGTCTGAATCAGTATAACCTTAATTTGAACCTAAAATTGAACCTAAATTAAGAAGTTAGAAAAATAGTTGAAAAAGATTTTGAAGAATTTTTTTTTATATTTTTAATAAAGGATGATCCTTCTACGTATGATGAGACGATGTCATCATCAGAATCATCATATTGGAAGAAGCTATAAATTGTAAAGTTCAATCAATCCTAGAAAATAAAGCTTGAGTTTTAACTGATTTATCTCTAGGAAACAAATCTATAGGAATAAAATAGATTTTTAAAAGAAAATTAAAACCAGATGGAACAATAGAAAGATATAAAGCTAGGTTAGTAGTTAAAGGGTTTAGTCAAAAGAAAAATAGATTATTTTAACATATATGCTTCTGTAGCTTGGATAACAATTCTAAAAACTTTAGTCGCTTTAGCTTCAATTCATAAATTAATAATCCATCAAATGAATATAAAAATTACATTCTTAAACGAAAAATTAAAAGAAGAAATCTATATAAATTAACCTCAATGATTTGAAGTAAAAAGACAAGAATATAAGATATTTAAATTAGTTAAATTACTTTATGATTTAAAATAAGCTCCTAGACAATGGCATATTAAGTTTGATAAAATTATCTTAAAAAATAATTTTAAAATAAATAAATATAATAAATATATATCATAAAAGATAAAATACAAACTTTATTATATTATATTTTATTATTTGGAATATTAATGAAAGTAATTCAAGAAACTAAAAGCTGTCTATCAAATAATTTTGATATGAAAGACTTAGGAGAAGCCAATATAATTTTAGGAATGAAGCTTAACAGAGTTGATAGTAGAATAGCAAGCAATAAGCCTAGTACATTCAATAGAGAAAATGTTTAAAAAATTTGGATACTTTGATCTAAAATTTTTATCCATACCTTTTGATCACAATGCTTACATGATTAAAAATTTAGGAGTACTTGTCAAACAATTAGAATATTTCTAGAGGATACAATCCCTATTATATATTTCAAATAGAATCCGTCCAGATATAGCTGATGCAGTAGCTAAACTGAGTAGGTATACCAGTAATCCTAGTGAGAAATATTGAAAAGCTCTAAAAAGAATTTTTAGATATCTTAAAGGAACCTTAGATTACTTTTTAATATATTTAGGTTATCCCTAAGTACTTAAAAATTATTGTAATGCTAATTGGATAACAGATAACTTAGATATTAAGTCCACTGCTAGGTATTTCTTCTTGTTAGGAGGAGCTGCAATATCTTGGATATCTTATAAATAAATAATAATTACTAGAAGCATATTAGAATCTAAGTTGACTGCTCTTGACACTGCATGTAATGAAGTATAGTGACTAAATAATTTAATAAATGATATAGAATTTTTTTCATCAAAATTTTAAAAATTTTATTAAATTATGATTGTAAAGCTATAATTGATCTGTTAAATCAATAGACAATTAATAAAAGATAAATAATCATATCCTGATCAGGTATAAAGCTGTAAGAAATAAAATCAAAAATGAGATATCACTTCAATTTATTAGATCAAAAAATAACTTGGCTGATCTTTTGATCAAAGGTCTTTCAAAGATTATGGTATGTGAGACATCGAGGGGGATTTGATTTAAGTCTATACATTAGTCACTACAATGGACCCTATCGTCATGGCAATCCTATGGTTAAGGTTCAAAAAAAAATGATCGCTAATGTAATGTCTGGAAGCACCGGTTTAAAATCTATCTCCACCCTATCCCTATGGCATGGTGTTCAATTGTGAGGTTAGGTTGAGCATAGCTCTTAATAAATTGAAAGTTCGAAGTCCAGCAAAATGCAATTCCATTGCACGTGCCCTTAAAGAATCTACTTTAGTAAGAATAGTCATGAGGTTGTGACTATAGAATCATGATGAATCCCTAGTAACTCATGAAAATCAAGATAAGCGCATAGCCTAGATAGCACTATCCCACATTATAATCAGTTCGTCTTCATATTGTGTGTATTTTTATATTAAATGTAAGTTCGAACCTAGAAGGTACTTGCATTAAGTATAGTAAAAGTCTAAAAAATTTATTGTTTAAATTATTAAATTTAAATATTTTATTAAGAATTTTTTGAAATTTGTAGGGGATAGACGGCTTCAGGAGTTTTAAAAAACTCCCCCATGATCGTTCCTCTTTATGCATGCCCCGCACGCGGGTAGCTGTTTGGCCGTTCCACTTTTTATTTCTTTTAAATTCTATTGAATGGCTAATTGGTTTTAATGATTTCAAATGGCAATTTTTTTATTTAATTTTGTTTTAATGCCTTAACAGCTAGTGGGGGGTGTTTTTGAGATTTTCTTTGGAATTTTGAGCTTATAAATAGGCCTCTATTCTAGCCATACAACCCATCCAAAAACTCCCTCGCATTTTTTCTCTCTCTAACCTCTTGAACATTCTCTCTCATTCCATTTCTTAAATTTTTTTTGTACTTTGGGTTAGAGACGGACTTGATCGGTGCTCGTTCAAGATCGTGCCTTTGGCAAATATTGGAATGTTGACTTCCGGGTTGTACCTTGGAAGAGAATGAGAAGTCCAGTTGTTCTTTGCACAAAAAGAAGGCTGAATCTCCTTTAGAACAATGATTTCATCTGCCTCGCAGGTCAGGGTTCCAAATCTTTGTTTTATTCTCTAAATTATATTTTTTAAAAATTGTTTGTCACATTTAAATATTCTATTACACATGCATCATGAAGAATTAATTGTTAATATTTTTAAAATTTAGAAATATATTTGTTCATATAATATAAATAATATTAATATGCAAGAAAGATGAAAAAGTTGATGTGAGGTTAGCTTTAGCATCTAGAAATATCAAAGCAGAGATCAGGTAAAATTTACTCTGCTCGAGTAGTTTAACAGCATTATTTTGTTGTTTTTAAGATATGATGGTGTCAAGATTTGGTGTCAAGGAAAGCCAAAAAAAATTATAAGACTATTTCATTCATAATGGTAAGCCTTTTTTTTGTTTGGTGGTGCTACTTCTTTCCTTTTTCTTTTTCACAGTTTATACTATTTGTTCTTTTATTTCTTCTGGAATAAGGTGGGGCCCGTAACGGGAGGAAGCAAAATTCAAGAGTCTACAATGCCTCTACCTCTCTGAACAGGCAAGTTTTCTTCGGTGTTGTTATTATTTTGGTCATAGGAGGATTCCTCCCTTTTCTAAGTCTTTAAACATCCTGATCAATGTAGTTCTCGCTGAAAGGCTTTAGAAAATTGGTTCTGTTATGCTTAAGAATGGTACATAGTATTTTTGCATATGTCTTATCACTGTTCTGTTATGAGTAAAGGTGCTTATTACGTCTCCACTGCCCTTTTCTGATACATTTTGTTAACTTAGCATGATTTCATCATTGTTGGGTTATTCAACTAAAACAAGAAAATGCCTCCCTCAGTACCATGCTTCTTATGCATTAAAAAACTATTATAAATTTACTTTTGTCTACTTTTTTGTACAGAACTCAAGAAGCTGGTATCTGCAGCCAAATGGTATTCTCATTTGTTGGTAAATAAATCCTTCTCAACATCTCCTTGGCACATGACTTCTTGTGACCTTGGTACCAATGCTTTAAAATGATGCTGAGTTTGAAATGACAGCTTTTATGTTATCATTTTATTTCCAGCATCCTCACTACCTAAATCAGGAGATGGCAACTAATCAATTATAATGTTATGCAGCATACCTACTTGAATTGTACTTGTTCCATTCAGAAGATTATATGCATTGGACATGTGGATTTTTCCTTGCTTCAGTGCCTTTTGCTTAACTAAATAGGATCTGTAAGTTGAAGCTCTAAAGAAATATTCTCACTTTAATAATGCACACCTGGTATCACCTAGTTCTAATGCAAAGCATATGAATAATTAAGAGTTTGTTGTCATTGATGCCTAATGCATTAACCAGTGTTTCCTATCTGTATCATTTTTTGCTGCATTTGCTAGGGGCAGGCACTTCCTTTCTTAGCTACGAACTAGGTTCTTCAAGCCCAATTTTCAGTTGAACACTCTGGTTGCTTCAATATTTTTTTCTTGTCATATAGTTTCTTGGAAATTCATTTTTATTTTTTATTTAACAAAGTCCATGACTACCATGGAATAAGTGGATATCACTATTTAAATGGCAATCACAGTTCTTTGTTTCGGATGTGTCCCATGTGCATCTACTTCTATAGTTTTTCAGGAGCAGTATCTTTTTTACTGAGCAAAGTCCACAACTACCATTGAATAAATGGATATTGCTATTAAACAACAACCGGAGCTATTTGTTTCAGATGTTTCCTAGGTGTGTCTACTTCTATATTTTTTCAGGAGCAGTTTCTTTCTAAGTCCATGACTACCATAGGATAAGTGGATATTCACTATTAAGCAACAACCAGAGCTAATTGTTTTGGATGCATCCTAGGTGCTTCTGCTTCTATAGTTTTTGGGAGCATTGTTTCCTTGCTGCTGAAGCCATTCCTAATTACTTAGTTAAATGTCCACATGGAGTTTCACATAATTTGGGCAACTGAGGCGAGCTTTTTAGAGTTCTAAGTTCATTTTTTCCTAATTGGAATGTGTTTGATATAATAACTTACTAAAGAATGATAGCTTGTCTAAATAAAGTTGTGTCAGTGAAACACAATCAGGTGGTGTAAACTGATGTTGTTTGCAAGAACCAGATAACTAAAGCAATCGATAATACATTATAATTATGAGCGCAAACAGCAATTGGAGTGATGGAAACAGCAATGTGCAGGCAAGAAGAACTTGCATGCGGAGGTCTATAGATGATCAAATTTGGAGATTGCTCAAGAAGTAGGAGGTAAACATAGTGGAAAGACCACTCTGACAAAGGAGGTGATCCATCCATGAAACTTAATAGGCGAAACTGCCTGAAGGTGCGATGAGAAAGAATTAATTGATCAAATGAGCATCTATGTGAATGTCACAGATTGGCTTGTTGGTGGGCGCAAACAAACTAAAACTGATGGAAACGGGATACAAACAGGTCACTTGGCAAAGAGGTGAGAAATGATCTGCTTAAACAATGTTATTTAGAATAGGTCATAGATAAGTACTGTTGTGGTAGTTCTTAAAGAAAATGAAGGTCTCTTTCATGGCAAATTAGTTTATAACAAGTCATTTGTGAAAATGAAAAAACCCACATCACCTCAAGTTCTAGATTGCTTTTTGGCTTCTCCTAAATATCGTAGATGCTGTCTTGCGTATGCAGAAACAGACATGTATATTTACATATGATATATGCAATGTCTATATGTATGTGTGGATACATACATATTGACATACATCATATGCATGCATGTGCCTATACATCTGCATGTGCATGTGTTTTGCCTTCTGAGGCAGATATCTGATCTAGGCAACAGTGAGGAAAGTGTTTGGATGGAAATATCTGGAATTGAGATTTTGCTGATAATTTTCAAATATCTTTCTTTGATGAAGCATATGATGAATCCGTATTGGTATTGTTCTTTGATAAATTAATATAAAGAAATCTTATGTTGTTTTGGACAGAGTTTCTTGGTTAGCTTACTTACCATCTCACTCTTTGTTCCAATTGATATTTTCTTTTATTACATGTGATAATGCCAAATTCATCCCCCCCAAAAAAAAAAACACACATTTTTTCAAAACTTTGTGAATGTGCTTAATATCTATCATACTTGCATTTAGATGTTTGGCTAAAGCTACATATGAGATAGCTTGGTGACTTTTTATCAACAAAGTTTTATAACTTCTTATGTATAAATTTTCCAGACTGATGGTACTTCTCAAAACACTCTTGTAGTATCCAATTGTTTAGTTGTAAAACCACTAAGTTGCAGCAGCGGAGTACATATCAAAGGTTGTGCTGTCATGAGTTTAGGTTATGCTATTCTCTACGTTTGATTGGTGAGCTAGGTAGCTGGAAGGATCTCATGCCTGTTTAATTTTTTGAGCTTGCACTGTTGTGTGCAATGCAACTAGCTGTATATTGGTTATGCTATATCTGAACTCTTTTGCTTATTAATATTTATTGATCTTGGAGAGAGTGTCCAATCACATCCCACTTGTAAAATTGGAATTTTGCATAGCACCTTCATTGCTTTTGTAACTGTTCTTTCAAATAATGACTTTTTTTATTCCTTTCCTTTTTTTTGGCATAAGATAAGAAGCGAGTTTTTGCATTTGCTATTAATCATATTTTAAAAATAAGTTCTGCTTTTGATAATCATGATTTTGAAACATGATGCCTTTTTGAAATGCTAGAATGAGTGGATTTGTGATAATTCAATCTGCAATTTTGTTGTTAACAGTTTTATTAAATTAGGTGGATTTTGCAGGACTTTGAAACATCCACTTTGAACCAAATGTATATCCCTTGGGACTAAACCTGGAAACTTTCTTTATAAAATATTTAATAATCAAATTTGTGATTATGTTGTTCATTAACTTTTAATCAACAAGGTAAATCCATTTATATGTTTTTAGCTTTCAAGATGAAGGTACAGCTGATAAAGGGTAAACGAAGTCTTGGAGATGCTAGGTTCTAAGAAAACGCTTTCATGGAGTTGGATGCTTGGGTATGATTCCCTGTGATCTCCCATGCATGGATGTTTATATCCAGAGGGATGCGTTGAATGGGTCAGGGCCATCAGGCATCAACGAAATGGTGGGGTTGTGAACTCTAAGGCCTCACAAATCACAAATTCTCTCTTTTTCCCTGCTGCAAGTTGATGGATGCAAGTTATGTCTTTCATTGCCTTAAACTACTACTGAAACTTTTGATTGAGCAGGTATGCATTCTGGATGTGCAACTTATCATGTTTATCATGCAAAGCATGTGCAAGCTACTTTTCTAACTATTAGCAGTACAGGTAATTTTGATTTTACTTTCGTGCATTGATTTTTTAGATACTGATACACCACATCATGCTTGCACAAATATACTTTATGATTTACCTGTTTGCATTTGCTATTCCGGTAATCTTATATATTCCTGGCATGAACTCTGGCCAGTTACTAGAATAATGCAGTCTGTCAACCCTAAAGATATCTTTGGAGTTTTATCTTAAATAGTCTAGTTGTACGATCCAAGTACAATGTGTTAGATCATAGTTGCATAACAATGTACTCTACACTGGTTGCAGTTCAATGAAGAGCGGCATTCCCCCTTCATGAAAAGTTCAAAACAATTATACATCCAGGGGAGGTATGGCATAAATGTCTGCAAACTTTTTTTTATCTGTTGTCTAGTTAGTCTTTACGTAATATCTTCTGCCTGCACCGAATCGCAATTAGAAATTAATATTAGAAGTTTTAAATCAAATAAGTGTTGTTGTAATTGTACCGGAACCATGATCAGTTAGCTTACGTGGAAATATGAGCTTATTTTGTTTAGTCTTCCCAGACAGTGGCGAACTACTTACTGGATGAAATACAATTTATTCATTGGCCTAAACACCTTAAGCAAACCATAGTCAGGTGTTAAATTGTTGCCTTTCTCTTGGGTAGTAAGGTGAGATGGATTTTTGACTGCTTAGGATGTTTATAGGTGCTTTGCCTTTTATCTTTAGGGATTCCTATACACAATTTGGCTGCCAATATTATCAGATGTGTAGAGAGTATAAATATTTCATGCATTACTGATGCCAGATATTTTGCAGGTGAACAGAATAAGGGAACTCCCTCAAAATAATAACATAATTGTGACACATATTGATGGCCCTGATGTATACCTTTTGAATTATATTACTAGGTATCACATTATTTATTTTGTCAATGAGACAATATTTGAGCCATCATAAGTAATCTTTAAAGGCTTGTTGCAGGGTGCTTATTTGGGATGTTAAAGCAGAGCCTGATCGTCACGTTGCTTGCAATGCTGTAGAATCTTGTCCAGATTTGGTTTGTTATTTATACTGATATCTTTACCTTTTTGTTCTCCTCTCTCTCTCTCTCATGTGCGTGCATGCGTGTGTGTGTGTGTGTGTGTGTGTGTGTGTGTGTGTGTGTGTTGGTTTGTGGGCGTGAGGGGGGGGGGGCGCTGATGCTTGTTTATCTACTTATAAGTACCATAAGCTTTGGTCTGAGTGGAAACATTCTGAAAGAATGATTCATAGTTCGATTTATTCTCTAATTGGCTGCACATGCTTGCAATTCATTAGCTAGTTTTCATCTTGCAGATATTGATAGGGCATCGAGATAATGCAGGATATTCTCTTTCCATGTGCACTTTAGAGCCCATTGTACGTTCAAGAGGTTGGAGCACATCCATTCAATAGTTCTATAATTTCTTGTGCAGTTTATTTGTTATGTAAATTATCTTCACTTCATTACTTTTGATACTTGCATAAGAACTAATTCATGGTGGAGAATAAGGATCACTGAACCGTGCTGAATTGGCTGGTTTGGCCCGTACCGAACCGGACCGATGCCAAACCGGCACGTTTTGGCTATAAATAATGGTTCTACCCCTTTATAAATATAAAAAAATAGGAATCGGTCTTGAACCGGCTCGAACCGTGACAAACCGGTTAGTTCGGCTGGTTCGGGATTGGTTCAGTTAGGTTTTTTTTTTTTTTTGGTTGTTAGTTGGAAGGGGGAAGATAATTTTTTCTCAATTCACCTAGACCGGTACCCATACCGGTACAATACAGTACGGTACCGTACCATACCAATTGCTAACCGGTATGGGTCCCGGTTCTGGTTCAGCTATCCTTGGAGGAGATTTTTATCATTCCATGAATTAATTTTCCTTTCTTGCGAACTCAAATGTTGATGGATGAACTTAGAACATTCATTAAGATTGATGTCCTTAATTTTTTAACCTGTCAATGTTAGTTTGGAAGTTCAAAGAGTTGTGAAGTGATTGGGCTTAATCTTCTACAGAACCATAAACTTTTGATATGATTTAATCATACACCATAGTAATGGGAGACAATGATGACGTGGAGATGGATGTGAAGCTATGGAATTCCAAATCTAACTTTATGCTTCTGTAAAGCAAATTTCAGCAGCTTGTATATTGACAAAAGAGAAATGAGTGCAATCATGGTTTAAGTTTTTTTTTCTTTTTTGGTCCACAAATGATCTAAAATTGGGGTTAGTTATGGAGTTTCAGCTGAAACTAACTTATGGGCCAATGTGCCTATGTAAGCTGTTTATTTTAGTTTTGTCTGTCATTTATTTATTTCTTTAAATGTTGAAAAATATTTCTATATATTGAATTAGACTTTATGAGTTATAAGAAGTTCAAGATGCACTGCAATGTTAGTCAAAAGAGAATATCTTTTAGTGTAAGTTTGGCAATTCTAGAACTTGAAAGTCATTTCCATTTAGGTTGTCATATGTATCATTGTGGGTGTTATATAAATAATATGTTATATTCTATGTAGTTTTTGAAACTTAGTAGTTAAGGATCTTGGTTGTTTTAGTGCAAAACTTCTAAACCAATAAAAGTGATGAATGTTTGATGATGTAATATTGTTTACCTAATGTTATTTTTCTTTATTGTGATGGGTTTTTTAGTCTTCTTATTTTTCAATAGCTTTTTAACCAAGTGCATGGAAATTGAAGTTGAAGTGGCTAGAAGTATTGAAACTAAGGTTTGCAATCTCGATATCGAGTATATTGTATCAGTAGGTTACCGGTTTAGTGCTGTATGGTTGCAGTATGGTATACATAGCTTACTGAGATCACTCCAAACTTTTTTTTTTCTCACTTTTTATCATGGTATTGTCTGAAATAGGGCAGTATAGATCGGTATGGTACAGTGCATACCTAGGTTTCAGGAGGTACAGAATGGCATGGGATGGTTCTACTCAATTTGGACTTGCATGGACTGGTTCAATTCATATGCTGAACAGAACCTCGAAACCATACTAATACTAGTGTGGTACAGCATAGTTGGTACAGGTCGATACAGTAGACATTGGTTGAACTGGAACTCCTTGGGTCTGGGGCAAACCAAAACCATGTTTTTGAATCTTAGTGTGATACATGGCTGAATGGTAATTGGTACAGAGTGATATTGGGGATCTTATAAGATAAAGTATGGGGTATGGAACTAGTTCCTGGCTGAAATTATATAAAAATAATAATTAAAAAAATTAGTAATTCTTGTTCTGTTTATATGTTGTAATATATCACAGTCAGTATTTTATGCTAATTTTTATTGTATTAATTCTATTGCTCAGGAAACTTAATTAGTAATAGATATGAGAAACATGGAATTCGTTGTATTATTCCAAGTCAATTTTTTCCTATGCTAGATAATGTTATGCTAATTTTTATTCTATTAATTCTATTGCTCGAGAAACTTAATTAGCAATAGATATGAGAAACATAGAATTCGTTGTATTATTCCAAGTCAGTTTTTTTCCTTTCTAGGACCATATCCTATTTTGTATTCTATGTAGTAAGAGAGTGAACCTCGGTGCAATGGTAAGGTTGCTCCATTCTGATTCTGACTTGAACGTCATCATTTCGAAACACGGAAACAACCTCTCTGCAAGCAGGGGTAAGCCTGCCTTCATTTAACCCTACAATGGCAGGAACCTTGTACTGTGGGCCTTTTATTGTACTGAGCTCTCTGATTACTTGCTTCCTTGGTCCTGAAGATTCCTCATCTTTTTGGTTCTTCAGACCAAATCTGAGCTTCTCTTCTTTGCTCCAAATAATTTCCATCTTTTCCAAATAGAAAAGATGTATGGCTAGCCATTGCAAGCATCATGTGTTTGTGAAGCTATTAATTGCAAGCAAGGTCTATTACATGGCACCTAGGTAAAACACATGATGCTTGTGATGCTATTTAGGTGTATGTCTAGCCGTTGAACCTTCCAATTATATCAGCGGGAAATTTAAGTTGTCCACTAGCCATTGCAAGAATCTTTATGTCCATAATTGATATCTGCTTGTTTTAACATTTAAAACTGCCTGCACCTTGGGAAGTATCAAAAAGAAACAGAAGGGGCTTATATGCCATGTGACCTCTCCAAAGCTTTTGATGAGCAAGTAGATATTTAATTTTTCATTGCATCTTTTCCTGCCACAGGATTTTCAATTGCTTGCAACTAGCATCCATTTTATTTTATGTTTACCTTCGGTGCTCTATTTTTCAAATTTCCAAACTTAATGGCCATATGATAGATTTACATTTAGGTATTTCTAATTCATCAAGGAAGAAGGGAGTACTGCCACTTCTCAGCGTTGGAGAATGCGAATCAATCAACAAATGTTGTTGGGACCTTGAATGCTCCTATTTATATTGTGACAGCATATGCTAATAACTTTAAAGAGCAGCTGTAGTGTACAATCTGCAGAATTACTTTTGGGATCCTTCTGATTTCTGGTGTTGGAGCACTTGTTGAGGATAGGGAAGTTACTAAGGGTATTTCATCTCCTAGAAAAATGCTTGGCCGCATCACTGTCTATATTGTTTTATTAGATTTTCAAGTGGACAGAACGTTGTCTCTTGCTGTGGCATAATTTATGCAGGGCTTGGCTTATGCAAAGAGGTGCAGCTGAGCATGATATTTGACAATGTAAAAGGTGCTGAGGAGTGAGGAGGCTAAAGCTAAAATTAGAGGCAACTGTTCATTATCTTAATGATCCCAGGGTTAAGGTGAATTCATTAATTAAGCTAAATTATGCAATGAAAATTCCTTTTGTTCATTCCACATTCCATATGAACCAATGCATTCATTCTGAAAATAGGCTGCACACTTGAGACCATTTGTGATCATCTTGATTTTAATCATCTTTTTTGGTGAATAGAATATTGAATTTGCCATTGGCCTTGTATGTCTGTTTTTAGTTATGGAATGTGTCACGTTACCCCATTTGAAAATCTACAACTCTGCAAGTTACATTCTAGTTATTACTGTCCAAGTTAATTCAATGCTAGAGGTCTCTTTGAGATCTTCAAATGCTTACTCCATGTGTTGCTTCACAGTTATAAAAACTTGCTTATTTTGTGGTGACACCTGCTAATCCATCTCAAGAGAATCAGCGTAATCATATTCCTTATACATGGACTCCAATCTTGTCTTTTTTCTATTTAAACACCTAGCCCTTGAATCGATGATTTAGGAAAGTTTAATGATGTTTCCTATAAATGTGAAGTAATTCAATTGCCTTGATTTCCCATTTTCTTCTATTTTTGTTGCTTGGGCTGCAGAGACCGCTGAACTATAAGATTTACATGATCATGCACTTCTTGACCATTTTTTGAGTTTTGTTTACCTACAAATATTTGACTACAATGCTCGCAAGCATGATGACAAGGTTCTAATGCTGCTTTTGGATGTTGTATTGATCAAATACCAAGTTAGTATGTATTGATATGATGCAATAATAACACAATACGTTGCATCATACTTGTCAAAACTGGTACTCTTGCATATTCTTGTTTTTCTTTCATTTTTTTCGTAGGTTTTAATATTGTTTTGCATCTTTAATAATATTATGGTTCTAGGTACTTTATACAGCCTACTTCAGTTTACCTATTTTTGTGTTGATCTTTAATTCCACAGAATGCAGAAAAAATGCATATTTGCATGTGCTCGTGTGGTATAAAACTAATGTTGCAGATCTAGATTTCAAATCGATGCTTGTCTGTTAGGTCAAGCTCTTAATAATGCATGATGACCAATGATTATTGTCATTCATGAGATCAGGACCTGATGAGTTTATTTTCTAGTTCAGCCTCTTTAGGCATGTCTTTAGCTTTTTTTTAAAAGGAGTCATCTTTCCTTTTCCATTGCTTCAATTAAATAGCTGATATTTAAATCAAGAATTCAAATTTTGAGGTACAGGGACATATTGATGGTTGGCTGGTATGATATGTGCTGTATCATATTAGTGTACCAGAAAAGGTGCCATATATGATACAGTTTGGTATCTGATTGGTTATCTGAGGACAGTTAGTTCGTTGCAATGTTCAGCTAGTCAATGAGTTGGGTCTGTTGCATTGAAACTACCTCTCAGGTGCATCCATTATGATGTGTGTTTTGGACATGGGCCTTGGCATAAGATAATCAGAATTCTGTGGCTCGTAAAATTTCTTCTCTTTTGTTTCAGTGCTTTAGCTCTCCTTCTCTGGGATAACTATGCTAGTAAGAACCATTGCACAGGAAGCTGGTTTTCATTTCTCCTCATGCAGTGATAGCAGAGTTTGAATTGTTGGTGGGTGTGGGAGCTAGCACATGAGATCTGTACACTTTTGCAAAGAAACAGTTGTCGAGTTTACTTTTAATTGACAAAGCGGATGCAATAGAGGGCGGGCCTTGGCACAATGGTAAGGTGACTCTACCGTGACCTAGGTGTCATGATTTCAAAACATAGGAATAGCCTCTTTATACATAGGATAAGGGTACATACATCCAAACCTCCCTAATTCCTGGGGTGACAGGGAGCTTTGTGCATTGAGATGTCTATTTTTTATTAAATTGATGCAATAGGTGGTACTAAGGATTCAAGTCCCAATAGAACATTTCGCAGGATACCAGGATTTGTGTCAGGATATGACTATCCAACCATCATCTTTACATCCTGATCAAGATACTGAGACACTCCCAATCCCAGGTGTCGAGATGAGGTGGGAGGATGGTGCATCCCATTTCATGGAAAAACTATGATAGTCCTGTCTCATAGAATATAAAATTTTGGATGGTACACATAATTTAATTTATATATGAAGATGATTTAAGCAAAGCAAGGGAATTACTCCGTAGTTTTGCAAAGTATTTTTTATATAAATTTCCACAAAATATCCAACATGGTACTGGTGAGACAAAAGCTATTTGACTGACATTTCATTAATTGTGCCCAGATCTTGAGGGACGAAAACATGTGTGAAAACCCACATCAATTTATTCAACAAGAAAAAACTCATTGGGAAAGGTAATTAAATCCTTTTGTTCTCAAGACTGCTGAATGTTTGTATTTATATGATGTTCAGTTTTATTGCACTATTATGGTGTGTTAGATTAAATCAATTTGCTCAACAAAAATGTTTCTTTGTCCAAGACCTGTACTATTACATGTACGACCCACTGAACAAAGGCCCCACTTCCAGTGCTACAACAACTGTTTCTGTGCAACTAACCATTGTAAAGCTATCGAGGGATCTCAGAAAGAACTAGGAATGTCAATGAGGATTTTTTTCCGGAGATTAAATCACTTCAGGCCAGATTCATTTTTCTAGTAGGCGAGCAACTCTGATGTATTCTTTAACAGCATAAAATTATCGTGGGTAGCAATTGGAGCATTGCTGTAAACATCAAGCCATGGTGAAGCTTTTTTAGCAAAACAAAGGTTTCGCAAGGTTCAGTCAAGTATGGTACACTCGAGCTGCATAAATAGAATGCAACTAGTCATTTGTACCGTCTGACATTACACAGTTTGGCAAAACATGTTAAATTTAAAATTTCAAATTGTATCGAAGAATATATGGTGAGTTTAAGGAATTTTTTTCTATAAAGTTTTTTTTTTTTTTTTCCTTCTTGTTGTTGTCAATGTTAGTGTTCCGGACGGACCATCGTGGATATGCATGTGTAGGAAACTGCAAGCTTACATGATCGGTTAAACTAGCGCTCATGTCTAATCAGACAATTAAGGCATCCACCAGCAATTTGTCCACATTCTTATTGTGAACCAATTTGCATGGGAGGAACTGGCTTTGTAAACTTTAAGTTAAAAAGAGAAAAAATAACCGTCAAATTATGATAAAAGTAGAGCATTCACTGTGATACATATGAGTTAATAGAAAATCAAATTGGCTCTATGTTGACAGTTTAAATTTTTGATAAAATTAGCTTATGGGTCTACCACCTTCGAAGAGAGATGAATATGAAATGGTAAATAAAATCATCTGGCGTTCTTACAAAAGGCCAGCTTTTATGGATGGATGGTATACTCCCTTGTGAACGTGACAAAGTCCACCAGACCCTCCCAAGCTGTCCACGATAAACTGTATGTTCTCCAACATTATGTTTCTATTGAATCATATCCAATTATAATTTTTTTTTTTTTTTAAAAAAAAGTAACTGAAAAACTTTCTAGAGTTTTTCAATGAATCATTTAGCATCAAGCTTCAGGATGCAATTCAGCAGCACCTGGAATCAATTTCGCTGCAAAAAAATGCATTTGGGGCGAGCCATGGGGTAACAAGAAAACGACCATGTATTGGACTACGCAGTGTGGCTGCTCACTTATCTTCTACCAATGTAGGACAATCTGGATGATGGAAGAAGGGGTGCTTCTTCATCCACCACAATTGACTCTAAAGCAGCAGCACCAGCTTTGTTTCCCACATTGTTGCTGTTGTTACCATCATCAGTATATATATCCGATGACTTCTTCTCCAACTTCCACTCCTGCAGAGGGTTGGAAGCCATGAAATGCGATGCAAGCATTAGAAGGCGTGCAATATTTTCTTAATCAACAAGACTAGTCCATACACTGTAGACAGTTGGAAGCCATGATTGCGATGCAAGCATTAGAAGACACGCAATATTTTCTTAATCAATAAGACTAGTCCATACACTGTAGACAGTTGGAAGCCATCAAACCCAATTCAAGCATTAGAAGACATGCAATATTTTCTTAATCAACAAGAATTGTTGTAGTCGGGATCCATCACAGTTTCTGAATATTCTGTCAAAAACTCTTAATTTTCTAGTTCCAAATGAATTTAGATGATCAATTCATAAGCAACCAAACTTTATTGGTTACATTAGTTCAAAAGCATGCAACAATAGGGTGTCCTGCCAAGAACCATTTGTTCTTGAAAGTGTATACATGAAGAAAGAAGCAGTCGAAGTTCGAAAGAACAATATTTAACTCAATGGCAACTCGTAAGCCTAGCTGATTGATAATTATCAATATGATATTCTGTTCTACAAAGCAGAACAAGAGTCGATTCCTTAAAATGTTAAGTACCATGAATCCCACACCCCCACACCCCAAAAATAAAAAGGGTTCTTGGTGTATTGCTACTCATCATATTTCATGCAGGTATGAATACTTTCATGATGTACCAAATTATGTTTTCACTCTTCATTTTATTTATGCTTTGAGATGACACCCACTCCCTATATCAAAACTAACCATCGAACCCCTTCATCTGATGCAACACTAAAAAGAATTGAATAGAATCAACAGCCATGTATAATTTGAACGGTTAACACAATTTTAGTAGATTAATTAGGAACTAGAAGGTGTTCAGCATAGATTTTTAAATGACAGCAAGCAATACACAGGCACCAAGATAATAACGAGACAATCTCTGATATCATATAGCTGGTAAGTTTTTTAACTGCTTAATGGTACGCTTCTTTTATAATATTTACCCTAAAGGCAAAAACACTATATATGATCAAGATATCGGGCAATCAATGCAGTGGGGGCACAAAGAATGAGACTTGCCTAAATAAGCACGTTTAAGGTATAGATTTGATAAAGGTAAGAGAACAATAGTGTACCAAGTAATGGATGGCCTGTTATTGGAATCAAACACTTCTACAACAAAAAGATTTAGAGAAGGCCTTCACAGAAAGAAGGCCTTGGACTGTGTTGAATGATCAGGAAACAGTGCTTACAATGCAATTTAGTTAGCTACCACTTGGACACGATTTTTGGAAACAATGTAATCAGGACAAGGCTTTCCTTTCTTCATTATCTTTCTAGGCAAACAATTAATGACTTCCTTTAGTTATTTTGTTTATATGTTGTTTGTGCTGCTTTCTGGTCAAACAACTACAAAAGAAGCAAATGGTAAATAACCAAATTAAGCAAATAGTGGACAGGATCAATAAAAATCTTATAAAATCCATGGAGAGAAAAATATGAACCTTCGTGATTTTACTAATGGATAATATTTGCAGAAAATTATGATAATCATGCACATATAGGGACAATATAATCGTCAACCAAAAGATTCTTTTATAAAAATTTGAAATACTAGTAAAGCACCTGTTAACAGCACTTGGATAGAGACTAGAAAGGGTCTCAGTTAAGAGGAGATTTAAGACCAATGACTAGAACAAAGCTGGTTAGATTTATAAATTCATTTTTATGTTATAAATGGTTAAAGCACATACAACACCAAAAAATATTTTCTTAAAATGTTTCACTGACAATCTAAAGCATTTTAATGAAATTTTGTTTTTATTCCCACTGGCTTTAATATATAAGGAAAAAATCCCAATGATCAACCATATATCTGAGGACATAACACTTACAAGCATATTAAACTGGAATATTACAATGAGATTTGGTGACCACACTATCTCACAAGATTGTTGTCAGATAGAAAAATGTGAAACTTTCACACAATCAAAACAAAATGAATGCAAAGAAAAAGAGATTGGGTGCACCCACAATACTAAAGATATGATCGAAAATCACATACACTGGTCCAAGCCTTAATTTCAAGCAAGACTTAAATCTCCAAATGAGTGTGAATACATCTAAGAAAATTAGAAAGTAAAATATCTCTAAAATGATCTAGGGCCTCCCTCATATCGGTCCACAAAAGATTGCCTGAGTGCTTCGCAACGTAGATGGCTATCTAATCGGCGACAGAATTTGCATCACGATAGACATGCCAAAAAATAATAGTACAACCCCTCAAGATAGGGACAATATCATAGAGGAGAGGGTGCATAGCCTCCCCCTGCATACTACCCTGGATTCAAGTAACCATAGTGGTAGAATCACCCTCGATAATACGATGGTCAACTTGCAAAATCCTCCGGGCAAGAGAGTTTCCTGTCCAAGCACCACGCAGCTTTGCAACAAAGAATCGTTGGCTCATAGAAATGACTCCTTCCAGGCACCATCAATCCCAGACAAGTGTCACATAACAAAACCAACACTGCCTCTACTACATCTGACATTGCCATCGAAGTTGCCTTGATATACCGCAGAGGTGGAGCCAAGATATAAACACCAGCTGGGTCACTACAAGAGCAAGGTGAGGATCCCAAGTCTTCACGGGCCTTGAGATCACCTCAACAATCTTCATAGTATGTATGCAGGCATACTCCAAAATAATCTTAGTGGAGCATCTCTTAGACTCAAAGACGAGGCTATATTCCGAGATAACCATATGTAATAAGCAATAAATGCAGCATGGATTCCTCCTCCCCTGGTCCACTATCCAGCAGCACTGCCTCAGAAAATCAAGAAAGGCCTGCACAAGATCATCATGCTGGCCGATCAAACCCTGAAGTCCTGCAAGATGCCACACCTATCTGGCCTGTTGACACATGAAGAGGACGTGCTCTAAGGTTTTCTCTTCATATCCACAAGAAGGGCAGGTCAACTGAAGGTGCATCCCTCTGCCGCTATCCCTCTGTCGCTAAGGATTTGGTCGACAACCTTCTCCAAGCAATCTTGTAGAAGAAGATATGGTCAATAAAGGTTTGTCGTCACAACTCTCGAAGTGCAAGATGATCTCTATACCCTAACATCCTGATTCGTGTGAAAGGAGAGTACTATAGTCATGACACGCTCACCCAGCATCTCCAAAAGCCCGAGTAACTGCCACTGGGTCTCAATCTCTGCTCTGGGGCTAGAACAAATCAAAAACCCTCCTAACATCAAATACCTCAGCACTAATGAGGGTCAGCCACCGGCTCAGGGATAAGTTAGCCATCCACAGATCAAGCAAAAGGTTGGTTGACTGTCCATCTCCTAAGATCCATCCAGTCTGAAAGGTTACCTCCAAAATACGAGCACAAATCTCATGCCACAAGGTAGAGCTATCTCGGTCAGCACGAAACTGGTCCGCAGTAGACCACACTCCATACCTGGCCTTCATCATCAAGATCCACAGCTCTGCATGTTGAGCAATCATGACATCCCTCATGATCAAAGACTGAATGCCAAGACCCCCATCCCTTAGGGATTGGCAAACCACATCCTAAGATAAGATGTGTAAGCCACCTCCAAACCGAGAACTCCACAAGAATCTCCAAAAATGCTAATTCAAGTCTGATAACCAAAATTTTGAACAAGATGGTATTGCAAGAAGATAGACAAAGCTCGAGATTGACCTTACCAAACCCTACCTATCATGGATAGAGCTCGGGCATGCCATCCCTCCAGGCAGTCCTGCATCACCCTCCACGCGGCTGCAGTCCACCCTCTTGAGTTTGCACCAATGATGGAAACTCCCAGGTACTGCATGATCCTAGTGTACTCAGTGATCCCAAGCCTATCTCTAATTATATATCAGAGATGTCCCGATGTCCGTAGACTGAAGCGCACAGTGGACTTAAAGAGGTTCACCTAGCCTGAATCCAGGCAGTAATCCTTCAAAACTCTCCTGAAGACCTCAGCAATCCACTGTAGCTCTCCCCACCAAGTACTCATCTGCAAACAATAAGTATAAGATGGGCCAGGCTCCGGGGGCTAAAAAATAAGAATCTAGTCTCGACCCCCAGGATGCAGCATGCAAGGCCCGCAACAAGATGTCAGCACAAATGATAAAAAGATAAAGGAACATAGGATAACCTTATCGCAGGCCGGCCATAGAGCAAAAGAAGTCTAATGAAGTCCCATTAATGATAATAGCAAAGGATTGCCTATACACGCCATGATCCAGCTGATCCATTGGAAGTGGAAGCCGAACTCCACCAAGGCCTTCTCTTGGAAGCTCCAGCTCATATGGTCATAAGCACGCTCCATATACAGCTTGATAACTATAAGACTACGATGAACGGGAGCTCGGCGCAAATCATACATAAATTTCTGAGCAATGAGAACATTATCAAAGATACTCCGCCCACCAACAAATGTCCCCTGCTTAGGATAGATTAGCCGAGGGAGGAAAGGCTTCATCCTGATGATCAACTTTGCATAAATTTTATACAAGGTAGTACACAAGCTGATAGGTCTATAATGTTCCAGCTCAGAAACATCTTGCCACTTAGGTATCAAAGTAATGAAGGTCCGCTTTCGGGGATCTGGCATTTGTCTATAAAGAAATCCTATACAACCACCATGACCTCGAGCTGGATAATAGACCAATATCACCTGAAGAAGGAAACCATCTAGTCCAAAAACTATCCTCAGCCAGAGACCACAACTCTCCGGATCTCATTCGCAGTCAGGCTAAAGGAGCTCCTGATTTTTTGCTCAATAACCATGCTACTAGGAGGTGGAAGCATAAACGAACTGACCTCATCCAGAGTCATAGTCTACCCCGATCTGAAAAAGTGCACAATCACTTGCATGATCCCAACCTCTTTAATACCCACTGACCCTCGAAGTCTTACAAAGACCGAATCTGATTCTCGTGCTTGTGAACAATCGTAGCCTGATTAAAAAACTTTATATTTCTGTCCCCCTCCCGGATCCATTGGATTTCTGCCTCCAAAAGATGTCCTATTATCTAAGAAGGAAATGATGCTCAGAAATCTGGTTACGAAGCTTAGATAAATCTAGCTCAGAAAGACCACCCTCCTCCAGCTCCTGAAGCTCAGAGATAGACCCCTCAACTACCTCTAAGTCGCCAGAAAATATCGCTTACCTCTACCCTGTTCCAGTGAATAAGACATCTCCTTGTCAACTCAAGCTGGCAAGTAACTCAACATCTAGCATTCTCTCATTAACAGCCTCCACACCTCCCTCACAATCTTCCAAAAATGGAGATAAAATAGCCAGAACTTCTCAAATCGAAAAGGACTCCGATAAGAGATAGATGAGTCGGTGGTCAACAATAATGGCCAATGATCGAATGCAATTCTCAATAAATGATGAACAAGATGCGCAGGATGGCAACGTATCCAACCGGCTGTCGCAAATATACAATCAATTCTTTCCCCCACTTTGGCTTCTCCATACCTATTGTTACACCAGGTAAATCTAGAACCAACAAAATTAGGGTCCACCGGGCCGTTGGAGTGTAAAAACTCACCAAATTCTCTTGACCCAATGTCCTCCACAAATGGTTGCCCTCCCCTCTTCTCTTCAAGTCCATCAATATAATTGAAATCACTAGCTACAACAAAGAGAAGTCCTTGGTCAATCAAAGCAATGGTAACTTGCCAAAGCCAAGTAAAACCATTAGATTCAGTAATAGCAATGTTAACTTACTATGGACATCGATAAAAATCGATAATAGCTACACCAAGCTTCCATACAACAATGAAGCCTCCAAACATCCCTTGGGACTCCACTATGTAAAAACTCTAGCTCGGCGGGAATCGACGACGAATGCGATCCAAACGAGTTGGAGAGTCGTCTCCATCAAAACATTACCAACTGGTTATGTTGCACAATTCTACAAAAGGTCGAGAGAAAGGAGGGCTTACCCACCCCTACATTCCAAAATAGCAAGTTTATTATAATCAACAATGGTGGGGGCTGTCAGTGGACACTCCAGCAACCCAACTAAACTCCTTATCCATTTTCTCCACTGCCTCCACATTGCTAGCAACTTGGAGGGCTGACATCAGGAGACTCGTAACCTCCTTGTGACTCAGGTTCAACTCCTCCGCGTCCTTACCTCCATCACCCAGCCAATCGCAATTGTGGCCTTCCCCAGGTGCACCCTCTTCTCCTTAAGGGCAAATCACCAACCGGCAATACCAGGAAGGATGCTTTGACACCCTCATCCACTCCACCCCGACCAGCACCAACAGGCTGACATGCTGACATCCCTCCACCCTCCATGCTTAGAGATAGAGGAGCCTCCCGCAGACCCTTCCCTCTCGATCAGAACCACCCATCAAAGACACCATCCCCACCCCTGACTTTGCTGCGAGACC
The DNA here is from genome assembly GCA_021397845.1 of Areca catechu. Lineage (NCBI taxonomy): Eukaryota > Viridiplantae > Streptophyta > Magnoliopsida > Arecales > Arecaceae > Areca > Areca catechu. The sequence goes on from CM038042.1 coordinate 183,345,552, forward strand.
TGCCCCGGGACTCGACTCCTTCCCATCTAAATCCCCCTCTCCAGCTACATCTTCCTCCACTAAACCGGGTGTCCCTCAGCTTCGCCGAGCTCCACTAGCATTTCCACCCAAAGATCCCAAGGCTCCACCCTCCCCCGCCATCAATGTCGGCACCATACTCCGGCCTGAGTCATCCAGACCACCCGATTCATCCCTAGTGACAAGACAAACAAGGACAAAATCACTTACCGGGCACAGTGAAGATCCCCCCTCGTCGGTTGCCGGCGACACACTTCTGGACAAGCCAATGTTCCTCTGCACCTCAACCAGACCGGCATCAACATCCAGGCACAAAGCCTGATTGGGACCTCTGGCCGTCACAGGTGGAGAGGCCAGTCTTGTTGGGCTCCTGGCCAGCTTCAACTTAAGCTCACCAGCATTAGCCATATATAGATCAGCTGGGCTTGGGCTTGAATCAAAGCCCACATCCATCGCTTCACTCGACCCAAACTCCGAAAGCAGAAAAAATCCCTTCCCCAACTTGGCCAAGTTGACCCGAACCATCCCCGGCTCATCTTTCTCTGGTGAATGCCGGTGAGCAAACTTTGATGGTTTTTGCCACCCGTCTGAGTTTGGCAGTGACCTAGGAAAGGAGCTACCAAGGGTGGGCAAGCTCGACCGCAAGGGGAACTCGGATCGAAGGAATCTAGGTTAGATCGGGCCTCCTTCCGAGGGTTGGTCAAAATCCTAATTGGCCGAGGTTGCGAAACCCTCGTTGTTGACATCCAAGAACCGAGCCGTAGCCACCCCAAGAGCTCTAGAGTGTCACCCATCAAAACCCCAATCACCTCTGCCACCAACCCACCCTCAATCATCAGGTCAGTGTAGAAATTCACCAATTGCAATGGACAACCCCCCGATCGACCCTCCTCCCGGGATGTCGAGTACTCCAAGGACATGACCCAAAAAACCACAATTATAGTAGATTGAGATGTTCTCATAGACGATCGATTGCCAAAACACCCCCTACTGGCCATAGATTAAAACCCTTGGCTTCAGAGGTTTCGATGAGTCGATTTCAACCCTAATGCTTGCAAACCCCGTCTTCCAAAACTTGGTTGTGAAATCGTCCATCACCAGGGTGGTGCCGGCCTTCGACACGATGCCCAACAACAACTCCCGCTCCTAAAACTCCATTAGCAACCCAGGAAGACGAACCCAAGCAATCATCCTCCGCACCACCTTAGGATCGGGAGTGAAGTCCGAAACCCACGACTCCACCGCCAGCAATTAGCCAGTGACGAATCATGGGCCCCCTTGAAGGACTCTTCCGCACTCCGTCTAAAATCGTACAAGGTGGTGGTCTTCCGTCAAAGCAAAGGCCTCCAGCTCTCCTTGGACATTACCCCAGAGCTTTAGCTCCTTCGCCACCCAATCCGATGGCACCCGCCGGCCAAGACTCCGGACAAGGACAGATCGCTTCTCCTATTGCTTCCGCGACTCCATCAACTTCTCTGGTAACTCCAACACCTCCATAAAATGTCTTGAAGCTCCTCCACTCCTCCGGCGAGATCTGGTGCTCCGTCCACCATGGTTCTCACTGGGCCTTGAGCAACTCGGGCCTAGGACATCTTTCCTTTCCACCCATGCCGGTGAAGACCGGTTGCCGTCGCTTGGTCCGTTTCCCATCAGCCATAACAATACCAGCATCCTGCAAACTATTTGAAGAAAGGCCCCAGAGCATGGACGGATCTTAATGCAGCAGGCCCGCCAGCACTCTAATTTATTCTATAATACTTCAAAAATATTCTTTGCATGCTGAACCATTTCCATGTTACAATTTCTTTATCTTTTTTATCTCCACTAAATCAAAATCTTGAAACCAAAATGTAAGGATCTAAAAGCCTCATGCTGATCATTCAGCACTGCAGGACAAATATCTGGTAGTATGGTAACTCCAATTGTGGTACACTTGAAGATTTCAGCTTTAACCAAGTGGAAATTTAAAAACATTTCTCCTTCTCGATGCTACATCTGCTTGGTAATTAGATTAGATAATACAGACATTGTTTTTGGAGGGGAGCACGTGATCTGATCTTATTGACAAAGCATGGTATAGACAAATAAAATAAGGGTAACTTTCCAGACAAAGTAGACACTTTTACGCAAATAAACTTGTTCTTCTGGAAGCAATAGAAAGATTAAAATCAATGGGATTTAGTTATTTTCACCTTTGTAGCTCTTTCAGAGATGCTATCTGCTGGAAGCTGATTTGATGCTCTGACATCCTTAACCTTCAAATAGTTGTACATGACAACACCACAAAGAGCTGAAGCAAAACATGCACGTAAATGGACAACTAAAGCTTATTGAGAATACTAGCAAAAAAAATGTAGTTGTTGACTAAGATTGCTCTAAAACAATGAGAAAATTACCAATTGCATAGCCAATTATATTAAGACCAGTAATAGTAGATTCAGGAAATACAATCGTTGATAAAGCAATTAATATCCAGTCCTTGAGTACCCCAGCAACACGGATGGTGACCGCCCCAGTTCTACCAATTACCAAAAATATAGAGAAATTCAAGGCCAAAGCACATAGTGCATTTGAGAAAAATATTGAGATGTTGAACTGAATCTGTGAGATCTCCATCCCTGGTTTCTCCAATAAATACCAAGGTACAAATAGAAAGAGGAAACTGCATAAGGCAAATTTCAAGATAAGAATGTTACAGAACTAGAACCAGAATACTTGCACAAAGAAAAAAAAAACACTAGGAACAAAGTAAGAACAAAAAAAAACTACAAGGATACCCAGGTATAGACACAGATCTGCAAGCAAAGGCATCGAAGTGCATGAAATCAATCTCTGGAAAGATATGTATGGCTCCTAGCTAGGATAAAGTAAAGTGGGACTACACCATATAAATAATGAGGTTCAAAGATAAAGCACGAAGAGCACACAAAAATAAAAAAATAAAAAAAAAACATATATTAAACTGATTCTATGAGACCATTATAGTATTTGGACCTTGTACAGGTGCGGATATACTATCAGGCCACTAACTAGGAAATTGCTTGGGTTTTCACCGAATTTGAAAGTTTTCAAGTCAGTTTCAGGAATTTTACTTCCACCATCAATGAATTGTGGAAGAGAAGCATCACCTTGAATCTTCCCTTAGATTCTCATTTACCTATTCCCTGCACTTTACAATAGACAGTAACATCTTAGAATGGTAAAGCAGGACCCCACTCCTTGAATTCCCATCCTCTGATTTCCTTAGACAAGAAGGCATCAAACTACATTGTCCCTCTTTGCTTTAAGGGACTCTGAATTATAGCCTTTTCCACCATTACATCCTAGGAATGACTATGAAAAAAACACCAAGACATCTCCCACTCGATTGAATGGTGTACGAAACTGTGATCTGATTCCACATGGACTTGTTCCAGTTTTATAGACATCCTTCCCGCATACTCGACAGTACGCTCAAATATTGGGCACTTCAACCTTCAGCTTTCAAAAGTAATACAGATCTAATCCAAAAGGCCAAGTTTGCTATATGTGGGGATCTGATATAAATTTCAGATCTCAAAAAAATATGAAATCTGAAATATCTTTAAATTTTGTGTGCACAAAACCTGCACAAGGAACAACTATATGCCCCCAAGGCAATTGTTTTTGTGATCTGGGGCTCATGCCCAAAGAAAGAAGATGAGTAGAGAAGAAAAAACAGGGGAAGAAAGTTTAGTTGCATTCATTCATTATCAAAACCTGATTAGCTACTGACTCCTTTCCTTCTATAGCTAAAGATGGTAACTAAATCCAACTCCTCTAGACTTTCTCCCTAATAAAGAAGAAGAAAATAAAGAAAGCAAATAAGATCCTTATAAACAAAAGCAAAACTCCTATCTTCCTAAACCTCAACCTAGAAAGCCATCAAACCACGTTAAATCACAACCCCAAAAACAAAACCTTATCAAAATTTCACCTAGGCCTAAAATGATGCTAATTTTTCCTAAAATAAGACCTCCAAAACCTGATAGATAAGTAGTCCTAAAATCAAATACCAAAATCACAAGAAAATAACAAATACAAACCCTTTCTCTCCAAAGTCTCATGTAAAAGACTCCCAAGACTCAATAAAACAGCAACTTACCTAAAAATAAAATCCAAACTATCACAAATAACCAAGTCCAAATAAGATTCAAACCTAAACCACTTCAAAATGCATCCAAATCCACACTATAAACCCCATCCTCCCCTACAAAAAGATCACTTCAATTGCATAAAAATTCTTCAAGCTTTCAAGATTCCTTTCGACAAACTACAGGATATCTACAAGTTGGAAAATCTACAAATCCCAACCTCTTGTAAAATCAGGCCCTAATTGCCTAGCCAAGGCCCCCACTCAATATCAGCAATGGACTTCAAATCTCCAAGGCTGAGGATGTCCCCAGTAAAGCAAAACTGAGATCTCAAAGTATTAAACCTTACCCTGTCTCTCTTTTTACTCAACAAACCCCCCTTCCACTTGACAAAGTTGTAGCCTCTTTTCAACTCCTTTACCATTCCAATAAAAATCTCTCCACATCATGGTCTGCTGTACCATCCTGTACCGCCTGATATGGGGAATACCATATTATACCGGTACGTTGTCTCGTATTGCACCAACATTCAATACACTATCTCATACCCACTGAACCACATACTGACACTATAATAGGATGGTACCGATACAAGATCTGGTATCAAGAAGGCTCCACATCCTTTCTTACCAAAAATAAACTAGCTAGGAAAACAGAAAAGAATGTAGCAGGCAACTAAAAGTTTCTGCGGAAGAAAGTGGCTAAAGGAAGCTAAAACAACCATGCAAACAAAAATGTAGTATGGTAAGAAAGGATCACAAAGACCAAATCTTAGAGCCAAGAAACGCCAGCTGGTTGCATTATATTTTTAAAAAGAAAAAAAAAAAGTTTAACCACTGTGACCGCTGTTTTCATAATCAAATATATGAATGTTCCAATGATTAGTTATGCAACAAAGAAGAACTTGAAACTGCATTGAACTACATCCTGTCTTTTCTCTGCATTGAAGTGTGATAACTTTACAATACATGATGAGTTGATAATTTTTTATATAAATTTATGGGAATAAAAAGAGAACTCAAGTTGATTTTTCTTATGAAGAAATGTAGTGACAGAGTCTTCTATATAAAATACCTGCAAGGGGCTATGTAATATAGACTGGTGACAGGATTTAGAGTCAAGCCCTTTTTCTGAAGGAGGACTTGAGTTAAGACCAGCCTTAAAGCTTCTGCAAATATACCAGTTACCTGGTAAACTGTTCCAATTACATTAAAGTGAATCTCTCCATATGACGAAATTACAACCCCAACACTGACCAGCACCATGTTCAAGAAGACATCACACCTTAATTTGTCAATGCCACATATAACAGCCATGAGGAACGTTGCCACAGGCACTGTTACAGATCATGTGCATAGAAATATAGATAATTAATTAGTAGCTTTCAAGCAGATTAGCAGAAAACTGGTGCGGAAGTATGTACAAGATGACTCACTTAAGGCCTTGAGCATCTGAATAAAAGCAACTGATATATGCAAATAAGCTGTGTTGCCAAACCTACAATAGTGGACCATACTTTATTAGCAACTCTGAAGATATAAAACAAAAGATTTACTTGTCTGCAATAACATGTGCTAACTTTATATCATTGATCATCACAAAAGTCTGCACTTGAACTTTACAACAACTAAATAGGTGAATCATGGATGTCAGCTTGATTAAAAAAAAGTTAGACATATCATTAGAAATCCAATGGGAAAGTGCTTTTGTAATTATGAATACATGGATTGTTACTATAAAGTTTGTCAGAAAAGGCAGACTTCCAAAACTCCATTTTGCCCTCCACCAACATTTCCATACTCTAAACGCAAAAAAGGCATCTGGTAAGATAAAGTGGATTATACTGGAAAAAAGTGGATTGATCCGGTTTATTCAACTTCATCACTCAACCCAGCAGGAACTTGAGAAATAAAAGATACTTAAGCATTAATTTCTGCCTAATCAACTATGCAAATAAAACAACCTCTAAGAATGACTTTAAGAGAGGGAAATCATATTGTAAAAGAATTCTGCTGCATACTTATTGTGCTGAAAAATAATTGAGTATACCTAAGAGCAAATCAACATTATTAGGGATTTAAAATGAATTTATCATTTGACATGAAAATAGTAGATCAATGATGCCAAGGTGCTTACCAAAGACTTGATGCAAAGAATGCACTGATGGGAATCACACATGTTGCATATCTGCAAAAGATACAAATTATATACTGAAGAATAGATGAAAAAAATAAAACATTAGAATAGACCCCTTACATCTGAAAAGTCATCTTGACAGGTGCAACAACCTGCACAGCCACATCATTTCACCATCAAACAAAAGTCAATTTGTTCTTAGAGGCAGAATGCATCCTATAAGTGCAATTTTTTTCCATGATTTTAGTTACCAGTACAGCAATTGATATTTCTTATTAATGCTAAAATATATGGAACTCCTCATTTGCTATTATAACATCTATATCATATCTGCAGGGGGAAAGAATATTAAAGAGAACACAACAAAAAAAAGGGCACCGTTAGTGAAGAAAATGACACTATTAAAGCTCATACACGTCAAGAATAAATAGTGTAGCATTTGCAAGAATACTTGAAAGCAAATAGTGAAATAAGAAATTCTATCCATAAGAAAGTCTGAACTCATCTTTCATGGATAAATATGCTATGTAATATATTGTTGCCTACATCGCCACATAAAGTATATGTGTGGTATTATAATAATATTGCCTGTGGTTTCATTAAATGGTTCAGTTGGCATCCGCCTGTGGGCAACTTTTCTGATGACTGCATAGTTGCACAGACTTCTTAACTCAAAACTAGCAGCTTCCATCTATTTAATGAATCATGTTATGACAGCCAAAGTTGGATTTCTTAAATCATGGCCAATAAATCCATGTTGGTGACTTAACTAAAGTTGAATTTGCAGCCTTTCTTCCCTTTCTTAGGAATAATTTGTTGTTGTTTTAAGGAAAAAAAAAATATACGCAAGTATTGTTGGGTCTCAATGGAACTGATCCCATAATTCTGAAAAAGAAAAGAGAAAAAAGAAGATATGGATATCGATGATAAGATGACAACCAAAGTTTTAAATCCCGTGGGACAGGACTGTCCCAGTTTTTTCTTGGAACGGGATGCGTCGGCGTCCAGACACTCGGGACAAGCGATGTCCCAAGGTGTCCCGATTGGAATACTGGGACGCTGGCGGGATGTCCTGTCCCAACACATGGGATAATATCCCGTCCCGGTGTCCCATGGGATGTCCCACTGGGACCTGAATCCTTGATGACAACGATGATAATGATAGAAATAAAAAAAAAAAAAAAAAAGGAAAAAAAGGAAGACTGCAGTACGAATATGGGGTTGGAATCCTGGGGATCCAACCTCCAGGATTCCAGCCTTATCGCTAGGCAGGCTTTTTGCATGTTGCTCCTTCAAATTTTCTTAGTTTGCATGTTTGCCTCTCAATTATTTAACTTTGCATATTGATCCCTGAATTATATAATTTATTGTATATAAATCTTTCTGGTCTCATGAACCATGGTTGAAACAAATATTCATGGAATATCTCCTCATGGATGTAATTTGAGGGAAAATAATTAAAGGCAAATAAAGAAGATTTTAAAGAATAATATTTCAAAAAAACTTTTCTTTAATATGGAATCAACATGAGGAAAATGGAGAAAGAGGTTTGGCTGGGTCCTTGTCAGGATAAGACTGCATGTTGGCTCAGTTTAGGTGTTTGGCTCCAAATTGGAGAAGTGATTGAATAAATTTAATGAAGATGGTTGAGGTCCTTGGTCCAGACGGGACTTGACTCCTAGTTCCTTTAATTTTTAAATCAATGAGTTTCTTGCAAGAATAGAGTTCTGGTTTTAAAAGAGGCTAGACACCTCTAACGACATTCTTTTAGATTATCACACATTAAGTGCTGCAACAAGCTCTGTTTTCCGCATTTAATATCTTTTCTTTCTTCCTCATGAATTCACGAAAAAACACCTGATAAAAATAGGAGTTGTCATAGGGTTTCAGGGTCTATATAATTGCCAACTTCATACATATCACAAGCAACAGGTTTCAGTTATAACAAAAGGATTGTTTCTTTTCTTTTCTGAGGGTGGCAACTTCATCATTGATGGTCACAACTTCAACTTATTGTCGATGCCTAGGTAAACCCATAAAAATGACTCTGCTGAAGATATACTTCTAAACTTCTGCTGGTTACCTCCCTAAACCATTTGTGCTTCTACCCAAAATCATCAACAATGAACATCCTTTGCATCCCCGTTCCCAAAACACAGTATTACCCTTCCACATAGTCATTTTTTCATATTTGAGACATGGTGGTCAAACATATATAAAATAACAAGCATGGCATGCAGAAACTTTCCAGCAACCTTGTGAATCTGAGTATTAGACTAGTCTTTTAGAATTTCCCAATAATTATCAAAACCTCAAAACCTTGAAGTTCGGATAACCCTTCCTCTAATCTAACAACAGCTTGAATATTTATATTTTTTAGGCATTGTCAGGGATTTTTGTTGGTAATAGAGCATTTGGGAAGTAAAGTTCTTTCAAAAAACTGTTTGTTATTTGGTAACCACATTTCTGAAGTACTGTGAAATTTTAACATGTGTTTGATGACTAAACAAAAAAAATACTTTTGGTATGACAAAATGACAGTAAAAGATATTGCATAGTATTGTACAATAGAGTATAATACAATATAATATTATATATTATTATACTATGACATAATATCGTAATATAATATAATATTATTATAATATAGTGTAATATAATATTATACATTACAACATAATAATATAACATGATATTATATAATATAATATTATATAGTATAGAATAATAATATAATATAATAATGTATTATTATATATCAAAATATTATTGCATAGTACAATATCACTACAATGTAGTACAAAGTAATATATTATTGTAATATAATGTAATATAATATTATATTTATAGTACAAAAATATGATATGATATAATATAATATAGTAGTGTATTATTATATTGTTGTAATAATATAATGTAATATCTAGTGTAATAATATATTATAATATGATGTGATGTGATATGATATATCATATTATATGTATAATATGATAGTATAATGATATGATATGATGTAATTATGGAATTTGTTCATGGGCATTCTGGTCACCACAATTTTCATTAAAGCCAAAACAACTTCCTGACATCTGACACAAAACACTTTTAGGGAAAAGCTCCAAAGAAGCTCCATTCTCAAGTAAACCTTTTTTGCTTTTTTGGCAAAGCCAAAATAGCTTCTGGATTTTTTTTACCAATCACGACTATACCATTCAAAAGTGCTTTTGAGGGGCTAGAAAGTACTTTCTACCTCTCCAAAAGTTTTGCCAAATGGGGCTTTAGTCCTTAGCTATATTTACTTTTGGCATCATACTCAAGGTTCCAGTGTCAACATGACCTACAATGTAAGGAACTGGAAAGTTCCATAAGAGCCTCTCAAAAGCACAAACAGATGAGTTTCTTATGAATGTTTCCTAATCATGACTAGTATATACTTGGAGATCCTCAGCTAATTTAATCCCGGTAGCTTGATAACCAAGTAATAAGCCTGTAAATGACAATTATCAACATTACAATGTGTAGTAATCACAAAGGTGAAGATGATTATTTCATAAATTGTATGCCACCACTAAGCCCCTCTATAAAAGAAAAATCCTATTCAACTAGACAGAGGGCATTGTTGAAATTATCCTGCAGGCACTCTCTCCAAGTACATCTCACATGTATGGAGGCCATCTGCCAACTGACTGGCTCTCCAAAGAGTTGTTGAGTGTTACCTCCGGTGCCAGGCAGTGGGTTTACACTCAGTTTTCCCATAATGTGAGTGGAACTACTTAGAAATTTCCTTGGACTGACAAATTATATAGATATATAAAGAGAGTTCACTGTTGATTGTAATGGTGGATTTTTGGTTGAAATGGAAAAAAGTGACAAAGGCCTTGAAGCTTAGGATGTTAAAGAGTGAATGTGGAGAAACGTGGCTAAAGCTTAGGCCAGGAGGCAGGGTTGGGATTTCTCTTCTTTATACAACAAAAATTGCCCCCACTTGCTCAGATTATTAGAAGAAAAGAGAATCTGTTCATAAAACTGGAGAATGATGCCCTTTTAGCACCACTACCTTATGATAGCTTCCATCGTGTGCATCTACATTCCCACCCAGTGAGTGAGTTATACTGTCACATTGCTCCTTCCCTATACCATCTCCGCCTGATACCGTTAACTACCGTTAACTACATTCCAGAAGCAATAAACAGGCCACATGAACGTACCTAAGCCTATATTGTGGTTAATATTGATTTTCAAGTATTTTCAACACATCATGTGCCACTGAGGAAGTCAAATCTTCAGAATTTTTAGAACTTAAAAAGAATGAATTTTAGGAAAAATATTGTCCTATGTATTTATTCAATTTTTGGTTCCATGGAGGGTGTAATAATAAGCTAGTAACACAGAAAAATAATGTAAGAAGGGGAAAAAAGAAGTTTTCATGACAGCCAAAAGAGTTATAGAAGCATACCTTAAAAACACGAATAAGAAAGAATGCTACGACACCAGAAAACCCCATGTGAATCATAGTAAGAGTAATAGGAAAGGGAAATTTGAAATATTTTGGAGATAGAACCCACTGCAAAAGGACAAAAATAGAAAACTTCCTCAGAGTTGCTTTGCTCAGATATCCATTAATCTGGATCTTATAAAGCAGACTATAGAGTAATCATTGCTTCTAAAATACATGGTCCAAAATGCACATCAGATTGACGAACTCAAAAACTACTGTATCATATAATAATAGGAAACTTCCTTAGAGTTGTTTCTCATATCCATTATTCTGGATCTTATAAAGCAGACTGTAAATAAAGTAATCATTGTTTCTACAATACATGGTCCAAAACGTAGGATATCAGATTGAAGGAAGATGAAGATAAGACAAACCTACAAACTACCGTATCATATAATAACCATTCTAAAGAGCATTACCAAATTATTTTGTAGAGAAGCTCAACAAACATAACCTGCAATATTCACAACGCAATAGGATATGACAACCACAGCTTTTGTTTATCATATTACAGAGGCAAACATTGCAATCTATCCAACATGACTTTGCCAGCCAACACCTCAAGTTATAAAAACATAAGAAATTTTATAAACCATCAGCCATCTTCTTCCTTGGCATTCCCAGGGACAGTGGAGTAAGGCATCTTCTGTGAACTCACACTCTAAAGATGGAATCTTAAACCTTATCCTACAGCACTGTTTGTACATAAACTGATCTAAGTCAATCAGAATTTTAATTAGTCAACAACAGCAGTGACTTTTATTTTTACATTTTCATATACTAGTAATTTATTATACATCTGCAGAAGTAGCCTTTTTTGTAACATAATTCTCTTCAGGGTCTAGAGATCTAACAATGCTGAACACCTTACACTACATTCAACTGTTATGAGTAAATTTGGTACAATTCTAAGCAGATTTTGGAAAGTGATAGAACCCAGATTTGCTAAGAAAAATTCAGACTGTGAAACCTATAGACTCCTCAAGAGTAGTTCCCATTTCAGTAAATGTGCTTGAGGCAAATTACAATGATTAGCTCCTCTTTTTTTCCCTTCCTCCCTGGGCGGGTGTGCATTAACTCTAAAGCAGATAATTGAAGAAGTTTTTTAAAAAAATTACTGGTGGACTCAAAGAGTACTGAAAAAAATGGCAGTACATCACATTTCAAATGCATCTAATCAGCAGATGCAACAAAATATTTTTTATAAAATATAATGCAAGTCAACCAGGCAATGAATATAATGACATGTCAAAAAAAAAAAGTAGAAAAGAACCAAAGAAAGTATCACCCGGATTTCATAAAAAAGTAAATAACTATAAGTAATCCATATGCTTATGAACATGATGTACCAAAAGTACTTGCTGCAGCAAGGAAATAAAAAGACTGACAAGACAGCATTAAGATGCATTACCTTGTTATACAGGATAACTCCAGATGAGAGGCAAATGTAAATAAGTAGATAAAAGTAAGTCAGCAAAAGTTGTTTGCTGATCATTGTGCCTGCTTGTATTATACAGATAATGTTGTTCCAGATCTCTAAGACGTGACTAATCAACCTTCTGAACAGATGAAGTAATCCATTTTGATATAAAAAACTTTAAAATAATATGAATTCTCTTCCCACAACAGAGCAAGTTCATCTCGTTTATCTGCAAGCCTCAGCATCCACAACAATTCATATCAATTCTTGAAGTTGATTAGTTGTATTTTTAAAATCCAGAAGATGACTGCACACCTGAAAAATATTAATAGAGTAAGAGAGAATAGCACAGCATGCTGTACATCATTTAGGGGGGGAAAAAGTATCTCACGGCTTAGAATGCAGCATAAAATATCATGTGATAGCATGATTTACAGGAACCTTTTGAAACAATAGGGAAGGTTTGCATTGTAGGCTACTAAATTGTCAGCAAAGGAAAGATTATTGGTCCATGCATTTCCTTCTTTAATTGTCTTTGTTCATCACTAGTATCTTCACTTGTTACTTTGCTTACCAGTATCTTGTTATTTATCAACAAATGTAATATTAATCCTCTAACATGGCTTGTTTGTTTGCATATACAACTCTCTCATTTCCATGGTTATGCTAAACCAATCATACATAGCTTTGAACCCTTAAACTAATGATAGCAGAAGGTGGTATAAGATAGACAATTATTACCTGGAACATATACCATTAAAACCCAAAGTTAGGACAAATCAACCACGTAAAACAAAATTATGTGAAAACGGTCCTGTTTCACTACTCACCCTCAAAACATTGGGACAGGCTACAAACCAAATCAACAACGAAGGAGCTAAATAGATAAGTCAAATCCAAAATCTAGCACCCAATAAGGAATAACTTAGCACCAGGGTTTCAAGCAAGAAGAACCTTCTTATTTCTTAGACGAGCAAATTGTCAGCCAAAGAAAGTGAAACAAGGTGATGGGCCAAAAGAGGGGATTGAACTTATTCTCTGGTGTCTTCAAATACTATGCTTCAGCTCAGTCCAGTTTAACATCTCGACTTTGACTAAGCCTTAATAATTTACTTTTCACCTCTGCCGTCTTTCAGAAAAAGAAGGGTTCTTGAACAGCTACAGGTTCCAGAACTTCTCCTAATCCATGAAACTGCTTTCAACTATGAAATGTAGGTTCAAAATTCCTATTTTCCTCGAATATTTGCGTTTCTTCCCCCCAAGAAAATACTGATCTAGGGCTTACTTACTTTCGAATTTGGGAAAAATAACTTCGTAACCCTCTTGCACGTCCTCTTTCTTCGCCTCCTCGTCCCTGGGAAGACCTGTAGCCGAGAGAGGGTCTCACGGAGAAAAACAAAAAAAGAACACTCTTTTTTTCCCTCAAATTGTGCAGATTCTTCAGGAATGATCAAGAAGATTGGCGAGGCCACAAGAAGAGGAGAGAAGAAGGGATCTGTCAACGAAGTCGATGTCAAGAAAATTACAGATCATGGATCAGGGTTTGGAGATACAAGAAACCACTCACGGAACAGAGATGAGAGAGATGGACCTGCAACGGAGAAGACGACGGTCAACTTGCCGTGGGAAGGCGGGGAAAAGGGTTGATCTGCGGCGGCGCCGGCGGGGAGCGGAGGGGAAGGGAGGGCCAGTCGGTTAGCCCGTGCCGAACAGCCGAAGCGCGCAGCAGAGTGCCGCCCTCGATTGACAGAGAGAACTTTGTAGCAGTAGTAGGGAGGGGGGATGGAGTCCGGAGTCCGGAGTCCGGACCCCGGAGAGATTGATCAGACGTATTTGCAGCCCGGGATCCGTGCCCACATTGATCCAACTCAACCGCGTGCCGCTGTCTCCAGACCCTTGCTCGTTGCGGGCAAAATACCGGCCTTCCTTATTATGTAAGACATAAGTAATTAGAATTATAATTAATATTTTTTGGTAAAATAATTGGTATAATTATAATTCCCTTCGCCGTGAAAAGTCGGCATAATTTCTCCTTTCTCGTCCAAGGCAGTTTTGGCACCGCGCAAGTTTAAAAATTGAATATCATAACCCCATCCACCCAAATCCCAATCCATTCCAAACGCAACCCCCGCCCCCCAACCTTTTTTCTTTCTTTCTCCCTCCTTTCTTTTCTTTCTCTTCTTTTCTTTTCTTTTTCTTTTTTTAATACATTTAATTTAAAATTTTAGTATAAATATGATCAGGAAAATTAGAAAAGACAATATCATGAAACATCCTCGAAACATTTCCAGATCGATCCACATCACTGGACCCGAATGATTAGCAATAAATGAGACTACCCAATCTACCGCAAAGTTAGCTTCCGATAAACATGTCTGATAATGCTAATGAAAGAATCCTAAAGAAGGAAAACGATATCGCGGAAAAGAGGTCGACCTTATGGCCTCCTGAATCCAAGCTATAACAGTAGCTGTGTCATCCTCAATAATGAGATGGTCAATCTGTATCCTCCAGGCATAGACAATACCAACCCAGGCATCCCGCATAGACAGTACCAATCCAGGCATAGACAATATCAACCCAGACACCCTAGATCCTCCAAGCATAGATAATACCAACCCAGGCACCCTGCAACTCAACTGCCGGGACTATCGACTCAAGGAGATAGTGCCCCCCGCGGCCAGAATACCAAGGCCCAGACCACGGATGACAAAGCCAGCTTCTCCATGAGTGCTTGTAGCACTCCCGTTAAAATTGACCGTGACAAACCTCGAAAGTGGGGGCTCCCAAAAAATAAAAACCTGGGAGGGCGCTCAAGGAGCAGCATAGAAGCCCCAGGTCTTCGAAGTCACCATGGTTGTCATCAGATACTCATCTGCATGAATCCGAGCTCTCTCCACAATAACTATAGCTGAACAAGTAGAAGAGTTAAAGACAATATCATTCTTGGTTAACCAGGTGTCGTACGCAATATAGGCAATGAAGGTGTAGAAAAATGGCCAGTTTCGGGGCGGAGCAAATCAAGAAAGTAATATACATAATTAGCAACATGTATAAAAAATTCTTCGGGATTGATGATCCTCCATACCTGAGCAGCCCACTGACATAAAAAAAGAACATGAACCAAAGTCTCCTCCTCCCCACACATCAGGCAGTACGAGGGCACATTCACTCCTCTAGTGCTGGGGAATGTTTTAGTAGGAAGATAACCCTAGGCCACTTTCCACAAAAATAAACTAATCCTTGAGTGAACTTGAATCCTCTAAATCCAACCAATATCAAGAGTCCATTGTGACACATGGCAGAACAGGGGATACAGACTAGCATGGCGACTCTCGAGAGAGAAGAGATCCTTAACACCCCAACATCCAATGCAAGCATGAACAAGCAAAGCAATCGATAAGACCCGAGCCCTTAGAATATCACCAAAGACATGAGTGACAAGCATGGAATTCCACTGTGAACCATCAATGAGCAATAAATCAGAAATAAAGAGAGAATCAATGATATCCATGGCGATGAACGTCGGCCATCAAGACAATGGCAATTTCACAATCCAAGGGTCAGACATAAAGCTGATAGATGTACCATCACCCAGTATCCATCTAGTCTAGGAGAGAACTACATGAGCTATAACCACCATTGCTTTCCAAATAGCTGAACATTTGCGATCGGGCCAATAATTCTTCCCCAAGCAGTCAGAGCCATATCTGTCCTTCATCATCAAAGTCCACAGGCTATCAGGATATAATATGAAACTGGCAACATGTCTAGCCAATAGGGATTCCCGTCTTGTAATGAGGGAGTGAATGCCAAGACCCTCCTCTCGTAGAGGCTGGCACACCACATGCCAATTGAGAAGGTGAACACCCCTAACACGAGATACCGAGCCCCAGAGGAAGGCCCCAATGAATTGCTCCACCTTAAGAATCACAAATTTGGGAAGGATAGCATTGGAGAGTATATAAACAGGTAAGGATATAAAAACAAACCTGATCAAAAGGATCCTCCCCATTAATGAGAGCTCTTCCCTGCCAACCCTCCACCCTATCATGAACCATCTTGACAGACAGTTGCAATCAACCTTTAACAGTCTACCTCCTGCAATCGAAACTCCAAGATAGTGAAGTGCATCCCCATGCACTTCAATCCCCAGGATCTCCTAAATCGAATGCCGTAGTAGGGCCGGTGTCTTCAGACTAAGAACCTTAGATTTTAACATATTAACTCTCTGGCCAGAAGATAGACAGTAGTCCTCCATAATTCTCCTAAAGCCCTGAGCATAGAGGACAGTGGCGCGGCCTAAGAGCAAATAATTATCTGTAATCAAGAGATGCAAGATTGGGTTGGCACCAAGGGCTTGGACATATGGCTAAAGACCTGACCCCTAGGCCGTCGCCTGCAGAGCTCATGAGAAAGCATCAATACAAAAAGTGAACAGATACAGGGATAGAGGATAACCTTGTCGAAGGCCAATATTAGAAAAGAAGAAATATGATGGAGTGCCATTAATAAGGATTGCAAATGAGGGACGGATAATGCAAGCCAGGATCTAGAAGATCCAACAAGAATGAAAGCTAAAATCCATCAGTGCCTTCTTCAAAAATGACCAATGCATGCAATCATATGCATGCTCCATATCCAGCTTTATGGCCATCAGACTATAGCAAACAAGGGCCCTCTGGAGGTCATGCATAAATCCTGTGCAATAAGAACATTCTCCGAAATAGATCACCCCTCCACAAAAGTCCCCCATTCCAGACTAATCAGGTGTGGGAGAATCGACTTCATCCTATTAACCATAAGCTTGGCACAAACTTTATATAAGGTATTGCGCAAACTAATAGGTCTAAAGTGGCTAGGCTCATATGCATCATGATGCTTAGGGATAAAAGTAACATAAGTGTGCTTCCACGAATTCGGCATCTTGCCAAAATAGAAAAACTCCTAAACAACAGCAACCACATCATCCCGAACAACACTCTAGAATCACTTGAAGAAGATAAGAGAGAATCCATTATGACCCAGGGCTTTATCTTCTACCATAGACCATAGAGCATTCCGCACTCATCCTCAGAGACATAACTAATGAGGCCAAACTCTCTCGGTCCGACACCTTGACTAGCAAAAGAGGAGGAACAAGGGTAGCAAGATCAACAATAGGAACAGTTCACCTGGATCTGAAGAAGTTAGTGATCTCCCATCTGATATCATCATCATCCTCCACCCAGAGATCCTCATGAGTCTGAATAGCTTTGATATGGTTCATATGCCTCCTCACAGTAGTGGCCTGGTAAAAGAATCTGGTATTCCTGCCTCCTTCCTTAATCTATTATACTCTAGATTTCTGTCTCCAGAAAGTCTCTTGTTAAACAAGAAGGGACTGATGGGTAAACAACTGACTCCTCAAGGAGACCAAATCATGCTCTGCTAAACCCCCATCCCTCACCTCCCACTCCTAGAGCCCAAGGATAGACTTCTCCATAGCCTCTAGTCTGGTAAAGATATTACCTACCTCCCCCCTATTCCAATACCTAAGCCACCTTTTGATAAGCTCCAGTCTGTGAAAAATCTGATATCTGGCATCCTCCTGGACAGGCATCCTCCACACCTCCCTCATAATCTTCTAAGATTGGGGATAGGCTAACCAAAACTTCTCAAATCTGAATGAAGGATGATAGGAAGCGACCAAGCTGGTAGAAAGAAACACCGGGCAGTGATTCGATCCAATTCTAGGCAGATGCCTAACAAGATGAACGAGGTGCCACTGAATCCAACTAGAAGTTATCAAAATTTTGTCAATTCTCTCTCACACCGTTGCCCTATCTGAGCAGTTGTTGTACCAAGTAAAGCGAGAGCCAACAAACCCAAGATCAACCAAGCCATTATAATGCAAAAAGTGCTCAAATTCTCTGGAGCCAGTATCCTCAACAAACGGTCTACCATCTCTCTTGTCTTCAAGTCGATGAACACAGTTAAAGTCCCTAGCTACAATAGTAAGGATACCTTGGTCCACCAAAGCTATAATCTCCTCTCAAAGTTTCCTCCTCTCCTTGTAATCAGTACTAGCATACACCCTTGACAAAAGCCAAGTATACCCATTGGTTTCAATCACCACAATAGGCACATGCTGAGATGAACGATGAAACACATCAATCCTAGCAACCCTAAGGTCCCATACAATAATAATCCCACCAGATAGACCCTGAAATTTAATAGTATAAAAGCCCCAATTGGCTAGAAAACAATGACGAACATGTTTCAGACTGGAACCAACAAGTCCAGTTTCAAAAAAATTTACAAGGTAAGGTGATAAAGCTGTCCCAACCTTCGAAAGTTAGAAAAGGAGGGTTTCCCCGCCCCCTGCATATTCCAAACTAGAGCCTTCATGAGATTACACTATAATAGTTTTGATTTACCTTTACGCACATTGGCATCCTCCAAACCTTCTTATTCTGGGATCATTGAAGCCCCAGCCCCCTAGCAAACAGAGCTTCTTTCAATTGACTTGTAATCACCTCGTGGCCACGCTCAGTAATAGTGACCGGGGGAATTGGGCAAACAACCGATAAAGCTGAGTCTAACCGTAGTGGAGGGGTTACAATGTCTTTTCTGGAAGATTAAACCATCCCAACAACAGACCCAAAAAGCTCCCCACACCTCTCAGACCCAACCATATCCACGAGAGGAACCTCCGAAGTATTTTGATCCTTCCCCCCACCACCACTGACCTCTGGAGATTGGCCGCAAACCTTCCCCTGAGCACCCCCACCTTCCTTTGGCCGAGTAGATCCAGAAGAGACGGACCTCATCAACCCTCCAAGGCCAGAAGCAGAAGACGAAGACCCCCCCACCAGAGACATGCCTTTACTTGAAATAGAATCTGCTCTCTCCCTCCTCTGATCATGATCGATAACATGGTATGGTACCGATCCATCATAGCAGAAGAAACCAGCCAAGAAGTAGAGGACCCAGATGATAAAATAGATAGAGCAGCACCCTTAGAACATCCCTCCACCCGGCCCCCAACCATATAGGGAGAAGGGGAACTGACCTGATTGGAGGCTGACACACTTGGAGATGACGAATTCTTGGTGAGAGCAGGACCCAGAGAGTTGGATGTGGGCATCTTGGGAGGGTTTCAGGCTCTCTTCAGTGCACCACTGAAGGATCAGCCATGAACCCATCATGTGGGCCAGACTCCTCATTCAGACCCAGGTCCATACCCTTATCGAGTCGACCAAGGGTAGAAAACCCAGTGCCAGCCACTGCAGCATCTCGCACAAGCTCCCCTATGTTGGAGCCAGGCAACCGGTGGTGAACCGCCTTGGTTCGTTTTTGCCAGCCATCCAAATCTGGAGAAGAGTTCGAGGGAGAGGAGTTATTCCTTGGAGAGCTCAAAGGTGGTGAAGACGAGTAAGGATTCGAAGACTCAGGGCATGTCTTCTTGTCTTTCTCCTAGTCCCTTCTCCCTTTTGCCGAGGCTCTGGGTGCTCGTGGTTGTCTGATATGGGAGGTCACCAGCCATGGACCAAGCTTTGGTTGGCCTCCCCCGTCAACAGTCCTTCCCTCCACCACCAAAGGAGTCGGTTCATCCGACGGTGCCTCACCCCCAATAGCCACTAGGTTCTCGGGCAAGATTGGGCAATCACTATTATATGATGAAGGGTAACCTTCGGAGTACCGGTAGCCATCATCCAAGTGCTCTATTCTCTCGCACTAGTAGCATACCGTCGGGAAGTTCTCATAAATGAACTGCTACCAAAAAAAGGTCCCTTCTTCCTCTATATCAGAACACCGGGCCTCAAGAGTTTACCAGCATCAATCTCCACTCTCACTCGTGCATACCCGGTATTCCTCAAGAGATCGGTGAAGTCATCAATGACCAGTGGCCTCCCCGCCTCCACTGCTATCGCCATGATCGCCGCTGACAGCCAAAACTCCAACAGGAGCCCCGGCAACCTGAGCCAAACGACAGTCTTCTGAATCGGCTGGCGACCTAGCACAAAGTCCAGTTTCCATGGCTCCATGGCTAGGAGTTATTCGGCCATGAACCAGGGGCCCCCCTTCTTGACCAAAATGCAGTCATTGTCACTCTTGAGCCGAAGGATGAGATGATCTTCAGCTATTGGGAAGACTTCCGGCTCCTCCTCCAATCTAATCTTCAACTTAACCTCCCTTGCAACCCACTCCACCAAGATTCTGCGCCCCAGGCTCTTTACAAAAATTGCCCTATTCTCCTACTAGCAACGAGAGTCTTCCATCATTGCTTGGGCAAGTTTGAGAACCTTGGTGAAACAACCTTGAAGTTGGTCGATCTCCTCTTCAGATATCCTGTGAAATATCCAAGAGGCACCATGAGGAACGCCCTGAATAACGCGAGCCCAAGAACGGTCACCGTCAACAGAGTCGGAGGACCACCGGTCATCCCCCCTTTTGAGATCTCCATTCTCAGCCATTTACATAGAAGCTATTCAATGAAAGACCATAGAGAACAAGGGAATTAGCATAGAAACCAAGATACCACGCACTACCACCACCGAAGCATACTTAATTCTTGCCCTCCCCTTATCTAAAATGTATATTATCTAGAATTTTACTAGCATTATCATACAAAGTAAATTAAGTAGGTTCTAGATGTTCTATGCAATTCCCATGGTTCACGGGATTCTACTTATTTGGAAGAGGACAATGATGCCAATCTTTAATTTTCCCTATTTTATTAGGTATAGGTATCTTCACGGACTATCAATGTTAGTATATATTCGGTTAAAAAGGATTGGACTCTAGAATGAAAATGAAAATAAATGATTCTATTTGGATCATTTAAAAAAAAGTTTCATCTTTATTTTGATAATATCCTAATCCTTTAAAATTGGTGTCTCTGTGGCAAGCTTGAAGATAATTGACAGCACAAAAGGAGAGAGATTAAAAGGAATCTGATGTTGAAGTAATTAAGAAAGGAACAAATCCAATATTAGCGACCCAAGTCAACTTCCCATGAAGAATTTTAAAAAATAAAAAAATAAAAACTCCCATGAAGCAATGATAAAGAAGAAGAGAGAGAGAGAGAGAGAGAGAGAGTGGAAGAGCAGTTGAGTACGTGGGATGAAGTCAGAAGTCCGTTTGCTAGGTCTTGGAATGGAGAAAGGCGGATTGGCAACTTTGGTTGAGACTTGAGATTGAAGTCTAGGAAAGCCTTCGGTTGCTTGAGCTGAAGCTCAAAGTAGAACATTTCCTGTGTAATTACTTAAGAATTGTTAGAAGAGCAATATTAGAGGGGAGTTAGAAAGCTAATGAGTTTTGCTCGGATTAATTTATGATATCAACACCATAGCAATGGGATCCAACTTGTTGGGAGTGATATTGCCAAACCCATGTCTGCTATTCTTTGGGACATTAACCCTTCTCATCCAAAACTCACTACCAGAATATAGAAATTTAGTAACAAACTTTTAATGACAAAATACAAGTCCAGTCACTAATATATCTTTTAGGATTATTTTTCATTTTATCATTAAATAAAGATTTTTAAAAATAAAAAAATAATTTTAGCATCAAAATTGATTTAAGTCAATTTAATAAAGATGATTTCATATTTCATCATTAAAATTTATATCTTTAGCGATGATATTTTAAAATGGTTAATGTACATATATATCTTTAATAATAAATTTATAGAGTAGCCATTCAAGTAGAGCTGTCAACGGATTGGGTCCGGACCCGAGACCCGCGGGTCTGGATCCAACGGATCCGGGTCTGGATCTAAATCTGAACCCGTTTACCCGGACCCAGACCCGATTAATCATAGTTAAATGGATCCGAGTATGGATATTACGCAGACCTAAGACCCGATTAAATAAAATAATATTATATATATTATATATATTTATATAAATATGGAATGTTGGATCATAATCCAACGGTTAAGAATCCATCAAGGCTTTTACTATTAAACCTCTTCTGTTCATGCCCTAGCCTCTCTTTCTCCTTTCCAGCCGCCAGCGAATCCCAAATCCGCTCCACCTCCACGGTCGACACCTCCCTCCCCTCGACGCCCAACGCCTCCCCCCTCGACGGTGGACCCCTCGACAGCCAACGCCCGCTGCTTGCCCGCTCTGCTGCTCCGAGCCTTCGACATCGGCCTCCCCCCCTCGATGGCCAATGCCTCCCCCCGATGGCGGACCCCTCGACGGCTGACGCCCGCTGCTCGCTAGCCGCTCGGAGCCCCACCGGCTCTCCCTTCCTCAGCTCCGGATCTAGATCCAGTAGCTAAAGTCGGGTCCGGGTCTGGATATCTAGGTTCCAATCCAAACTCGATCCATTGACAGCTCTATATTCAAGTTCATATTTTTAGTGGCGATATATTATGTTGTTATAATTTTGACGCTGAAATCAATGTTAGTCAAATAACAAATGATGATTATATAATTTAATATATATATATATATCTTTTAATGATGAATTGATAAAATGATTATTAAAATTCTTTATCTTTAGTGATGATATAATATATTGTTGTTGCCGATCTCACCGCGGTGGCCTATAGCTCGTGAGCTGGCGCCGGTTCTCGGACTCTCTCACATCGAGATCCCCAAACTTTTGGACCTGCAAAATAAGGTCAAAGATCCGGGCCGGGGGTTCTGGCGGGCGCTCTCCGATGATCAAGTCAGAGAGTGGCAAGATGGAACAGGACCTCTAAGGCGGGCTCCCGAAGGATTCCCGTGCTTAGAGGAGATATAAAATGAAAGAAGTGTGGGGAAGAGAGGAGTTGAGGCCCGGCCTCCCGTGCTAGGACCACCGAGCTCTTGCCTCAGGACTCCCGGGATCCTCCCGGATCGTTCTTTTGGTGTTCTCTCCTTTTTTTCCACATACCTTTCTGTCCATTTTTACTGTCCCTTTTATACCACCGAACTGCCTTCAGCCCACGTCCCCTCCAGGGGGCTCCCTGAGACCTCTGGACCTTCTCCTTCCCCTTCTTCTTCGAGTCCGGGAGTTAAGTGGCCTGCCCGTCTCGTCTGCAGTATGTCACGAAAGGGGGAAGACTGGTGAGGCCTTGGGCCGAGCGTGGGAGCTATCCTTTCGGGGCGTTGAGGTGGGCTTCCAGCCGTTTCAGGCTCCTGCCCGCTAGGATTTCATTCCTCGGTTACGGGGCCCTGACTAACTGGTGTAAACGAGGTTTCGCGTATCACCACAAGCCATACCGGCGTCTTGTACGGAGCGCGGCGCGCGCTGGCTCTAGTGGCGACCTCGCGACTCGTGTCCCTGCCTCTCCGAGGCTTTGTAGAGTAGGGCTGACTATGGCCGAGGTGGACCCGTCAGGGGGCGCCACCTGGCGGTGGAGCGAGGGACTGCCAGCTTCGACCGAGGTGGACCCCTCCTAGGTGGACACCTGTCAGAGTGGCAGAGAGAGGCTCGACTTCGGCCAAGGTGGACCCGTCTTGGGGTGCCACCTGGCGAAAGAGCAGGAGGGCCCGGCTCGACCTCGGCAGAGGTGGACCCATCCTGGGATGCCACCTGACGAGGGAGCGAGGAGCCGCCAGCTTCCTGACCGAGGAGGACCCCTCCTGGGTGGACACCTGGCGGAGTGGCGGAGAGAGGCTCGACTTTGGCCGAGGTGGACCCATCCTGGGGTGCCACCTAGCGAAGGAGCAGGAGGGCCCGGCTCGACCTCGGCAGAGATGGACCCGTCTTGGGATGCCACCTGGCGAGGGAGCGAGAGGCCGCCAGCTTCGGCCGAGGTGGACCCCTCCTGGATGGACACCTGGCGAAGTGGCGGAGAGGCTCGACTTCGACCGAGGTGGACTCGGCTTGGGGCCACCTGGCGAAGGAACAGGAGCACTTCTTCCCGAACGAAGAATCTTTTGAAAGAAAAAATCTATGTGGTACTGACCGTGTCCAGCTGGACCTGACACGCACTCCATGTCAGCGATGTAGCCATATCAATTATCATAATTTTGGCATTAAAATTAATGTTGATTAATAAATTAATAATAATTTTATAATTCATTACTTAAGCACATATTTTTTATGGTGATATTTTAAAATAGCCACTATAGATACATATTGTTAATAATAAGACTATAAAGTGGCCATTAAAATCTATCTTTGGTACTAATATATTAAAAATTTATCATTAAAAATTTTAATAAAATATTTTAACATGTTAAATATTTATTTTTAATTTAATTTGATCTGATCTATTTAATGAATAAGGTACATGAATCAAGATAGTTTAATAATTAAATAAAAATATTATTTACTACTATTAACCAAGAAATTGGATTATTTATCCAACTTGAGTTGCATTAAAAATATATAAAAACTATTTTTTAAAAAATAATATATATAATATATTATATTAAAAATTATTTTTTATTAATTACAGTTTAAATAAAAAATCATGAATTATCTACTTTTAAGAGATTTTTGAAAAATAGATTATGATTATACAAATATATTAAAATTAATGATATTTTTAAATTTTTTTAAATAAAATATTTAAAAATATTATAAATAATAAAATAAATTATTTTATTTTATTTTAAAAAAGAGATTATTTTGATAAAATAATTAATTAGGAAAAAATGTCATAATATATTTGAAATGATTATATTTTATGATATAAAATATTTAAATAAGTGTATTAAACCATAATTTGATAATAAAAATAATGTTTGCATGGTGACTAAGTAGTGATATAGGTTTATATATATATAGTAATTTATAATAAAATTAGTTTATTTTGATTGGTTTTACCAACAAAAGTTTATCGCAAAAAATACTTTTAATGATAATATCAAATATCCGTTAGAACTTATTTTTAGTTATTAATTCTTTATCAAGTCATAATTTTTGAACTCTTTAATAAAAATTTTTCTAATAGTTTACCATCAACAAAATCGTTACTGATATTTTTTTAATAATTATTTGCACTACATTATTAAAAATTTTTATATTTTGGTCATTAAAATTTTTAATCATGGTATTTTTAATGATTACCCGTTGACAAAATATTTATGATCACTAAAAAAGATTTAATAATAAAATTGATTCTTTTCTAATTATTTTTTTTATTATTAAAGTTTTAAATTCTTGTAACGACTACATTTCCTTTGTTTAAGTTGGAAAGCATAATCTTAATCCCTTAATTGTAGTGCCTCTTTTGCCTACAATTGTAGGTTTTTTAACAATTTTCCGCGGTGCTTGGTTTGAAGAGCATGATAAGTCCAACGGTATTAGACCAGTTGATTGCCACGTGTAGCATCAATATCATGCATAGAATGCACGTGGCAGGTGCCTATAAAGTTTGCTTTGCCATGCATCTCCAGATGTAATCACCTATGATACGTTGAATGGTCAAACGTTTAAAACAACATTGGACCCGCCCTTCCTTTCCGCTTCAAGTAGTTAACATGTCCCTGAACAAGAAAGTACATAAAAGTTAAATTTTAAATAAAAATAAAAATCATCCACATACATTGTTTTCACCAATTAATGTCAACAAGACAGATGAGGATAAGAAATTATTGCACCAAATCATGATGGTTGAGGGGGATGACAAGCACACATTGATGATCAATGCTATTAAAGCAAGCAAATCATGAAGTGGACTTTTTTTTTTTTTTCTTGACGAAAAGGGCAGATGGAGCATTCTGAGGTTGATGAGAGGAGAGGGATGCCCCTCGGGATAGAGCCTACCCTAACTCATAAATAATAAATAAATAATTATTATTATTATTATTATTTTTATGAGGAAGGAGGAGGAAGGGTGAAAAATAATAAATTATAAAAAGTAATGCAACTGCTATGTTGTAAAAAAATAAATTAATAAATAATAACTAATTAATTTTTTAGCTTTATGTGTGCTGGTGCTACGGTTTTACTCAATCCAGAAAGCATATCACACTCAAGTTTTTTTATCTTAAAATAGACGATGGCACAAACCAAGGAGGTTTTGTGCCTGTCACTAATAGATTTGACCTTGATCACTTGAAGCATCTTGATTGTCTAGTTGCTCATGCAATAATTATTTGGTGTTTATCATCTTTTTGCCGACCTTACCACTGTGGCCTATAGCTATGAGTTGGTGCCGGACTGCGGTACCCTTTGCTGCGAAATCCCAACGCTCCGGACCTGTAAAACAAGATTAGAGAACGGGCCAGGGATCCTGGCGGGGGCACTCCGACGATCAAGTTAGAGAGCGATAAAGTGGAACATATCCACTAAGACAGATCCTCGCTGGGTTTCCGTGCTAAGAGGAATCTTTGATGAGAAGATGAGTGAGAACGAGAGGGATCAACGCTCTCGTTCCTGCAACTAGGCTCGTCGAGCTCGCTCCTGCGAGTTCCTTTGGAGCTCCTGTCTTACGATCGCCTCCTCTTCGCGTGTGCGTGCTTGCCCTCTCGATTGCTTACCTTCCTTCTTTCCCGTAGTGTCTCTTTTGAGGTCACTGGTTGTTGGATACCTTCGTGCCTCGATTCCCCCTCCTTGGGAGACTCTGGAGGTCAACGACCGTTCTCCCAGGTCGTCCCCTCTTACGGTAGGGAGTTAAGTAGTGAGCCGATCTCGTTTGCTGTAAAGTCACGAAAGGGATAACTTGATGGGGCCCCGATCCTCATGAAGGCGCCCTCGGGTTCGAGGCGTTGACCGTGGCTCTTCCCTTTTGGAGTACCAGGTTACCGGCGCCGGATTCGGTATCTCGAGCAGGGTGCCCTTCCTAAACTGGTGTAAACGAGGTTCCACGCATCGTTACAGGCTTGGGGATGTCATACTGGATGCGCCGCCTGTGCGCGCCGTCCTTAGCAACCTCCTCGGGGCTTGTGCCCTCGGTCCTTCCGTGCTCCGTAGAGAAGGCTGACTTCGATCGAGGTGGACCCGTCTAGGAGTGCCACCTAGCAGAAGGAGTGAGGTAACAAGCTTGACTCCGGCCGAGGTGGACCCATCTAGGGGTGCCACCTGGCGGGAGAGCAAAGTCAGGCCCACTTCGACCGAGGTGGACCCCTCCCGGGTCGACACCTGGCGAAGGGGCAGAGGCAAGCTCGACTTCGACCGAGATGGACTCATCAAGGGGCGCCACCTAGCGAAGGAGCAGAGGTGCCCGGCTCGACTCTGGGCAAGGTGGACCCATCTGAGGGTGCCACCTGACGAAGGAGCAGAGGCAAGGCCACTTCGACCGAGGTGGACCCCGCTTGGGTCGACACTTGACGAAGTGGCAAAGGCCAACTCGACTTCGACTGAGATGGACCCATCTGGGAGTGCCACCTGGTGAAGGAGCAGGGAGAGCCTGGCTCGACTTCGACGAGATGGGCCCATCTAGGGGCGCCACCTGGCGAAGGAGCAGAGGCAGGGCCACTTCGACCGAGGTGGACCCCGCCTGGGTTGACACCTAGAGAAGGGCAGAGGCCAGCTCGACTTCGACCGAGGTGGACCCATCTGGGGGTGCCGCCTGGTGAAGGAACAAGAGGAGCCTGGCTCAACTCCGGCGATGTGGACCCATCTGAGGGTGCCACCTGGCGAAGGAGCAGAGGCAGGGCCACTTCGGCCGAGGTGGACCCCGCTTGGGTCGACACCTGGCGAAGTGGCAGAGGCCAGCTCGACTTCGATCGAGGTGGACCCATCTGGGGATGCCACTTGGCAAAGAAGCAGGGGGAGCCTGGCTCGACTCCGACGAGGTGGGCCCATCTGGGGGCGCCACCTGGTGAAGGAGCAGAGACAGGGCCACTTCAGCCTAGGTGGACCCCGCCTGGGTCGACACTTAGTGAAGTGGCAGAGGTGCCGAGCTCGGCTTGACCGCTAGACAAGCCACCTGGTAGGAGAGCCCGAAGATGAAGCTGCATGGTACTGCTTGGCGGCCAACTGGATCTGATGCACACTCCACGTCAGCGATGTTGCCATATCAGTTGCACCCCACTCCCAAGTCCCATCGAAGCGCCATTGCAGGGACGTGGAGAGTTAATGCGGAGATGACGTGGGAGGATAAAAATCCTGCACAATAAATACCACGATTGCAGCTGCTCCACTCGTCGTGCCCGAGATCCAATGCGCAGGCGCCACGTCCGCACGTTCAGTGGGTCATAATCATGCCGTGCCAGACACAAGTGGTTTCCAGCGAACCGAAGCGTCGTCGTCGGGCGTCTTCACATGTGGCGCTCATCCGATGGCTTAGGCGAAAAAGGAGTTGTACGACCGCTGTTGATTGGTTTGAAAAGAGAGGAGACTTTCTGGAAATGAGGTCTTTTGGCTTTCTCACACCTTGCCGGTGGTTACAGTGGTCCTTCTTCTTCTCTCGGGTCACCATTCTTCCACCAAAATATCCCGATGAGTGTCCTGCGACCCATATTTTTTTATCTGCTTCTTCTCGAGTCCTAGTCCTCTCGAACCAGACCTTCCTTTTCCTTCTTCGTCTCGATGGCTCCTTCAGGTCATCGTCGCCATTTTCTTATAACCGGACGAGGCCAGCCTTTCCCAGTCGAGGACTCCATTGTCCTCCTCAATAGAGGATGTTCCGATCGACGTCCGGTGGCGGTTGCTGCCGGGCAGTATAACCATCGGAGTCCCTAGGGCTCCTAGGGCCCCTCCTATCATTCCTGCTATTCCTATCTCTGCCCTTCCTTCTCCGGTGGCAGAGACTCCTTCTGGTCCCTCCAATTTCGCTTCGATAATGACCGGAGATGACCTTTCCTAGATTCGGGATATGTATGGGGTCCCAGACTACGTCCAGCTTTCACATCCAGGGTCGAGGGAGTGAGTGACTTCAAGCAGCCCTGGTAGAGCGCGTTCTACGAGGATCTCCTTGCAGGGGGTCTTCATTTTCCTCTTCACCCGTTCTTTCTCTCATTTCTTAGTCACTACGATCTTGTTCTAGCCCAGTTGGCTCCTAACACCATCAGGGTAATCTTTGCTTTCATTATTTTATGTCATTTCCACGGGTTTGTTACCCTTTTTTACTGTTCAGGGTCCTTTTCACCCTGAAGCGGTACTCCACCTATAACGGCTAGTGGTATTTTTCGCCTCGACCTAGGTGCCTCCAGTACGACCTTTCTACGTCGATTAAGGGGTGGAAAAATCGATTTTTCTTTGCCTCAGTTCAGGACGTTGATTGGGTCTGGAGTGAGCTAGACCGGTCCCCGAATCGGAACTTCCAGGTCGAGCCGGCTGACAAAGAGGTTTATTCTCAGCTGCTAGGAGATGTTGTCCCTTCTCTCGAAGTTCTGCTCTCGGAGCAGAACTTGTTCGAGGCGAGGGTCAGCCCGATCCGGGCAGCTAG
The DNA here is from genome assembly GCA_021397845.1 of Areca catechu. Taxonomy (NCBI): domain Eukaryota; kingdom Viridiplantae; phylum Streptophyta; class Magnoliopsida; order Arecales; family Arecaceae; genus Areca; species Areca catechu. Next base: position 183,375,002 of record CM038042.1, read on the forward strand.
TGAGGCCCCCGGTCCCTTTTCTTCTTCTTTTCCTCTTTTTTTTTTATACTGACCTCTTCTCTTTTCAGGAATGAAGTTCTCAGTTGAAAGTCTGATGGAGGGGGCTCAAAAGAGAGGGGCTTTGGGCACAGCCCAAGAAACTCCTCCAAAGAGGGCCCGCGTGGAGGCTGACCAAGGGCCTGGGCCCACTCCAGCTTCAGAGCCCAGGGCGGCGGATATGGCCCCCAGCCCATCCCTGCAGCAGGCCCATGTCACAGAGGTCATCAACCTCGATGGGATCGGAGGGGAGGTGCGACCGACTCCTCCCCCAGCGGTCGTAGTGCCCACCATTCCGATGGTGGCTGCACCGATGGTAGTGGTGCTGAGGACTTCTGCTCCACCGGCTGGAGGGACTTCGGCTCAGCTCTCCTCCTCCGAGCCTCGCCCCACGCCACCAGAGCTTAGCAGCAACGCCGCCATCATCCATGACCAGGGCCTTGCGGAGAAGATGATGGAGTACGCGGCCCAACCCTGGGACCGCTGCCTGAGGGGTGGCCGGGATTATACGGATGCGCTGCTTGGGATCCTTCCCTTGTTCTTCACGGTAGGCATCTAGCTCTCATTCTTAATGTTCCAGTCGGATTCTTTGAAAATCCTAACACTTTCTTTGATCCAGATTGGGACTGACGTGCTCCTGCTCAGGAACTTCCTCTCTGCTTCAGTGAAGAAGGAGGCCGAGAAGGAGCGGAGGCTGGGCAAGCTCGCAGCCGATGTGAAGGATCTCATGGACAAGGGCCATGAGCTGAGGGGGAGCAATCAGGCTCTCCGAGAGGATCTGGCCCGGGCCAAGGGGCGCGTCCGGGATCTCGAGGCTTCTTAGTCCGAGGAAAGGATCTCGAACCAGCGCCGAGTCGAAAACGATGCGGCCAAGATCTCCAGTCTTAAGGGACAGTCCCGGTCACTGGAGCGCCAGGTCGAGGAGGTCTTGGCGGAACTCACAGCGGTGAACGAGAAGACCTCCTACATCAACGCGCTGCTAGAGGCCTCACAGAGGGAAGCCCAGGAGGATGTGCCCAAGTTTCGGGCATCCGAGGAGTTCCATAATGAGATGCAAGAGGTCGCCATGGACTCCTTTCTGAAGGGTTTCGGAGTTTACCGGGAGAGGGTGGCTTCCCTCTTTCCCGAGCTCGATCTGACAGGGGTCGAGCTGGTCAGACCCGGGGAGCAGCCTGGGAGCCTGCCGGGCAACCTTCTGTGGAAGCAGCCGGCGACGCGGAAGATTCTCAGCCTGGGGAGGAACTGGCAGCGGAGGAGTGAACCCGACTCGCCTTCTTGGTATTCTAGCTTAGGGTTTCCATTTTGTTTTCCTGGGCTACCCGGTTTGTCGGGGCCCTTTTAATTGTAAGAAACCCTTACATTAGAAATGAAAACTTTCTTTTCTCCATCTGTTTTTAATTTGCCCTGGCTCCTCATTCTGTTGCTTGTCAATGTCATGTTTGATCTTTCTGCAACTTCAATTTGCAGTTCAACTTTGACTCTTAGTTTGGAATCAGACTTAGGAAATCCTTAGGCTTCGGGAAAGAACCCCTGGGGTTTCCGACTTGCATTTTATAAGTCTTTGGCACCGGGACTTCCTCCGGACTGAATTCCGGGTCGCTTGCCAGAGACGGGTTCCAGGCAACCTCTTGAACTGAACTCTGGAATCTCGTGGGGGAACTGGGTTCCACACCACCTTCCGGACTGAACTCTGGGGCCTGTTACCAGAATTGGAGTTCGTGCAGCCTTCCGAACTGAACTCTGGGGCCTATTACCAGAACTGGAGTTCGTGCCACCTTCTGGATCTCGTGGACTCTGTGCCACCTTCTGGACTGAACTCCGGTGCCTCATACCAGAATTGGGTCCTGTTCGGCTTTCTGGATTGAACTCTGGGATTTCATGGGAGAACTGGATTCCATGCCACCTTCCGGACATAACTCTGGGGCCTGTTACCGGAACTGGATTCCGTGCGGCCTTCCAGACTAAACTCCAGGATCTCGTAGGGGAATTGGGTTCCACGCCACCTTCTGGACAGAACTTCGGGACTCCGTGCCGGAACTGGATTCCATGCGACCTTCCGGACTGAAATCTGGGACTTTGCATTTCTCGCGGACTGCTTTGCGGGACCTTTGCCTTACCTTCATTCGCCAGACTTAATGGCAGGCGATGCTAGTCCAACGAGATAGAAACAAACATTGTGCAAAGAAAGAATCTCATTGTTAATATTCAAGAAGATATACATCATTGGTAATACATCCTTAAGTTCACGGCATTCCATGTCCGTGGAAATCGATCCCCATCGAGCTCAACAAGATAGTAGGCACCGTGAGGGAGTGCTTCGACCACCCGGTAAGGGCCTTCCCAGTTTGGAGAGAGCTTTCCGCATTCTCGAGGTTAGGAGGCCTCGGCGCGACGCAGCACCAGATCTCCCGGATGGAAAGACTTCGGCCTTACCTTGAAGTTGTAGTATTTGGCCACCCATTGCCGGTAAACTACCATCCGAACCCGTGCCTTGTCCCTCGTTTCCTCGAGGAGATCTAGGTTGAGCAGCAGCCTTGCTGGGTTCTTGGCTTCATCGTATTGTTCCACACGCAGCATTGGCAGGCTAAGCTCCACCGGGATTACTGCTTCCGCTCCAAAGATAAGGTTGAAGGGAGTTTCATCTATGGCCGTCCTTGGGGTTGTATGGTATGCCTACAGGATGCTTGGAAGTTCTTCAGCACATCTCCCTTTGGACTGATCCAATATGGTCCGGAGCCCTTGTAGGATGGTCCAGTTGGTCACCTCGGCTTCCCCATTGGTCTGGAGATGCGCTATCAAGGTGAAGCGGCGATGAATTCCGAGGTCGTTGCAGAACTCCTCGAACTCCAGATAGTCAAACTGACATCCATTGTCGGTGATGATGGTGTGGGGAAGTCCGAAGCGACATTTGATCGACTTCCAAAAAAACTTACTAACATTCGCCTCCATAATCCGGGATAATGGCTCGGCCTCGACCCACTTCGTGAAGTAGTCGATAGCGACAATCAAGAACTTACGCTGCCCGGACACAGGAGGAAAGGGACCGAGAAGGTCCATGCCCTACTAGGAAAAGGCCAGGGGACGGAGAGTTGGGAGAGCGGCACAGCCGGCTGGCGTTGCACAACGGCATGACGTTGGCAATAGTCGCACCTCTTAACGAAGTTGGATGCATCCTCCTTCATCATCTCTTAGAAGTATCCTTGATGGAGGGCCATGTACGCCAAAATCCTGCCCCCCGCATGGTTCTCGCAAAGGCCTTCGTGAATTTCCTGGAGCACGAGTGCAGCCTCCGTGGGCCTCAAACACTTGAGGAGCGGATATGAGTATGACCTCCGGTAGAGCAGTCCATCCATCAGCACGAAGCGCGCGGCCTTACTTTTGATGAGGCCAGCCTCTACCCGATCCTCAGGTAAGGTGCCGTCGGTGATGTACTTGACGTCCTTGTCCATCTAGCTGGGCTCTAGGGTGACATGCCGGATCTCTTTGGGGACTTCATAACTCGGGGCTTAGAGATGTTTGATATGGGCGTGGCCCAACGATGAGTCTAGCAGGGTTGCTAGGCGAGAGAGGGCGTCAGCACGGGCGTTTTCACCGTACGGGATATGGGAGACACCAAAGCGCTTGAAGCCCACTGCGCTCGCACGCACCAACTCCAGATACTTCAACATTTGAGGATCCTGCGCCTCATACTCGCCTGAGCCTGCCCGGCGACCAGTTGTAGTCAGTGAAGACCCTCAAGCTGGTCACACCGAGCTCGTGGGAGACTCTCAATCCCGCGAGGAGTGCTTCGTACTCCGCCTGGTTGTTGGTGGCGGCAAACTGGAGGCGGAGCGCGCATTCAGCTATGACTCACTCGTTGTTGGCGAGGATGAGCCTAGCCCCGCTTTCACTGGAGTTAGAGGCTCCGTCCACATGCAGGACCCATATGTCCTCCTCTGGTTCATGTCCTTATTGTTGACTCTGGGGGTTCTCTTCTGGCCTCTCGCCCAGGCCTGCACACTTAACTAGAAAGTCAGCCAGTACCTGTGCCTTCATGGCTGATCGTGGTCAATAGGTAATGTCGAATTCACTGAGCTTCAGCGCCCACTTTGCCAGGCATCCAGATGTGTCAGGTCGATTGAGCACGGCCTTCAATGGTTGGTCCGTCAGGATCGCGATTGGGTGCGCTTGGAAATAAGGCCTGAGGCACTGGGCAGACACTATTAGCACAAAAATCAACTTCTCGGATCGAGAGTACCTGAGCTCCGCATCGCGGAGGAACTTGCTTGTATAGTACACAGGTCTCTGGATTCCTTTATCATCCGTCTAGACTAAGACCGAGCTGACGGCCTCTGGAGTGACAGCCAGATACAGGAGGAGCTCTTCTCCCTCCTTTGGCTGGGAAAGTAGTGGTGGTGATGCAAGGGTCTTCTTTAGCTCCTCAAATGCCTCCTGGAACTCCTTCGTCCAAGAGAAGTCATGCATCTTCCTCAACGCCTTGAAGAAGGGCCGGCAGCGATCAACAGATCATGAAATGAATCGGCTCAGGGCTGCTACCCGGCCAATGAGCCGCTGGACTTGCTTCTTGGAGATGGGCTGCTCCATGTCAAGGATCGCCTGAACCTTCTCCGGGTTGGCTTCTATCCCTCTCTGGGTTACCAGGAAGCCAAGAAACTTCCCCGTCGCCATACCGAAAGCACACTTCGCCGTGTTCAATTTCATTTGGTGGAGGCAGAGGTTGCGGAAGGTCTCCCCCAGGTTGTCGACGTGGTCCGAGGTCGGCTTGCTCTTCACCAGCATGTCATCCACGTATACCTGCATGTTGCAGCCAATTTGGTCTCTGAAGACCTTGTTGACCAACCACTGGTATGTGGCACCAGCATTCTTCAGGCCGAAGGGCATCATCTTATAACAGTAGGTCCCACGGTCCGTGATGAAGGCAGTGTGCTCCTCGTCTTCTGGGTGCATCCGGATTTGATTGTACCCAGAGAAAGCATCCATGAAGGAGAGGAGGCGGTGACCCGAAGTGGCGTCCACGAGCTGGTCGATCTTCGGGAGGGGAAAGTTGTCTTTCAGGCAAGCTTGGTTGAGATCGGTGTAGCCCACACAGATCCTCCACTTGCCGTTGTTCTTCTTCACCATCACCATGTTCGCCAGCCAGCTGGGATACTGTACCTCTCGCACGAAGCCAGCAGTGAGGAGCTTCTCCACCTCTTCGTTGATTACCTTCTGCCTTTCTGCAGCAAAGCTCCTCTTCTTCTGTCGAACTGGATGGTACTTCGGATCAATCTTCAACTGGTGGGTGATGACGTCCGGGGGAATACCCGGCATGTCTGCCACAGACCAGGTGAATACATCTGCATTCGCCCGAAGGAAGTCTAGCAAGCGAGCTCACTCATCTTCCGGGAGTTAGGCTCCTATTTGCATCATACTCTGTGGGTCCGAGCCAAGGGGATATGTCAACAAGCGCTCAACCGGGCCGCCTCTGGGATCCTGCACCCTTTGGTCGAGGTCATCGACATCAGAGCCGAACTCGACACTCCGGGTACCCGAGACAACCTGCAAGCAATGCTGGACGGGCTGAACTGCCCCCCTCATCTCTCCTACCCCGTAAACAGTGGGAAACTGCACCAACAATTTTTTGGTGGAAATGACTGTATCAAGCTGGTTGAGCCTTGGACGGCCCAAAATGGCAATGTACGGTGACGGGAGTCGGACGACAGTGAAGGTCATCATGACTGTGCTCTGCCGGGATGAAGTCTCGGCGATAACATGGAGAGTGATCTCTTCCTCAACTCCTACAGAATCTCCGGTGAAACCTACGAGAGGGGTGTGCATCGGCTTTAACCGATTACGAGATAAATTCATCTGGGAGAAAGTATCGTAAAAAAGTACATCAGTAGAGCTCCCACTATCAATCATAATTCGATGTACAAGATGCTTAGCGATGGTCATCTCGACTACCACCGCATCGTTATTTATATTTTCACTTTCATTTTCACCACCCTTTCCCTTTTCAAAGGGGAGTACATTTTCCATGTCTCCTCCCTCCCAGGCTCTCTTTGACGCGCGCCCTATCCCCCAAGAAATCATGCCCATTGGCTTCTCCGTGGGGCAGTTATCTACTGCATGAACAGGGGGAAGGGCCGCAAGTGGCTAGTCCTCCACCGGGGCTTCTCTTCCCATGAACTTCTTGAGATAGCCCCTTCTGATGAGGTCCTCGATCTCCTTCTTCAGGTTACGGCACTCCTCCATGTCATGGCCGTGGTCGCGATGGAATTGGCAGTACTTCATCTTGTTGTGATAATTCTTCGGGTCCTGAGGAGGAGGTCGGTGGAGGTAACCCTCGCCCTCGATCTTGATGAGGATTTTGGTTCTTGGAGCAAGGAGGGGAATAAAGGTTCGCTCTGGAACGGGACTATTCTTTAACTTTGGCCCTGACCGGAAGTCCGCAGGCGGCCCAGGCCTGCGGGTCCCCTGAACATCCTTCGAGGCGGGCCTCTTTGAAGGCTTCCCGTCCAGCTCTCTCCTGGTACGGTCATCCTCCTCAGCTCGGATGTACTTGTGAACGTGGAGGAGGAGTTCGGAGTACGTCCTGGATGGCTTTTTGTCCAACGAATACATCAAACGGGAGGTCTTGAGCCCTTGCTTCAACGCCAACATGGCGACGGGCTTGTCCAAGCTATAGATTTCCAGGGCAGCAGTCTTGAAGTGAGTTACATAGTCCCGCAGGAGCTCATGGTCTTGCTGGTGGATTGAGAAGAGGCTATCCACCTCTCTCGATACCTTTCGATAAGTGTCAAAGTGTGCCACAAATTTTCCTTCCAACTACTGGAAGGAGTCGATAGATTCAGGCTCAAGGCAAGTGAACCAAACTCGAGTGGCCGGGAAGGCAATGCACAGAAGGGCGTCCATCGCCCCCTGGACTCTCATGAGAGCTTTATAGCTCTCTAGGTGGTCCAGGGGGTCGGTGGTCCCATCGTAGGGATCCACCTGAGGCATGCGGAACCGACTCGGGATCGGTTCCTCTTAGATTTTCTGGGAGAAGGGGGTCGGGCGTTATAGCCCACTAGCTCGCTGGGGGAGCCCTGCATGTTGGCGAACCGGCGGAGAGCTCCGCCAGTTTGTGCTCTTGCTCTTCCAGGTGCCTTTCAGCTAAATGCCTGATGGCTTCGTTAGTGGAACCTTCCAACGAGGCCTCTGGAGAAGAAGGTGCCGATGGGTCGCGGTGAGGGGCCTTGCCGCGGCGGCGCTTGCTGCGCTTGGCAGTATCATTGTTGTCCACCAGGGATTGGCTCTCATGGTCCGTCGACCCAGAATGATTTCTCTTCACGGGGGTCTGGTGACTCTAGTGAGGATTGGTTGCTGCCCGCGAATGGGACGGCCTGCCTTGGATGGAGTGTAGGCTTCCGCAGGGGCCCGCGACTTGGGCCACGGGGGTCCCTAGCTAGGGTTGAGTCACCAGAGAGCGCTGTTGATACTGTAGCTGCCTCATGGCCATGGTCAGTGTCTGCAATTGTTGGACAATGGCAACATACTGACCGTCCGCCGAGGGCAGCTAAGGAGGTGGAGCAGGAGGAGCAGGGAGTTCCCTTTCCAGGCTGTGGGGGCCCGGAGAAGAGGGAACCTCCCCCACCCGGCTAGTGGAGGCTTCACGTCCGCGAGTCACCACCATACTTGGGATCGAGCTACTCTTGAGCTCGAGGGGGGCTTACTCATATAGGGGCCTTGTTCCCCCTACCTGGTGCGCCAATTTGTTACCGATCTTACCGCTGTGGCCTGCAGCTGTGAGTTGGAGCCGGATTATGGTACCCTTTGCTGCGGAATCCCAATGCTCCCGGACCTGCAAATGAGGTTAGAGACCCGGGCCGGGGATCCCGGCAGGGGCACTCCGATGGTCAAGTTAGAGAGCGGTAAAGTGAAACAGATCTATTAAGACAGATCCCCGCTGGGTTTCCATGCTTAGAGGAATCTTTGATGAGAAGATGAGTGAGAACGAGAGGGATCAACGCTCTGGTTCCTGCAACTGGGCTCGTCGAGGTCGCTTATGCAAGTTCCTTCAAAGCTCCTATCTCAGGATCGCCTCCTCTTCTCATGTGCATGCTTGCCCTCTCGATTGCTTACCTTCCTTCTTTCCCGTGGTCTCTTTTGAGGTCACTGGTCGTTGGATACCTTCATGCCTCGATTCTCCCTCCTGGGGAGACTCTGGAGGTCAACGACCGCTCTCCCAGGTCGTCCCCCTTTACGGTTAGGAGTTAAGTGGTGAGCCGGTCTCGTCAGCCATGCAGTCATGAAAGGGAGAACTTGGCGGAGCCCCGATCATTGTGAAGGTGCCCTCGGGTTCGAGGCATTGACCATGGCTCTTCCATTTTGGAGTACCAGGTTATCGAGTGCCGGATCCGGTATTTTGAGCAAGGTGCCCTTCCTAAACTGGTGTAAACGAAGTTCCGCGCATCGTTACAGGCCTAGGGATACCATACTGGATGCGCCGCCTGTGCGCGCCATCCTCAACAACCTCCTCGGGGCTTGCACCCTCGGTCCTTTTGTGCTCCACAGAGAAGGCTGACTTCGACCGAGGTGGACCCGTCTGGGGGTGCCACCTGGCAGAAGGAGCAGGGTAACAGGCTCGACTCCGGTCGAGGTGGTCCATCTGGGGGTGCCACCTGGCAGGAGAGCAAAGTCAGGCCCACTTCGGCCGAGGTGGACCCCTCCCGGGTCGACACTTGGCGAAGGGGCATAGGCAAACTCGACTTCGGTCGAGGTGGATCCATCAAGGGGCACCACCTGGTGAAGGAGTAGAGGTGTCCGGCTCGACTCTGACCGAGATGGAACCATCTAGGGGCGCCACCTGGCGAAGGAACAGAGGCTGGACCACTTTAGCCGAGGTGGACCCCGCCTGGGTCGACACCTGGCGAAGTGGCAAAGGCCAGCTCGACTTCGATCGAGATGCACCCATCTGGGGGTGCCACCTGGTGAAGGAGCAGGGGGAGCCTGGCTCGACTTCGACGATGTGGGCCCATTTGGGGGCACCACCTGACGAAGGAGCAGAGGCAGGGCCACTTCGATCGAGGTGGACCCTGCCTGGGTCGACACCTGGCGAAGTGGCAGAGGCCAGCTCGACTTTAACCGAGGTGGACCCATCTGGGGGTGCCACCTGGCGAAGGAGCAGGGGGAGCCTGGCTCGACTCCGATGAGGTGGGCTCATTTGGGGGCGCTGCCTGGCGAAAGAGCAGAGGCAGGGCCACTTCGATCGAGGTGGACCCCGCCTGGGTCGACACCTGGTGAAGTGGTAGAGGCTAGCTCGACTTCGGCCGAGATGGACCCATCTGGGGGTGCCACCTGGCGAAGGAGCAGGGGGAGCCTGGTTCGACTCCGACGATGTGGGCCCATCTGGGGGCGCCACTTGGCAAAGGAGCAGAGGCAGGGCCACTTCGGCCTAGGTGGACCCCGCCTAGGTCGACACCTTGCGAAGTGGTAGAGGTGCCGAGCTCGGCCCGAGGTCGGCTTGACCGCTAGCCAAGCCATCTGGCAGGAGAGCCCGGAGATGATGCCGTGTGGTACTGCCTGGTGGCCAATCGGATCTGACGCACACTCCACGTCAGCGATGTTGCCATATCACATCTAATTACCTTTACTCTCGATTTATCTTAAAGTTAACTTTGATAGTAGCATACGAACTAGCGAAGATGGTGCATGATCTATGATTCAAAGATGGTGCATGATTTATGATTCAAGATCCTGATTCTAGATTTATGATTGTAGGCAAGATCCATCTTCTCGATAGCATTGTCCCTGCAACAAAGTTGTAGCTGGCTCGGGTGGGTGTTACATACATCAAGTTAAGGTTGGGGGCATAGAGACTCGTAATTGAAGGAGACTTAACATGGTGATTGGCTGGCTTTGAGGGTAGCTGAAGGAGATAGCAGCGCACCCGCTCATTCATGATGCTTAGCAACAAGCAGGAGTTATACTTTGATCAAGGATGGCAACTAGGTTAGGTCTTATTTATTAAATATATTAAATTTTAAAATTTAAATTTGATATATTTAATTGATAGATTATCCGACCTAATCTATTTATGAGTATGACATACTCATGACTCTATTAAAAAAATTAGAGACCCGATCTATTTTTGACTCTCTTTTTTAAAAAAAAAGTATCGAGGAAATTAAAGACTTGCAAAAAAAAAAAAAAAAATGTCACCTCCAACCTCTCTATCTTTGATCTCTGCTCGAACCCTCTCTTGGCCCTCATCGCCTATCTGCCCTCACCGCCTCTTCAGTCTTCACCAACCTGCACTCTTGCAACCTCCAACTCCACCCAACCCATGCTCTTAGTCGCCTCCAGCTCCATCCTTGACCACGCTCTTGATCGCCTTCAACTTATTCCTCGGCCATACTCTTAGTTGCCTCTTCACCCTCGCCTCTCCTTTCCCCCTTTTCTCTAACTCATTCCCACTGCTATCCTAACTAAAAAAAAAAATGCAAAGACCGTACGAGAGAGAGAAGAGGGGAGCGAGAGAGTTTGAACCTTGAGGGTAGCCAGAGAAGAATGGAGAGCTTCGATTCTCCATCACCTCTAGACCTCTAGTCGATGCTCCACCATCTCCTTCGCCTCCAGAATTTGAGGACTTGGACAATTTCCATCGCCTCCGATTGACTACTCGATGCTCTATGGCAATGGAATGGAATGCTCTGAAAAGGAAGTCTTCGAACTCAAAACGGAGACATTATAATACAATTTCAATTGGGAGGGCCCGAAACTTGGAAGAGAGACATCGGAAAGGAGGGCTCAGAACTTAAAAAAGAGACACATGATAATTGGCAAATCGCAGGCATGATATGACCTTTTGGAAATTGAAAGTACGTTACGATCCGGGCTCTATGTTTAAATTTTAAACAAGACGCTCCTCTTTTAAGTAAAAATCCAATCAAATATTAAACATAAAAATGGGTAAACCGATCCTGACCCGACTCGTATAATAAACATGTTAAACAAGTTAAACATAATAGAGTGTTAAAACCGGAACTCGACCTAAATATCTAAATGGGTTAAACATATTAATTCATTTATGACCTAAATATATTTAATTCAAACCAAAATATATTTAAGACGGATCAAATATGAATTAGATTATATTTTACCATCCATAACTTAAATTAATATTAGATATTTTTATAATGGGCTTACTTATATTTTTTTTATCTAATATTTTTATTTATATTCATAACAAAATTATATGAATGCATCGTCTTATCAAAAAAAAATAAATATATTTTCTTTAAATTGCTAGGTTATTGGACGAGTAAAATGTGACCCAGTGCTATTAACTAATCTGGGTCGAATATCATTATAAAAATTGTTGGTTCAGAAATTAAACTTGACTGAGAGATTGGTTCGGATTAGAAGTGAAGAGGTCCTCGATTGAATCCAGAATGATGCTGAAAATGCTGTTAGTAGGATGCAGAAACTAAACCCATAAAACAAGTCTTTAATCGAAAGATTTTTTTTGATAAGAATCTGCTAATATTTAAACCCGTTTATATTTTTAGAATACTAAAAAGATGGAGAGGAAAATGAAGTTTAGAGGTTTTTAAAAAGTTTATCCAGGTTTTTCTTTTTTTTTTTTTTCTTTTTTTCTGTTTATAAAGGAGAGCCTTGGCCACCCACGTCATGGTCACTGACCTTTTCTAAAAAAATATGCAAGGATCGCACTACTTGTACACCATATAAAATTAATTAGTATTTATCTTATCTGGCAACTGATTGGATATGGACAATTATAATTATCTTTTCTGATACCCGGATATCTTGATTGGATTATATGTTCAAAATAATGAATGATAAATCAACGGCGAGAACCGGGTCTATGCGAGATTGGACATAGCCAGCTTGTATGCACCTTGACTAGGGCCAAAGTCCAAATCGATCTGGACGAAGATGGACAATGCGAAAAAAATAATCATAATCGTCGTCATTGTCTCAGGCTAGCATCTATCAATTATCATAAATTACCGGAAATGTAATCAAGTGGTTCTCGGGATTCGCTGCTCAGCATCGAAAAAATTTTTCTATCAAATTGCAGTATTTTTATTTTATATTTTTTTATAGAACAAAAAGAGAGGAGAGGCGAATCGCTGTACTCCAGTAATATTGTTTTCAAAAATAATATTTTTTAAAAAATCCTATCTCCTAATCTAACCCACGTCGCTGAAATGGCATGCTGGTTAATGTCTTCAAATCCTAGCCTATTTTAAAGTCGTTTCGTTACACTAGTCTGCGATCCCCAATTAGCCAGTACTATAGGATTTTGTAGTGCTCTCAAATCTTGGAGAGACTTGGAAGGCCATAGCAAAGATGTTCGAAGATCCCTGGGACTTAGGGACGTATCCTAAACGGGTCCTGAAGGTGTTCAGGGGATACTTTGAGTATACTCTGAGGTTGAGAGAACATGTGGATCAGTTGGATCAGGGACTTGATCCAGGTTTGAGTATTTTCTCATAACCCGATTGGTGGGTTATAGAGTTTTAGGTCCAGAGGTGTAGTCGTCATCTTTCTTTCTCACCGTGAGGAATCAGCGTGAGGGTTATATCACGCGAAAAAAGGGCTTGGGACGTGGGTGTTCCACGGGCTTGGAGAAGGAAACCGAGCTTGAGAGAGTCCGCAGGTTTGGAAGTTTCTTTCTAGGTTTTAGAGATGAGGCTAGTGTCTTGTATCCTGTATCAAGATCTTCTCCAAGGATAATAATACAATCTCTTTTCTCCTAATCTCTTCTGTATATTTTCTTCAACTTCTTTATGAATCAAGAATGCTGCCATCATCTCGTCAGGATCTCTCTCACGGTGCTTCTGCTGTTAGGCATTGATCCGCGATTCACAACAAGTAGTATCAGTACCTAGGATTCTTTACAAGTGGTATCAGACCAGGTTCAAGCATGGGAAGAGGAGGTTTCTATCCCAAGATCCCTTCGAGATTTCTCTAGAATTTTGGAGAAGGGTTCAGATCTAGGGTTTCCTCAAGGTTTGAGAGAAATGATAAGATATGGGGCTGCTGTCTACACCCTCTTTATATCAGGTATCTTTTTCGAGGCTTTTGTCAATCTTTCGCTGTTTGTAATTATTTTGGATCATGGAAAGTAGCGGGATGAAGATTGGTGTGGAGAAGTTTGATGAAAAAGGGAGTTTCATTATGTGGAAGATTAGGGTGGAAGACTTGCTGGTTCAGATGGGATTAGATCTGGCTTTGGAAGATAGGCCAGGGGGTATGAATGACAAGGAGTGGATGTCCTTGGAAAAAAGGGCATGTACCATGATTATGACTTGTCTGGCGGATAAGGTTTTGTATGGCGTGTTAGAGGAGAAGATATCAAAGGGATTGTGGTCGAGGTTGCACACCATGCATATGAAAAAGAATATGTATAATAAGTTGGTGCTGAAGAAGCAACTGTACAGCTTTCGGATGTAAGAGGGTGAGGATATTGCGGGACATATTTAGCGGTTCGACCGGATAAGTATGGATTTGCTCAATATTGGGATGGATTTAGAAGAGGAAGATAAAAGTTTGATGCTTTTATATTCACTACCCGGGAGCTTCGATCCGTTGGTGACTACACTGCTATATGGTAAGGAGACACTAGTGTATGAGGATATCATATCAGTGCTAAGGTCCAATGAGCAGCGAGAACGGATGACGAAGAGGGAGGTGGAAGAAGAAAGGTGAACAGGTAAGACGGGTACAGTCCAAGAAAGGCAGCATGGCTGGCAAGTGCTACAAGTGTGGTGTAGTAGGGCCTTTAAGCGGGAGTGTCCACTTAGGAAGAAGTGTAAGGATGGAAAAAAGAAAAGCCTGGATTTTTCAGGTTCAATCCTTGGATCAAAAGAAGAGTCGGATGAGCTCTTGATTTCGGAGGAGCCTGCGAGACACAGTATATTCGAAACGATCTCGAAGGGGTCCGCGGGTTGCGGAGGGTCCGAGGAGGCAGCGATTGGGTTCGAGGTGCAACAGCAGAGCAACGTTGAGTTGCTGACCTCGAGATTTCATTTTGTGATATCAGGTGGACTTCAGTCTTAGGTGGAGCACCGGGGAGAGGTGGCTTCACTGGTGGAGTAGATTTCGATACGAGGTCAGAGTAGAGGAGTGCATTGGGAGGAGTCACATCCCAGCACCAGTGCCAGGGGTGCACCGAGGCAGGTGGAGCAGCGTGCACAGGTAGTCAGGCATGGCTCCACTCTGAGAAGATGGTGTCAGATAGAGCTCCAGTTAGTGAGTGTCGGTTCAGGTTTGCTGGGTTTTCTCTAGGAAAGTCCAAGAAAAAGTTCAGGTCTGCTTCGGGATCTCCCCCTCCTGTTGTGACGGTCAGGGAAGCCTCCATAGATTTCTGACATCCCTTATGCTTATCCCTCTCCTAGGAGTCTGTCAGGGTCTCAATCGGCAGGCTGCCGGTCTTGGGATCCGTGCTCTCTGGAAGGATCTTTTCTCCGGTTGTACGGCAGATCGGCAGAGGGTATGGCGCCTTAATTACGGCATGGTAGGTGTCGTACGGCCCTCGGGAACATCGCCACTATCCTCGGAGGAGAGGTATGGATCCCTTGGCGGCCAGCATATTGGCTTGAACAGAGGGCCGAGCTGGAGAGGCAGGGCCCGTCTGCGGTAGACTCGCTTGGGTGCTACTCAGCAGGATGGAGGCGGACCGAGCTCGATCATGGAGGGGCGCCTCATGGCGGAGGAGGCTGAGCTCGACTCCGACCATAGGGCTCGACCTCAGACGAGCTCGGTGCCGGGGTGCCACCCAGCCCAGGGGACCTGAGCTCGGAGGGGCGCCTCGTGGTGAAGGAGGCTGAGCTCGACTCCTGACCATGGGGCCCGATCTCGAGGGGTCCGCCTTGCGTGAGAACTTGGACTCAGCTCTGGCCTAGGTGTTCCGGGCTTGCGGGAACGGACCTGGCGGAGGATGGAGCTTGCCTTTGGCGGGCAGAGGTGTTGCCTCAGGGAAGCTCAGCTCGACAAAGGTGCTCATGTTGAAAGCTTGTCGTGGTGCCTGATGGGGACTCCACGTCCGCTGCCTCGTGCCACGTCAGCGTTCTAGCCACATCATTTGCCCCCCACGCCCGAGGCCCATTGACGCGCGGTGCTTGTGGCGAAGGTCGTAATCATGGCACTAATGTGGAAAGGCGAAGAAATCGGGCGAAATAATGGCTAAAATCAGCGGCGTCTTGCTCTGCGGTCTTATGAGCTTGTGGGAGGATGCCACGTGGCCACGCAGGAGGGGGGCCGTCGAAACGGGTGCGGAAGTCGTAGCGACCGTGATCGGATGGGTGCACAGGCCCAATGGATGGTCGACACGCAGCGGGCGCTATCTGGGGGGCCACAAAGGTACGGTTGGGCACAGGTAGTTCCGGAAGGAGGGGCAAGTTTTTTTGAAGCTTACCCTCGTTCAAACTCCGTGCACCCAGTACCTTGTAGGAGCTTCTCCGTCTCCCTCTTCCCCTTTGGCTGCCGGCATCTTCCTAGAGTTTTTGCAGGTTAGCCTCCTCTTCTCGCATCGTGGGAGTCATTTTAGGGTCCCTCTTGTCCTTTTTTTTCTTCCTTCTCGTCTCTTCCCTCCATGGATCGCTTTGGTCCGGAGTTCCATCCTTCTCACCAAGCCGAAGCCGGACCCTCCCGGCCGAGGACTCCCTCTTCCTCCAACGAGGAGATGGAGGCGGCGAGATTCGAGTTTAGTAGGTGGCCCGCCCCGGGTCTGGTAATCATCAGGGAATCCGGGTCTTCTCCTCCTCCTCGAGTCCTTCCTGAGCCTGAACCTTCTCGGTCGACGGGTCCCGGAGGGATTGCCTCGGTGATTACCTCTGAAGATCTGCTGGCCATCCGGGAAGCCTACGGGATCCCAGAGTATGTCCGTCTCTCCATTCCTCGTCCGGGGGAGCGGGTGACTTCCAGTGGTCCTGGGCGGATTGCCATTTATAAGGAGGCCTTCGCTGGGGGCCTCTGTTTTCTTATTCACCCCTTATTCCTTTCATTTCTGGCCAACTATCTCTCGTCCCGGCTCAGTTGGTCCCCAACGCCGTCAGGACCATTTTTGTCTCAATGGTCTTGTGTCATTTCCACGGGATTGTTGCCCGTTTCCCCCTCTTTAGGACATTTTTCACCTTAAAACGCCACCCCACCGAGGAGGGGTGGTGGTCTCTTTCCTCCCGCCCCCGGGGAATAAAGTTTGTCCTCCCCTCTTCCATTAAGGGATGGAAGAGTAGGTTCTTCTTTGCTTCCGTAGAGGGGGTTGACTGGGTCTGGAGTGACCCAGATCGGTCTCCAAACCAGAACTCTGCTGTCGAGGAGGTCGACGTCGAACTGTACAAGTAGCTCAGATCGGTGGAGATCCCCTCGCTCGAGGTTTTGCTGTCCGAACAAAATCTCCGCGAGGCCGGGGTGGGCCCGGCATTGGAGTCGGGTGAGTCCCACTTGGCCATCCCCTTCTTTTTCTTTTTCTCTTTTTTCTTTTTTTCTTCTTTTACTTTTTTTTTTTGGGGGGGGGGTCTGACCTTATTTCAGTCTTGGTGCAGCAATGAAGTTCCCGATGGACGAGCTGCTCTCGTTCTCCGAGGAGCGGGAGCAGGCCACTGAGGCTGCCGAGCTAGCACCGAAGAGAGCCCGAGCTAAGAACGGGATGAGGTCGGTTCTGGCTGGGGCGGACGTGCCGGTGCATGCAGAGATGAATGCACCGATACAGGAGCGCAGGCGGAAGAGGTGGCCGAGCCCGTCTCGGAGCCTCCCATAGCGATGTCTGAGCCCGAGGTGGTTGTCCGCACGAGGTCAGCCGCCGTTGCTGCCAGGTCGGCGCCCCCCTCTTCGGAGGTCTCCAGTGTCAAGGAGGACGAGGGGTCAAGAAGTCATGTCGGCGCCCCATGTCCGGTCCGATGCGGTGCCAATCTCCTAGTTGGCGCCGAGGGAGCCTTCTACCGCCGAAGGAGCCGAACTGGCGGGAACACGAGAGAGGGACTATCGCCGAGTCCCTTTCGGCTAGGCCTGAACGTGTCCTTAATGAAGGACGCGAGCATGGCGGAGCGCCTGATGGACTTCTCGATCCAATCATGCGATGGGCGTGAGGGGAGTGGGCGACTCCTTGGTGATGTCATCACGGCGTCGTTCGCCCAGCTGTATGCCATAAGTAGATCCCCTTGACTTTGACATCTTTCTGTCTCCTTCTCTATTAGCCTGTTGCTGACCTGGCTCTTTCGACTGCAGCAAGGGCAGGAGCTGATCCTCATTAGGGATCACTGCCACAACTAGGCAAGGAGGACAGAGAGCAGGGAGCCGAGATCGCATCCCTCAAAGTTGAAGTAGGCTGCAAGGATGCGGAGGTTCGGGAGGCTAGCCAGAAGGTGAAGAGCCTCCAGACCGAAGCTGCTGAAGCGACCAAAATAAGGAAGGTGCTCGATAACGAGCTTGAGTCCATGCGGGCCCGGCTGAAGGAGCTTCGGGCTGAGTCGGAGGCGGCCAGAGAGAGGGCCACCTCCGCCGAGAAGAAGGTGGCTGAGGCCGAGAATAGAGCTGCCGATGCAGAGGAGAAGGCCGCTCTTTCCCACCGCTCCACTGAAACTGCCGAGAAGGTGTTGGCGACGGCCATCCGTCTGTCCGAGCACCTGAAGGTGGAGCTGGAAGAGGTTCGGCGCCGGGCCGAGGCTGCAGAGAAGGTAGCCGCTGATGCTGTGGCTGCCTTCAAGGCGACCCCGGAGAACCTCAAGGACTTCCGGGAAGCGGCGACAGACTCCTTCGCCAAGGGGTTTGAATACTGCCGGTCCTAGCTGCGGGGAGTTCTGTCCGAGGAGCAGCTGGCCGCACTTCGAGTCCCAGGGAAGAAGGCTTCCTCCTCAACGACGACGGTGGTAGCAAAGCAGGGAGCTGCACCAATCGAGGCTCGAGCTCCAGCGACCTCGAAAGCACCTGGCCCGGGGGATCCGGCACTGACGGCGGCGAGGGCGGCACCTGCACCGCGGCCGGAGGCAATCGGTCCGACCCCAGTTGCCTCAGCGGCTGAACCTACTCCTCCTGCAGAGGTGGAGGAGGGAGAGGTCCCAATAGTGCACCGCCCAGGGAAGGAGCCTGCCCCTTAGGATAAGATTTTTCTTCTTTTTGTACTTGTACATTTTCTCTTTTCTTGACCTGGCCACCCGGCCTGTCGGGGCCGGAAGATAATGTAATTGGTTCTCCCAGTAATGAAATGCACTTTTGTAATCATGGTGTCTCTGTCGTCTGCAATGTGGAATGTCCCCCCTCTCTCTCCTTCTCCCTTTCTTTGCTACTTCTTTCTTCTCGGTGCAGGGAGGTCCGGGAAGGGAGCCAAAGACTTCGACTGGCACGAGCCTGGCGCTGAGCTCGAGGTCATGCCGGTGAAAGATGTCAACCTTGGACTTAGCTGCTGAGGAGCATAATTCAGTGGTCGACGTCTTGGAGTCGGGCTCGGAGATGTCGAAGGCTAAGATCCTTGGTGTTGGAAGTCTGAGTCTTGAGCCTTAGTGTCTCGGAGCCAGTCTCGAGGACATTGATGCTTGAGAATTGCGGTGCTAGAAATCTGAGTTCCAGGCCTTGGCGTCTGGAGTTGGGCTCGGAGGCACTAAGTGCTTGGGGGTCTCCCAGGTCCTTTGCTGGGGAGCTGGGCTCGCCGGTGCCGGAGGGTTGTCCAGTCTTTGGTGCCGGAGGGTCATCCGATCTTTGATGCCGGGAAGCTAGGTTCGCTGGTGCCTGAGGGCTTCCCAGGTCTTTGTGCCAGAGCACTCTTCTCTGGGCTTTGATGCCGAGGAGCTAGGCTCGCCGGTGCCTGGGGGCTTCCCAGGTCTTTTTCACCGGAGGGTCGTGGGATCCGGTCTTTGATTGGCGACGATCCTGTCCAGCCAAGGAGACCTGAGCTCGGAGGGGTGCCTCACGGTGGAGGAGGCTGGGCTCAACTCCTGGCCATGGGTCCCGATCTCGAGGGGTCCGTCTTGGGTGGAGGCTCGCGCTCGGCTCCGGCCTAGGCATCCCGGGCTTGCGGGAGCGGACCTGGCAGAGGACAGGGCCCGATTTCAGCTATAATTGTGAGGCCGAGCCCGGGGGCGTTGTCGATGATGAGTTGCGTGGCTTGGGGGTGCTCCTAGCCGGAGATCTGAGCTCCGGTCTCGAGCGAGCGTCTTAGAGCTGGGCCCGAAGATGATAAGAACTTGAGATGGCGCCTTGGAGTTGGGCTCGTGGGCACAGTGGTCGAGAGAGTTCCCTTGGCCGGAGATCTAAGCTCCGATGTTGGGCAGTCGTCCTGAAGCTGGGCTCGGGGACGTCGATGATTTGAGAAGGCATCTCGGAGCTGGGCTCGAAGGCGTCGAGTGCCTGAGGGCTTCCCAGGTCCTTCGTCGGGGAGCTAGGCTCGCCGGTGCCGGAGAGTCATCCGGTCTTTGTTGCCAGGGAGTTGGGCTCGCCGGTGCCGAATTTCGTCCGATCTTTGATGCCGGGGAGCTGGGCTCGCCGGTGCCGGAGGTCGTCCGGTCTTTGATGCCGGGGAGCTGGGCTCGCCGGTGCCGGAGGTCGTCCGGTCTTTGATGTCGGGGAGCTGCGCTCGTCGGTGCCGGAGGTCGTCCGGTCTTTGATGCCGGGGAACTGGGCTCACCGGTGCCAGAGGTCATCCAGTCTTTGTTATTCCTGCAAGGTAAATAAACCATTGCATAGGAAAAGGATCTTCATTTCAAAAGGAGGGGGAACTTACACTGTTGGCAGTAACTCAGATTACAAGCATTCCATGTCCGGGGAGAATCTGGTTCCATCTAGGTCCTCGAGATAGTGGGCTCTCCGTAGGAGAGACTCAGCCACTTCGTAGGGGCCTTCTCAATTCGACGGCAATTTGCTGCGCTCTCTGGGTTGAGACGCCTCAGGTCGCCAGGTCGGAAGATCTTCAACTTCACTCGGGCATTATGACGTCGAGCGACCTGTTATCGATGCGCCACTATCCAAAGCGAGGCTCTGACCCCCGTTTCTTCGAGGGGGTCCAGGTCGAGGAGGGAGCGCGCCGAGCTCAACTGGAATCACTATCTCCATGCCGAAGATGAGGTTGAATGGCGCTTTGCCCGTTGCCGCTCTGGGCATTGTGTGGCAGGCTCTCAGGACACTCGGGAGCATTTCTGCTCCTTGCCCCCCAGGCCTTCTTAGAGGTACTCCCAGTCCCCAAGTGTATCATCCCCACCGGCTTCTCAGTAGGGTGATTATCGATCGCTGGGAATGCTGGAAGGGCGACAAGCGCCTGGGATTCCAACTGGGATCTGCCCCCCATATACCTCCTGAGGTAGCCTCTCTCGATAAGTTCCTCAATCTTCCACTTGAGGTCACGGCATTCCTCGGCATCGTGATCATGGTTGCAATGGAAGCGACAGTACTTTGACTTGTCACGGGTGGCAGACGGCTTCAATAGCGGTGGGTGCCTCAAGTAGGTCTGGCCCTCGACCTCCATGAGGATCTTCATCCTCGGGGCGAAAAGGGGAGTGAGATTCCTTTCAGGGATAGGAGTGGTCCTTGGCCCCGGCCCAGGGCGGAAGCTCTGAGCCAACGGCGCTTGCTTCCGCGCCCCCGGCGCTTCGGCGGGCACGGACCTCTTTGGTGACTTCCCATCAAGCTCCCGTCGGATACGATCCGCCTCCTCGGCGCTGATGTACTTCTAGGCACGGATGAGGAGCTCGGAGTAAGACTTCGGAGGTTTTTTGTCCAGCGAGTACGTCAAGCGGGAGGTCTTGAGCCCTCGCTTCAGGGCCAGCATGGCGACCGGCTCCTCCAAACAGTAGATCTCCAGGGCGGCAGCCTTGAAACGAGCCACGTAATCCTGCAGCAGCTCCTGATCCTGTTGCCTGATGGAAAAGAGGCTGTCCACCTCGCATGGCATCCTCCAACAAACATCGAAGTGAGCCACGAACTTCTGCCCCAACTGGGCGAAGGAGTTAATGCTCTCCGTCTCGAGGTGGGGGAACAATACTCGAGCCGCCTTCTGGTGAGTGGTGGGAAAGGCGACGCACAGCAAAGCGTCGGTGGCCCCCTGGACCCTCATGAGGGTCCGGTAGCTTTTCAGGTGGTCCAGGGGATCTGTGGTCCCGTCGTAAGGATCCACCTGCGGCATCCGGAACCGGTGCGGGATCGGCTCCGCTTGGATTTCTTGGGAGAATGGGGGACGGGCGTCGTAGCCCGCTGGCTCACTAGCAGAGCCCGGCATGCTGGCGAACCGGCGATCGAACTCCGCCAGCTTGCGTTCATGCTCCTCCAGGCGCCTACCCGTCACGCGCCTGGCGGCTTCATTAGGGAACCCCTCCGCCGAAGGAGATGGAGAAGGTGACATGGATGCGCGGCACCCGTGGCGGGGGGTCTTACTTTTCCTTCCTCGGCGGGGTCCGGGCACCTCCCACCCGAAGTTTAGTGAGCGGCTCTCTCTGTCAGCAGAGCCGGCTCGTTGTCTTTTCGTCGGAGCTTGATGGCTGCCTCGGTTGTCAGTGGTGGCCCGCGGCTGCGACGGCCCTCCTTGGAAGGAGCGCAGGCTATCGCGGGGAGTTGCGGCATGGGCCGCCAGGGTCCCTGGCTGCTAGTACTGGAGCTGGTGCACTACCGTGGCAAGAACTTGCATCTGCCAGGCAAGTGCGGCCAGCTGGGCCTTTGGTGGGGGTGGCTGGACCGGAGTAGGTGGCTCCACTTCTGTCTCCGGTTCGTGCGGGTTCCCGTGAGAAGGGGATGCCTCCGCATGGCTGGGAGAAGCTCTCCCGGCCCGGGTGGTCATCGTCCCCCAGGTGGTCATGCTGAGCGGGGCTTGAACTGGATCGAATGTCGTTCTGCGCCCCCTACCTGGCGCCCCAATCTGTTGCCACCCAGATCATCGTGACCTGTAGCTGCTGATGGCATCGGGTGTGTCGCGTTCGCCCGCCTGGGAATGCCTCCGATGCCTCGGGACCTGCAAGGAAGCAACGTCAATGACCCGGGCCGGGGATCCCGATGGGGGCACTCCAACGGTCAAGTTAGTGGCGATCCAGGGGAACAGATCCTCCTGGTCAAGCCCCTCTGGATGAGCTCCACGCTAGGAGGAGTGAATATAGTGTGAGTGGAAGATGAGGACGAGCTGGGAATGGTGTTGGCCGAGGTGGTCTTGCCCTCCTCTCTGGCCTTCTTCCTTTGTGTCGCTTTGGTTCCTCTCTTGAATTGAAAAGCATGCTTTGGGGATCTCTCCCTTTTAGGGTTAGATGCCGATACCTTTCTTTGCTTATTTTTTTGGCAGGAGTCTCTACCTTAGTTTGCTTTGGGATCTCCCCCTGCTGTCGTGTACGACGAGGTACCGTGACGTGGACGGGACGTCTCTCCTGTTGTGACAGTCGGGGAAGCCTCCGTAGATTTCTGACATCCCTTCTGCTTATCCCTCTCCTGGGAGTCTGTCAGGGTCTCGATCGACGGGCCGCCGGTCTTGGGATCCGTGCTCTCCGGTATGGTCTTTTCTCCGGTTGTACGGCAGATCGGCGGAGGGTATGGCGCCTTGATTGCGGCATGGTTGGTGTCGTACGCCCTCGGGAGCATCGCCACTATCCTCGGAGGAGAGGTATGGCTCCCTTGGCGGCCAGCATATTGGCTTGAACAGAGGGCGGCTGGAGAGGCAGGGCCCGTCTGCGGTAGACTCGCCTGGGTGCTGCTCGGCAGGACGGAGGTGGACCGAGCTCGGTCGCGGAGGGGCGCCTCGTGGCGGAGGAGGCTGAGCTCGACTCATGACCATGGGGCTCGATCTCGAGGGGTCTGCCTTGGGTGGGAACTCGGACTCGGCTCCGGCCTAGGTGTTCCGGGCTTGCGGGAATGGACCTGGCGAAGGACGGAGCCGCCTTTGGCAGGCAGAGGTGTTGCCTCAGGGAAGCTCAGCTCGGCAAAGGCGCTCATGTTGATAGCTTGTCGTGGCGCCTGATGGGGACTCCACGTCCGCTGTCTCGTGCCACGTCAGCGTTGTAGCCACATCAAAACCGAGCGTGAGGGAGTCTGCAGGTTTGGAAGTTTCTTCCTGGATTTCAAAGAGGATGCTGGTATCTTGTATCCTATATCAGGAGAAGGATGCTGGTGTGTTGTATCCTATATCAAGATCTTCTCCAAGGATAATAATACAATCTATTTTCTTCTAATCTCCTTTATATATTTTCTCCAAGGATATAATACAATCTCTTTTCTTCTAATCTCCTTTATATATTTTCTCCTATTATTTTATGAATCAAGAAGGCTACCATCATTTCGTCAGGATCCCTCTCACGATACTTTTATGATTAAGCACTGATCCGAAATTCACAATAAGTGATATCGGTGTATAAGATTCTCTACGAATATTTCCTGTTGGCCAAGGCCGAGTTGCAATTCCCTCCCACGTCCGGCCTCTAGCCGGCCAGGACTCAGTGCATGAACCGTATCTCCGTGTTATCGATATCCAGAGATCGAGATGAATCCGTGATACTTCAATCACCGCCGTCTATTTCAATATGAAATAGAGGTTAAAGATTAAAAAAAAGATTTTTTTATAAAAAAAAAAACACGACGACGAAGGTCGCAGCTACGAGAGGCAAGAGGGATACAGAAAAGGAAAACAAATAATTAACTCAAAAGAACAAAATAACAGAAGGAAAATCAGAATTCAGAAAGAACAAAAGAAAAGACTCACTTTCCTTCCTCCCCCAAAACACCTCGCCTGTCCCCATCCACAAAGAAGAAAACCATTAAAGACCAAATTGACCTTCTATACAAAAGACAAACTTCTGTTGCCCACACTCTCTTGCACGCACGCACGCGCTCTCTCTACAGCAGGCCCTCCAAATCAAACCCGGCTCATCGAGGACGCGCGCCAGCCAGTCCTCCTCGTCCTCGTCCTTGGCGGCGGTGGTGGCCCTTGCCGTCCCCGCCGGCTCCAGCCAATAGCCTCCATCCTCTACGGAGCTCACAGGCCAGGGCCAGAACAGCGGCGCCCGATCGTTGGGCCCTCCGATAAAGCAGGACGCGCAGGCCACGCCGCGCGTGTCTATGCTGGCCATTAGGGTGGAGTCGGGGCCGGAGAAGGAGGAGCCGCAGCTCTCCTCGTTGCCGTTGACGGTCACGAAGGTCGTCTCCTGGGACGGCGATGACGAGGGGGAGCCACCGAGACCGATCTCGTCCTGCAGCCACCTCATCATCTCCGCCACCGCCTCCTCGCTTATCTGGAACTTCTCCACGTCGTAGGCCTCATTCTCGTCGTCGGAGATCGCCAGGATTTTCTCCAGACAGCATCCTTGATCGCCCTCATCGCGCTCCTTTCTCTTTCGGCACTGCCGGTTCTCGTCTTCTTCCATCTATTCGATCGATTGACAGAAGAGACGAGAGGAAGAGAGAGAGAGAGAGAGCGCGCCAGAGGACGACAAGGAGCGGTGATGGAGATGGACGGGAGGGTATAAATAGCGGGGCAGGGGAGGACCACGTTGAGTGTACGGAGTGACACGTAGGATGGTGTCGGTGAATGGGTAAGGCCGGTGAGCTGGTGCTGTGACACTGCAGAGAGGCGTCGGAGGCGGAAAAGGCGGGAACTTGTATGGTAACAGTGGAAAGCAGCATACATTTTTGGTTCGCAGGTACTCGTGACCGTCCGATGGTAGCAACTAGATCATATCGGACGGCTCCTGCCAATAGTGCGGCCATCGGGCGGTCCGAAGACTCGCGAACTTTTTAGGATACGTTGGAAAGTCGTTTATGGCGAGGAAATCTTTTAGCATATCGACGATGGCTTGTTGCTTAAAATTACCTTTCAGTCCCTGAGGCGCCTCCAAGGGAATTTTTTTTTTAATGTTAAAAAAAAAAATCTGAAAATAGGTGTCTGAAAAAATATTTACGAAAATAGATATTTTTAACTGATGCGGACATGCGGTGCCAAAAATACCTGCCACGTGGCAGATGGGTTAGCAGCTGGATTGAAATCGTGTTTGGAAGAGACGATTTCATGCCAAGAAATCGTCTTTCCAAAAGACGATTTTAGACTTTTCAGAACCATCCGTACTTGCACGAGAAATTATCTTTGGAAAAGTCGATTTCTAAATTTGAAATCGTCTTTTCCAAAAATAATTTCAAACCGGCAATTTTATAAATTCTTAAAATACTCTTTTAAAAAAATTCAAAAAAAACTATGAATGGTATTTTCGTAATTAAATAATTGCATTTTCGTAATTAAACCAAATTTTATGAAGGGCATTTTGAAAAATAACTGTTCTCGTTTCAAATCCGATTTTTAAAAATTTTACGAAGGATATTTTAAAAATTTATGAAATTATCGGTTTGAAATCGTCTTTACCAAAGACGATTTCTCGTGCCAGCACAAATGGTTCTAGGAAAGTTTGAAATCATCTTTTAGAAAGATGATTTTTCGGTATGAAATCGTCTTTTTCAAAGACAATTTCAATCCAGCTACCAACCCATCTACCACGTGGCAGGTATTTTTGGCGCCGCATGTCCACATCAGCCAAAAACATTTATTTGCGTAAATATTCCTCCTGATACCTATTTTCGGAAAAAAAATTTAACATTAAAAAAAAATCCCTCCAAGGGTCATGCCTTCCATGCCCCTTTTTTTTTCAGAAAAAAAATCTTTTATTTGTGGAAATACTTTTTATTCTTGGAGCGGAATTGCTTGCCGGCTAAGGCAAACCGCATTTATTTCCTTCATTTTTTTAAAAAGTTTTTTTCTTCCATTTTCATATTACTTTTATATAAATCCTGATTTATTTATTTATTTTAAAATATTTACATTTTGGTCCAAATTTTTAAAAAAGAATGATGAGATTTATATGAATTGCACATCTATCTATTTGTGTGTGTATATATATGTATATAAATATTTGGACTCCTCCCTTGTTATATGACAACTAACAAGGAGCAAATCTAGAATAATCTTGCAATAACAAGTCTGTTAAAGAATATTTTATTGTTCGATTTTTTTGTATGTATTCATATCACACTAGTATCAGTGCTTCAATTTATAAAAAAAGAAAATACAAGCAAAAAAATTTTGTTGTATGGTATAAACGGATGGTTAGGGTCATTGATGAAATCAAGAGTTGATCAAGATAACATAACTCATTACCGTTTTTAATTTCTCACACATTTAATCTGCAAGTATGATAAACATCCTCGCAATATATCTAGAGATTAAAAGCTCAACATGTTTTCCTTCGGTAGTCAAACGTTTTTCCTTTTTTTTTTTTTTTTTCCCAAGAAAAGTGCAGGCTTTGTTCGGTTTAGCCAGCTAGCCCAACAACTAGCATGCTTAATGGAGAGAGTGTCAGGCTAGTCGCAAAGAAATTTCGAGGGTACTTTGGGAAAGCAAAGGTTCCCCGTATAGTGTCATATGCGTAATTTAGGAAGAAAGGCAGGGAGTGGACGGGTCAATTGTGCTGGAGCCGGGGCTGAAGGGAAAAAGAAAAGTACGGGGCTCGGGGGCCATCTCGTGCCACGTGGCAGTGGGCTGCTGCGGCTGGAGTGTCGGCTTCGCCGCGACAGCGCATCGGGGAAGCGGATGGCGGCAAATCCTGGGGCCGGTCGAGTCCCCGCATAAAAGTATTTCTGGGATCCCTCCAGCATTTTTTTGTCATCTTTTTATCGAGCGGCGGTCGGCGCGTGGCAAAACTGATCCGGACGGCCTGGTCCGTTTGAAGTCGCTTTCACAAGTAAAATGTTACTTCTTTTCGCCGTTGCCGTTCGAAATTCGGAAATAATATTATTCTATTTTTTAAGATCTTTTTGTAAATTTTACCTTTCCTCCCGGAGGTATAATTTTGTACGTCCATCCATGTGTTTTATATTTGCATCTATTATTTTTATAAACGAATCATCCACATAATGCACTTATGTTCAATTGTTCATAAGAGTTTACAAATTATGGTATAAAACGAATCTCTTTTTGGAAAATAATGTTCTTGCTAAAATGAAAATGATGCATTTGTGCCATCCAAACTTATGATATAAAAAAAAAGCCCCATCAAATATACACGTTAAAGAGTCTTCTTTAACTTTAGAAAAGTTATGGAGGCATTCCTTGGTGTTTGAATCACTTAGGTCCTAAAAGTTAAAAAATCTTGATTAACTATTAAAATTTCATTTCTTTTGTAATGTGATATAGTCATTTATTTGAATTCTAACACCATTAATTGAGTAAAAAATAGATCAAAATAAGATCATATCATAGTTTTCATGCGATCTCAAAATGATTCATGCTTTATGATTTATCTACATATATAAATCTTAAAGTACCCCATCATCACTATAGAAAAAGAATATAAGCCGATCCTTTTTTTCCATGCCAAGAGGGAGCGTCGGGATGTAGCGCAAGACTTTTAAGCGTTGAAAAAGAAAGATTTGGATTTATTAACACATGCCGATGTTTTTATCAAGCGTTGCTATGTAAGGAGCATATGCCAACGCTTTAAAGTGTCGCCAAGGAATTCCACATCCAATTTTACTCACGGCACCAATTCTCCCTTCTTGGCATTTTTTCTCATATTTTTTTTTTCCGGTCATTTTTCTCCTCCTCATTTCTTTTTCCCAAATCCTCCCATCCTTCTCTTCTCGAGTCCTCCAATCTTCCTATCTAGTGGATTTGCTCTGATCGGTGTCCTTGGCAAATTTCTTGGTGGATTTGCTCTGATCGACATCCTCCTCGAACAATTTCTTGATGGATTTGCTCCGATTAGCATTCTCCTTAATCGATTTTTTGGTGGATTTGCTTTGATCGGTGTCCTCGATCGATTTCTTAGTAGATTTGCTTCAATTGGTGTTCTCGATCGATTTTTCAGTGGATTTGCTTTGATCAGTGTCCTCCTTGGTCGATTCATGGCAATCAGCCTTGATTTTCGTCGGTGTTGATCTCTCACTATCGATCTCAGGTAAATCTCCTCCTCTTCTTGTTTCCACCATTGTCGACATTGATCCTCTCACTACCAGTGTTGATTCTCATTGGCATTGATCTATTAGCCAGCGTTTCCATCCTTGTTAGGGTTGGCAAGTCGCTAGATTTGGCCGAACAAAGCCCTTTCTTTGTTTTGGCTCTTCTTCCCTCTTATTGTTTCAATCTCTACTGATCGCTGATTTGGACTGGCGGGTCTTCACCGTTCTTCTTGGTGCTTCGATGTTGCACAACAACTCACGACCATTGGCCAATAGTGGATTTTTTTTTCATTATCCTCTTTTTTTTTTCTTTTGTTGCTCTTCTCTACCACCGATCCCTCTGAACCTCCATGGTTCTCGTTATATTATATTTTATTTCTCTTTTTATATTTCTCTCTCTTCCTCTGTGAGAATTAGATTCAGACTTCTATATAGGTCAAACAATGACATTCATGGATACAAAACTATAGTTTAGATATAAGACTATTAATTCTGGGTGAAGCTTCCAGCAAAAAATTTCCAAGAGTTTGGACATAAAACTATAGCACATGACTCACATTTTTTTGAGTTTATACTAATGTTAAACATGGGATATGTTTTTTAAATCTATTGCAAAGACCAACAAATAAAATAAGTGGGATATGTACATAATAAAGTCCAAGAGAGTTCGGTGTGATTTTGACCTAATCCAGTTAGATTTTTGTAGAAACTGCATGAAACGAACTAGTGGAATTATATTGGAATGATTTCTTCATATTTTTGGTGGTGCTGGTGATAAATTTTGGTTTTTGGGAAGCATTTCTATAAGATTTGTTTCCTCTACTTTCAGATCTAGATTTATAATTTTTGTTGTAGTTCTCACATGTATGTTCTTTGCTTATCTTTTTTTGTATTTTTTTGGCAGGCATTTGGCATCCTAATCATATGCTTCTCTATGAAGGAAATGCTACATGAGGTGCAAGAAATAAAGTATGTTTTATTTATTAGATTTAGCCAGATGTTATACTAGGGGTCTCTCCTTGAGGGTATAAGTTCCATGTTCTCCATGAATAGATGCTATTGTCTGTCCATACAAGAGCTTCATGTCATCTTTCTAGTAAAATTATTAGCAATCATTCATATTTTTCAATAAGGAATTTTTTTTTCCGTGCTAAATCCTCAAGTTGTGAATTTATGGTTAAATGCTATGCTGCACCAGAACGTTTGTGGAAAGTTCTATATTTAATATAACTGAGTCGAAACAAGCCTCAAGCTGAAATGATGATGTGATCTATTAATTTGTGGGCTGGCACGGGATGTCTACGAGATAAAAAATTTATGTAGAATTTTTTATTAAAATTATGTTTTTTATTTTTGGGCTGGCACGGGATGTCTACGAGATAAAAATTTATGTAGAATTTTTTATTAAAAATTATGTTTTTTATTTTTTAAAAAAAATATTGGCGATCCTTTAAAGCATTGAAAAAATTTTTATGATAACATTTTAAAGCATCGAGATTTAATAACTTTTCGATGCTTTTAAAAAGCATCGGCAGATAGCAAAAACGGACCAGATCAATGTCAATGTTTTAAAGCATCGAAATTTTTTTTGGCAATGCTTTAAAGCATCGATATTTATCCAACTACCTATGCTTTTTAAAAGCATCGACAAATGCATGGGGCAGGCCAAGTTACTTCTGACATTTTAAAGCATCGACAAATTTTTTTATACCAATATTTTGAAGTATTAGAATATTATATAACGATGCTTTTAGAAAGCGTTGGCAAAAACTCTTTCCATTCTTGCATGGTCGATGCTTTTTAAAGCATTAAAAGAGTTTATGCCGATATGAAATAGCATCGAAAAAATTATTTTTTAGCATTAGCTTTTCTTCATTTTCCTGTAGTGCATTTATCATTCATTTACATGCAAAAATCTCAAAGGGCTTTATATTTTATCATCCATTCAAAGCATAAAACTCAAAGTACTCCATCTTCTATCATTTATCTACTAGGCAAATTTCAAAGCATTCTATTTATCATCTCGCATAATTCTCTAAACACTTAATCCTCTACCATCAATGCACTTGCATAGATCTTAAAGTACTCTATCATTTATCATTTATCCTCTTACATAGATCTTAAAATATTATCTTTTTGTCTTCTATCATCCATCCACTTACATTGAACTCAAAGTGTTTCAGCCTCTATTGTCCATCCACTTGCATAAATTTTAAAAGTATTCTATCCTCTATCATTCATCTATATGTATAGATTTCAAAGCACTCAATCCTATATCATTCATTCGCTTTCATAAATCTTAAAGCATTCTATTTTTTGTCATTCATCTACCTACATATATCTCAAAGTAGTCACTTTTGGTTCATGCTAAAACAAAAGTTCTAAGTTAATGGGAATGATAATTGTGGAATTTTACAAAAGTTTAGGATGTGTTTTGAAAGGATAGGATTTGCCCGAATCCTATAGGATCAATGGATCACATGGATAAAAACTCTATTTTTTTCTTAGTTACCATTTGATTTGTTAACCATGGGATTAAAACATACTAGAATATGGCTAATCCTATAGAAAAAAAATGATTTTCAAAGTTCATATTTTTTCCTATAATTGTCCAGCTTTACCTTGTCTTTGACCTTTCTTCACAAGTGCCATCTCCTCCTCTCCATCATCGCCTTCTCCTCTTTTGCATCCTCCCCCTCTCCAACCACCTCTCATGGTCCCTCTCCTTCTTTGCTCTTCTCCTCTCTCTCCCCCTTATTGATAGCCTCCCCCCCCCCCCAACCTCTTCCTACTCACCATCTTCATCGTTGCTGTAAGGGCAACCTTGTCCCTAATTGGAACCTTAGAATCTCACCCCCCCCCCCAATCTCCCTTAGGTGCACTCTTGCACCAAATCTCTGAAAAAGAAAAAGAAAAGAAAAGAAAAGGAAGCAAAATAACAAAATGATCGATCTATATGAAAAATAGGTCCTATCTATTGATGTCTTTGTTTTGTTTTCATTGATTTTTTCTATGTTTTCTTTTAGTTTTTCCTATGTTTTTTTTACATCTTCAAGAGTCTAAATCAAGTGGGCAGCTTGGAGCAACTAAATAAGGAAGTTTAGACAATGGCTAGGATTTTGCATTGAGTGTTTAGTATTTATATATAAGAGCTTAAATGATATCAATACATTATCAATTAATTTTAAATTAAAGAGATTGGATTAGATTCAGGATTAAAACTTTTATAAAAAATTATAATATATATATATAATAATAATAAGTTTCTAGTAGCATGTACTTGAGGGATAAATTTCAAATTCATAGGAGCAAATTTCAAATTTGTACCAAACTCGAACGAGTTTTAATTTTAAATTCAAAGAATATACAAATATATATTAACTTTTTTATATAAATTATTTTATAATTATAATAATTAATATGATATTTTGATAATAATAAGTTTATCATTTTGATAAAAGAAAAGGTAGAGAGAAAGAAGGAGAAGAGAAAGAAGAGAGCAAGAGGAAATCTTAATTTATCATTTAAATATAGGAAATGATTAATTTACATGGGGTTTTTATGTATAATCAATTCCTACATTCATCATTAATTTTATCCTAAATTTGTAAATCCTAGACATCCAAACATACCATTAGTTATCCAATGATCTTTGTATGATGACATTTTGTAATAGAAATAAATGACTTGACCACATTGAAATGGTTTGGAAATTTTGATGACTAATAGAAAATTTAAAAATTTAAAAATCTTAATATAAATAGTTCAAACTTGAAAGTTATACATGAACTTTTTTTCTTGAAAAGGGGAACCATGCCTGCTTCAATTTTGTGATCAAGTTTTTATTTTTAAAAAAATTTGTAATCTAAACAATCACACAATTATATGGTTGACTATATTGGTTATATTTGCCATACCATCCCAGAAATGGTACCTTGAAGGTAAGAATAAAGTGCTAATATTTCGATATCCAACCGATCACATGGTATGGAAATAAATATATTTCATAAAAATTAATATCTTTCTAAAGAATAACTATCATCGAAAAGAAAAAAAAATCAGCCAAGTACCTTTCCACTGTTGTTGTAAATATGGATCTCTTGACTATAAAATTTTGCAACCATATATTTTTTCTTAGATATTTGATGCAATATGATGTAGCCCTATTTAACATTGTTAGTACTTTAAAAAATCCAAAAAAGCCTCTTAATATTAACAAAAAAAAAAAGGAGAATACTCTAATAAATCATTTAAAGAAACAATAAAGCATAATGAAATAGATAGAAGATGCCAAGAATGCCACTGAATATTATTAAAAATTCAATCATAAATACTATAATTAGTTTATACTATATTAAAATTAGAAATGGAGCCCTCTACTCAACATATACTATAAACAGGATTTGCTTTGATACAATTTATAATAATCTAGGATCTCAGCTAAAAGGTACTAATTTGATCTATTGATTCTATATGAGCATCTAGGATCTATTCATTACATAACCCATATGGGATTAAATTATATGCCCACCTAGCTCATCATAAACATATAAGAAGAGGTATGGAAGATAATTTTCAGATACAAAAATCGGATTTACTGAGAAGGCAAAGATAAAACTTTATCCTACATAGATGGATTGGTTTTGGCATATAATATTGATTCTGTAGTTAGCCACATAAGATGCAATTCAATTAGAAACACTGCTATTAACCTCTCTATAAACATGTGAGACGTTAAAAACAATCAATGAGCGCAACTTTTTTTAAACAAATCTATAATGGATGTAAACCATTATCAGCAAGAGATGGACCATCTGACAACCGTCATAATGTCGATCTTGGTTGGCAATCTTGTTCACCATCATTGGCATTCCATCGTTGGAGAAGAAATCAAGCTTTGGGTGGAGGTATTCCATGTTGGAAGAAGATGAGCTCAAAGCAATGCTGATAGCCCTATTGCGGATGAGAAGGTGGAGGGAGTCGATGGCGGCAGGGATGGAGAAGCATTTTGTCATGCAAAGGGCGAATGGAGCTCCACCAATTTTTCCCTCGTTGATCAAATTATATAAGGTATTTTAGTCTTAGTAAACTATATATTTGCAAGCTATCATGTAATTGTAACATGATGCTATCTTTTGAGATATGGCTAACAATGGCAGAGTCATAGTGGATCACTCAACTTGAAGGATCTAATTGCAAATTTTTATAGTTGAGGGTTTCAATGTGCAGGGATAAACTTGTAGTGGTTAAAACGCTTTTCTTTTACCCCTTGATCAAATTTCACGAGGAAAGATCCCAACCACGAATACCCACTTCACAGCGTTGTCGTAACCCAGCATGGTGCTTGCCTACCCTCAAACCCCTGGATAACATAAACGCAGCGTAATTTATATATATATATATAATGGTGTATTCAATTCAAAGAAGGAGAATGAATACCATCTAGATAATTAGACAGAATAATATTTCTAAGCTGTACAGGGGCTGAATGCCAATCATACCTCAACATAGAACTTGTATGATAAGCTACATAGGAGACAACCCAATCGATAGCTGACTTAGCCTCCCTATAAACATGGCGAATTACCGTGACACTGCAGTCCTGTAAAAGCAAACCAATATCCCGAATGATGGGATGAGCCGATGAAGCTCATAGCGACTGTCTGATCCAGGACACCATAGCCGTCGAGTCTCCCTCAATGATCAAGCGGTCTAGATGATAGCATAGTGTTGAAATCACAGGAATTGAGCTAGGATAACCTTAAGCAGTACATGAAGACGGGCGATCCACACTATATTTCTTGTGATCCCACTTCTGCGTGGAAGCTAATATTTTCCGGGTTCAACTTCTTAGGCCTCGGGCCAGCCTACAGACCCGGGTTCTGAAGAAGTAGAGGATACTTGGGCTGATCAAGTCGGCCTTGCCTAAGTTAATGAAGCTTGCAGCGATTCATCAATCTATCTTTCTCGCTTCATATGCTGATCCAGCTTTCCCCCTTGAATTGGCTATGAAAATAAATAAGAGTTAAACCAAAATATGAGGAAGATTAAAACACTCTCTAGTTAGGTTGGTCCAGGTCTAAGGATGAGTTCAGATTCTCCCTAATGCATGTTTTGTCCGCAGAGTACGGTAAATATTTTGATCTCAGCCACATCATCGGATCATGGAGATGGATAGCAATCATTGTGCATCACCACCACGGTTGCATGCCAAATATGGTGCATCACCATTGGATGCCAAATAGATATCCATCTCCATGATCGCTTGCCATTGCCGACTTCAGAGGAGCATGGCCTAAATTTTGGACATGATTTTGATATGCTTGATCTGGGTTTGTTATGTCCTGATAAATTTAAGTCGTAGATCCATAGCCAACTTAATGAAGATTGGGCTTTAACCCGGGACTCGTTCAGGGCCCGCTTCTAGTCATTTTTTCCCCTTTCTTAGAAGAACGGGGGACCACGATGGATATTATATATTTATAATTATAGCAATTTCCTGTTCAATATCCTCTTTACTTGATTACGATTTCAGGATGTATGAATGCATCCATGCAGTCAAATTGACCATTAAGAGTAGTTTTTCTTTTTCCTTTTTTTTATAATTTCTAAATATTTTGAAGTTCATATTAAAGTTGAAATGCTGTCAACACTAAGGAGATACCTGGAGTTTTCATAACCTTCCTATCACGATGACTAATCATGTTTTTTGAAAAGCTAACAGCATGATAGATTGAGTTGTTTCCTTCTTTGTTATCCATATTGGAGATTAGCATCACGAAGATATTTGTTCCCAGGCTTTTCAGGATATTTTATATTTTAATCATTTGATTGTACTTACATGAGATTAGTGTAATGACCGTCTTGTACTCTCATCCACCCTTCTAAAAAAATAATGCCATCCTGGTAGCGTGGCTAAGAATTTCAAACTGGCTTAAAAGAAGGGGTTTGGTGAAAAAATAATTGATTTGTTTTTCACAACGTCAGCCATTCAATCGCAACCTACACAGATCTCCAAGCACAACAAACTCTTTGTTCATCTATCCACACAGTTTTCAAAGTGACCATTGAGTGGTGCAATGGGAGATTTTTTTTATTTATTTAATTACATAATGGAAGATTCTCTTGAAGAAAGGTGAATTCTTCGATAAGAACAAAACGCCCATTAGTTTCACAATCCCAAACCTTTTGCGGGACAATTAAACGATGTCAACATTAACAACCCAAATCTATAGAGAAATGGTAGTGGGGCTAGCTAGCGGGATTACGTTAAAACTTTTCAAGGCAAAAGCTCCGATGCAAACGCTGCATTTACCCAAAAAAAAAAAAGAAAAAGAAAAAAAGAAAAAACCGTGCATCACCAAACCGAGACAGAGCGGAAAAAGCCCCGTTAAGTTATTAGCATATGATTTCTTAGCATGATGACAATTAAAAGTGGTGGCAATGCCCGAACAGATCCAAGATAGGGGGATGGTGCTTGAGGGATCCATCACGAGCAAAAGTAAGCCAACAAATTATATCCTATATCAAGGTAAACCGTGTCCATGTCAATCACAATTACCTATTCTTACACTAGTACACTAAAACGAGCATATATGATGAATAAGGCTATAGAAATAAGCAGCTATAATTGGTATCATGCACTAATGTGTAATTGAAGAGGGCATCGCTTAGTAAAGATTTTGATACACTTCCAGCATTTTTTTTCCAGTATTTTTTTAATTTATCTAGATGTATAGGAATTGGAATTATTTTTATTATATCTAGCTTATACACAGATCTCAGGGCATGAATTGAAGTCTTAAAGTTTTGATAGAGTTGGCCTCTAGGTTGTTGGGATCTAGAGTCTATTTAAAAGATCATGTTATTAGGAAAATTGCTGGACAAGTGAATAAAAGAATTTAAGATTTATTCTTGCTTTCCGGTTCTCTTCTCTCTCTCCTTTCTCTCTCTTCTTTTTCATCTCCCTTCTTTTCTTTTCTCTTCTCCTTCTCCCTTCTCTTCTTTTCTACTTCTTCTTCCTCTTTTCTATTTCCCCTTTTCTTCTTATTCCTCTGCTCTACTTCTTCTTCTTTCCCTCTTCTCCTTCCCCAACTTCTTCTACTTCCTCTTCTTTCCCTCTTCTCCTTCCCCAATTTCTTCTACTTCCTCTTCTTCCAACTTACCTGCTTCCCTAAGTCTCATGAGATCAAGCTCAAACCCCCATGCACAATCTATCAAGCCATCGTCCACCACCATTAGGCCATCCCCCACCACTATCAAACTACCAACACCACCGTCATCGCTGCTGTCAATTTCCCTCGACCCAATCACCTCTTCCTAGCCACCTCTCACCACCACACCGCTGTTATTCCCCCCGACATCTCCTGTCTTTCCTCTGACACCAATGCGCCCATCACTTGCGCACCCCCATCCTCCTTCCGCTACCCTCTCCTTCCCTTTCTGCCTCGGACGCTGTCGCTGACTCCCGCCTTTCCCCTTCCTCTATGAACGCCATCTCCAATCTTTGCTTCCCTCATCGTCCCTTCCCCTCCATCCCTCTACAGGCCATTGCCATCCACCGCCATGTCTCGCCCTAAGGGCCTGTGCCCCTCCATCCTCCACCCAGAACTCTCCTCCCGGCCACCGCACACATGGAAGACGACCACGCCTATGGCACCGATAATGCCTTCTCCACCTTTGTCCTGCCGCCGGCGCCATCATACTCTGACCCATGGATGCCAAGCTCTGTCGATCGATGGTGCTCAACTCCATAGCCCACTGCTTCAACCGATCTCCCCGCTCTCCATCGATATTGCCATCGCTACCCTCATCCCCGACGAGCATCTCTACTTTCAAGTCCTGTAGAGCCCATGATGGCCTCACCGCCTATGAGCCCTTGCAGATCTCTTCCTCTGAAGCCCCCTCATTTGCATGATAGTGAAAGCATCCAGGAGCTTTGGCACGATCGTGAAAGCACTTTCTTGGACCACTGCCAACTTTAGTTCTTGAGATAAATTTGGACTGGTTCAATATTTAATTGAGCTGTGCATACCAGTGCCTTATCTAATTATCCTATAATTTTGGATGACCAGATCTAAATATTTCAGCTTGTTTTGCTCATAAACTGCTAGCTAGACATCTCAACTACCTCTAAAATAGTCTCCCTTGTCTAGGAAGCTGTAACATCCCATGCTTGGTGAGACCTCTTCATGATTTAGTTTAGGTTTTTATAAATCTTTGCTGGTAGTTTTATTTTAGCACCTATATTTATTTCTTTTAGATTTGAATTAATTGAATTGAATAACTAGCCTAGCAATCATTCCTTAATGACCAATGATCCAACCTTTTGAAGTCTTTTACTATGAGTGCCGATCGGGTCACTTTTTATATCGAACCTTAATCTTGACAAGATCAATTAGCTTAATTCTTGCTTGCTTTTGATATATGCTATTATTTATTCTAATTACTTATTTAATTTTGTTCGCTAATCTCAAAAGTGGATCTTTAGATCTAAGATAGCTAGCCCATCCTATATCAGCTTCTTTTATATCAGAGTGCAATTTAGGTTAGGTTAAGGATATTTACATTGCATTAATTAGAAAAAAAAATTTAGTATTCGTATTTAGCATTATTTGGATGTCTGTATAATATGCACATCCTTTAATTTTGTAGGAAGTCTCATCTCTAGAAAACTCAGAAAATTATAAAACTTGATTCGTTGGAAAATAGACTCTAAAGCGAACATTTTTATATTTGCAGATTTGTGAGATTACTCTAAAATTCATACCAGTTTAGATTTGAGATTCTAAGTTCCCGTTCTTAAAATTTTGCAACCTGTAGTTTTGGACGATCTCTGTTCAAATCCCAAGTCTCATTTCTAGGAATGTCAAAAAATTATAAAATTGGTGGCTTTAGAAACTAGACTCGATTTGAAAAATCTCTGTATCAAAAATCTGCGAATATACTTTAAAATTCATGCTAGTCTGACCTGAAGTTTTTAAATTATATGCGCAGAAATATGTAACTTACAAAATTGCATAACCCCTGTTCTTATATCTATTTCCATTAGTAGGATTGTCAAAAAATTATAAAACTTATATATTTGAAAACTAGATTCGATAAGGAAAACATTTGTGTTTGATAATTTTAGAATTGAATCCTAGATTGAAATCAGATTTCACTAAAATATTGGTCACTATACCCTAAAAATCCCACTCAAAATTTAGTCTACGTAATCCCTTAAAATGAATCATTTCTTAATCCTAGGGATATCCAAAAAATTCAAAATTTTGGGTTGTTGAAATTTTCACTCATTGAGAAATCTGACCCTGCTTTGAAATACATAAAAACACTATTTTATGATATCTATTTTTGAGCATCAATCTAGACTGAAATATAACTGTTGTATATCATGGGATTGAAAAGTTAATAGAAAGCTCGTTGAGACCCTTGTATGACCACTAGGTCGAGAGTAAAGTACCATCCTAAGCCTTTAGATAGTAAAATGGATCCCAACCATTTGTTGCAACTCTTCAAACCATCATAGATAAAATTGATAATTTGACTGGCATTTGTCAAGAGAACGGAGTAAGGTTAGAAAATTTAGAAGAAAACTGATCTAATAATATCTAGATTAGGAATACCCCTCTTAGATCTATGACAAAATCAACTAAGAAGGCTGATGAAGAAAAAGAAGTTATAGGAGAGACTTTCTAAGTAATCAGTTTCAAAATTTGATGCTTTTTATGTAATGGACTAGATTATATTGCTAGCCAGTGCTCATCCATAACACTATTTATAGGAAAGTCAAAAAATAAAAATCATAAAAATGTTCTTGAAAAAGAAGTCTATATAGCAGATTCAGAATTTGCTGGTATCTATGATAAGTATAACAGTATCTAGATTAACATTACACCTGAGGGACAATTAGAAGTAGATAGATGTGTATTGAACCAATCCAAAGAAATTGAAGATGGGAACAAGACTGTTATTTTTCATATCTTTGTTAGTCAAGATGATAAAATATGCAAGAAAAATATCAATAGTGGTAGTTGCATTGATGCTATCTCCCCTGATATCATTTCGTACCTAGATTTAGTACTTGTGGACAACTCAAGTCTATATAATATGGCCTGGATAAGTACTTCGTCTATCTCTCTTAAGCATAGATGTCTATTGAACCATATCTATCCTAAAGAGTTCTAT
The DNA here is from genome assembly GCA_021397845.1 of Areca catechu. Taxonomy (NCBI): domain Eukaryota; kingdom Viridiplantae; phylum Streptophyta; class Magnoliopsida; order Arecales; family Arecaceae; genus Areca; species Areca catechu. The sequence continues at coordinate 183,414,110 of CM038042.1, forward strand.
GTATGGTCCAAGTCTTTAAGTTTTGGAGGCATTATCTGCTTCTATGAGAATTTGTCTTGTATTCGGACTACGAGACCTTTAGGTTTTTCAATTTATAAAAGAATTTAAGTCTGAAACTTGGAATGTAGATTGAGTTCCTTCAAGCCTATACATTTGTCATAAGGTACAAAGTGAATGTAGACACCAAAGCTACTAATGCACTCTTTTATAGGTTAGATCTCTTATCGGTAGTAAGCATTAAAGTTTTGGACTTTGACAGTTAAAAGAAGAATATTATGAATGCCTAGACTTTCAAAAAATAATATAATAATAATAATAATAATAATAAAATATTGTATATCTCATTATTCATGCTAGAGTATTAGAGTCAGCATCATTCTTTGCACAGTATGTTAGTATTCTGTATAAAAAGATCAGTAATAAAATTAATATAAGTAATCAAATAAATAATTAGCAGATGTTTACCGAGTCAAGATTTTGCTAAAGATGATTATGTCATAATTAGGATTAGACTTGAGCGGTTTCCACCTGGAAATGTTCGGAAGTTACATGTTCGAGGAATAGACCCATTCAAGATTTAAAAAATATATGTTATTGAACTACCATTTAGCTATGGGATTGGTTCAACTTTTAATGTATAGGATCTAATTCAATATAAAGAACCATCATTGATACCTAGTGATTTGTTTGAGCCTGTATCATCCTTTGTGAGTGACCCTTTTCATGAGTGCCCGTAAGCATAATTGAGAGAACAGCACGATGAGATCGATCACATCTTGGATGAGTAGATCAAGTTCACTAGGGGTTGAGACTATCATTGCATTTGGTTTGCTAGCGAGGCAGGCCGGAGTTATAGGATTCCTAGATTATTCGAGAGGAGCTATAGAGGATTGATCCAGATTTTTTTGAGTACTTTCGGAGCAATATAGAGCCTGACTCAATGAAGTCGAGTTCTCCCCATCCCAGGAGAATGATGATATCATCTAGTACGGATTTTGATGCATGCCCAATATATTTTTTTCGAGTAGACAGATGTATTTATTTTTTTATTTACTTGGATATATGGGGATTGGATTTATTTTTCTTGTATCCAACTCATGATAGATCTCAAAGCATAGAACTAGATTAGTTTGGATTATTTTTAAATTTGTTTTAGATTAGCCTAAAGTCTTCGAGCTTTTGTGGAGTTGGTCTCCAGGTTGTTGGGATCTAAAGTCTACTTAAAAAGTCATGTTATTAGAAAAATTGATCGATAAGTGAATAAAAGAATTTGAGATTTCTTCTATCTTCCCGGTTCTCTTCTCCCGATGTTCTCTCTTCTTCTTCTCCCTCTTCTTCTTTTCTACTTCTTCCTCTTTTCTATTTCCTCTCTTCTTCTTATTCCTCTTCTATACTTCTTCTTTCCCTCTTCTCATTCCCTCGCTTCTTCTACTTCCTCTTTTTCTCACTTACTTGCTTCCCTAAGTCTCCTGAGATCAAGCTCTAGGCCTCCCTGCATAGTTAATCAAGCCATCGTCCACCACCATCAAGCCATCCCCCACCACTATCAAACCACAAATGACCCCGTCGCTGTCGCCATCAATTTCCCTCGACTTAATTGCCTCTTCCTAGCCACCTACCACCACCACACCACCATTATTCCCCCTGGCATCTCCCGTCTTTCCTCTGACACCCGCGCCCCCATCACCAGTGACACCCCCATCCTCCATCCATCGCCCTCTCCTTCCCCTTCCGCCTGGGACATCGTCGTTGACTCCCGCCTTTCCCCTTCTGCTGCAAATGCCGTCTCCAACCTTCGCTTCCCTCATAGTCCCATGCCATTTATCTCTCTCCAGGCTATTGCCATCCATTACCTCGTCTCGTCCCAAGGGCCCTATGCCCCTCCATCCTCTACCCAAAACTCTCCTCCTGACCACCGCACACATGGAGGATGACCATGCCCGTGGCTCCGACTGTGCCATCGCCTGTGCCTTCTCCACCTTCATCCCATAGTTGGTGCCTATCCTCCGACCCGTGGATGCAAAGCTCTGTCGATTGATGGTGCTCGACTCCATAGCCCACTGATTCAGCTGATCCCCCCACTCTCCATCGACATTTCCATCGCTGCCCTCATCTCCGGTGAGCATCTCCGCTTTCGAGTCCTGTAGAGCCCCTAACGGCCTCACCACCAATGAACCCTTGTCGATCTCCTCCTCCAAAGCTTCCCTGTTTGCATGATCGTGAAAGCACCCAGGAGTTTTGGCATGATCATGAAAGCACTTCCCTGGACCACTATCGACTTTAGTTCTGAGGTTAATTTTGGGCAGGTTGAATTTTTAATTTGTTTGTGCATACCACTGCCTTATCTAATTATTCTATAATTTTGGATGACCAGATCTAAAAACTTTAGCTTGTTTTGCTCATAAATCACTGGCTGGACCTCTCAACAACCTCTAGAATGATCTCTCTTATCTTGGAAGCCATAACATCCCATAGTCGGTAAGACCTTTTCATGATTTAGTTTAGATTTTTAAAAATCTTTGTTGGTAATTTTATTTTAGCTCCTATTTTTATTTCTTTTATATTCGAATTAATTGAATTGAATAATCCTAGCCTAGCGGTCGTTTCTTAACGATCAATGATCCAACCTCTTGAAATTTTTGACAGTGCATGCCGATTGAGTCACTTCCTAGATTGGATCTTAATCTTGACCATATCAATTAGCTTAATTATTGCTTGCTTTGATATATGCTATTATTTATTCTAATTGCTTATTTAATTTTATTTGCTGATTTCAATAGGTCTTTAGATATAGAATAGCTAGCTCGTCCCGTATCAGTAATGCATGTGGTGTAAAATATAAAATTTTAGGGCCAACTTCACTTGGTTATGATAGGGATGGTAGTAGGTCGGATATAAGTCAGATTAGCCAATATTTGCACTTATCCTGTGATTAAAGAACCTTACATATGTATCTGTTGGGATCGGTATCAACTCACTCTAATACTGGTTATTACGGAAGCGGAACAGGATCGTCGATTGTCAATGTCAATACCACAAGAGAAAGAAGAAAAGATAATAAATACAATTTTTTTCGGGCATGCAAAAGGTTTCACTATGAAAAATAAACTTACAGATTGAACTCTCTCTTAACCCCGTACAAGCATATCTCAACAAGAAACCCCGAATCCTTCTCTCAAGCTCTCAATCAGCCCTCTACAAGAGACCTCTCACCATTTTTTCATCCTCCTCCCTCTATCTGTGTCTTTTCTCATGAATTTGTAGCCTCAACTGCGTAGAGTATCTCACTAGGAGTCCAACGTTCAAACAAAATCCAAATCGGAGTCCTGTAGCTCTCCCAATCATAGTTTGATTGCAATACTGCTCGTGGTCGTCGATCACATTGAGATCCGTGCATATTTTGTCTCCTTTTAGGTTTCCTTCTGCTGGGCTCCACGTGTATTTTTTTTTCTTTCGTGGGTCGCACGGGCGTTGAGGCGCCGCTGGTCCAACAAGCTCCACCTCGACTCGATGCACCGCCTTCACCTGACTTGAGAGCTTCTAAGGATTCTAACGCCCCCATGCCTTGGGACAATCTCCTGATCATGGATGGGCAAACATGGGAGTCGAGCCAGGCTGCTCGATCCCATCTTCGTTATGTGCTGTGCTCATCTCGACCTGAGACCTACTCGAGAAAGTCTCCTGTGATAATAGGAACTTCACTTTGCAACGTCACCTGTCGTCCCCCCGAGTCTCACGTCTCGTGCTCGATCCACCTGCTATCGGAGCTCCACCTCGTACTGGACTCCTGTCTGCACCAGGGACTCCACCTCGCATTGGACTCCATGTCAAGAGGTAGTGACCCCTACGCTTCTTCCCTTGCAGAACAATCCTATTATCGTGCAAGACCTTTAGGACTCCATCACCAGCTCTCCACCTATAGTCGCTTGAGTCCAATTTACAGAGGGAAATTAGATTCTTGCTAAAACTGGGTACGCATTCCTATTTCTTCACTGTCCCATCATGTGTCTTCAAGCTGACTGTCTTGACACCAGCGATCGCACAGCTCGATCCATCTACTATGTGGACAGAACCTTCTCTACTGTCTAGAGAGTCAAACAGCTCCTCCCTGCAACAAACATGGTATGGACAGGCAGAATCCAAAACCCATTGGAAAGAAAGGGATACCTCGTCGGATACCAAGAGTATATCGTTGATGTATTCGTCATCGCCGCTATCGGCCATCGCCATAGTAGCCCTCGTCCGATCCCTGAGCTGTGGACAATCTCTGACACGATGCTCCAACTCATCACACCGGAAACACCTGATCTTGCTGGCATCCTTTGACTTGGACCGTTCTTCTTGCGATCCTTTGTCACTCCGCCTCCGATCGCCTGCACCTCCAGAAACTGTCAACGTTGAATTCCCACCTGAACTCGAAGCTTGGTTCTCCCTCTTGAGAACCTCGTTCTGAAGTAGCGCCGATGTCATCTCCTCCATCTTGATGGTGCTCTTTCTCACTAGAAGAGCAGTCACCAAGGGCTCGAAAGACTGCGGTAGGGATGACAACAATACAAGTGCCCAGGTCTTCTCCTCAACTTTTTCACCGACACTGAGGAGATCAGTGAGGATCCTCTGGAAATTGCTCAGGTGCTCCTGCACACTCTGTCCCTTAGCCATCTGCAATTGATAGAATTGCTTCCAAAGGAACAAGGTGTTGGTAAGGGACTTCGCCATGTACAGCTCCTCCAGCTTCTTCCACAACGCCATCGGGGAAGACTCGTTCAGTACATGGATCACCACATCATCCGCCAGGTGCAAGCGGATTGTGCTTACCGCCTGCATCTGAAGCCGTTTCCAGGTATTCTGCTCTACGGTGTCTGGTCTCTCATCGCATATGAGAGTGTCGATCAGCCTTAGCTGGATAAGCACATCTTTCACCCTCGCTTGCCAGAGAGAGAAGTTGCTCTTCCCATCGAACCTGCTGATCTCCACTTTAATTGCACATGTCTTCTCCATCTTCTTCGATCTCGATCAACCAAGGACAACCTAGGTTCTGATATCAATTGTTGGGATCGGTATCAACTCACTCTGATACCGATTGTTATTGAAGCGGAACAGGATCGTCGATTGTCGATGTCGATAGCACAAGAGAAAGAAGAAAAGATAACAAATATAATTTTTTCGGGCATACAGAAGGTTTAACCTTAAAAAATAAACTTACAGATTGAACTCTCTCTCAACTCCGTACAAGCATCTCTCGACAAGAAACCTCGAATCCTTCTCTCGAGCTCTCAATCAGCCATCTACAAGAGACCTCTCACCATTTTTTCATCCTTCTTCCTCTGTCTGTGTCTCTGTCCATGAATTTGTAGCCTCCACTGCGTAGAGTATCTCACTAGGAGTCCAACGGTCCAAACAGAATTCAAATCGGAGTCCTGTAGCTCTTCCAATCATAATTCGATTGCAACGCTGCTCGTGGCCATCGATCGTATTGAGATCCGTGTAGATTTTGTTTCTTTCTGAATTTTCTTTTGCTGGGGCCCACGTGTATTTTTTATTATTTTTTTTTGCACGAGTGCCGAGGCGCCGCTAGACCAACAGTATCTTATACTCAAGTTGGATCGGATAAGGAATTCATCGTGTTAACATTCTAAAATAATTATAACTTTTGAAAAGAAGGTTAGATTAAGGTTATATCGAAATCGGTTTGGAATTGGATATATCATTATCCATATCCAAATCCCTATCAAGTATTTTACCTGGAACCTATACTGCCCTCGGGATTTAAATAGGTCGGGTAAAACTCATCTCATCCAGAATAGATTGGATCAAATATCTGCCGGGCCCCGGCTGCAATCGGCATCACCAGATCATCCACACCGTATGTGGAGCTGCACCATGCCATGGGGCTCATGAGAGGGAGCAAGAGAGTAGTTCCGATCTGTGAAGAATTTATGGGCAGGGTCATTCATACATGAGATTCGTGTGCGAGTCGCGGACCTTTGGCTGGCAATATCGTCAATGCCATGGGGGGTTTCCATGGACGGTTATGTGATGAGATCGGTTGCATCAATATGTAATTTTTACTCGAGGCTATTTTGTTACACAAGCATTACCTATCGGTTTGGTCACCTCACAAGCATTGGGGGCTGGCTAGGGGAATAGTGTTCCACTTCAGCACCATATGACTTCAAGTGGTTGTCATTTTGAATGCGAGACAAAATTCAGTGGGAGAACTTTGGTAGAGGGAGGGAAGAGATAACGCCATTCTCAATCAAAGATAAAGAAACTATTCGGAAACAGAGCTCTAATTCTCATCTGTCTCGATCGCAAGTTGTCTTACTTGATGTCCGTGACATGTAGTGTTTCTCTTCCCTTTTTTTTTTTTTTTGTTTTTTTTCCGCTATATTGTCGTTTCCTTTGGTTCTCGGCTGCCTAGCTGTAACCCAAAACTTAAGAAATAGATCCCAATGTAAAATCCCAAGAGTTCCTGATTCCGACTTTCCCAGCCGGCCAGTTTGGTTGCCGCTTTGACGATTTCCTTTCTGACAAATAGAGACGTTAGCCGTGCCTTCTCTACCGTGCAAGTACTTTTCTTTGATATTCACCGGATCCTGGATCCCCTACAAAATAACAAGAAGTTAAGACCATCGAATTAATTAAACTCACTAATTATATTTATATAGCTGTTTTCAAGCGTGCGAACGTGTTTCTTTGATTAAGAGCCTGCTTTAAGTCATTAAGTGCTAGAGCCTGGGAAGTGGTGTGTACCTTCAGCTTAAATAAATGGTCAGAGATTTGTTCATGGGTTTTAAAATCTCAACGTGTCATTGTTATCTTTGTGTTTTGCCGATAATTAACTAATCAAATCTCAAATCGACTCGGACTTAGAAGAAGAGATCAATATAAAAGGCTAGCGTGATGAAGCATGGGTGCAACGTTCCTCTCAAATGCGTAGGATGCAAAAGCTGTTCCACGTTTTGATAATGTGTCAAGAAACCAGCTGTGTTTGCATGGCTATTTTTTTTGTGTTATGGGAGAGCTTCTCTCCTTGATTTTCCGAACCACGCCGGATGTCTGGTGAGGGGTAAGTGCGGGCTAGATCCCGGACACGGACGTGGGATTCGGGCTTCCAATTAATTGCCGATCGGCAAAGCACATGGCAATAAAACCGCGCGCGTCTACCCATCTTTCCTCTTGATGATTTCTCGATCTCGGCTCCCAATCACTAAGCCAGAACGATCCTATATCAACGATCCTGCACTATTTTTTATCACCCGCATGCTACTAATGCACCCCACCCTGAGTAAAGTCCACCCCCTTACCACTTGGCTACAACGTGATTCCTTTTCCAAACATGAACACTTGGGCTACAACGTGATTCCTTTTCCAGAGAATCGCACAGCTGTGCCTGACCCATTTCCATCGCCTTTATTGCCCATATCTCTACATTCGTCTTCCCCCTCCATTCTCTGCTATTGTTGAAAGCAAGGTGAGATTTTTTTTTTTTTTGAAATAGTCGGTCAATGCTACCATGGCATTATTTATTTATTACCGAAATAATTGAACAGGATACCATCCCGGCACACCGACACCCACCGCACGTTATGATAATACTATGTTAAAATAATTCTCTACTTTTCAATCTCCATTTCTCCAACTCTCCACCTTTCCCGTCAGCGTCTTAACATAGATAGTGAGTAGGCAGGCATCGAACATAAAGCAAAAACTATCTACCAGCTTCCACCGTGCGACACCGCTGGTAGAATGGATGGAGGACAAGAGAGTGAGTTCCAAGTTTCCTTCAGCTCATTATTATCATAGAACTTACAACAATTCCATAACAAATAAACATAAAAGAAAAGAAAATTACATCCCAGTCGGGTACAAGAAATACAAATAATATCTCGGGCTATAACTGAACAAAAACAAGTGTCGAACGTTTTTTTTTTTTATCCCAACATTTCCTAGATTTTACACACCAGTACCATAATTCCTCTATTTTTTCTTCTTGAAGCATTTTCTTTGCACCCAAGTAAAAATGTCGTCTAGAAAGTCCACTTCCAGATTTTGATCCGGAGCTTGACCTTGCACTGGGAGTCAGGGGAATACGGGGAGGGGGCTGTCTTCCCCTTGGGCACGGCGACGTCGATCCCCTCGCAGTGGACCTTGATCCCGATCTTCTTGGTCTTGAGTCCCCCGATCTTCACCCCGGCCTTCGTATCCAGATCGATCTCCAGCGGCAGCTTGCTCTTCTTCTTCAGATCCGCGGCTGCCGACGCGTCCACGCTCTCGCCGGAAGTCGACACCGTCGTCTTGAGAATGGTGGTGTTCTTGGTGTCGTGGACGAAGCCCGGGAAGGACCCATCGCCGACCTCAACGCCGCCGGAGAAGACGGCGATGGAGATGGGGTCATAGAGGTAGACGAGCTTCTTGTTGGGATTGCGGGCGGTGATGGAGAGGTCGAGGCGGGAGGCGAGCTGGTTGGAGGCGGTGACGTTGAGGGCGGCGAGGCGAAGGGAGGTAACGGTGTAGTCGGGGCGGCGAGGTCTGTAGAGGACGTAGAAGATGCCGCCGGCGATGGCGGCGAGGAAGGCGAGGGCGATGATGATGAGAGTGAGCCAGAGGCAGAAGGTGCAGCAGCAGCCCCGGCGGCTCCGGCGGCGAGACTTCATGGGCTGGGGGCGGTAGGGCGGGCGCGTGGCGCCGTACGCCTGTGCCTTGGTGGCCGGGAACGACGGCGGCCCTCCGCCGCCGTTGACGGCCCGGGGAGGCTGAGGGTTGGGCTTGGAGGAAGGATACACCCTATCCGCCATTCCCACCTTAGTCTATTATTCTCTGCACTCCCTGACGGGAACTGTGGTTAGGGTTTGGGGAGGGGAGGAAGAGTTGGACGGATCTATAGGAGAGGGGAGAGGAAGGAGGAAAGAGGAATGGAGGTGAGGCGAAAATAACACCACACCTTATGGAGATGGTTCCTTCCTACCTAATTTGTCATCCCTTATCCCTTCCCTCTTATTAAAGTTCGCCACTAAAATAAGCCTTTGAAGACTACTTTGTTGTTATATATATATGTCTGCCCTGGCTAAGAGCAGCTTAGGTTCGCTTGATATTGATCAGATGGTGGCTGATGGATTCTTGGGGTCATGTCGGTGATTTAGTTTCGAGGGCAGCAGGGGGAGATCTTCCCTCAGATGCGGATGTTGCTTAGCCGATCATCTATCATCGGGCGGACAAGAAAATTACGAGGCAAGTTTGGTCTGGTTTTCAGTCAGGCCGTTCAGACATCCACATTTTAGTTGTTGGTGTACTTAACCTTTGTTTGTTTGTTTGTTTTTTTTTTTTTTTGACTTAACCTTGTAGTTTAATCAGCAAAATCAGGTATAGCGGCCGTCGTTATATATTTGTAACAAATATTCGACCGAGCCCTCTATTGGCTGTTATGTTGTAACAATTATAATTAATGATCGTTATTTATCAGCGAAGTGGGAGGGAACTAAAAATCATTCATATAGTAATTATGATGTTATTTATTTAAGTCTTGTATCAATAAAATAAATTTTCCTATCGCGTCAAGATAATGTTGATCATTTATAGAATAAATATGATCTTATCCTGTTAATATTCTATATATTATTCTTATATAATAATTGAAATCATAATCGGATATAATTAATATTGTATTTGAATATCTTTCAATTAAAGTACGGTATCGTGGCTGCTGTTATCTTGAACCCTTCCCGATTTTATCTCTGGTCGTCGAGAGGCAATGAAAAAAAGAGAAATTCGTTGTTCAAGAGGAAAAGGATTTTTTGTTTCTTTTAGCAAACCAATTCCATTAACAGCAAAAGAGAACAGCTCGACAGCCCTGCTTAGTTAATGGTATAAGTTATCAGGTGTTGGTTTTAGATAAAAAAAGTGATGCATGGATGAAAGTTGGGTTTCATCCGGTAGGTGGTGCTCCAGCGAGTCATTATACAGTTGTCGATCATCATGTTATTCTTAGACCCTAATTATTATACAAAATGATTGGATACTTGTGACTACCAGCTCGTTGCCACCCATCATTAATTTCTAGGAGCTTTTTAAATTCATTTCAGTGGCAGCCACCATTCGCGTGTTAAGTATTAAGATTAGAAGCAGCCAACTGACCCACACTTTGGTAGATTTTGAGTGCTGGCCTTCAAATGCTAAAGTCCACGAAGAAGAAGACGTTAACCTTCGCTGATCACGTGGCACATGCCATGCAATACCATGCCGGTGCAAAGCTACCAAGGGTCTCTCTCCTCCTTTTTCCCTTGGAGGCTGTTTATTAATTTCTTTGTAACCGGAAGGCTGCATTTGTAGTTGGTTTCAATGGAACTGCATGTATTAAATTCAGGAGTTATTCCTAGAAATCTATGACGGTGAGGTGAATAAGAGATCAGAATCTTTTTTCTTTTTCGTTCTGATCGGCTGATATTTTGATGGTGTTGAATTGATGTACTCATCTTTGATGAAAAAAGACTGCAAAAAATTAGTATCTTGAATCAAACATTTTTCTGCAGAACGAGAACCTGCGGGATAGCTACATCGAATTTATCCTTCCTAACCCTTTTGTTTATAAAAAAAAAGTTGCATGAACACCTGCAAGTATAAGCTGTAGTTCAATTAGCGTTTTCATATTCCAGTATTTTGTGATTTATATCTTGATACGTAGGAGTCTGCATCTCATGTTAGTAAGTATAAACTCGGGCGCTATCGTTGATGCAGTGTTTGTTCCTACATTTTTCATCGAAGCTTTTCTTCATAATATTAAAGGGAAGTCGGTCATGCTTAGTGGTTTATTGATGTTACTATCTCACAGGTATGCTTGATAGCTCGAAAAAATTATGGCCCCTTCCGCATATGGTTTATTTCATTTGGGAGCTATGTTTTTTCAAAATTAACTTTGACGATAATATCCAAAATTGAGATGAGTCGGATAAAGCAAGCTTTATTGTTAAGAATACTAGCGGTGCAGTACATTAATGGAATTAGATTGTTTGCACCATAGTTTCTATGGTAGAGTTATGGATTACGTGGGAAGATTTGTCATGTGTAATTAAGATCCTAAAACATTATGCATAATTATGGAGAGGGGTTCATTGATAATTATTAAGTGGAACTAACTAGTTCAATTTCTTTGGCATGCAACGATTATCATTTGATACAAGATCATTTAGATATGGATGTATCTGTTTAGAGTTTTGACTTTTGGAATAAGATACATTTTTAGAGAATCCAATTATGCTATAAATTGGATGGCAACGTATATTGCTGTTTATATATGATTTACTTTGTGATGGGTAACTTTTGACTTGCTTATTCAATTATTAGATATTTTATTTTTTGATTCCCATGACTGTATTTACTCTATGCTAGTTTAATAAATTTTATTTTTATCAACAAAAAAAAAAATGGTCTAAATTTGTTATTTGTATTGTAACTAGCATCGACCATAATTTTAATTACAAGATTCTTTATAATTGTAAAAGTCATTCTTGCATATCTCCTCACACTTCAATAATTTCTATTTTCCTTCTCTACAATATTCTTGTAATTATAATTATAATTATATTACAATCGTACTATAATAATAATATAATACGATAATAATACTATATATATAGTATGATTTTGATACAAATATTTTTTAGAATATATTATTAATCTATTATAATATATAATAATAATAATAATATATCATTATAATTATTATTATTCATATATAATATTATAATAATATATATAATTTAATCATATAATAAGTACTAGTTAATATAACACATATTATAAGTAATATATCTAATCATTATAATAATATTATTTTAATATTGATATAATTACCGTAGCGGCTATTGTTCTACCCATCTAATGACAATTTCATATTAATATTATTTTTCCATATAATTATAAAAAATAATATGATAAGTGTTATTTTATTATGAAAAATATGAATAGTTTTCCTAGCATAACTTTATTGGCTCGTTACAGGGCAACCATATTTCTTTTTACTTTAAACAGTCAAACAGTTGTAATTATATTTATAGTTTTTGTTTTTAACTACAGACAGTCAGGTTGACGTATTCATTTTTAGATGGGAACGGCTGCGAAAATATTAATATGCACCGTATATCGAATATTCGTTGGCTAGGATTAGGGAACCATCTGGGGATGGCCACGTCCGGGATCTAACTCTTCCCTTTTCTTTTTTTGTTCAACTAAAAAACAACCGCAAACAGTCAAACAAGATTTGTCTTTTTGGCAATCATGGCTTCAAATATAAACAACTAAATTGTACCCTGCAATGAATTGCGCAATCAAATAAATCCAAGCCGACACCTCATCTCCATCACTTATTATGTGGTTCTTCATAGGAGAGCGTGGAATAGCCCTCCAATTCTCCATGCCAATCCACCCATCGCAAGATGGAGGACCAGGAGCGTGACGTTGTAGTCGCCGTTGCTAGCTTCCTTGTCGGTCTCTCCTAACCCTTCCCATCATTCGAGACCAGATGGGTCCAGGGAGAAGATAGAGGAAGAGGAATCAAAGGAGAATGGAGGAGGGCGATGAGAAGGTACGGGTTGCAAGAGTTCACGTCGTATGCTCGTGTTCGAGTTTGAATATTTTCCAATCAGTTGCCAGTCTCATGATGGGTCGTGTTGGGTTAGAGACCTGACCAGATTGGTCTACATTTTTTTTTAACAGTTTACCATGCTTTAGCCAAGAATGTCGCCAAACCTATAATTGAGATGCACATTAATTAAGTGACTTTTAATTAAGGAGCAAATCAATTGCTCTAAGGGACTGATGCTCATCTCGTTTCATAAAATATGAAATAGGACTTGTCTTGCTGATCATACCTTTCTACTTCGCAACCAATAGCTCTATATTCGACTCTTGAATGATCATCTCCAAAACCCTGCTTGAATAATTATAATGGTTGTAAATTTTCTTTTCTTTTGAAGCAAAGATATCATTTAGCATGCATACAATTTGTAGGCTAATTTTCTCATGCATATTGTCTAAATGACCAGATATTAAGAAAGAAAAATAGTTGTTCGGTAAACAAGCAACAACTTATTGATATATATATTTTTAAAAAATATAAAAAAATATAAAAAAATAATTTAATGAATAAAATGATAGTTTATATATAGTGTAATCATCTGGATGGTACAAAATGATCATTCGAGCATTTCTTAAATAGCCGAACCGTACTTAAAAATATAAAATTCAGCATCAATTGATGCTGAATACTCTTTTTTTTCTCACCAATTTGTATATCCCGTAACCATCCATCTATCTCATGTATTTTATCTAAATAACCAAATATTAATAAAAAAAATAGTTGTTCAATCAACAACTCATAGATATGGTTTTCCCAAAAAAAAAAAAAAAAGATAAATAATTTGATGAATAAAATTATAATTTATTATATACCGTAACTACCTAGGTGCAGTAAAATGGTTATTCAAGCATGTCTTGAATGACCGCACTATACTTAAAAATATAAAATTCAGCATTAATTGATGATGAATAACACTTTTTTCCCTCCAATTTACCCGTCTTCTATCTCTATTGCTCCATGGTGGCAAGTCAACAAAGTGGCAACCATTCTTTTATTTCTTTTTCTTTTTTTTTTTTTTTAAGAAAGAAAGATCCATTTTTGTAATTTAGAATAAAAAAAAATGAAACAAATGCCAAGTTAGGTAATGAATTAGAATAGTTGTCAACCTAGCTATTGGATAGACCATGGAGATATTGGACTTATAAATTGATTTTTTTTTTGAAAATCATGTTTGAAAACTTATTATGAATATTTTAAAGATCTTCAAAAAAAAAAAAAAAAAAAAGTAAAATCGTGGGGATTGGAGAAGTGCTCGGCACTATCCTAATTAGTAATTCATCCTAATAGTCTCTAAGCGCGGTACAAGCATGTGGAGGTAGAGATCGGATGACTTCTTCAAATGCCCGGAATAAAACGTGCATGCAAATGACGGGCAAGTTATAACGCAACAAGGTTACGACGAAAAACTGGGAAAAGAGAATAACACTTTTCTGCAGAGCAGCGACAATTGGGTTCTATCATATATTAATCCCATCTCTCTGGCAACCGTCCCTCTCATATTTAAGGCCTTATTGACCAGCCCATCAAAGCTCCCAGCTTGAAAGGTACACGCGAGAAATGGTCATCATCGGCTGCCAATAGTTAGCTTAGCAAGTCAACCCATTAAAGGACTCTCCAACATCTAGCACAGGTCCTGTCTCGTCATTAGCCGATCATGGATTCGAGATATGACTCGCTTAATTAAATTTAAATTTTTTTTTGAAATCCATGACAGTTAGTATGAGTGAGAGGACAGGATCTCTTCCTTCGTTCCCATCCTACTGGCCGGAATCTTTGTAGTGCCAGGTTGATATGCTCATAATCACATGGAAAGAGACTTCACGAGTCTGAACGTCTCGAATCTTAACATTACCTGATGGGATGGGAGCTTACGGAATTAGCTACATCGAGATTTATCCGCCTATCTCTTTTGCTTTATCAAAAAATAAAAAAAAAACAAAACAAAAAAAAAGGAGGGAGGTTGAGGGGTTTTGAAAGAGGTATCCCAAGAATAGGAGCCGCTTGCCATTGCTTTTTTTTTCTTTTTTTTTTATTTTTTTATTTTGAGAAATAAGGAAGCGGCATGATGCCATCCTGCTCCATTAAAAGAAGGAATTAACAAGAGGAAGCGATATCAAACCCTGACAATGAGGAGAGGCGAGCTTGAAATGCTGTTCTACAAATATGCACGAGAGCAGCACATCAGAGACCTCTTCCCGGCCTCCCCAAATTAAAGGATCAAAACCATCACAACACCACTTGCAGCCACGATGGAATTACGGCGACAACAAGAACAAAAAAGTGAAAAAAAAGTGAACTTTGCAAAGCACACGGAAAATCAGTCATGTACATAAGCATCCATTTGCAGCCATTAACCTCTTCAACTCGTTCCATGCTTCGCTACAACCTGTCTTCGTTCTAGTCATTCCCAGGTGCTCCCAAAGGCAGAAGGTGTGAAGAACTTATTTTTTCATCACAGAAAAAAGACACAATCTTTTTTATTGGTGAAAATACGATCGTTCCTTTCAAGCTCTACATTCCAACAAACAGCAAAGGCCAATGGATCGATCCCATGCTCTCCGAAGAGATTGCTGAAATTTCTTCCTCCTTCGTGTGGTCCAAAGCTCCTGAAAGCTAGAAGACTAGCCTCTCAATTTACGACAGGACTTCAATGTGGTCCAAATGCTCCTCCGCTCGAAGGAGCATTTGGACATATTTTCGGAGTCAACCCCGGAAAGGCAATAAGTTCGATTTACTAACCAGGATTTCAGCGGCACACAACCCATTCTCGAGAGCAAGCAAACAAACACTTCTAACCTTCTCCGGTACGGCATGCAGCATGCCAAATCGTCGAGATCGAATACTTTAACCTACTCTCGGCGAGGAGCGCATCGTTCATATCGTAGATGTTTTTAATCTTGTTGCGAGCTAAGAGCTCACGACTTACCATGCAAAGGTATTGTCTTTCATGGATTCCATGATTTTATCTTTTGAATTCTGATCCAAAAGATTAGGAAGGTAGTCCCCTTTTTTAATATAAGCTAGAGTTCCTTTTACTCATAATTAATATGGGACTGATAATCCTCTCCTACCATAATATAGCCCCCCTCATGGTCAAGGAAAAATCTTTGTATTGTCTGGGAGGCATCCTCGTTCTTGTTATGATCACCACAATTCATGAGAGGGTCTGTGTACATGGAAGGTGTCCTTCTCATTATTATTAAAGTTCTCGAAGAAGGATCTCTATACAGACGGTTCGTAGGTTTGTTGCAGTCGAAGATTCATCGTAGGTGCAGGTTTGGAACTTGCATGAATCACCAATAGTATAGCCAAGAGCTCGGCTCGGCATACGAGGTATTGTTCACTTTGATTTATGGATTTCATGATTTTATTATCTAAATTTCAATTCAAAAGATATCTCATATGAAAAGGATGGTCCCTTTCTACAGGCTAGAATTCTTCTTGACTTATAATCGACATGCGAATAACGATCCCCTCTTACTATAACAAATCCCAAATTCTCCTCCCTCCGGAGAAATACACGCGATCTCGATTCACTAAACAGTTGAACCTATCATAACCTTTCCAAAGAAATGCCGGTCTCATCTTGTCAATCCTTGTTGCAACTTGAAAATGGATGTTAGATGCGCCAGCAATGGCCTAGAGGACTGCGTTGGTAAGAGAATTCAAGATGCTATTGTGAAGGCTTGCATAATAGAAAAAGCATGAATCCAACGTCCTTCATAAAACTCCAAAATGATCGGACTCTACCTGTTTCTCTAATTTGATTTGACTCCTGAATACATTGGATCCATCACTCCTCTTTCCTCCAGCGTGTCCTGTTTTTTTTACATGCATGCAGACTCCAGACGGAACGGGAAGGCGTTGAGTGCGTCACTTCACGCGTCGTCCCAGTGGATGAGCTGCTTTTAAAAAGTCAGACCACCACGGCCCAAAATCAGCCCAAGTTTCTAAATCGAAAAAGATATGTACTCCTTGAATCCGTTTCGAGATCCCGTTACCAGGTTAGGAGTAGAAGAAATACCGGCCCCCGGCCCACAAAAAAAAAAAAAAAAAAAAAAAAAAAAATCTAAATTGGCCGCAAATATAAGAATAAGAGAACCTAATTAATGAATGAGATGATGGTGTCGTCCAACGATTGGACGTGCAGAGATGAGATGTTGTGAACATAAATTTTGATATTTCATCTTGTTGCCGCAAAATCTTTCGGACCGGATTTTCTCGACCTGACTAGAACGCACGCCTTCCTGATTCTTGCAAAAATATTTGATGGGCTGGTGATGTTCCGGTAGAGGACACTTCGATGATTAAGATAGCGAGAGCCTTAGAGCAACAGGATGGAGGAATCAAAGAAAATAGCTCATGGAAAAAGAAAAATTCTTTTACCACTCGGAGTCCCCCTTTTATCTTGTATAGATGCGGAACTTTACCGAAATCTATTAGGGACCAGGATGGGAATGGCCAATATGTCCTTAAAAGAATCTTGGTAGTGATCAGGTGGTACCAGATCGTAGGACCTGTAGAGTAACGGCACCGAGATCGTGGAATTCACAGAGTAACGGCACCGAGATGTCAGGATTCTGTTGTAACGAAGTCCTGGTACCAGCCGGAAGGAACGTCTGGAGCCTCCAGGTCATCCTCGGAGCGGCCCGTCTCGGGCCGATATGGATCCGACTGAAATAGGTCGGTCGGACTTCTGATGGATCAGCTGGACCTTTGGTCTGACCCGGTCGAAGGGCCATCGGCTACGATCTGATTTGGAGGAAAGTCGATCGAGTATAATACATCTGATCAACCGTGCTAATTTGATGATGGGACGAGCCAGCTGATGTGGACCGGGAACGATGGTGATGAATGTCTTGTAAAATTCAGCTGATAGGGACCCGTTAGTTAACCAAATGGCCGACAACCATGCGTGGCTCTTATACCATGTTAGGTAGGTTCAGAGAACATGAGCCAAAAAAAAGTTAATGGTAAAAATAGGCAAAAACTTCTGTCGGAGAATCCGACCCAGAAGATTGAATGTTGGAGACTAACCAGGAGCGCAGAATGAATCCGATTCACCTATGGGCATCACACGATTTTGCGGTTTGGGCTGGACACCTAGTCAAATGAAGGACGAAAGATTGATTGATTTTTTTTTTTTTTTTTTTTCGCTACATGCATTTGGATCAAGTAGTAGCTCCGAACTTTTTCTTTCATCTTCGTTCACAGCTCTTGTAGCAGCTATATTGCACGATCCAATGGTACATATCGTGAATAAAAAAAGAAGAAGAAGAAGAAGAAGAATATTTCGTGCAAAAGATACAACCCGAATCTAGGGAGGATTGGGGATAGAGGTTTCAAGGAAGCGGGGAAATGAGTTTAACGCAAGAGAAGACACATTGAGGTGGAACAAAAGAGAGTTTTTTTTTTTTTTAATCCATCAACGGAGCTGAAATTTCACGAGGAGACAAGAAATATCTGGACGATTTTTTTCCATTTTTCGTCCCTTCCGGGACGGTGGAATGCGAGCTAGAGACCAAGATCCACTCATCGCACTGAATTCAGAGCATTCTTGTAGAATAATTCCTTGGTTGATATTGGATTTTCAGGGCAAAACTTCACCTGATGCAACAATTAATAAAGACAGGTTAGCTCGTGTGCAGGAAATAATTTTTTTGGTGATGGGAAATTTCATAATTTCACTGAAACTTCTGTTAAACACTTAACCTCGAGTAAATTTGAATCACCGTCCTTTCTCTTTTTTCTTTTGAGACAATTCGAGTTGAGCTAACTCCATTTACGTTTTAAAATATTCGCATGTCCTGAGCTATATAAGTCATGGAATGTGGTTCAATCTACATGGCACTATTGCACTACCGTGTCTCCGATATGATTAGAATTACCTAGAAGTTGAAGAACACCAAGAAAGCACCACAAAATCGGAAGAGATAACTACCAAAAAAAAAAAAATTTATTAGTGATGGCTAATTGCTATCGCTAATAGTTAGATCGTCATCCATAATATTTTTAGTGATGGCAAGCCATCACTAATTATCCATCAAAAAAAACTCCAAAGCTAAAAGATGCTATTATCGATGAAAAAAATTATATCAGTAATAATGCTTATTATTAGTGGATTATGCGATGCTAAAAATTATTGATATTTTCTTTAATTTTAAAATTAAAATTTAAAAAATGAAAAAAATAAATTAACGATGGCATAGCCATCGCTAATGTCATCTATACTAATTTTTTAAAAAAATCAGAAATAAATTTGCTAAAATATATTTTAATTATAATAAAACAACGATTACAATTCTTAAATATTGTTATAAATTAATTAATAATTAAAAATTATAATTATAAAATAAAAAGTTAATTATATTATATCAAAAGTATAAATTATATAATTTTATAAATTAAAACTACTTTACATGTATCAAAATAAAATACATAACATCAAAAAAAAATAATGTCAGATTCTACTCATCGGTGTCGTCCTTCTCCTACTGCTCCTATGTGTCCTCTCTAGTAGTTGGTGAATAAGATCTGGATATTCCAACACCTGAATAGAAAAAAATAAAATATTATTAATAAGTTTCGATACGAAAGCGTATATATTAATACGGAGGTGTATATTTCGATATACTTCAATTCTCGAACAGATTGTTGTACACGTTCTATTTGATGATATGGAGCTATAAACATCTCTGGTCCATCGATTGGATGGCCAGATTGAGTTTTTATCCCATAGGTTCATTTTCCCGACTCAAGTTTAAATATGTAAAGCTTTTAAATATAAAAATTTAAAACAAGTAAAGAAATTTATTAATAGACTTACCTACTATGATAGCTATGATAATGAAACTAGCTGATCGCATAGATGTAGGTCCTAGAGAATCCCGATGACCACATTGCAGACACGTCCCGGAAGCTTTGAGGAAGATGGGCAAAAGGATAAATCACGATATCCTCAACATGTGCATCATCCCATATCTAGATTGTCGAGGCCTAAAATGAAAATACCGAAGACCAACAAGCTATTGGAGGAATGAAGATGTGCTCGAGTACTATGACCCGGCTCCTACTCACTCCTTCACTGGTCCCGAGCCATCCCTGGAGGTCAAGGAGTGGCTGAGAGGACAAGCCCTTCCTGTACCGCAATATAACATACTCCATGTAATCCGTCTACATAATTTACAAATTCATTAATCGAATTTACATATCAATATATATAAAAACTAATATTTAATATTTTAAGTTGTTATCGCGATATGTTGAGATCTTGGATCTAGGTAATCACCTATCCTCCTGGACTGGTGTGTGACCTCTCACAATTGTAGTTGCCTCGATATATGATCAAGCTACCTAACTATGATAAATATATAATTAAAAAATATATAATTATTTTAATATAAATTAATATAAGTATAAAATTTTTATCAATATATTTGCCATCACATGTATGCTAACAAAACTGTCGGTGTGCTTGATCAGATTCTGTTGGACGGTATGATTCTGATATATCCTCTGCAGCCTATTGGAGTACTTCTCAATGCTTGATGGTTACAGAGGAACTCCCATATGTTTACTCTCATCTAATAATCCTTGAAAGACTTCCAATTTGATGATGACTTGAAACTAGAGTACCTTATGGTGGCCTCCCCAAGATTGTATAACTCGTCCCAGAGTTTCTATGTCACCATCTCTTAGAAGGTTGGATGGCTAGCCTTCTCATCGTGAAGAGTCTCGAATCAATAGTACTCTTATAAGTAGAAGCAAGTTTATATTAAATAAATAGAATACAAATATACTATGAATTTAATAATTAAATATATTTGACTTATCAGGAATATCTTTCTTAGCATCAAATGGTGAATGATCTCGATAACCACATGAAACATCCCAGGCTCTTTGAATGTGTTGCAAAACTGATTTTGAACAACAAATGTTAACTCTAAAATGCTTAAATTTTAAACATATTAATTGAAAATATACTTATAAGCGGCTCTGAATATGGATGAGCCTTTTATCCTTCAATCGAGTCAGAGGTGCCATGAGCAGAGTAGGTCCTCAGCTATGACACTGAGTTTGAAAGTCGATCGCTGCTCCGTGTGACTGTGGAGTCATTGGTAATCTCATGTTATCTAAACCTAAGAGCAAAATATCTAATATAAAAAATATTATATTCGATAATAAAGGACAATAATATAAAAAAGAATATATGAAGTATTAGAATTTATCGTGTGGTACGAATGCTGTAGAACTATACGAGCAGGCAGCATGATCATTCTTTTTTCTCGAGCTCTCTAGTCGGTTGTCGCTCCTCCGACCTCTAGAAGACATGATGTATAATCTCTAAAAAGAAAAATAAATATAAGTTTTGAGCTAATTATACAATTATGGATGGTAATGTATAATTACTCATCTGCCTCTTCAGATGTTTGGTATTCTTTGGATTCTTCTTCCAATTCTTTCTCTTTTTCATCTTCTTTTGCTTTTTTCCCTTCTTGTATAGGATTGCCTTTTAAAATAAATTCAATATGATCTATCTTTTCATGCTGGCCTTCACATAGAAGAATTTGTAGAGCATCAAATTCTACATTTATGAAAAACTAATGAACTCCTAATATTTTATCATTCTGAAAGCATTCTAGTAAATAGGGCTCTTCTTCTTTTTCAAGCGTGTAATGAACGGCTGGAGACTTAATCTTGCACACAACCCACCAATCATTCATTTCTCTCCCTTGATGGAAAATGAGTATAAATATACTTGAACAGCTTGTTGAGTTAGCACAAATGGCTCGTTGAGATATGCTTTCGATCTATGTTTAATTTCAATAAGCTTGTGCCGTGGATCAACCTTCATATCGTTGTTATTATCAAACCATTGATACTTAAATAGAATGACAGTATTATTTCTAATATAGCTTAACTTGATAAAATTTTCGAGGATAACATAGTAGTCACTCTTCACCTTTTTCTACTAGCAGCCCTTTATATATGCACTGCTATTTATCGTGCTCTTTTGATATCCATATTGGTGGGTACGAGATTTAAACTCATTTATATTATAGTCATTATAACATGCCACGTATTTTGTTAGCCCATAACCTAATGGTCTTAGCTTTGTGGGTATGGATTCATCCTTTGCATAACTTGCATATCATAAAAAAATAAATTGGGAGAAATTAAAGCATCTAAAATGATAATGGATGCTTTATAGTTGATGGAACAAATTTGCAAAGTTTTATGAGTACCACAAAAAAATTTCTTACTTATTCTCAGGTTGTCCCATCTTGGCATCTCATTTATTATCTAAATATATATAAGATAAGTATACTGTAATAAGTGATTGAAGAGTTACAATTATGCTAGATACTTGCTCAATATATGGATCGACCTCCTCACAGTTTAGCAAAATATATGTCTTCATTTGTTGAAATTCAATGTCAGTTAAAATTCGACGAATCTCATGCCCAAATTCATGAATGGGATATGTAAATATTGAGATATCCCACTTTGATCCCTCACCACCACTATTATCATTTTGGTCCACTTGAGTCTGCTTTATTTACATACTGGGATTAAAATAGTATCGGTTGAAATTCAAGATTTTTTCTATTATGCAAGCCTTCACAATAGAACTTTCGACTCTGACCATATTTTTTACTTTCTTCTTGAGATTGTACATATATTTTTTAAATAGATATATCCACTTATACTGCACTGGTCCACCCATCATAGCTTCATATGCTAGATGAATCACAAGGTACTCCATGGAGTCGAAGAAGATAGGATAGAATATCTTCTCGAACTTGCATATAATCTCTATACTGCTAATCTTAGGATTAAAGATTTGATTGGCAGATAGTTCAGTAGCAAAAATGTCTCTGAAAAAATACTAAGCTCGATCAAAGAACTCTTTATGAAGTTGGGAAGGAGATCATGTCAAGCCAGTGATAGCAATCGTTGCATGAAGACATAGCAGTCATGGCTCTTTAGCCCATAGAACTTGTAATTTTTGAAATTGACATACCGAGCTAGATTACTTGCATAACTATCTAAAAATTCATATACATCCTTCAACTGCACCCTTGTTAAGTTATATGATGCTTTTAATTTTAGAAATTTTTCAGGTGATACCTTAACTAGCTCTAATAGAGAATGTTTGCATATGTTCTTCATATTTGCTGAGCCTTGGATGATGCGGGATGAAATGCACGAAGAACATCAGCATAAAAGAAAAGCTATTTCAGATGAGCAATGATTCATATCTATATGGCTTATTTTTTTCGAGAAGGAGTAAAGAACATGCTGGATTGATTACAAGAAGAGTAAAGAGCAATATCCCATAGATTGAACTCACCCAAATGATAAAGAAAGAAGATCTAAGGGTTGAGAAACCACTTACGATTAGGACTAGTGCCTTCTTCAACAAGTCAGATCTAAGATTAGGGGGGTTTGTACCATGCAATGATCTCTTCTCCGTAGTTGGGTCTCTCAATACTTTAGGGGGGGGTGCCTGGATGAGGAGGCATTACTTTGGCAGATTCATCAGCTTTCAGGTCTGGGGTTTCAAGGTAAGGATGACCTCCTCTGCGGATCGAGATATCCAGGGGATCCTACAAGCAACAGAGTTAGAGACCTATCAAAGCAGAGAATGAAGTGGAAAGAAAACTTTGAGTAGAGAGGGGTGGGGAATGGTGATGGAAGATGGATCTTGGCATGGACGAGGCTTGGCATGGAAGAGTCTTGGTGAGGAGGAAGCTTGTCGCCCAGAGACTTGAAGGAGGAATGCTTGACAGCCAAGGCTTGGAGGAGGAACTCTTGGCGGCTAGGGCTTGGAAGAGAGATTAGGGTTTGGAACTTAGAGAACTAGGTTGGTTTAGGCCTCACACCCTCTCCCTCACAGAGTATCAATGCACAGAGCACAAGAAGTATAAGAAAACTTTTCATTCATCAAAATTCATCTCTTACAAGAGAAAATGGGGGTACTTATTAATCACCCAAGATCACTTTTAAAATTTGAATACATGCCTAAAACAAGGAGAGAAAAAAGGATAGCACCTTTCATGCTTGGGCGGTCAAGGACTTTCAAGTGGGGCGCCTCTTTCCTTTCATGCTTTGTCAAAGATTTTCAAGTGGGGCGCCTCTTTTAAAATTTGAAAAGCTTTCAAGTTGGTGGGAGAAGAAGGTGGGGCGCCCATTTGAATTTCATGGAAATAAGGAGAGAAAGGTGGGGGTGCCACTTTGTTTCTTCCTTTGCTTGGGGTGACTTGAGTGGGGACCATAGAGGTGGCACATGTGTCTTCTTTCTTTGCTTCAGTGGGGATCAGTAGAGGTGGCGCATAAAATCTTTGTTTAAGTGAGGACCAGTGGCTCTCCTCTTGGACTTGATTCGAATGAAAGAAAACAAAATTACAGGACTCAAGATAAAAATCAAATGGGCTCAATTAACTTAACTTTATTACAAGACTGACAAGACTTAAAAATTTATGGACTTAAATGCCTAAACAATCCATAATGAGCTCTGACTTGGATGTAGCCTCTTTCTGATCCTGGTACCTGTACCATTAGTATTATCCTTCATCTTGCCCTTGATAACCATAATAGTGTAGAAAATATTATCAAATATATTCTTCTCAATATGCATGATGTCAAGGTTATGATAGATCAAATTAGTGGACCAATACGGCAACTCTCAGAAGATGCTGTGCTTCACCTAGTTATGAGTTTTACCAAACTTTTAAGGTTTTTGCTTGTCAAATAGTATACCAAACTAGACTTTGACAAGTTGTGATACCTCCTAAAACACTTTCATAAAATTGAGGCACAAGGATCCACGGTCTTTTTATATCTTATTCCTCTTGAAACTGTCCCACTGCTTTTAAAAATGATCATGTTCGAGAAGAAATTAACAATGATAATCGAACCAGCAGAGCTTATGACCATGCTCAAGCTGAAATAATTTTGTATTCTCCATGCAATAGGAACATGCTAGTTTGTCATAAGTATTCCATCCTTACAGCATCCCATAATTAAGTAGGAAAATTGTTAATGGTCTACACCAATACAACCTTTATTACAAAATTCTGCTGCTTTGATGCATCAAAAGTATATGTGCTATTAGGCTATAAGAAATTTAGCTCAACAATAAGGAGCCTTAGATAGACATCAATGCTTTTACCAAGGTGTCACGGTCTTGAAATGACTAATGTAAGAAAGATGTTATGTTCTTTTATGCACATCCCAGGTAGCAGATTGTATAAAATAATAAAAATTGGCCAACAAGAATAAAGGGCTGTTGCATGACTAAATGGTGTAAATCCATCTATAGACAAATCCAGTCGGACATAATTCTTAGGCAAATAGAGGATAATAAGCATCGAATTTCTTTTATGTCTCATTATCCAATGGATGATTCATCATATCAGTGTGCTTGTGAATTTTTTTTTTGTACCATCTCATCTCCTGGCAGTACTCTTGGACAAGTAGAGCCTTCGACAGTACTTTTAATTTTTGCCCTCTTGCCTCGGCATAAATTGGCTTTCATCACATACATCACATGAGTTCTTCAATCGGTTCTCCTCATAGAAAAGCATGTAATCATTACAATATGCATATATCTTCTTGTATTCTATGCCTAACCCTTCACCATTTTCTTTCAAGGATAGAAGCCCCCAACAAGATTCTTATCCTTTGATAGCATCTTTTTTATTATTGCTACCATCCTATTATAATATTTAACTACCATATTAAACTCAGCCTTCAAGTTTACCAACTCTAACATAGTTGATAATGTAGTATATATTTGACATTCTGGTTACAGTAATTCATCAGCATCTTTTAGCATATTATAGAAATCATTGTTGTCAGCTTTTAAATCATCCTCCATATCTAAGTTAAATTCAAGACCAATCACATTTATAACCATGTCTACCATTCTATTTATATTCCTATTTAGTTGATTTCTAACCCTTGCAATTATCTCTCATGTCTTCCTAAGCAGGTACCAATACTTGTATCCTTATCAAGTATTTCTCTATTGATATATTTCTTATAAGAACAATGAGCCTGTCCTTGAACTAAGAGTGCCGCATACCCAAAAATATAATTACAGAAGTACTTGACACCCTCTTTATATTTAGTAGAAATCAGCCTGTCGACTACTTGATGGTCCATCCAACTACGGTCCATGGCATACTATGTAAGGATTTTGCACATACAAACACAACATAAAAATTTATCAATTATTTTAGCATTTAAAATGGCTTATATAATAAATGCATCATCAGGAGTTCGCATCCCATCACTTAAGGTAAAATTCAGGAGAATGAGAGCGGCTAGAGATGGCATTCTAGATGTGAGACTGAGATATAAGAGCTTAGATATTTAGGTAGAGGCCATCGCTAAGAGGTGCTTGGCTTGGAAGAAAAGTCCAAGAAAGGATAGCTTGGACTTCGAAGAAGAGTCTCCAATTAAGAGCAGAAGTTTCATGAGAAGAGATATAAGAGTGCTTCGTTGGAGGTGAAAAAGTTTATTACAAGCGAGAACCATTACTTATCAATCTCTTTAGATATTTGGTATCCTTCGGATTCTTTGTCTGATTTTTTTAGTTCTTCATATTCTTCATCTCCTTCCTCGTTTCTCCCTTCTTGGATAGATTTTTCTATCCAAGAAGGGAAGAAGAGGGAAAAGAAGAACATGTGGAAGAAGAGGAAGAATCAGCCAAAGAATCTAAATGATACTAAATATCTGACGAGGTTGATAGAATAGTGCTCCTCGCTTACGATGAACTTCTAGACCTTTGATTTCCTGTACTTTGCCTCTAGCAAAGTACTCCTGTGCCTCTCTTTGCGAAGCTTTTACTCTAGCTCAAAGACTCTTCTTCAAAGCATAACTTCTCCTTTCTTAGACTTTTCTTCTAAGTCCAAGCACCTATCAGCGATGGCCTCTACCTAGACATCCAAGCTCTTATATCTTAGCGACGGCCTCCACCTTTTCTATTATTTAAAATGACTTACATACTAAATGCTTCCTATCATCAGCTAATAGGTATAGAAGGTTTTATCTCATTCAAGAATTATGTTAATTTTATAGGTTAATTACAGTAATCAAAAGATATGCGATAAGAATCAAAAAAACTTTAACAATATTTTTTTTTAATTCTTCCCATATGGCTAAAGATATGTGATGAGAACTAAAAGAAAATGCTATCCTAAATTTTTTCCGAACATTCAATATACCATTTGATTACTATAATTACCTATAGAATTAATTACAATTTTCAAATTATCCAAACTAGACACTCAATCCTCATTTGCTAAAAATCCGTTGATCATGAACATATTTACGGATACAATGCAATTGGGATAGGTTGGATAATGTTAAGGACAACCTCATGTCCTATGCAACTTGGCTTAAAATCTGACCAACACTTTGTTTATTTATTACAATTTTCAAATTATCCAAACTAATAGGTATAGAAGGTTTTATCTCATTCAAGAATTATGTTAATTTTATAGGTCAATTACAGTAATCAAAAGATATGCGATAAGAATCAAAAAAAACTTTAACAATATTTTTTTTTAATTCTTCCCATATGGCTAAAGATATGTGATGAGAACTAAAAGAAAATGCTATCCTAAATTTTTTCCGAACATTCAATATACTATTTGATTACTATAATTACATATAGAATTAATTACAATTTTCAAATTATCCAAACTAGACATTTAATTGACTAATATATGTAATTTTCTCACCCGTACAAAAATATATAAATATACGAATGCCATAAAATATGTACATTGATTCAAAGATGAGTCTATCATTCTATGCAATGTAAAATTTTTAAATGATGGGTACCAACTGGCTACCCTGGATGTCGGCTGGTACTTGAGGCCCAAGCGCATGAGGTGCGTGAGGGCTAGATGCCTTGGGCCCTGGCACCTTCCTTCGGCCTGAGTGTGTGGGGCATATGAGGGTTGGTTGCCTTGGATATCGGCTAGTATCCAAGGCCCAAGCGCATAGGGCACAGGAGGACCAGTTACGCTAACACCGGCTAGTACCTGAGATCCAAGTGCATGTGGCACGTGAGAACTAGCTATCTTGGATGCCGGCTAGTACCCAAGGCTCGAGTGCACGGGGAACGCCCAGGCCCCCATGTTTGCAATACTGCATGGCATGCACCTTCCTTCGACCGGAGCTTATAGGGTGCTTGACCTCGGCCCTAGCTTGCACTCTGCATGCTAAGACTCGAGTCCTGTGCATGCAGCACATGCATCCATGCACACCTAATAAATTAAATAAATAAATAAATAAATACATAATTTAATTAATATCTACTTAATTAGTTTAATAAATATGTAATTAAATATATTCATATATTTTAAATAAAAAAATAACTTTTAATGATGACTTTGTCGTCATCTCTGGTGCCATCGCTGATACTCATAATGGAAGGTAGGCCACACGGATGGCGGATCTGGTGTGCAAAAAATGAGTCCTAGGATGGATAGCAGATCCAGCAAGTAAAAACAAGGTATAGGACAGGATGGCAACATGGAATGAGGCATGGGATGCCGGCACCGGCTTAGGGATGGTGATGCCAGCTCAAAGACGGTGGCAACAACTCGGGGATGGCGGCATGGATACGAGGCCGTAGGGATAAGGCCATAAGGATTACAGCGTAGGAGGGTGGGTTAGCAGGTTCCAGCAACTAGTGGGGGGGGGTGGGACAAAAGATGGGGCAATCAGTGGCACGGGTAGGGTTATTGGCTACGGGAAAGTTAGAGCCAGTCCACAACTAGCTCTTCAAACATCATTTCATTTTTTTTTTTTTTCTTTTCCATTTTCATCTCATTCCCCACCAAAAAAATTCTGGTCAAAAAATTTATTTTGCAGATTTTCATCGAAGATGAACCAGCAAGCAGGCCATTTTATCCGGTTCGTAGGAATTTAGTATCAACAGGGATCAATGTCCATAAGTGAGATAAGACCAAGATGCAAATAGTGCCTTTTGAATTGGCCTAGTACCAGTGCTGACGTTCAATGTTTGATTCTCAAGTTGTCCAGGTCCTGCAATAGGCTTGGCTCTCTTACAGAGGTAGGATAAATATTCTTCAATTAAATAGCCATCGCGGCCCCATAACGCATTCTTTCTGCCATGAATGGTCCATTAGTTTATACTAATTGATATTATATGCCCTTCTCCCTTTGTAACCGAGCACATGGAGCAATATCATTCCAAACATATGCAAGGTGGAAAGAGATTTCTCAATTGCTGTCATGACTTGCTTTGTACTGCATATACTCTTCATGTTGGAAGTAGGAAGCCCCACCCCTTCATTGCTTTTCTCGATCAAATCCCTTCCGTTCCATCACGAGGGATAAAAAAAGACGCAGCGAGCAATGGGAAAGGCTTTTTAAGAGGCACCAACTAGCACTGCCGGCCCTTTTGTCCTGTTATATATATATATATATATATATATATATAGGAAGCCCTTTCATCTTGTGGCCCTTGGTGAGCAAGGACATAAACAAATTTGTAGGCTTTCCTTTTTCTCCCGGCTGAACTTTAAATTTCCAGGCACTCACGCAGTGGAGTGAGACAGAAAAGCTTCCATTATAAAATCACAAATGAATGTAACTTAACGGATGTCTCCACCTTTACATGTCAGATAACATAGTGAAAATGTCTTCGTAGAGTTCCATCTTCTTTTCTTTTTCTTTTTTTTTCTTTCTTCTTTTCTTTCTTTCTTTTTTTTTTTTTTTTGAATAAAAAGATTGAGAAGCTAGATTCCGGACGTGGCCATTCCCAGACGGTCTTCCAATTCCAGCCAGAAAATATTCGATACATCGTGCATATTAATTTTTTCGTAATCGTTTTCCATCCGAGGATGAATATATTAACCTGACTATCACTTATATCAACCGAGTGAACAAAATTTATTTTATATATTTTTAATTTTTTTTATTATCATCGGCTAACACGGGCTCCTCGAGTTCCATCCTTCGTTACCGGGTAATATTGTAATGCACCTTGGAGTTCGCACCCACGAGACTACATGACATGGTCTCAACCTTACTGATCTCGGGGATATTTTTTTTAATTAAAAAAATGATATCCAAGATTCGAATCCTGGACCTTCTCCAGGAGCAAGTTTTTATGAGAGAGAAGCCATGCCAACGGACCAAACGATGTTTTATTATGACCTTGCAGTTCACATTGACACGCTGTTTTGGGCTAGCGGCATACTACATGATATGGTGGATCAAATTGTTATGTACCTTCTCTGCACTCTTGTAAAATTTTAGCCAGCCAGACTATGATCCCAAAATTAACAAAGGTATGTGAGACGGATTAAGTTTTAGGCTGGAGCTTTGCGGCATAGACACGGTTAGCAAGAAATGTCGAGCCTGTGGAAAGCTGGCAATTAGATATTTGGGAGCCCGTTATTCAAACTCCTTTATAATTTACTAATTAACTTGGATCAGGTCAGGTAAATGCAAGTTGCTGTATTCAAATCCTCTTGGGATATGGGCTGGTTCCATGAATTGGATGCTACCTTTGTTCATGGTTACACATTCTGATGAACAAATGGAGGTTCTAGAACAGTCATTGATGTTGCATGATTGCATCTTCAAGCATTTTGACCGTATGCATTAGAGCGATCCCGTTAACAATCAGGATTCAGGTGATTGTGCCAAAAGATTTTTGTGTTTGGATCGTGTCTTTTATGCGGATGAACAATTAATTTTCTTTTACAATCATCGGATGGCACAAAATTTATTTTAAAATTATTTATATTTTAAAAAAATAATATAATGATATTTTGAAAGTTATATGCATGTTTTAAAAGTAATGCATGGATCTAATAATTGCAATATCATAAAAGAAAATCAACTATTCATTTATTCCCGGGATATAATCTGAACCCAAACTTTCTGACGATGACAACAATTATGTATAGATTGCTCGATGCGTCACTGCTCTCATCCCCAAGAATATTGCATTTCCTGTAAATTGGATTCAAACGCCCTCCTCTTCTCAGCCACAGAACATAGATTATTTTGGACATTTTTCTGCTGGTATTTTTGCTTGTATTTCTGCTGAAATACCTTCATTCTTGCATGCTAAGGTGGCTAGAACGCATCTCTTTTTATACAAAAACCCAATTAATTAATTCGGCTCTGCCTTATAAAAGGACATGCAAGAGGAGAGGAACGTTTTTTTAAACTAATATTTTTTAAATAAAAAATTATTAAAATAGGTGTTTCGGTATATATTTATCGAAGTAGGTGTTTTGCATCGACGTGGCGGTGACGGGGCTAAGTTCGGCTTTTCGAAAGACGAAATTAGATTTCGTTTTTTGAAACGACGAAATTCTTATAAATTTATATTTTTTATTTTATTTTAAAATTTGATTTGACAGGTAATTAAGTGATGTGACGTTGAATTCATTTTTTGGAAAGACGAATTCAATTTGGAATTCGTCTTTCCAAGGAACGAATTCAAAATCAATTTCTTTTTATAATTTTATAAATATTATTATTTTTTAAATAAAATTAATAAATTTTAATTTTAAATAAATAAATAATAAATAAAAAATTAATATTAGTTAAAATTTTATATATTATTTTTTGATAATATTAATTATTATATTATTTTAAGATAATATTAATTAAAAATAATATTAATTAACTATATGAAAATAATATTAATTTAAAATTAATAATAATTTAACTAAAAATAATATTAATCGAAAATAATATTAATTAAAAGATATTATAATATATATTATATTATAATTATTATTTTATATTCTAAAATATAATGAATATATTATAATTTATTATATTATATATTATAATTTTTATAATATAGTATAAAAAATTTTAAAAAAAATAAAAAAAATAAAAAAAAATCATCATGTCGATATTATTCGGTCGCTAGCCCGGTACCAGTTCGGTCGACAGCCCGGTGTCAGTCCGATCCCTTGCTCAGGAGCGGTGGCAGGACCCCGACGACCGGACCGGCGATCGGGTCTGTGGCATGACTGGGGCTAGACCGGTGACAGGATCTTGGCGGTCGGATAAGTAATCGGACCCGGGTGGCCGGACCGGCTGCCGGATCGGGGGCCGCAACTGGGGTCGGACCGGGGGCCGGATCGACGGCCGGACTAGGACCCGCATCGGGGACCGGACCGGCGGCCAGACTGGGGCCCGCATCGGGGGCCGGACTAGCGGCCGGACCGGGGTCCCCGATCCGGCCCCCGATGCGGGCTCCGGTCCGGCCCCCGGTCCGGCCGCTGATTCGGCCCTCGGTCTGGCCGCTGATTCGGCCCTCGGTCCGGCCACCCGGGTCCGACTTCCTATCCGGCCCCCGGTCCAGCCGCTAGTCCGGCCCCCGGTGCGGGCCCCGGTCCGGCCCCCGATGCGAGCCCAGTTGCGGCCCCCGATCCGGCAGCCGGTCCGGCCACCCTGGTCCGATTACTTATCCGACCGCCAAGATCCTGTCACCGGTCTAGCCCCAGTCATGCCACAGACCCGATCGCCGGTCCGGTCGTCGGGGTCCTGCCACCGCTCCTGAGCAAGGGATCGGACTGACACCGGGCTGTCGACCGAACTGGTACCGGGCTAGCAACCAAATAGTATCGACATGATGATTTTTTTTTTTATTTTTTTAAAAATTTTTTATACTATATTATAAAAATTATAATATATAATATAATAAATTATAATATATTCATTATATTTTAGAATATAAAATAATAATTATAATATAATATATATTATAATATCTTTTAATTAATATTATTTTCAATTAATATTATTTTTAGTTAAATTATTATTAATTTTAAATTAATATTATTTTTATATAGTTAATTAATATTATTTTTAATTAATATTATCTTAAAATAATATAATAATTAATATTATCAAAAAATAATATATAAAATTTTAACTAATACTAATTTTTTATTTATTATTTATTTATTTAAAATTAAAATTTATTAATTTTATTAAAAAAATAATAATATTTATAAAATTATAAAAAGAAATTGATTTTGAATTCGTTCGTTGGAAAGACGAATTCCAAATTGAATTCGTCTTTCTAACAAACGAATTCAACGTCACATCATTTAATTACCTGTTAAATTAAATTTTAAAATAAAATAAAAAATATAAATTTATAAGAATTTCATCGTTTCAAAAAAGATAAAATTTAATTTCATTTTTTGAAAAGTCGAACTTAGATGTCCCGTCACCGTCACGTATGCAAAATACATACTTCGATAAATATATCCCGAAACACCTATTTTAATAATTTTTTATTTAAAAAATATTATTTTAAAAAAAAAATCAGAGGAGAGCACCAGCTTATAGATTAAAGGAAGGCAATCATCATATACTCTGTCATTGTGTTTTAAAATAATTGTAAATTACATCATAGACGGAGGGATATATATATATATATATATATATATTCTATCATTGTGTTTTAAAATAATTGTAAATTACATCATAGACGGAGGGACATATATATATATATATATATATATTTTATTTAATATAAAGAAGGGAACACTCACTTTATTGTTTCCCATTTACCAAGTGTTCACTTCCCTGCTACTTTAATTACTCTTTTGAGCAGGTACAGTCTTACGTTATAGATAAGGATTGATATGACAGTGACAGCTCCGTGCGTGCCAACTACCCGCTGATTGGACCGCAGATACGACAAGCAGAAGACTTGGAACGGAGACGAAGTCTTTTTATATGTTTGATGGTTTTCTTAACGAGCATGACTTTGCAAAGTTCGTGGAGGTGGTAACTTATTATCTTAAACTAGATTACGAAAATGTTAAAATAAAACTAAATTGCAGCGAGTCTACTGCAACATTTGGCTCGGATGTATTTTCCGCGGAAGCTCATTGCTTCCCCGTTACACGTCAAAACACACACGCACACACACAGCTATTTCGCTTATGCTTCAGTTTTCAGTTAAGCATCTTAGAATAAATATCCTTCGAAGTATATGGTCGAAAGCATGCTATGTTACTGTTATGATTATAGTGCAGTTGATTAATGTATGGTCTCGTTCTTATAAATTATTTATCGATCATGAATTTGAGAAATGATCTCTTAGATGACATGATTAAATTTCAGAAATTCTGGATGCACGTGACTGGAGGATGGAACGGCTCTAACTCCGACATCATAATGAAACTAGATTGATGTACTTATTTATTGATAAAAAAAATATATAAAAATTATTGTCTGAATCGAATAAAGATCTAGTAAACTAGAAATCAGAATGGAAAGCTGCATCGGATAAAATCTCCCAAAATCCTTTAAAAAAAATCTTTGCTACTTTAAAAAAATTTTAAGCTGTGCTGGCCATATTATAGCCTATATATATATATATTAGTTTGACCAGATTCTCTAAATACTACGGCTGCATTTAAATCTTGTCCTTTCTTCTAACTAATAAATTATAACAGGTGGACCGTGAATATAATCAATTAATAATTTTTCCGAAAAAAAAGGCAGCTGACGCAGGGTCCTGAGCTGCTCATGACGTCGATAAATTGCCGGCGACGTTAATAAAAAAAATGCACTGTTTAAAGATTAAAATAATTCACTATTAAGATGGAAGTCTGGTCAACTGGTTATGGATTCTAGTCGTACCGTGTCCTGTGTGGGATTTCACCGTGCTACAGAGGTGGATGGGTGGGTGCGTCCGCCATGAATTAAGGATGCAAATAGGTTAAATCAAATTAAATTATAAATGATCCCAACCGAGCCTGATTTGTCGATCAAATTTTAATATTATATCTACATCTAATTTATAAAAGGTTGAACCAAATCGGCACTGTAGTTAAAAATTTTTGATCCAATAAACTATTTATATTATAATCCAACTTTAATTTAAAAAAATTGAGTTTATATCAAACCTAAATAAGGTTTAAGTCAAATATAATTAACTATATTTTAATTATCATAATCAATTATTATTAACCATATAAAATAAATAATAAATAATATTATTTTAAAATAAATTAAAAATATAAAAATAATTTTAAATATATTTTTATATTAAAAATATGATCTATATAAATTTAAAATCATAATTTAAAAATTAAAATAAATTTGGATCCTAATGAAATTATCAAATTCAACTCAAATCATATGATTCAATAAACCTAGATCCAATGCAGAAAATAGAATGAATCCAATTATAGACTCAATTTGGATCAATGAGTCCTTGAAAAAAATGAAGATCAGATTTAATCTGAGCAAATTAGGTTGGATCATGGATCAATCCTATCCACTTGCAACCTCAGCACCAATCAAGATGGGTTTTGCTGATGTTGGATTATGAAGTTGAGCTATGATTGATTAAGCTACTGAGATTGGTGAGATTATCCAAGCTCATGAGTTGATTGCTAACCTATAAAAAAGATTATTTGTTAGAGTTTTATCGACGGAAAATTCTCCAGCGCTCAAACCAGCCAAAGTTCAAAGAAGAGTGCGACAACGAGAGAATGCGCGCTTCCCAGAAAGTTGAAAGCCCTGTCTCATAATCTCTTGCCTCCCATTCATAGAGAGAGCTTATAGTGGTTGTTCCGCGATGCCACATGACGGCCAGATTTAATTGCATGCAGCTTAAAAACGAAAGATCCTAAATGAATTATCGGATAACTGATAGTAAGATTATCAGACCTGAGATTTTTTTTTTTTTTTTAAAGTGCTGGGAAGAAGAAAGATTCTTCTCCCAAGTTTATATATATAAAGATATATTTAATAAAATCCTGAGTTTTCTAATTAAATTAAATATTGTAACCAATTTTTTAGGAAAGAAAAATTCTTGCATCCAAAACTGTGGAGAAAACTAACCTATGGCTTTAGATAAATCTGGCGACAGGGAAGAGATGGATGCTGGTTGGCAGTAGCGTGGTGAAGAACAGAAGTGCTTTGATCAAGTCGGCGACTTGTAAAGAGATGGATGCCGCTTACGGTGATTTAGGTGGCGCATGGCGGAGAACAAGAGTGAGAGCGAGAAGTGATGTAAAAACACAGCAAAAGAGAAAATATATACAAATTATATGTTTATAATTGTCAGTATTCGTCGTTGCAATAATATACATAGTATAACAATATTTTATTATATTATAATAATAATAATTTATTATATTATTCATTATAATATAATATATTATATTATAATATATGTTGCCGCCAAGACCGTCGTGGCCCGTAGCTGCTGCCGGTACCGGAGTGCGCTCCTGTCGCTGCCGGTCGGTCCTCTGCTCCTAGACCTGCGAAATAGGGGTTAGTGACCTGAGCCGAGGTTTTCGGCGGGGGCACTCTGACGATCAAGTCAGTGACGATCCAGGCAAACAGATCCTCCTGGTCGGGCCCCTCTTGATGGACTCCGCACTAGGAGGAGTGGAAGATGTGTCGGTGAAGGAGAAACACAACAGGGGGAGAGTGATAGCGGGGACAGAGGGGTTCCCTGTTCCTCCGCTTCTCCTTGTTTCTTGGTGGTTTTCCCTCAACCATGGTGTTGGTGGTGGCGCTTCGCCCTCTTGGTCGAGCTTGAGCTTTGTGTTTGTGGTAGTGATGGTGGTAATGGTGGTGCCATGCCCCCTTTCTCTTTTTTTCTGGCTTGTATATTTTTTTTGCCTGGGTGTTTTTTTGTGTTGTTGTGTTACCTCCAGGTTGGTTGTGAACTTGGTTACCGTTCAGTGCTTGTCTCGGGATCCCTGCCGGGCCGTCAGGCGCATGCGCCGGCGTCCCAGGGAGCCTTTCCTGATTCATGATAGGGTGCGTTGTCAGGCGCTCCGACACCCT
Organism: Areca catechu; assembly: GCA_021397845.1. Classification (NCBI taxonomy): domain Eukaryota; kingdom Viridiplantae; phylum Streptophyta; class Magnoliopsida; order Arecales; family Arecaceae; genus Areca; species Areca catechu. The sequence goes on from CM038042.1 coordinate 183,450,594, forward strand.
CCTTGGTTGCCTTGTTCCGGAAAATTTGGGGGTGCCTCGAATGGCGAGCCGTCGTCCACGGGATTCGAATCTCGCGGTTGGCCTCCTTTCTTGGATAATCTGAGCGGTTGGTGAGGAATGTAGCGTCTCGATCAACGCGCTGTCTGCCTTTTTGGTGTAACTAGCGATTTCAGGCGGTCAGTACGGTCTGAGAGGCGCTACGGTACGGTCCTCGGGCGGCTCGCCGGTGTCCTCGACTGGTGAGGACCTTGTCTGGGCTGGGGCCGAGCTGGGATGGCAAGGCTCGCTCCACCCTAGGTGCTCCAAGCTCGCGGGGGTGCCTAGGTGGAGGAGGGCGAAGTGCGGGCCAGGTCCGGAGGGCGCGCGCTCGGAGAGGCTCCACATCGACGAGTGAGCTCTTGGCTCGACCTCGACCGCAGGGCACTAACCTCCTAGGGTCTCACTCCGAAGGGCAGAAGGCGGACCCGGTCCAGAGGGCGCGTGCTCGGAGAGGCGCCATATCGGCGGGTGAGTCCTTGGCTCGACTTCGACCGTGGGGCACTAACCTCCGAGGGTCTCGCTCTGGAGGGCGGATGGTGGACCCGGTCCAGAGGGTGCGCGCTCGGAGAAACTCCATATCAGCGGGTGAGTTCTTGGCTCGACCTCGACTGCAGGGCACTAACCTCCGAGGGTCTCGCTCTGGAGGGCGGAAGGCGGACCCGGTCTAGAGGGCGTCGCTCAGAGAGGCTCCACATCGGCGGGTGAGTTCTTGGCTCGACCTCGACCGCAGGGCACTAACCTCCAAGGGTCTTGCTCTGGAGGGCGGAAGGCGGACCCGGTCCAGAGGGCGCGTGCTCGGAGAGGCTCCACATTGACGGGTGAGTCCTTGGCTCGACATCGACCGCAGGGCATTAACCTCCGAGTGTCTCGCTTTGGAATGCGGAAGGCGGACCCGGTCCAGATTGCGCGCGCTTGGAGAGGCTCCACATCGATGGGTGAGTTCTTGGATTGACCTCGACCGCAGGGCACTAACCTCCGAGGGTCTCGCTCTGGAGGGCGAAAGGCGGCTCTGACCTAGGCATCGAGCTCATGAGCTCGACCTGGCGGAGGACTGAGCTCGACTTGCTGTCCTGAGGAAGTTCAGCTAAGCTCGGTAGTGGGGTCCGAGCGGGAGAATCGTCGTGGCGTCTTCTCTTGACATGGCGCCTGCCGGTTTTTCCATGTCAGCGGTCCTGCCACATCATTTGCCCCCGACTCCCGAGGCTCGTTAGTGACGCTCGGGTCGAAGGGAGTAATTACGGTGCTAACATGGAAAGGCAAAGATCTGGTACGATGATGGCCATGATTGCTGGCGCTTCGGGGATAGCCCCTGCGGGCCAATGCGGGGATGCCACGTGCCCACGTCCGAGGAGCAGTTAGTGCTGGCACAGAATGCAGAGCGGCCGGGATGCCATTCTCATCGAGGGGAGGCACGTGGCGCAGATCCGTTGGTGGAGCGGTTGAATCGGTATGAATCCCTTGGATCATTTCAAAATGAAAGGAAGGCCTTACCGGAACCATCTATCCTTTTTGAATTCTCCGTGCCTACTGCCGCCGCGCCTAAGCTTCTTCCTCCTCCCAGTCGCCCCGAATATTTCTAAGGCAATAGGTCACCTTCTTCTTCTTCTTCCTCCTTTCTCCCACCAGAATAGAGTTCTTTCTCGAGGTCCGGAGTCTTCTTTCAGTTGAGTCTCCTTTTCGGTCTTCAGCTTTGAGTTCTTCTTCTCCTTTGCCTTTGAGGATGTCCCGTATTGGTCCAGGCTTCCGTCCCACCGCTGATCAGAGCGAGGCCGGTCCCTCCGAACGGAGGCCGGCATCTTCTTCCTCTTCTTTTGATGGGGAGGGAGGTGTAGCTCGCTTCGAGCTCAGTAGGAGGCGCCCTCCTGGTCAGATTCCCTAATGAGAACCGGGGGAGCAGGTCACTTCGAGTGGCCCAGGCCGTCTTGCCTTCTATGAGGGGACCTTCTCTAGAGGTCTTCGCTTTCCCTTCCACCCTTTCTTTCTGTCAGTCTTAGACAATTATCGTTTGGTCCCGGCACAGCTGGTGCCAAATGCTATTAGGATCATTTTCTCCTTCATTGTGCTTTGTCATCTTCACGGGTTCGTGGCCCGATTCTCTTTGTTCAGGGCTTTCTTTGCCCTGAAGCGCCACCCAACCGAGGATGTGTGGTGGTCTTTGTCCTCTTGCCCGAAGGGCATTAAGTTTGAGCTCCCCTCTTCCATCAAGGGATGGAAGAGTAAGTTTTTCTTTGTCGAAGTCGAGGGGGTTGACTGGATCTGGAGCGATCCGGACAAGTCCCCCAATCGAGACACTGCGGTCGATGCGGCTGACCAAGATGATTACGAGCAGCTCCGCACCACGTAGATTCCTCCTCTCGAGGTCCTGTTGTCTGAGCAGAACCTCGCCGACTCCAGGGTCGACCCAACGAATGGGTCGGGTGAGTTCGACCTGACCTTTTTCTTTTCCTTCTTGCACTTCTTGAGTAGTTTCCCACAAGTTCTAATCACTACGTAATTTGCAAGCAGGTATGATCTTCTCTGAGAGTGATCTTTTAGCCATTACCAAGAAGAGGCGGCCGACCGGGCTAGCCTGGGAGGCCGCTTCCAGGCGGGCCTGGGGTGAGAGCGCTTATGCGGCCGCCCCCACAATGGTGATTGGTCTAAGCTCGACTGCAGCTGCTGGCCCGAGCTCAGAGGTGCCCCACGCTGCTCCTGTGCCGGTGGAGAGGGCAGCTCTCGCGGCTCCGACGTCCACACAGCATGCCCCCGCTGCAGAGCCCGAAGTGGTAGTCCGGGCGAGGGCTGCCGACGCTGCTGCTGCACCCTGCCATCCTCCGGGTCCGTCTGTCGTCGATGCCGAGGTTGAGGAGACCCGGGGCACTCCCAGGGCCACGACAGATGCACCGCCTGCACCAGCGACGGCCTCCCAGCCTGCCCCCTGGGGTCCTTCAGTCAGCGGTGCAAGGCCGCCAGCTCATGGAGAAAGCCAAAGGGAGGAGGCGCCGCGCTACCTCCCCTTCATGTTGGGCCGGAGAACTCGGTCCTCCGGAGCCCCGAGCTTGCCGAATGCTTGATGGACTTTTCCATCCAAGCGTGCGACTGGCAAGAGATGGCTGGGATGCAGGTGGCCGATGTCCTCAAGATCTTCTTCTCTCAGTTGTATTCGATGAGCTCTTTCGCTTCTTTCATTTATTTTTCATTTTATTTTTTTTTACTGACCTCTTCTTCTTTTTACGGTGTAGATTGGTGTCGAGGCCCTCTACATCAGGAGCCACTTCCTGAGCGGGGAGTGTCTCGAGTGGCAATAGGCCACTGAGATCAAATCTTTGAAGGCCGACCTGAAGGAGAAGGTCGGGGCAAGTGGGGCCCTTGAGTTGAAGATCAAGGACCTCGAAAGAGAGCTCGCCGATGCCGAGGGGCGAGCAAGAGGACTCTTGACGGCTCGCGACTTGGAGCGGAGCCGTTCGAAGAAGGTGATCGACGACCTCTCCATCGTTGAAAAGAAATTGAATTGGTACAGTGTCGAGGCCGACCGGCACTAGAAGATCGCCCGAGCCACCCAGGTAGAACTGGTGGCCGTGAAGGAGAAACTTGCCACTGCTGAGAAAGTGGCAGAGACGGCGACCAACTCGACGGAGGCAGCTAGGGTGGAGGCCGTCGAGTCGAAGAGGGTGGCCGCTGAGGCCACGAAGGGCACCGAGAACGCCGTCACCAACTTTAAGGCTTCAGAGGAGTTCGTCGCTGATATCCAGCAGATGGCGTCGGACTCTTTTTACAAGGGTTTCATGTACCTGCATGGCCAGGTCGAGGTGCTTATTCCTGACAAGGATCGTGGCTGCCTCGAGTACCCTTCGGCCACGGAGGAGGAGGCTGATGAAGAGGTCATCGCGGGAGGTGCAGGCTCAGAGCCTCAGGCACCGGTTGAGGGTGGCCCTTCCGCAGCCAGCGCAGCTTAGCCGAAGACTTCTGAGGGCGGGAGCTCTCGGCCTCAGGATCCGGCAGCGAAGCCGGCCGGCATGGAATGACCCTTTTCTTCCTTGCTTTGCTTTGTACTTTTTGTTTCTTGTATTTGTTCGGGGTCACCCGGCATGTCGGGGGCCCAGAAAATACTTGTAATTTGTGCTTAATCAATGAAGCTGGGATTGCTTTATCATCCGCCCTCTTTGCTTGGTTCTTCCCTTCTCTTTCTTTTCTTTCTTGTATGGGGAGCTCAGGGAGAAGGGTTTCACCTTGCTTGAGGTTAGGTCATAACACTTGAGGGCTACTGGGCTCGAAGTTCTCTTGGCCGGAGATCTGAGCTCCGGTCTTGAGAAGGCGTCCTGGAGCTGGGCTCAAGGACGATGGTTGCTGAGGGCTGCTTGGCTCGAAGTTCTCTTGGCCGAAGATCTGAGCTCCGGTCTTGAGAAGGCATCCTGGAGCTGGGCTCGGGGACGATGGTTGCTGAGAGCTACTTGGCTCAAAGTTTCCTTGGCCGGAGATCTGAGCTCCGGTCTTTAGAAGGCGTCCTGGAGCTGGGCTCGGGGACGATGGTTGCTGAGAGCTGCTTGGCTCGAAGTTTTCTTGGCCGGAGATCTGAGCTCCGATCTTGAGAAGGCATCTTAGAGCTGGGCTCGGGAACGATGGTTGCTGAGAGCTGCTTGGCTCGAAGTTCCCTTGGCCGGAGGTCTGAGCTCCGGTCTTGAAAAGGCATCCTGGAGCTGGGCTCGGGGCGATAGTTGTTGAGAGCTGCTTGGCTCGACGTTTCCTTGGCCGAAGATATGAGCTCCGGTCTTGAGAAGGCATCCTGGAGCTAGGCTCGGGGATGATGGTTGCTGAGAGCTGCTTCGCTCGAAGTTCCCTTGGTCGGACATCTGAGCTCCGGTCTTGAGAAGGCGTCCTGGAGCTGGGCTCGGGGACGATGATTGCTGAGAGCTGCTGAAAGTGGTAGTTTCGATGATGCTGTATTTTTTTCTTGTTCTCTCTTTCTTTCCTTCCCCACTCTTCTTCTTTCTCTTTTTCTTTTTGTTCTTGTCCTTTTTTTCTTCTCTTTTTTTTTTTTGGGGAGATCAGAGGAGAGGATGCTGGTTGTACCCCCACCTTGTTCACTTTCTTTCCTTCCCTCTCGTCTTCTTTTCGAGCGGGGAGATCAGAGAAGGGGGCTGCCGGGCTTCCCCCCTTTGTTCTCTTTTTTTCCTTCCTCCTCCCTCTCTTCTTTTCAAGTGGGGAGATCAGAGAAGGGGGGTTACCGGTCTTAATTGCCTTGGAGCTAGGCTCGAGGCTTTCCTAGACGTGGAGCTAGGCTCGGGCCCAGGGGGTTGCCTGAGATTTTGGCTCAGGTCTTTGGCGCCTTGGAGCTAGGCTCAGGCTTTGACGGAGCTGCGTGGCCCCGTGATCTCTTGGCATCTCGAGCTTGACTCGGTAGATGTTTGAGATAGAGAGCTGCTTAGCTCGAAGATCTTCGACGTCTTGGAGCTGGCTCGGGGATGCTTGGAGTTGGAGAGCTACGTGGCTTGGAGCTCCTCTAACATCCTGGAGCTGGGCCCAGGAACGCTGGGAAGTGGGAGCTACATGGCTCGGAGATTCTTTGACATCCTGGAGCTGGGCTCAGGATGCTTAGAGTTGGAGAGCTACATGGCTCGAGGTTCCTCTAGCATCCAGGGCTAGGCCCGAATGATGGGAAGTGGGAGCTACCGTGGCTCGGAGATTCTTCGACGTCCTGGAGCTGGGCTCAGGGATGCTTGGAGTTGGAGAGCTACATGGCTCGAAGTTCCTCTAGCATCCTAGGGCTGGGCCCGGAATGATGGAAGTGGGAGCTACGTGGCTCGGAGATTCTTCGACGTCCTGGAGCTGGGCCCCGGGACGCCGTTGATCCTTTCCTGCAAAACATGCGAATACCCATGCAAGTGAAAAAATTGCTACCATGATCGTTGGTGGGAGAACTTACCTTACTGGGGGCGTCATTATAGGTTGTAGGCCTTCCTCCCTCGGGGAGTCTGACGCCGCCGAGTTCTTCGAGGTAACGGACCCCTCCTGATGGAACTTAGGCCGCCTCGTGGGGGCCTTCCTGCGGTGGTTCACGATCGCCGTTCTGACGATCGTGGCATCTTTATTTATCTTTCTCCTTCGCTTCCTCCTCCCCGCATGGCAGGGAGATCACCCTCGGGGTCCCCTGCCCCCCGGTTTTTCTTAGGTGTCTGCACGATTCTCCAAGCGACCACGTCCGCTAGTTTTGCGGTGGGGCGATCGCTGGTGGTTGAAGCCGACGGGAGAATGGCGAGCGCTTGGGGGTTCTGCTTGAGGCCTGCCCCCTGCAAACCTTGGGAGGCGGGTCTCCTTGGTGAGCTTCTCGATCTCCCGCTCACGGTCGCGGCGCCTTTCAATATCGCGACCATGATCGCGGTGAAGGCGATGACACTCCATCGCACTATGGCCGGTGAAGGGCTCTAATGGTGGTGGATGTTGCAGTCCGGAGGCTCGACAGCTGAGCCTCGCGTACTGATGGACCGGTGGGGAAATCCCACCAGGTGGTGCTCATGCTTCTCCAGGCGCGCTTTCACTATGTGCCCGATGGTTTTGTCAGCAGATTCCCCGCCGAAGGGGACGGGGGAAGTGATGTACTGGAGAGACTTGGAAAAGATTGCCTATCTGTTGACCTTTCCACTTATATCGTCACCGCTCTTCTGCGGTGTGTGGTCTGGGGAGTGATGAAGGACTCAGTCATGCTCGTCTTGTCCCCTACTTGGCACGCCAATCTGTTGTCGCCAAGACCGTCGTGGCCCGTAGCTGCTACCGGCGCCGGAGTGTGCTCCTATCGCTGCCTGCCGGTCCTCTGCTCCTGGACCTGCAAAACATGGGGTTAGTGACCTGGGCCGGGGTTTCCGGCGAGGGCACTCCGATGATCAAGTCAGTGACGATCCATGGGAACAGATCCTCCTGGTCGGGCCCCTCTTAATGGACCCGCACTAGGAGGAGTGGAAGATGTGTCAGTGAAGGAAAATGCAACAGGGGCAGAGTGATAGCGGGGACAGAGGGGCTCCCTGTTCCTCCACTTCTCCTTGTTTCTCGGTGGTTTTCCCTCAACCGTGGTGTTGGTGGTGGCGCTTTGCCATCTTGGTCGAGCTTGCGCTTTGTGTTTGTGGTAGTGATTGTGGTCATGGTGGTGCCATGCCCCCTTTCTCTTTTTTTCTGGCTTGTATCTTTTTTTTTGTGTGTTTTTTTTTTGTTGTGTGTACCTCCAAGTTGGTTGTGAATTTGGTTACCGTTCTGTGCTTGTCTCGGGATCCCTGCCGGGCTGTCAGGCGCATGTGGCGGCGTCCCAGGAGCCTTTCCTGATCATGATAGGGTGCGTTATCAGGTGCTGCGACACCCTCCTTGGTTTGCCTTGTTCCGAGAAATTTGGGGTGGCCTCGAACGGCGAGCCGCCGCCCGCAGGATTCGAATCTCCCGGTTGGCCTCCTTTCTTGGATAATCTGAGCGGTTGGTGAGGAATGTAGCATCTCGATCAACGCGCTGCATGCCTTTTTGGTGTAACTGGCGGTTTCAGGCGGTCAGTACGGTCTGGGAGGCGCTACGGTACGGTCCTCGCGGCTCGCCGGTGTCCCTCGGCTGGTGAGGACCCTCGTCCGTGCTGGGGCATCCCTATGTCATTGTTGCCGATAATGCTAAATCATAAATAATAATTTTATTTTTTATAATATTATATAGATATAGTATATTATATTAGATATATTAATATATTATATAATAATAAATTATTTTTTTAATAGAGATTAATTATAATAATACAATAAATATTATATATTATAATAATATAATATAGTATATGTTATTATAATATATTATAAATTATATCATTACTATATGATTATCTATTATTATATAATTAAGGATACATTAGTGTTGCCGCCCGGATCGTCGTGGCCCGTAGCTGCTAGTGGTGCGGGTGTTCCGCGTTCCGCCCGCGGGAGATGCCTCCAGTGCCTCGAGACCTGCAAGAAAGCCAACGTCAGTGACCCGAGTCGGGGATTCCGGCGGGGGCACTCCGACGGTCAAGTCAATAACGATCCAGGAGAACAGATCCTCCTGGTCGAGTCCCTCTGGATGAGCTCCATGCTAGGAGGAGTGAGTGGAGTGTTATAAGAGCATGAGTGAGCTGGGAGATGTGGTGGCCGAGGTGGTCTTGCCCTCCTCTCTGGCTTCTCCCCCTTTCCTCTTTCTCTTTATGGTGGTTGTGTTGTTCATGCTTGGAATGGAAAAATGAGTGTTACCTCCTCTTTGCTTATACTGGCTGGGTCCTTGGGGTTCTTCCATGTTGTCAGACGGGTATGACGTGATATCGTGCCGTGAATGGCACGCCTTCTTTATTGGGAATCTGTGGAAGCTTTCACAAGCCTCTGACATTCCTTCGATTTGCCCTTCCTAGAAGCTTGGCAGGGCCTCGACTGTCGCGCCGCCGCTCTTGGAAATCGCGCTCCTTGATATCTTTTTTCGGTCGTACAGCAAGCCGGTAGGGGGCATTGTGCCCTGATGTGAGCTTCCTTTCTTCTGGGGTGGATGGCGGCTGTGGGCATTAATGGTGATGTGGCGGGTGCTGTCGTATGGTCCACGGGAGGCCTGCCACCATATTCGGATGGGAGGTGCTGCTTCTTGGCTGTTGGCACCTTGATTTGCAGTGGGGCCGAGCTGGAAAGATGGGATCCACTCGTAGGGGACTCGCCTTGCGGCGACTCGGCTGTGCGGAGAGGGGCCGAGCTCGGCACCAGGCCAGAGGGGCCCAACCTTGACCAAGCTCAGGCTGGCTGAGGTGGACGGGGCGCGGCCCAGGCCAGGGGCCGGCCTCGAAGGAGTCCCACGTGGCGGAGGAGGCTTGAGCTCGACTCCGGACCACGGGGCCGATCTCGGGCTCGAAAGGTCTGCCTCTGGTGGGGTTTGAGCTCGGCTCCGACCTAGGCATCCCGACATGGCGGGTACTGACTTGGCGAAGGACGGGGCCCGGCTTCGACAGGCGACCTCGTTGGCATCGGGGAGCTCAACCCGGCGAAGGGGCCCGTGGTGGTAATCCGCGTGGCATCCAATGAGGAGTCCATGTCAGGCTCCTTTCCTTACGTCAGCGACCCAGTCACATCACTTGCCCCCCACTCTCGAGGCCCGTTGTCGCATGGCGCTCAAGGCGAAGGGAGTAGTTGCAGTGCTGACATGGAAAGGTGGGAAATCTAGTGCAATAATGAGCGATATCGGCGGCGTCTCGTCCGGCGGGCTCTTGAGCCTGTGCGGGGGCGCCGCGTGGCCACGTCTTGGGAGCAGTTATGGTGGGCACGGAAGCTGAAGCGGCCGCGGCCAGATGGGGGTGCTGGCCCCGTTGATCAGCGACACATGGCATGACTTTTAGGGAAGCCGTAACGATACGGTCGGACGCAGGTTGTCTCGAAGGGATGAGTAAGTCCTTTTGAAACATACCTTTTTTCAACTCTTCACGCCCGGAGTCATCAGGAGAGCTTCCTCTTCTCCTTCTCCGGCCGTCGGCGTCTTCTTTGAGCATCAGTATGTTAGCTCTCCCTTTTCGTCATTAGAAGTCACCGTAGGCCTTCCTCCATTCACTTTTCCCCTTTCATTATCTAGGAGTGGCTCTGTTCTCTCCCTTCTCTTTCAAGGACCGCTTGGGTCCAACTTCCGTCCCTCTTGCCAGGCTGAGACCGGACCTTCCGTCCGAAGACTCCTTCCTCTTCCGACGAAGAGATGGAGGCGGCGAGGTACGAGTTCAGTAGAAGGCCTTTCCATGGCTCGGTGTCCATTAGGGAACCGGATCCTCTCCTCCTCCTCGTTTGGCTCCTCTTCCTGCTCCTGCTCCTGCTTCTACTTCCGTTTCTGTTTCTCTTCCTGAGCCTAATCCTTCTCGGTCGACAGGTCTAGGAAGGATCACTTCGGTGATTACCGCTGAGGACTTGTGTCTATCCATGATGATTATGGCATCCCCGAATTATCGGCTCTTCGTTCCTCGTCCCGGAGAACGAGTCTTCCAGTGGTCCTCGGCGGATCGCTTCTATGAGGAGACCTTCGTCGAGGGTCTCCGCCTCCTGTGTATCATTTTTTCTTCTTTCTTGGCCAGTTACCGGCTTGTTCTGCCCAGTTGGTCCCCAATGCCATCAGAACAATATTTTGCTTCATCGTTCTATACCACTTCCATGGATTGTTGGGGAGCTCAGTCCGACGAAGGGGCCCGTGGTGGTAATCCCGCGTGGCATCCAATGAGGAGTCCATGTCAGGCTCCTTTCTTACGTCAGCGACCAGTACCCCTCACATCACTTGCCCCCCACTCTCGAGGCCCGTTGTCGCATGGCGCTCGAGGCGAAGGGAGTAGTTGCAGTGCTGACATGGAAAGGTGGGAAATCTAGTGCAATAATGATCGATATCGGCGGCGTCTCGTCCGGCGGGCTCTTGAGCCTGTGCGGGGGCGCCGCGTGGCCACGTCTTGGGAGCAGTTATGGGGGCACGGAAGCTGAAGCGGCCGCGGCCAGATGGGGGTGCTGGCCCCGTTAATCAGCGACACATGGCATGACTTTTAGGGAAGCCGTAACGATACGGTCGGACGCAGGTTGTCTCGATGGGATGAGTAAGTCCTTTCGAAACTACCTTTTTTCAAACTCTTCGCGCCCGGAGTCATACAAGAGCCTTCCTTTTCTCCTTCTCCGGCCGTCGACGTCTTCTTTGAGCATCAGTATGTTAGCTCTCCCTTTTCACCCTTTAGAAGTCACCGTAGGCCTTCCTCCATTCACTTTCCCCCTTTCATTATTTAGGAGTGGCTCTGTTCTCTCCCTTTCTCTTCCATGGACCGCTTCGGGCCCAACTTCCGTCCCTCTTGCCAGGCTGAGGCCGGACCTTCCCGTCCGAAGACTCCTTCCTCTTCCGACGAAGAGATGGAGGTGGCGAGGTACGAGTTCAGTAGAAGGCCTTTCCATGGCTCGGTGTCCATTAGGGAACCCAGATCCTCTCCTCCTCCTCGTTTGGCTCCTCTTCCTGCTCCTGCTCCTGCTTCTACTTCCGTTTCTGTTTCTCTTCCTGAGCCTGATCCTTCTCGGTCGACAGGTCTAGGAAGGATCACTTCGGTGATTACCGCTGAGGACCTTGTGTCTATCCAGGATGCTTATGGCATCCCCGAATTTATCCAGCTCTTCGTTCCTCATCCCGGAGAGCGAGTCACTTCCAGTGGTCCTCGACGGATCGCCTTCTACGAGGAGACCTTCGCCGAGGGTCTCCGCCTCCCTGTGTATCATTTTTTCCTTTCTTTCTTGGCCAGTTACCGGCTTGTTCCTGCCCAGTTGGTCCCCAATGCCATCAGAACAATATTTTGCTTCATCGTTCTGTACCACTTCTACGGGATTGTTGCCCGTTTTTCCTTGTTCAAGGCCTTCTTCACCCTGAAACGCCACCCTACCGATGATGGGTGGTGGTCCCTTTCTTCCCACCCTCGGGGCATCAGATTTGTACTCCTTTTTTCCATCAAAGGATGGAAGAGTAGGTTCTTTTTCGCCTCAGTAGAGGGGATCGACTAGGTTTGGAGCGACCCAGATCGATTTCTGAACAGGAACTCCTCAGTCGAAGCTATCGACCTCGACATGTATGACCTGCTCAGATCGACCGAGATCCCATCACTGGAGGTCTTGCTATCGAAGCAGAATCTTCGCGAGGCCGGGGTTAGCTCAGCGCGGGAGCTGGGTGAGTTCAACTTGACCACCCCCTCATCGTTTCTTATTTATTTTTCTTTCTCCATTTTTTTTTGCTGCTATTGGGCTGACCTAGTTCCCTCCAGTACAGAAATGAAGTTTTCGAAGATGGGGCAAGGTCGGTGCAGGCGGGGCAGATGCACGGTGCAGGAACGATGTGGAAGAGGGCGGCTGAGCCAGTTCCCGAACCTGCCGGGGTAGCGTGAGCCAATGGCGGCGCCTGAGACCGAGGTGGTCTCCCGCAAGATCGACCGCTGCTGCTGCTGGGTCGGCACCCCCCACCGGAAGTCATCGATGTCGAAGAGGAAGGGGGGCCGCAAGAGATTAGGTCGGTGCCCCAGGTGCGGTTTGATGCTGCACCGGTCTCACGTTGGCGCGAGGGCGCCACCCGCCGATGAAGGAGCTTAGCCGGCGGGGACAAGGGACAGAGATTACCGGAAGGTCCCCTTCAAATTGGGGTTGAACGTATCTTTGAAGGATCCCACCTCGCAGAGCGGATGATGGACTTCTCCATCCAATCCTGCGACAAGCGAGACGGAAGTGGGAGGCTTCTGGGTGACGCCATCGGTGCACGTTCACGAACCTCTATGCCGTAAGTCCTTCGCTCGTCGTTGCTTTTCCAAATCATTTCTTTTTCTTTTACCTGGTAGCTGGCACCCCTTCCTCGATGCAGCAAGGCAGAGAGCTCCTCCTCATCCGGGACTTCTACCGAATTGGGCCAGAGGGGAGAAGGAGCGACTGACTGAGCTCGAATCTCTGCGGGCTGAGGCGAGAGAGAAGAGCCAAGACGCCCAGGATGCCCACCTCAGAATAAGAGCCTCGCGGTCGAGGTTGGCAACCTCGTCCGGATGAAGAAGGAGCTCGAAGGCGAGCTTGAATCAAAGAGGACCCGATTGAAGGAGCTCGGGTCGAGTCCGAGAAGAAGTAGCGGCCGCGGAGAAGAGGGCCACTGAGGCCGAGGGGAGGGCTGCTGAGGCGAGAGAAGGCTGTTGCCGCCAATCATGCCGCCGAGGTCACCGAGAAGGGAATGGTGACGGCGATCCACCAGGCGAGCGTGCTGAGGACCTGGTGGCCACCGAAAAGAGCAAAGCGGAGGGCCAGAAGGGACGCCGCCGGCACGGTGGCTGCCTTCAAAGCTTCTCCTGAGAACCTCAAAGACTTCAAGGAGGCGGCGACGGACTCCTTTGCCAAGGGGTTCGCTTATTGTCGCCGAGCTTCGAGGTATTCTATCGAGAGCGGTTGGCCACGCTCCAGCTTCCGGGGAAGAAGGCTCCCTCTGCAACGACGATTCAGCGACAGGGCAGGGGGAGCTCCAGCGAGGCTCACACCCCAGTGACCTCGGTAGCACCGGCCAGGCGGAACCGACACCGTCGGCGATGAAGGCAGCACCTGCGCCGCAGCCGGAGGTACTAATCCGATCCTAGTGGCTCCAGCAGCTGAACCTACTCTAGCGGAGGTCACCCAGGAGCATGCCCAAGCGACGGAGGTGGAGGAAGGAGAGGTCCCAGCCATGCAATGCTCGGAGAAGGAGCCAGCTACTTAGGATAGGATTTCTCTTTTTCCTTCTCACACTTGTGTCTTCCTTTTGTCTTTTCTTTTTCTTAAGGGTCACCCAGCCTGTCGGGGCCTGGAAGATAGTGTAATCAGCTCCTCCAGTAATGAAACACACTTTTGCAATCATGGTGTCTCCATCTTTGCAATGTAATGTCCCTTCTCTCTCTTCTCCTCCCTTTCTTTGCTACTTCTTTCTTTTCAGTGCAGGGAGGTCTGAGAGGGGAGCCAAGAACTTCGACTGGACGGACCCAGCGTTGAGCTTGAGGTCACGTCGTTGATGAATGTTGGCCTTGGACTCAGTTGCTCAGGACATAATTCAGTGGTCACCGTCTTGGAGCTAGGCTCGCGATGTCAAGGCTGAGATCCTGGTGTGGAAGTCCAAGTCTTGAACCTTAGTGTCTCGAGCTAGTCTCAAGGACGTCAATGCTTGGGAATTGTGGCGTTGGAAATCTGAGTTCCAGATCTTAGCATCCTGGAGTTGGGCTCGGAGGCACTAGGTGCCTGAGGGCTTCCCAGGTCCTTTGCCAGGGAGCTAGGCTCGCCGGTGCCGGAGGGTCGTCCGGTCTTTGGTGCCGGAGGGTCATCCGGTCTTTGATGCCGGGAAAATAGGCTCGCCGATGCTTGGGGGCTTCCCAGGTCTTTGGTGCCGGAGGGTCATCCGATCTTTGTTGCTGGGGAGCTAGGCTCGTCGGTGCCTGGGGGCTTCCCAGGTCTTCATGCCAGAGGACTCTTCTTGGCTTTGTTGCTAGGGAGCTAGGCTCGCCGTGGTGGGGGCTTCCCAAGTCTTTAGTGCCAGGGTCATCCAGTCTTTGATTGGCAATGATGCTGCACAACCCAGCATACCTGAGCTTGGAGGGGCACCTTGCGGCGAAGGAGGCTAGGCTCGACTCCTGGCCATGGGTCCCGATCTCGAGGGATCCGCCTTGGGTGGAAGTTCGTGCTCGGCTCCAGCCTAGGCATCCCGGGCTTACGGGAGCTGACCTGGCAGAGGACGGGCTCGCTTCGGCTGTTGTCGTGAGGCCGAGCCGGGTGCACTGTTGATGACGAGCTGCGCGGCTCGGGGGTGCCCTTGGCCGGAGATCTGAGCTCCAATCTGGGGCTGCATCCTGAGCTGGGCTCGGAACTTCGATGATTTGAGATGCCACCTTGGAGCTGGCTCAAGATGCGTTGGTTGAGGAGATTCCCTTGGCCGGAGATTTGAGCTCCGGTCTGGGGCTGGCATTCTAGAGCTGGGCTCGGGGACTTCGATGATTTGAGATGGCGCCTTAGAGTTGGGCTCGAAGACGCGTTGGTTGAGGAGATTCCCTTGGCCGAAGATCTGAGCTCCGGTCTGGGGCTGGCGTCTGGAGCTGGGCTCGGGGACTTCGATGATTCGAGATGGCGCCTTGGAGCTGGGCTCGAAGACGCGTTGGTTGAGGAGATTCCTTGGCCGAAGATCTGAGCTCCGGTCTGGGGCTGGCGTCCTGGAGCTGGGCTCGGGGACGTGGAGTGCCTGGGGGCTTCCCAGGTCCTTCGCCGGGAGCTGGACTCGCGGTGCCGGAGGGTCATCCGGTCTTTGATGCCGGGGAGGTAGGCTCACCGGTGCCTGGGGCTTCCCAGGTCTTCATGCTAGAGGGCTCTTCTCTGGGCTTTGTTGTCGGGAGCTAGGCTCGCTGATGCCTGGGATCTTCCCAGGTCTTCGGTGCCGGAGGGTCGTCCGGTCTTAGATGCTGGGGAGCTAGGCTCGCCGGTGCCTAGGGGCTTCCCAAGTCTTTCGCTGGGGAGCTGGGATCGCCGGTGCCGGAGGGTCGTCCGGTCTTCGTTGCGAGGAGCTGGGCTCGCGATGCCTGGGCTTCCCAGTCTTCATACCAAAGGGCTCTTCTCGGCTTTGTTGTCGGGGAGCTAGGCTCGCCGGTGCCTGGGGGCTCCCAGGTCTTTCGTCGGGGAGCTGGGCTCGTCGGTGCCGGAGGGTCGTCCGGTCTTAGATGTTGGGGAGCTAGGCTCGTTGGTGCCTGGGGCTTCCCAGGTCTTTCGCCGGGGAGCTGGGCTCGCCGGTGCGGAGGGTCGTCCGGTCTTCGTTGCCGAGGAGCTGGGCTCGCGGCTATAGTTTCCTGCAAGGCAGATAGATCATGTTGCAAAAGAAATCTTTATTTCTCATGGAGGGTATACTTACATTACTGATAGTATCTCCTCAAATTACAAGTGCTCCAGGTCCAGGGAACTGGCACCATCCAAGTCTTCTAAGTAGTAGGCCCCCTGACATGGCCTCGGCCACCTTGTAAGGGCCCTCCCAATTCGGTGAGAATTTGCCGCTCTCCCGGGGCAGGACTCTTCTACTCGGCGCAGCACCAAGTCGCCAGGTCGGAAGTTCTTCTGCTTCACCCGCGCGTTGTAGTATCGGGCGACCCGTTATTGGTATGCAGCCATCCGAGTCGGCTTTGTCCCTTGTTTCGAGGAGGTCCAGGTTGAGGAGGAGGTGTGCCGAGTTCTGAGCCTCGTCGTACCGCTGCACCCGGAGTGCGGGCACACCTAGCTCAACTGGAATTACTGCCTCCGACCGAAGACCAAGTGAAAGGTGTTTCGCCCGTCACCGTCCTGGGCATTGTGGTAGGCCCACAGACGCTTGGAAGTTCTTCCGCCCATCTGCCCTTTGCTTGGTCCAACCTGGTGCGGAGTCCTTGAAGAATGGTTTGATTGGTGACCTCGGCTTCCCATTCGTCTAGGGATGGGCGACCGAGGTGAACTGATGCTGGATCCCGTGCCCAGCACAGAATCCCTCAAACTCTCGGTTGTCGAATGTCGTCCATTACGGCGATGACGCAGTTGGGAGTCCGAAATGGCAGATGACAGACTCCAGAAGAATTGTCGGACATTGGCTCTGTGATCGAGCTAGCGACTCTGCTTTGACCATTTGGTGAAGTAGTCGATCGCCACCAGTAGGAACTTTTGCAACCCTGGTGTGGTGGGGAACGGTCCCAGAATGTCCATCCCCCATTGCGCGAAGGGCCAGGGAGATGACAGCTGGGAGATCGGCGTAGCCGGCAGCGCTGAATGTGGGAGTGGCGCTGGCACTTGTTACACTTCTTGACGAAGTCGGCGGCATCCTCCCTCATTGTTTCCCAGAAATATCCTTGGTGAAGGGCCTTGTACGCCAGAGTCCTCCCTCCTACATGCTTCCTGCAGAGTCCTTCGTGTATCTCCTGGAGCACGAAGGCTGCCTCTGTGGGCCTGAGGCACTTCAAGAGTGGGTAGGAATAGGATCGGCGGTAAAGTTGGCCTCTATCAAGACGAAGCGGGTGGCCTCCTTCTGATGAGGCCAGCTTCCTTGCGTCTTCCGGTAGTAGGCCGTCTGGGATGTACTTGACATACTTGTCCATCCAGCTCGACTCGGGGGCTACTTGTTGCACCTCCTCGGGGCTTTCGTAGCTCGGGCTCTCAAGATATTCGATGTAGGCGCGTCCTAGGAGATAAGTTCGGTAGAGTCGGGAGCCTTTATAGTGCGTTCGCACTAGCGTTCTCTCCACGGGGAATGTGGGAAACACAGAAGTAACGGAAGCCTGCTGCACTCGAACGGACCCTCTCCAGGTACTTCATCATCTGGGGATCTCGGTATCGTACTCTCTGGAGACTTATTCGGCAACCAGCTGGGAGTCGGTGAAGACCTTGAGGTTATGTATGCCCAGCTCGCGGGACACCTTCAGGCTCGCGAGGAGCGCCTCGTACTCTGCTTGGTTGTTTGTGGCGGGAAACTTGAAGCGAAGTGCACACTCCGCCACCACTCCATCGTAATTGGTGAGGATGAGGCCTGCTCCGCTCCCGCAAGAATTGGAGGTGCCGTCCACATGGAGGATCCAAGGGTCTCCAGCGAGCGGGCTCGGCTTGGCTCTCCGGGACCATCCGCTCTGGTTCTCGGGAAACCTTGTACATTGACCACAAAGTCGGCTAGGACTTGGACTTCTGCGATGACCTCGGCGATACGTGATGTCATACTCGCTCAGCATCAGGGACCATTTGGCTAACCTTCTGGATGTCTCGGGGTGGCTTAGCATGGTCCTCAGCGGCTGATCACTCACAACCACGATGGGATGCGCTTGGAAATAGGGCCTGAGGCGCTTAGCAGATATTATTAGTGCAAAAATGAGTTTTTCGGAGCGGGTATACCTGATCTCCACATCATGGAATATTTTGCTGGTGTAGTACACTGGCTTTTGCATTCGTCCTGGTCTGTACGGACGAGGACCGATGACGGCCCTGGGGTAACCGCCAGGTAGAGCATGAGCTCCTCTCCATCTTCGGGTTGGACAGCAGAGAGGGGAGGTCAGGAACTCCTTCAGCTCTTCGAAGGCCATCCGGCACTCTTCGGTCCGGTGAAGTCATGCATCCTGCATAGCGCCTTGAAGAAAGGAGGCAGCGGTCAGCCAACCTCGAGATGAACGGCTCTGGGCAGCGATCCTTCCTGTCAGGCGCTGAACCTGCTTCTTGGATGTTGGGTGCTCCATGTCCAGGATTGCTTGGATCTTCTCCGAATTTGCCTCGATGCCTCTCTGGGTGACCATGAAGCCGAGGAATTTCTGGCGCCATCCGAAAGTGCACTTCGTCGGGTTGAGCTTCATCTAGTGCTTCCGGAGGTTATGGAAGGTTTTGGTGAGGTCGGCAATGTGGTCCGAGCTCGGTTTGCTCATACGAGCATGTCATCCACATACGCTTGTACATTCTGGCCAGTCTGGTCCTTGAAGATCTTGTTGACCAGACGTTGGTACGTGGCCCTAGCATTCTTCAGGCCAAAGGGCATCATTCTGTAGCAGTATGTCCCCCGATCAGTGATGAAGGCGGTGTGCTCCTCGTCCTCTGGGTGCATCCAGATCTGATTGTACCAAGAATGCATCCATGAAGGAGAGCAGCCTGTGCCCTGAAGTGGCATCCACCAACTGGTCTATCCTTGGCAGTGGGAAGCTATCCTTCGGGCATGCCTTGTTGAGGTCGGTGTAGTCTACACATATCCTTCACTGCGTTGTTCTTCTTCACCATCACCACATTCGCCAGCTAGCTCGGATACTGCACTTCTCGGACGAAGCCAGCGGTGAGGAGTTTCTCAACTTCCTCGTTGATGGTCGCCTGCCTTTCTGGGACAAAGCTTCTCTTCTTTTGTCGAATCGGCCTGCATTTCGGATCGACATTAAGTTTGTGGGTGATGACTGCAAGGAAAATACCTAGCATGTCGGCCGTCTCCAAGCGAACACATCTGTGTTTCTCGCAGGAACTCCAATAGCGGGGCCCTCTCCTCCTCGGGCAGCTGGGCTCCGATTGCACGGTTTTCGCCTGGTCGGCTCCAAGTGATAGGAAAGCAGGCGCTCGGCGGGCCTCCCTGGGGTCCTGGGCCCTCTGTGAGCTCGTTTGCTCCGGGTCCTCCTCGGGCACCCGAGCCCGGGGAGTGTTTGGAAGCAGTGTTCACAGCTGGAGTACCCCTCATCTCCTCCATGTCGCAAGGGGTTGGGAACTGGACAAGCAACCTCTTGGTAGAGACGACAGCGTCGAGATGTTGAGCCCAGGTCGGCCCAAGATCATGTTTAAGGCGAAGGAGCCTGACAACCGTAAACGTCATCATGACGGTACTCTACCGAGGTGGGGTCCCGGCAGTGACTGGGAGAGTAATTTTTTCATCCTTGCGAAATCTCCCGTAAAACCAACGAGGGGAGTATATTGGCTTGAGCCAAGTAGGAGAGATTCATCGGGAGAAAGATCGTAGAAAGTACATCCGTGGAGCTTCCACTATCTACCATGATGCGCTTTATAGAATGCTTTGCGATCATCATCTCAACGACCACAGCATCGTTATTTATATTTTTCTCCTATCCTCTTTCTCATAAAGGGGAGTACATTCTCAGAGTTCCCTGCCCCCGGTCTTGGACGCGTGCTCAGCTCCCCAGGAGATCATGCCCACGGCTTCTCGTGGGGCGGTTGTCGATGGTTGGAGCTGGCAGAGCCACGAGTGCCTAGGACTTGGTTGAGTCTGCCCCCCACTATTCCAAAGTAGCCTTCTTAATGAGCTTCAATTTCCCACTTGAGGTTGCGGCATTCCTCGTATCATGCCCGTGCTCACGGTGGAAGCGGCAGTACTTCGTCTTGTCACGGTGAAGGATGGCTTCAGCGGCTGAGATGCCTCAGATAAGTCTCGCCTTCAATCTCATGAGGATCTTCGTTCTCGGGGCGAGAAGGGGAGTGAAATTCCCTTAAGGGATGGGAGCATTCCTTGGCCTCGGTGCTGGTTGGGAGCTCTGAGCCGGCGGTCTCGCCTCCGCGCTTCAGGCTTCTCGTGGGCGCCGGCCCCCTCAGTGGCTTCCATCGAGCTCCCGCCTCGTACGATCCACCTCCTCGGCGTAGATGTGCTTCTGAGCCCGGAAGAGTAACTCGACGTAGGTCTTTGGAGCTTTTTGTCGAGCGAGTAGGTCAGGCGGGAAGTCTTGAGCCCTTGCTTTAGAGCCAGCATCGCCACCGGCTCCTCCAAGCTGTAGATCTCCAAGGCAGCAACTTTGAAGCGGGCCACATAGTCTTGCAGCGGCTCACGTCTTGCTGCCTGATGGAGAAGAAGCTGTCTACCTCGCGTGGCATCTTCCACAGGCGTCGAAATGAGCTATGAACTTCTGCCCGAGCTGGGCAAAAGAGCTGATGCTTTCGGGCTCGAGATGGGTGAACCATACTCGAGTGGCCTTTCGCAGGATAGCAGGGAAGGCGATGCACAGAAGGGCGTCAGTGGCCCCCTGGATCCTCATGAGGGCCCGGTAACTTTCTAGGTGGTCTAGGGGTCGGTGGTCCCATCATAGGGATCCACCTGTGGCATGCGAACCGACGGGGAATCGGCTCCGCCTGGATCTCCTGGAGAAAGAGGGCGGCGTCATAGCCCGCTGGCTCACTAGTGGAGCCAGGCAAGTTGGAACCGGCGGGCAAACTCCTCCAACTTGCGGTCGTGCTCCTCCAGGCGCTTCTCCGCCATGCGCTGATGGCCTCGTCTGTGGACCCCTCCACTGAGGGGGGCGGAGAAGGTGACGCGGAGGAGCGGCACCCATGGCAGGAGCCTGCCTTTCCGGTCTTGGCAGGTTTTGGTGCTCCCCGGCCAAGGTGCGGTGAGCAGCTTTCTTCTTCAATGGAGCTAGCTCGCCGTTGCTTCCTGGGCATGATGGATACCCCGAAGGTCTGTGGCTGCCCGCGGCTACGAAGGCCTCTCATGGAAGGATCACAGGCTATCGTGGGGTGCTGCGGCATGGGCCGCGGGGGTCTTGGCTGCTGGTGGGTAGCCAGGGACCGTGCTGTACTGATGCTGGAGCTCGCGCGCCGCCGCAGTGAGAGTGTGCATCTGCTGGGCAAGTGCGGTCAGCCGGGTCTCTAGTGGGGGTGGCTGAACCGGGGCAGGCACTTCCGTCTCCGGTCCGTGCAAGTTCCCGTGAGAAGGGGATGCCTCCGCACGACTGGGAGAAGCTCCCCTTACCCGGGTGGTGACCATCCTTCCAAGGGACTGGTTAAGCAGGGTTCGAACTGGATCAAGTGTCGTTCTCCCCCCTTCCTGGCATGCCAATCTGTTGCCGCCCGGATCGTCGTGGCCCGTAGCTGCTGGTGGTGCCGGGTGTTCCGCGTCCGCCCGTGGGGGATGCCTCCAGTGTCTCGGGACCCGCAAGAAATCCAACATCAGTGACCCGGCCGAGGATTCCGGCGGGGGCACTCCGACGGTCAAGTCAGTAACGATCCAGGGGAATAGATCCTCCTGGTCGAGCCCCTCTGGATGAGCTCCATGCTAGGAGGAGTGAGTGGAGTGTATAAGAGGATGAGTGAGCTAGGAGATGTGGTGGCCGAGGTGGTCTTGCACTCCTCTCTGGCCTCTCCCCCTTTTCCTCTTTCTCTTTTTGGTGGTTGTGTTGTTCTTGCTTGGAATGGAAAATGAGTGTTACCTCCTCTTTGCTTATACTGGCTGGGTCTTTGGGGTTCTCCCATGTCGTCAGACGGGTATGACGTGATATCGTGCCGTGAATGGTACGCCTTCTTTATTGGGAATCTGGGGAAGCTTCCACAAGCCTCTGACATTCCTTCGATTTGCCCTTCCTAGAAGCCTGGCAGGGCCTCGACTGTCGCACCACCGCTCTTGGGAATCGCGCTCCTTGGTGTCTTTTTCCCGATCGTACAGCAAGCCGGTAGGGGGCATAGTGCCTTGATGTGAGCTTCCTTTCTTCCTGGGGTGGATGGTGGCTGTGTGCATTAATGGTGACATGGCGGGTGCTGTCGTACGGTCCTCGGGAGGCCCGCCACCATATTCGGATGGGAGGTGCTGCTTCTTTGGCGGTTGGCGCATTGATTTGCGTTGGGGGCCGAGCTGGAAAGATGGGGCTCACTCGCAGGGGACTCGCCTTGCGACGGCTCGACCGTGCGGAGAGGGGCCGAGCTCGACACCAGGCCAGAGGGGCCCAGCCTTGATCGAGCTTGGGCTGGCTGAGGTGGACGGGGCGCGCCCAGGCCATGGGACCCGGCCTCGAAGGGGTCCCCGTGATGGAGGAGGCTTGAGCTCGACTCCGGACCACAGGGCCCGATCTCGGGCTCGAAAGGTCAGCCTCTGGTAGGGTTTGAGCTCGGCTACGACCTAGGCGTCCCGACCTGGCGGGTACCGACCAGGCGGAGGATGGGGCCCGGTTTGACGGGCGGCCCCGTTGGCATCGGGGAGCTCAGCCCGGCGAAGGGGCCCGTGATGGTAATCTCGCGTGGCGTCTAATGAGGAGTCCACGTCAGCTCCTTTCCTTACGTCAGCGACCTGGTCACATCAATTAGAAACAAAATATAATATTTATGAAAAAATAAATTACCCACCTTCTAAGTTGATAATATTTTTTATTTTAATAAATAAATATTACTCATTCAAAATAATTTATGTATTTAAATATATATAAAAATATAAATAAATTGATGAATAATTTTATTATGATATTTATCCCGCAAAGAATGGATAGACACTTTTATCCCTGTATGTTTCGTAATGAGCTCATGTCTACGGGAAGGTAAATAAAGCAAGGAATCGGGCGGCAACATGAGTAACAGTGGCAGGACACTCGAGGTGATATTTTATAGGGAATCTCCCATTCTTTATTTTATTTATTTATTTATTTTATTTATTTTTTTAATTTAATGATTGCAGGATTTAACTGTTTGTACTAGCAAAAAAACAAAAAACAAAAAAAAAAAAGAAAAAAAAAAGAAAAAAGAAAATGTTTCCGGTTCACGGAGGACCCGCTTCCAACTATAACAACCCCATCTTCCCCATCAACGCTCCACCAAACTTTGCCAACCCGCGGAGAAGAAAAATCCCCGTCAACCCCTCTGCTCCCCCAACTCCCAAAGGCGAAAAAAGAAAACGAGAGAGAAACCACGAGCGAAGATGCTGGAGGAAGCGATACCGTCGATCTGGGAGTCGTTCCATAGTTGGCTCACACCTACCGTCCTTTTCGTGCTCCTCAACCTCGTCATTGGCACCATCGCCGTCACCTGCAAGGGCATCCGCCGCGACGCCGACGCCAGCGAGGGTGACCGCCGCAAGCTCTCCCGCTCCCCTTCTTTCGTCCTCGACCGCCTCCACTCCTTCAACCTCTACCGCTACAGCTCCGTCGACATCCCCCTCGAGACCACGCCCCCGCCACCATCCCCCCGGTCCGAACCACTCGAAACCCTCCACGGCTCGCCGGATCCCGCCATCGCCACCGAATCCGAGGCCCCGGACGCCGATGCCTCCAGCAAGGAGCACCAACAAGTCAGCCGGAGCCAGTCGGACGTGCAACCGACGGCGGGAGAAGTGCCGGTGAAGCTGGCGGCGCTGATGAAGAAACCGGCGAGCGTCAAGTCGGCGTTCGGGCACTTCGAGGCCGAGGAGGCGGAGGTGATGCGGCCGCAGGCGACTGCGAGGGCGAGGACCGGGCGGCGGGAGGCGGGGGAGGAGGACGAGGGAGGAGAGGTGGATGCCCGTGCCGATGACTTCATCAACCGCTTCCGGCAGCAGCTCAAGCTTCAGCGGATCAACTCCATCCTGAGGTACAGGGAGATGCTCAACCGAGGAGCTGGAAATTAAATGTAGCAATTGCTAGTACCATAAAATAATAACGTAATAAAAAAGTAGGGCATTTTTTTTTTATTAAAAAAAAAATAGGGGGGGGGGGGGGGGGGGGGGGGGGGGTTTAAACCCGGCGTAGCTAGCCCACGGGCCCTTTCCCGCCAGGTAAAAGTAGGGTACTTTTTAGTGTTCTCGGAAAATAGCAGCAGAAAATCTTCTCAGGTTATTAGTCTGCCATATTTGTAGTAGCCAGTGTTTTTTTTTTTTTGGGTTATGTGCTTTTTTTTTGGCTTGGTCCGTGTTGGCCGTTGGCAGCACTGTAACTTATTTTTCTTTTATGATTTTTTTTTCCTTTCACGAAGTACGGATCAAGGGATGCCTATCCTTTGTTGCATGGTTGTGACTGCCTATCATTTTGTATTGCGGTGCTCCGGCCAGTTTCGTTTCGGTTGCCGCGGCGGTTGTCCTGGGCAAGTCACGTGCTTCTCAGGCTTCGGTCCGTCGTTTATTACGAAATGCTGCCTGTCCTCCGCGATCGGTACGCGAAGGTCGGGCCATCCGATCGGCCTGTGGACCCGCTCTGGTTCAAAACGGGTTTAGATGGGATCATAAGCTTGGCGGATCGGGCCGCCCCAAAATCAAATCTAAAATTTTACCTGGGCCAAGGCTGGATTTAAGTTAACCTAACTCGGACCTTATCACCCTTTTTTTTTTTTTTGGTAAGCCGAAAAAGGAAAAGGAAGAGAATAAATTTCCATCGTAGCTATCCTTATTGGACTCCCTCCTTACCAGACCATGTTCGATGCGAGATGTATTTTTCGTTTGCTTTCTCCATTTGAAGGTGAGTACGTCAGTCTAATCCCACTAAAACGCCAAAGTAGAACGCTCTTCTTTTCAATCATTCCCTTCATTCTTATCTTCTTTTCATTCTGAGTCTCATGAATTTCCAACCCTAATTACTCTTTGTGATGGTGGCCACAACCACAAACCATTGGCAACCAAATCAGCATCTTCGGTGGAGAATGCCATTGCCTTCTCATGTCATCCTCGCTGCCGCCATCCAAGTCCTATCCTTCTTGAGCTAGCCCCGAAATTGATCCCATCTTTTCTATCGCTGCCTTCTCCTATCATTCCCATTGCCATATTTCGGTAGTCGCTACCTCTTTGGCCACTCGTTTCTTTCCTAACCTCTTCACCTCCTCGCATTGTCTCGTACTCCTTTCCTCCTCTTGCATCATCTTGTCTTCCCAACTGCTGCCTCGCATTGTTCCCACCTCTGAGCTTTTGAACCCTGGCCGTTGCCTTATCACCTTCCCACTTTTTCCTCACACATTGAATACCTAGGCTAAAAGCCCAAAGCCCAGAAAGGAGTGGGCCTAAGCTGGGCTCCGGCCTAGCATAATGCTGCTATCCCTTGGGTTGGGCCTTGGTCGACCCACCTGATAAGCAGGTCTAGTCAAGATATATCATGGGACATCTCAGATTCATAACTGACTGAACTGAAAGCGTTGTAACAGGGACCATGCCATATTACGGCTTTTAACTTTGGATGTTCTTGGTGTAAATCGGGCCTTGCTTTGGGTTGGATCGCAATGTACCCAACTCTTCATTTTCATGGTTGTCATGTGACGGCCTAAACCCATAAGAGAGTAATAAAAGCCCTGTTCACTTCATCATATATTCGTGTTCCGAAGAGCGGAAAAATATCTTCCAGTGCGTGCGCATTCGTGACTCTGTAGTCAGTAGTGACGCCGAGCCAACACCATAGATGCTGCATTCCATATTTATGCGGTTTAGAATTAACCGCAGGCGCAGCATAACGGAGCAATTCTTTATTTTTATTTTTATTTTTATTTTTATTTTTATTTTTTGGAGTACAGGCATTGTCCAAATTATATTAATAAAAGATAAAAAATTTACAAACTGCTACGCAAGTTCTCATGCAAAACCATAAAAAGTAAAACTGATTACAGATCCCAGAATCCCATATACAAGTTAATGTGGTGGTAAGTAAACAAAACTTTTTTTTTTTTTTTTTTCATCTCAACCATCTCGTCGTCAATGAAGATTTCATAACAGTTATTGCCGGGATACGGTAATCCTTGAGATTGTCATTGACTCATCATGTTGTTCGAAATATTGAACTTCTGTTATGCATTTGTTACGATTTGTCATATTTTTTGGAAGGCTAATACAGTGACACTGGATCGTCTTCTATGTTGCTTATCATGCTGGTCCTGTTTTGTAGCCAGATTGACGTGTAGCTCTTGTACAGCTTAGGAATTTCTTTCTCTCTCATTTTCTGGGTTGTATTCACTCTCGTTTTTCTAATTGACCATTTTATCAAAAAAATAAAAAACAAAATCCATTCCAAAAAGATTCAAAAATCAAAGAAATTTCTAATAATAAGAATACGATGGCAAGTTCCAATAACTTGAAGCACATTATTATGAAGTTTAAAGCTTTGAACAGAATATGTATATTTAGTTGGGACAGTGAAGAGCTTATGCTTGGGCCAAGATCCGGTTTGCTAGAAGATCCTCCATCTTAACCGGCTCATTATTGATGATGACTCTTGTACGGTCATCTCTTGGATCCGTCAAGCATTTCGGTCCTCTTCCGTCCATCCTCTTATCAGGGATATTGTCAGCTTGTTGCAGGAGTGCTCTGAGTTTCTAATCAAGCATGTATTTTGTGAGACTAACTCAGTGACTGATTGGATGGCCTTATTTGTCGCCATTCATTCTGTTGATGTCTCCTGGTTTTATATGGAGGACACCTCTAAATTTTTTAGGGATTTTTTGCTTTCTGATTCTCTTGGTTGTATTTATTTCAGGACTATTGCTTAACTATTTTGTTGAATAAAAAAATATATAGTAGTAATAAATTCAGATATACAAATCCTGTATCTTAAAAAAATATAAGCTCTTGCACCATACGACTAATCATGATATAACAACTGTAATGGATTTTGGTGAATGAAGTGGTTGCATATACTTCCTACATACAAGTTAATATGCCAGCCATCAAATTTTTATAATACTTCCTATTAATATCTAATGCCTTCGGAATATCATATGGGAAAGGAAAAGTGGAAGTAGTTGGGTAATAGCTTTTAACCAGAAAAGTTAAAAAAGTATAACTGAATGCAGAATCCTGAAACCCATATATATATATATATAAGAAAAATACCAAATAAGACCAACAGAATATCTCCCAAAAAAAAAAAAAAAAAAAGGCCGTAGATATGATTTCAAAACCCATATATAATTTGGTATGAAATTAAACTAATATTAATTGAAAATATGATAGGCATCGATCCAGCATAAAAAGCTCTGCAACCACCGCACAATTGAATATGAGTTGCATGCTGCATCATAAACTAAATACTTGCACATATAATGGCAGGTTCCAGCATGTAGTAATAAAATACTATGAAGTTTTTAGTTGTCGCGCTCCGAATTCAGCATCAAGTTCGATTCTATATAATTTTAAGTATTATCTTAAAGATTATGTCAGGTCCTTCCTTCAATTCAATAATTAAGTAGAGGTAAAGAACAAAATTCACTAATATTTCTAGAATTTTTTATCAAAATTAACGAGTAAATAAAATTTAATTAAAATTTAAAATAAATCATAAACTAAGGGTTAACATCTAAACCCTAGCTCCTCACTGATTGGTCCCAAAGTCTGATTGATCTTCTGGATTTGTAACAAAAAATATACGAAAACAAGGGGTAAGCTATATAGGCTCAGTAAGTTATCAACATCTTTAATATATGCATAAACATGTCAACAACAATTTACAAACATACATAAATCATGCATCACAAAATAACTAGCTCATAATAAAATAAATGCAACATCACATTATATGCACGTTTAATTACAAATGATACTACTATGGATGGCCAACAATTTACTTTACTTTCATAGTCTCTCTGACTATAGCCACGATCGACCCGTGGCTAGCCCTGAAAGAGAATAGAATTCTGACTACATATATCAAAATCGATCATGTACCAGTGATCGCCCCATTGGAGGTCCGGAAGGAGACTAACTCTGATATCATATGAGAAAACATGCATCTTCACATGTGCCAGCAACTGCCATACATGGCAAAAAGAAAAGGCAATTAGCTCCTGACTACATATACCGTACATCGATCATGTGCCAGTGATCGCCCCACTGGAGGTTTGGAAGAAGACTAGGTCCTCGTGTGATCTTAGTCGGATTAGAGAGTGACAACACCAACACACATGAATGCAATCCAATACAAATCAAACTATACCACACACATTTAACATTGCACAATAATTATAACATATTTTGCATATAATACTAGAGGTCAAGATAACTTACTTGAAACTGATTCTATCAAGAATACGCGACTCGAACTCTATATCCTCGAACTCCCATACGGATAAAGACTGATAAAATAAGTTAAATAATTAACACTGGTAACAAAAATAAGATAAAAGATTCTTCGATCCGGTCAGGGCTAGGCTCGATCTAGTTATCTATTTAGGTCCGAATGATGAATATCGGATTAATCAATAGAAACAATCAAATATCCATATTGATTTTACAAAATTTATTTATTATTTTTCTTCTTTCTCCTCTTCCTCTTTCATTTTCTCTCTCTTCTCTTTATCTCTCCTCTTTTCTTTTTTTTTTTTTGATTTTTTGAACTGAAGTCGGCAGCCTTTGCTGACTTCAGCCATGCGACCTAAAACCAAGCCCAAAATTCAGGATTTCACATTCCCCTCTCCTATAAAAAAATTTGGTCTCGAAATTTAAAAAAATCTAAGTCTTCCTATATCCATTTCTTCGCTTAATGTAATATCATAACAAGGTAATCTAAATCTTCTCGTGAATCTTAAATTTGACTTGGAGTTTAACAAATCTAATAATCTCTAACATATATATATATATAACAACAAGTAATCCAATTCAATACTACTAACATAAGTCATCAAAAATTTTACCAAGTATGCATGCTATGTCCATATAATATTATTAAATCCACCAATAGCAAATTACAAATCTATATATTATTCCAAACACATTTTTCATTACATAATTTCAATAATAATCCCTAGATTTATCGAAAAATTCTTATTCTTAATATCATTAAACTTTTTCATAACCTTCATCCTAAACATCTTCTTGAAACAGTTCCAAAATTTATAATCCAATAATTAATAACAAAATTTATATGCTATCATGATCTTCATCCATATCAAGTTTAGGATTCCAGCATCATTCAATTAATAATTGATTATACATATTCAACATAGCCCATTAACATAACACACTATATTTTCAGGCCAATATTTTTGAAACTCGATCAAACCCATTTATCAAGGCAATGATACATCTTATTCAGTTCCTCAATATCCATGATATACTTACTTATCATGATCAAATAGTATAATTTACTCAACCTTTTACACTCATCCAAGATCAATCTCATGGCAAAAATCATGTTTTCTTTTGCACTAATCATATGCCAGATCTTATACACAATACCTAGGGATTATGAATCTAACTTTGAATTCATTCTTGCAACTTTTATCATATTTCGATGGATCAATATACTAAGTTCAAATATCTCTTAAATCACAGTCCATAATAATCACAACTTAAATCTTAATATCATCAAATCATATCCTAATCACTTATGTCGGTCTCAAGAGATCAAAATCCAAGCTTTGATATCATTGTATCATGCCTTAATAATCATCATGTTAATTTTTAATCACTTATATCACATTCTACAATTATATCAAAATTAGATTTTCGAAATAAATCAAATCCATAATATAACTCAAAATATATATTTATATATCCATTGTTTAGCCTGAATGATATTCTTCCAAAAATTAAGCTAGAGAAGTTTAATCCAATATTTTATTCTCGCGAGCCTTATATACTTAGCAAAATCCTTGGAACTATAATATACACATATCAAAGGAAATTAAATAAATTATTAATATCGAGAACTGTTCCAAAATATTTAATCAAAATCATAACTCTATCCCACTCTCACTAACCAAATCATCTTGATCTTAAACCTTTGCTCTGATACCAACCTGTCACATCTCGAATCTAGTACCGGGATCGGCTATGCAACCGGCTTAACAATCCTAGGTATCATCCTAGAGATCATGCCAGGCCTATCATTCAATTCAATAACCAAGCAGAGATAAAATAACAAATTTCAATAATTATTTCTAGAATTTTCCATCAAAGTTAACAGGTAAATAAAATTCAACTAAAATTTAGGATAAACCATAAACTAAGGGATTAACATCTAAACCCTAGCTCCTTATTGACTGGTTCCAAAGCCCGATTGATCTTCCGGATCTATAACAAAAAATATAGGAAAACAGGGGGTGAGCTATACAGGCTCAGTAAGTTATCAACATCTTTAATATATGCATAAATATGTTAACAATAATTTGCAAATATACACAAATTATGCATCACAGAACAACTAGCTCACAATAAAATAAAATGCAACATCATATTATATGCACATTCAATTACAAACGACATGACATGGATAGATAACAATTTACTTTACTCTCATAGTTTCTCTAAGTATGGCCACGATCGACCCGTGGCTAGCCCCGAAAGGGAATAGAATCATGAGTATACATATCGAAACCGGTCATGTACCAGTAATCGTCCCATTGGAGATCCTGAAAGGGACTAACTCTGATATCACACGAGAAAACATGCATCTTCAGCATGTGCCAGCAGCTGCCACGTATGGTTAAAAATAAAAGGTAACTAGTTCATAACTACACATACCGTATATCGGTCATGTACCAGCGATCTCTCCACTGGAGGCCCGGAAAGAGACTAGATTCTCGTATGATCATAGTCGGATTAGAGAACGACAACACCAATACACATGAATGCAACCTAATGCAGATCAAACTATACCATACACATTTAATATTGCACAACAATCATAACATATCTAGCATATAATATTAGAGGTCAAGATAACTTACTTGAAACTGATTCTATTAAAAACATGTGACTCGAACTCTAGATCCTTGATACTTCCATACTAATAAAATAAGATAAAAGATTTTTCGATCCGATTTAGGGCTAGGCTGATCAGTTATCTATTTAGATCCGGGTGATGAATATCGGATTAATCAATAGAAACAATCTAAATACCCATATCGATTTTATAATATTTATTAATTTATTATTTTTCTTCTCTCCTCTTTCTCTTTCCTTTCCTCTCTCATCTCTTCTCTCTCCTTTTATTTTTTTTATTTTTTTTTTTATTTTTTGAATTGCCGAGGTTGTCTGAAATCAGGTCCAAAATTCAGGAATTCATACTAGTCTTGGACAACATATTTATAACGATTTAGATCATCAAGAAAAGTATTAGTAGGGATAAATAAAAAAATATAATTTTTGTATTTTTAAAAAACATGCGATCCAGCGATCCAAGAATATGCATCGTGCAGGAACCAGCATGTCTCTTGCGAAACGGACTGGCGGACTGCATATGCTTCCTTTTTGTACGGGTGATGAATGCTACTATTACACCACCAATCCCTACGCCGGAGAATTCATAACCCCCGAAGCGGAGGAAGGCCGGATGATCGAGTCTCCGTCTCCGTCTCCTTCGTCAAATGGTCAGAAAATTCCCATCTCTTTCTGCTTCTGATTTTTGTTTTGCGAAGGCAACCATTCTTGAAGTATTCTAGTGCTTGAGATTTCTAGGGTTTTGAGATCTCCCTTTCTTGGATCGAAACATCTCAGGCACCGAGGCCCATATCGACCCCGGTCCCTGCCGCGTGGTATCCGTCGCTGGCCGTGCTGATGCTTTCCGTCGGTCTCCTCTTCACTGCCTCCTTCTTCATGTAAGCGATCGTTTGGACTCTTCTCATTATCTTCTCTCGAGATATCTTCTTGTTGTGTTCGTTCTGTCATGATTCTTGATGATGATGTCGTTGCCCATCGGGATTGTACGAGTGCTTGGTATTTGGTGTTCAAAACGTTGAAAAGATTGCGTCGAATTTGGTTCTTGTATGTTTATTTTTGGGATATGTATTTTTCCTTAAGAATAGCTAGATTCTTGTTAGCTCATTATTGTTTGGCAAAGTCTTTAAACCATCACCCGTTTCCAACGTAATCCTTTTTACTGTTTGGTGTTCCTTGACCTTTAGATTCACCATTGATTTATATGCATACCCTTGCCTCTAGGGTTTGCATGTTATTTGATGCGAAGCATTGCCATCATTTTTTGGTGGAAATCCATTCATGAGATCCCAGACAGAGCTGTGAGAAGTCTCCTGTGACTGTTTATAATCTTTCTTCGTTCTACAGGTTAAGATTTATTGTTGTTGATAGTTGATAATTTGTTGAACCTCGTAGTATAGATCAAGAACTTTTGTAGGTATTAGCTTCCAGAAGGAAGGGGTACTTATTTGTATATTGAGATGAAAGGCATTATTGTAATTATTTGGACTTGGAAAGCCTATAAAAACTGATATATGTGGATTGTTATTGTTAATGGAAGGCTAATATGAAGAGACTTCTGGTATATAAAACAGGAACTGAAGTAATGTTATGCCTTTGATTGGAAGAGATGATTGAAGTTCAGAACAATCTTCATTCTTCTCTTGCCAGTGAGTTCTGGTATGTGTTTGCATTATAGGTACTGAAATATATGGATCAGTCTGAACTAAGTCTTTATTTTGGGTAGTAGTTCTTTGTTTGCACCAATCACAAGCCTTGTTTCTTCCCCCCCTGGAAATGACAGATGTGCCAAATAGGCAAGTCTATGCCACATTGCTGCTTTAGGCCACATGTAGCTTATAACACATTCTTGAAAAAATTGAATTCACAACTTCAAGGACCAATAACCTATTTAATGATAGTCCATATGCTTTAATGCTATTTTGTTTTATCAAAATTCACTTGTCAAACCTTTATAAAATATTTGGCAATATTGTAGAATCTGCCAGTCTTTCATTTTGGTAATTGTATGATGGACTTATTATTTCCTAAGTACATCTATTACATCTAATGAGAAAACATGATTGATGTCCATTAGCTAAGGAAATAGGTATCTTTTTTTGGATGGAAAAATGCTGTATGTCAAGTAGGTGCTTGCAAATCACTTTTGTTTTTTGCTGGTCTTTTAATTTCTTATCTTTTACATGAGTATCACCAAGATAAGCTAGTTTATTAATCGTTCCCTTAGCATCATTTGTTATGTTGTGAGAGCATTTTTATGTAGGTCATGCTGGTATGGAAACATGTTAAATCCTGGTCTTTAAAGGAGGACATGGATTAACAAGAAATTAGGACCATGATGATTACTTGGTTAGATAACATAGAATAGTAGAGTGACAATTGACTCTATGCCACATTAAATAATAGTTTTTATCTTGTAGATTGATCATCTTTAGCAGGGAACAGTAAAGACTGATGATCAAGGAGAAGATGGATATGGTGACACCTGGGTTGGATTTTCAGTTTGTGATCGTGCTATGCATTTTAAGCCATTTGTATGTTGAGCTGAAATGACATTGATCTAATATTGTTTCAGTAAAGAGAGTTGAGGAGTTGGTTTAGTTTCTAACATTTTGTTAATACCTTTTTGAGGTGCAATTTACGTCGAAAATCTTGTTGTCTATCCCAAGTAAATGCAAAGAAGATCAATTGGTGTACATATGGAAGTGCAATTTAAGCTGTATTATTTGTGTATCTTTGAATGATTCAGTGGTATAATCCTCCTTCAACAGTGTCCATCTAATAATTGTTATCATTTGGAAGCCTCCCAGGTTTTCAACCTTGTTTGATCATATGTAGTGTTTCCTAGTTTTAGCTTTTGCCCATTTGGGTCAGGTTTGAGTGATGAGCATCTCCATTTCTATTATTAGGTAACAAAAGTTTTCTGACAACTGCTTTTGTAAGATCTAAATATATAATTATTGTTTTATTGATAGAGTGACCATTAGCAGCAATCATCAAAGTTGTCCATTAAACACATCTTTGCTCATGGTGGAGATCATTTCATTAGAATCTTACTAGCATTGGTGAGAATTAGTTTTTATGAGACACTAAACGAGGTCGTATAATTTATTTTATTTTATAGGCTGAAGCTTACAAGTCATCTGACAAAAGAAGTCTTATTATTTCCATGCTGATACTTATTTGCGATATAAGAGTCGGCACATTCTTAGTTTTCTGCTCTTAGGGTGCGTTTGTTATGGAATGATCAATCCAAGATCAAGAACGATGTGGATGAAGGTGACAAGATTACTGTATTTGGTTGCATCATGACGATCTTATATAGTAGTAATTCCAAATCATCCATACTCAAATCATCGCCCAATCCAGTGATCGGATACCCGTCTTTGAGGTCAAAGATCCATGATCATCCCTAGGTAGTGATCTTGGACTGAAATTTAAGGATAAAAATCTCTCTCAATCTAATCAAAAAATTGATATATTAATATATCATTAATGTATTATATTATAGTATACTATTAATTATATTATTGTCATATTATATTCAATGATAATTTTAAATTAGAGTAAAAATATCATATTATACTTATATTTATATAATAAAATATTTAATATATTATTCATTATTTTTATAATCAAAATAAATGTTTGTATTAATAAATAGTATATTATAAGTATAAATAAAACATTAATTTTATAATAATAGTTAATATTTTTTAAAGGATTATAATTTATAAAATAATAAATATATTTTTATAGAATATATTAATTATAGACATTAATAAATTTATTATTATTTAATTATAATAAATCTTATATGATTAATAAATATATTTTTATAAAATATATCAATGATAGTTTTGGTATTATATGGTTTATGATCTTGAATTTTCATGGATTACCAAACATGTTACTTGTGGATGCCTGGAGATTTTAATCACTGGATTGTGACTTTCTAAATGCAGTGATCTTAAATCACCAGGGATTAGATTACCACATGACTTAGGCCACTAGTGATCTAAAATCACCATGGTGATCCCATTTGAATCGCCAAACGCCACCTTAATGGTTCATGTGTCTAAAGATTCATTTCAAGGTATGGCAAATTCTGCAGCAGTAGAAGTGCTATGGCTTTGTCTAGAGTTAGACTTGTCTCCCTTGCTGAACATGTCATTTAGGGATGGTTCTGTGGTTGTGAAAATTGAGGATTAACCTAGATGATCAGCGAAAAGAAATAGGAAATACAGAGTGATGGATTAGATTAGCGGAGTAAATGCTTGAGTGATAATCTCTAGGGAGCTCCTATTTTATGAATTGGTAAATTGGTTGAGAAGTCAAGTTTTATTTTTGGCCTGATATTTGATGCTATCACTGACCTTGTTTATTGTTTTCCCCCCAGTTTTTACATGTTGCTAGGGCTGATGAAAGTTTTTTGCTTTGTAATGTTGGTATTTTTGAATTTCTGTCAGCTGTCAGATTTTCAGGTTTAAGAGAAGAGATTCTTGACTGTATCAACTTTCTCAATGCTCTGTTCAAATACTTATTTCTTTGTGATATTGGTATTTTTGAATTTCCATCAGCTGTCAAATTTTCAGCTTTATAGTGAATCTAAAAGAAGAGATTCTTGTCTGTACTGACTTTCTCAATGCTCTGTTCAAATGTTTAGTCGAAACTTTGTGAAAGGATCATGGGACATTGAAATTGAATTCTGAAGGATCGACAATGGTCACTTTTCACAAAGAGGTTTTACCTGCTTGAATGCAGACTTATATGCCAGGAAGTTTGTGCATCTATGGTCTAATTGCTTCTTTGATCTTATAGGGTGCTATGTTTCTCACTTATGAGACATGTAGATAAATGGTTTGGGATTTGTTTTCTACATGATTTGCAAACGCCCTTATTCATATCTTGTACAGTTGTGCCCCTGTCACCTGCAATGGTAAGGGGCATTGCTTTATGATTTCAGATTGGAAACCTTAGCTCATGTGGATCTTCTCAGGCATTTTCCTTAGGCAGGTGTTTCTACTACAATTTCTATCATTGCTCTGGTTAAAAGGAAACACTATGGTTTTGAACAATTTTTTTCATTCGAGAAAGGTTTTTTAGGAGATTAAAAGACTCTGCTTGCTTTTCTATGTCACATGTATAGCCAATCTTCAGGTTTGACTGAGAGTGTGTCTCGTTTTCTGTGGTTGCTTCTACTTTGACAGAAGGGAACGAGCCAGAAGCCAGGCTTTCTTGATTATCCTAAAAGCACTTTCAACCTTTTCTCCTTGGAGAACCCACTTTTTAGACAATGTTATCAAGCACCTTATATTTCTTAGAATGTGCTTTTGTGCTTCAAAAGTTGCCAAAGCACTTTTTTTAACATGATAGCAAACATGCCATTAGACTTCTCTTTAGCTGTGTATGGTTCTCATTATATATCATAAAATCTTGATTAGCTGTTGTTACAGTCGTTACGATGACGTGGCATGTCTCAGATTCCGTCGGGCATGATCCGAACCACGTGGATTTTTTCGGCAGAACGGGAACGGTCCAGCAAGGTCAGATTTGGCTCCACCTCGACCGAAGTCGAGGTTGAGCCGGGCCTTCTTGCTCCTTCGCCAGGTGGCGCCCGGGAGGGGTCCACCTCGGCCGAAGTTGAGCGCCCCTCTGCTGCTCCTTCGTCAGGTGTCCGCCAGGAGGGGTCCACCTCGGTCGAAGTCGAGCGCCCCTCTGCCGCTCCGCCAGGTGTCCGCCCAGGAGGGGCCCACCTCGGCCGAAGCCGGCGGCCCCTTGCTCCCTCGCCGGGTGGCGTCCTGAGACGGTTCCACCTCGGTCGAGGTCGAGCTGGGTCTTTCTGTCTTTCGCCAGGTGGCGCCCGGACACGGGTCCACCTCGGCCGAAGTCGAGCGCCCTCTGCTGCTCCTTCGTCAGGTTTTCGCCCAGGAGGGGTCCACCTCGGCCGAAGTCGAGCGCCGATCTGCCGCTCCGCCGGGTGTCCGCCCAG
Organism: Areca catechu; assembly: GCA_021397845.1. Classification (NCBI taxonomy): domain Eukaryota; kingdom Viridiplantae; phylum Streptophyta; class Magnoliopsida; order Arecales; family Arecaceae; genus Areca; species Areca catechu. Next base: position 183,486,928 of record CM038042.1, read on the forward strand.
GAGGGGCCCACCTCGACCGAAGCCGGTGGCCTCTTGCTCCCTCGCTGGGTGGCGCCCTGAGACGGTTCCACCTCGGCCGAGATCGAGCCGGGTCTTTATGCTCCTTCGCCAGGTGGCGCCCGGACACGGGTCCACCTCGGCCGAAGTCGAGCGCCCCTCTGCTGCTCCTTCGCCAGGTGTCCGCCCAGGAGGGGTCCACCTCGATCGAAGTCGAGCGCCCCTCTACCGCTCTGCCAGGTGTCCGCCCAGGAGGGGCCCACCTCGGTCGAAGCCGGCGGCTCCTTGCTTCCTCGCGCGGGTGGCGTCCTGAGACGGTTCCACCTCGACCGAGGTCGAGCCGGGTCTTTCTGCTCCTTCGCCAGGTGGTGCCCGGACACGGGTCCACCTCGGCCGAAGTCGAGCGCCCCTCTGCTGCTCCTTCGCATGTGTCCGCCCAGGAGGGGTCCACCTCGGCCGAAGTCGAGCGCCCCTCTGCTGCTTCGCCAGGTGTCCGCCCAGGAGGGGCCCACCTCGGCCGAAGCCGGCGGCCCCTTGCTCCCTCGCCGGGTGGCGTCCCGGGACGGTTCCACCTCGACCGAGGTCGAGCCCGGCCTTCCCGCTCCTTCGCCAGGTGGTGCCCGGACACGGGTCCATCTCGGCCGAAGTCGAGCGCCCCTTTGTCGCTCCGCCAGGTGTCCGCCCAGGAGGGGTCCACCTTGGCCGAAGCCGGCGGTCCCCTGCTCCCTCGCCGGGTGGTGCCCTGAGACGGTTCCACCTCGACGGAGGTCGAGCCGGGCCTTCCCGCTTCTTCGCCAGGTGGCGCCCGGATACGGGTCCACCTCGACCGAGGTCGAGCGCCCTTCTGCCGCTTCGCCAGGTGTCCGCCCAGGAGGGGTCCACCTCGGCCGAGGCCGGCTACCCTGCATGGTGAGCCGCCGAGAAGCAGGAGCACGCCCGAGACCGCCCCTTGAGCAGCGCGCGTCGCGCCCCGAGAGGAGCGCCGGTACGGTCGGCAGCAACGCGCGAAACCTCGTTTACATCGGCCCGACAGGTTCTGCAGCCGAGAGGCGAAGTCCTGGCAAGACAGGACCCGGTAACGGACGGTCGGGGTCTGGGAAGGAGAGCGCTCGCGCTCGGCCCAAGGTCTGGCCGGTGTCCTCCCTCTATCCTTTCCTCGCTAGGCTCGGCAAGCAAGACAAGGAGGCTGCCGCGTTCTTGGACTCGAAGGGGAAAGGGAAAAGAGAGGGAGAGAAGGAGGTGAAAGCGAAGCGGGGGCCTTCCAAGGGCGGGAGGTCGGAGAGGCAGCGTGATGGGATAAAAGGATGGGAAGAGCGGACGACTAGGTAAGGGGGGAAAAAAGGCTGGGAAAAGAAAATGCACTGAGAGCAGGATCCAAGATCCCGAGAGGGATCCCTTGGCACAAGCTCGGTGAAGGAACTTGGCTCAATTTCCACTCTTCCTGAGACCTTTTTTGCTAACATAATCTCTAAGCCTGGGACTCCTTCGGGGGCCCGCCTTGGAGACTCTGTTCCATCTCGCCGTTTTCTAACTTGACCGTCGGAGCTCCCTCGCCGGGATCCCCGGCCAGGGTTTCTGACTTGTCTTGCAGGTTCGGGAGTCCGGAGACCTCGAGGCGAGACGGTCTCATCTCGCCACCAGCTCTGAAGTTACAGGCCGCGGCGGCGAGATCGGCAACAGATTGGCGCACCAGGTAGAGGGGCAGGACAACACCCCCAGTGCGAGCTAGCTCTCTGTGGGATGAAGCGCGCTCCGGCCATGGTGGTCACACGCGGGCGCGAAGCATCTACCAGCCGGGTAGGGGAGGTCCTCTCCCCTCAGGGGCCACGCAGCCCGGAGAGGGAGCTTCCTGCTCCACCTCTTCCACCGCAGCCGACCTCGATGGACGGACCTTTTGCAGCTGTCATCCAACAGCTGCAAACCCTGACTACAGCAGTTCGGCAGCTACAGCACAAGCAGCGCTCCTTGGCCACGCAGCCCCAGCCAGGGACCCCCGCGGCTCGGGCCGCGGGGCCGCGCGGAAGCCTGCGCTCCATCCATGGCAGACCATCCCAATCGCGGGCAGCCTCCAACCCCCGCGGGAGCCACCAAACCCCTGCGAAGAAAAATTACTCCGGTTCGGCGGATCACGAGAGTCAGTCCCCGGCCAATGATGCTGAGACGGCGCGCCGCAGTAGGCGGCGTCGGGGCAAAGCCCCCGCCGAGACCGATCGGCGCCCCCTTCACCAGCGGCCTCGGTGGAAGATTCCACTGACGAGGCCTCAGGCGCTAGGTCGAGAGGCGCCTGGAGGAGCACGAGCGCAAACTGGCGGAGTTCGCCCGTCGATTTGCCGACCTACAGAACTCCTCAGCGGACCCGGCGGGCTACGACTCCCGGCCACCCTTCTCCCGGGAAATCCAAGAGGAGCCGATTCCGAGCCGGTTCCGCATGCCGCAGGTGGATCCCTACGACGGGACCACCGACCCTTTGGACCATCTGGAGAGCTACAAGGCTCTCATGAGGGTCCAGGGGGCCACGGATGCTCTTTTATGCATTGCCTTCCCCGCTACCCTCCGGAAGGCCGCTCGAGTCAGGTTTACCCGCCTCGAGCCGGGATCTATTTGCTCCTTCCATCAATTGGAAGGAAAGTTTGTGGCACACTTCGATGCTTGTCGGAAGGTGCCGAGAGAGGTGGACAGCCTCTTCTCCATCCGCCAGCAGGACCAGGAGCTGCTTCGAGATTATATCACCCGCTTCAAGATCGCTGCCCTGGAAATCTACAGCCTGGACGAGCCCGTTGCCATGCTGGCATTAAAGCGCGGGCTCAAGACGTCTCGCCTGACTTATTCCCTAGACAAAAATCCCCCCAGGACGTATTCCGAGCTCCTCCTCCGTATCCACAAGTATATCCGAGCGGAGGAGGCCGATCGCACCCGGCGAGAACTGGACGGGAGGACCTTGAAGAAGCCGGCCCCGAGAGATGTCCCCGGGACCCGAAGGCCGGGCCACCTGCTGACCCCCGTCCAAATCCGAAGCTGAAGGGCGGAGCCGCCCCGGAGCGAATTTTCACCCCTCTCCTTGCTCCCAGAACGAAGATCCTCATGGAAATTGAGGGCGAGCACTACCTCCGCCACCTCCCCCTCAGAACCCAAGGAGCACCCGCAACAAGTCAAAGTACTGCCAGTTCCACCGCGAGCATGGCCATGACACGGAGGAGTGTCGCAATCTGAAGCGGGAAATCGAGGAGCTGATTAAAAGAGGCTACCTCAGGAAGTTCGTGAGGAACGAAGGTCCGACGGAGGGACAGCCGCTCGCGGCCCTCCCCCTGGTCCCTGCGATCGATAATCGCCCTACGGAGAAGCCGGTGGGCATGATCTCTTGTGGAATCGGGCGGGCGACAAAGAGAGCCCGGGAGGTGGGGGACCCGGAGAATGTATCCCTTTTAAGGAGGGGAATGAAAACAAAAATGTAAATAATGATGCTGTGGTGGTCGAGATGACCATCGCAAAGCATCCAGTACATCGCATTATGGTAGATAGTGGGAGCTCTACTGACGTGCTTTTTTATGATGCTTTCTCCCGAATGAACCTGTCTCATGATCAGCTAAGGCCGGTGCACACCTCTCTTGTGGGCTTTACCGGGGACTCGGTGGGGTCGAAGGGGAGGTCACCCTCCCTGTCACGCCGGATCCTCGCCTCAACAGACCACAGTCATGATGACGTTCACCGTCGTCAAACTCCCCTCGTCTTATAACGCGATCCTCGGTCGTCCGGGGCTCAACCAGCTGGACGCCATGATTTTCACGAAGCGGTTGCTAGTACAATTCCCCACGGCCTCGGGTTTGGGGTGATGAGGGGGACGACCTAGCCAGTCCAGCACTGCCTTCAGGCGGTCTCGGGTGCCCGAGGCGCCGGGCTCGGCCCCGACGTCGACGACCTCGACTTAAGGGAGAAGGAACCCAGGGGAGGACCCGTGGAACATCTGTTGGCATATCCCCTCGGTTCGGACCCTCAGAAGACCGTGCAGGTGGGGGCCCAGCTCCCGGAGGAAGAGCGGACCCGCCTGCTGGATTTCCTCCTCGCGAATGCGGATGTGTTTGCATGGTCCGCGGCCGACATGCCGGGCATCCCCCCTAAGTCATCACCCACAGGCTAAACGTGGACCCGAGGTGCCGCCCGGTCCGCCAGAAGAAGAGGAGCTTTGCCGCAGAAAGGCAGAGGGCCATCAACGAAGAGGTGAAGCTCCTCGCCGCCGGTTTCGTGCGGGAAGTACAATATCCCAGCTGGTTGGCGAATGTGGTCATGGTGAAGAAGAGTAGTGGCAAGTGGAGGATCTGTGTGGACTACACCGACCTCAACCGAGCCTGCCCGAAGGACAGCTTCCCTCTTCCGAAGATTGACCAGCTGGTGGACACCACTTCGGGGCATCGCCTCCTCTCTTTCATGGATGCCTTCTCCGGGTACAACCATATTCGAATGCACCCGGAAGACGAAGAGCACACCGCCTTCGTCACCGACTGCGGAACTTACTGTTACAAGATGATGCCATTTGGCCTCAAGAACGCCGGGGCCACGTACCAGTGACCGGTCAACAAAGTCTTCAAGGATCAGATCGGCCGCAACATGCAGGTGTACGTGGACGACATGCTGGTAATGAGCAAGCCCCTTTCGGATCATGTTGGCGACCTGGCGGAGACCTTCGGCAACCTCGACTTCACCAGATGAAGCTGAACCCGGCGAAGTGCGCCTTCGGCGTCTCCGCCGGGAAATTCCTGGGGTTCATGGTGACCCAAAGAGGGATAGAGGCCAACCCGGAAAGGTCCAGGCCATCTTGGACATGGAGCAACCCACCTCCAAGAAGCAAGTGCAACAACTCACTGGCCGGATAGCCGCTCTGAGTCGGTTTATCTCGAGGTGGGCCGACCGCTGCCGGCCCTTCTTCAAAGTGCTGAGGAAGATGAGCGACTTCACCTGGACCGAGGAGTGCCAGGAGGCGTTTGACGAGCTGAAGAAGCTTGCATCGCCCCTACTGCTTTCCAGGCCTGAAGAAGGAGAGGAGATCGTCCTCTACCTGGCGGTCACCCCGGAGGCCGTCAGCTCGGTCCTGGTTCGGACCGACGACCAGGGAATTCAGAGGCCGGTGTACTACACAAGCAAACTCCTCCGCGATGCGGAGCTCAGGTATTCCCGGCCTGAAAAGCTCATTTTTGCATTAATAGTGTCTGTGCAGTGTCTCAGGCCCTATTTCCAAGCACATCCCATTGCCGTCCTGACCGATCAGCCGCTGAAAGCGATACTCAACCGGCCCGACACATCCGGGCGATTGGCGAAGTGGGCGCTCAAGCTCAGCGAGTTCGATATCGCTTATCGGCCAAGGTCGGCCATGAAGGTGCAAGTGCTCGCCGACTTCTTGGTCGAGTGCGCAGGCCTAGGCAAGGGGACAGAGGAGGACCCTCTGGACCGGCAATTGAAACCAGGACCCGAGGAGGACGCGTGGATCCTTCACGTGGATGGAGCCTCGAACTCCGGCGGGAGCGGAGCCGGTCTCATCATCGCCAACGGCGATGGGGTCGTCGTCGAATATGCACTCCGTTTCCAGTTCACCGCAACTAACAACCAGGCGGAATACGAGGCGCTCCTCGTCGGGCTGAGAGTGTCCCGCGAGTTGGGCGTGGCCAACCTCAAGGCCTTCACTGATTCCCAGCTGGTGGCCGGACAGATCTCCGGAGAGTACGGTGCGCACGACCCTCAAATGGCGAAATACCCGGAGCTCGTTTGAACGAGCGCGACCGGATTTCGGCACTTTAGCATCTCTCATATACCCCGCGAGAAAAATGCTCGCGCGGACGCTCTCTCCCGGCTGGCAACCCTGCCGGACTCGTTGCTGGGCCGCGCTCATGTTGAGCGTCTCAAGGCCCCGAGCTACGAGACACCTGTGGAGGTCCAACAGGTCAGCCAAGAGCCCAGCTGGATGGACAAGTACACCGAGTACATTACCAGCGGCACCTTGCCGGAGGACCGCGTGGCGGCCCGCCTTATCAAGAAGAAGGCCGCGCGTTTCGTCCTAATGGATGGGCAGCTGTATCGGAGGTCCTACTCCTACCCCCTCCTCAAATGCCTGAGACCCGCGGAGGCCGTACTCGTACTCCAGGAAATCCACGAGGGCATCTGCGGGAACCATGTGGGGGGCAGAACGCTAGCGTACAAGGCCCTCCGCCAAGGTTATTCTGGGAGACGATGAAGGAGGATGCCGCCGACTTCGTGAAGAGGTGCGACCGGTGCCAGCGGCACGCCATGGTGCAGCGGCAGCCTCCACTCCGCTTTCCCAGCTCTCGGCTCCGTGGCCGTTCGCCCAGTGGGGGATGGATCTCTTAGGACCCTTTCCCCGGCATTCGGACAGCGGAAGTTCCTGATCGTGGCCATTGACTACTTCACGAAGTGGGTCGAGGCCGAACCCCTAGCACGGATCACGGAGGCAAACGTCGCCAAGTTTCTCTGGAAGTCAATCATTTGCCGTTTCGGCCTATCCCATACCATTATCACGATAATGGACGTCAATTCGACTGTCGGGAGTTTGAAGAATTTTGCAGCGACCTCGGCATCCACCATGCTTCACCTCGGTAGCGCATCCGCAGACAAATGGAGAAGCCGAGGTGACGAATAGGACCATCTTGCAAGGCCTCCGGACGAGGCTGGATCAGGCCAAGGGTGGGTGGGCAGAAGAGCTCCCGAGCGTCCTGTGGGCGTACCACACCACCTCGAGGACGGCCACCGACGAGACCCCGTTCAACCTCGTCTTCGGAGCCGAGGTGGTTATCCCGATCGAGCTTAACCTACCCACCTTACGCGTGGAGCAGTACGACGAAGTGGAGAACTTCGCCAGGATGATGCTGAACCTGGATCTCCTTGAGGAGACGAGGGACAAGGCCCGAGTTCGAATGGCGGCGTACAGGCAGCGAGTGGCCAGGTACTACAACTCCCGGGTGCGACCGAAGTCCTTTCGCCCAGGAGATCTGGTGCTCTGACGTGCTGAAGCTTCTCAGCCACGGGAGTGCGGGAAGCTCTCCCCGAACTGGGAGGGCCCGTACAGGGTGGCGGAAGTTCTCCCTCACGGAGCTTATTACCTGGAGGAGTTAGGAGGGTCCAGATTCTCTCGGACCTGGAATGCCTCGAACCTGAGGATGTATTACCAATAATGTAAGGTTCCTCGAACTCCTGCAATGAAATCCTTTTACTTCAAATGCTTCTTCTCACCTCGTAGGAAGAGAGACGCTTAGCTCTGAGTTCGGCAAACACGCCCGTGGTCGAAGACCCGAGAAGGCGAGAAGTCTCGGACTTCGGTCCGGAAGGCGGGGCAGAGCCAAACTCGCCCACGCAATCACGGAGAACAGCTCGGCAAGCCGTGCAGGGCTCGGATAAAGCCTGCGGTCCCGGGGTTCAGTCCGGAAGTCCCGGACTTCGGTTCGGAAGGCGGGGCAGAGCTAAACTCGCCCACGCGATCACGGAGAACAGCCCGGCAAGTCGTGCAGGGCTCGGATAAAGCCTGCGGCCCTGGGGTTCAGTCCGGAAGTTCCGAACTTCGGTCCGGAAGGCGGGGCAGAGCCAAACTCGTCCACGCGATCACGGAGAACAGCCCAGCAAGCCGCCCAGGGCTCGGATAAAGCCTGCGGCCCCGGGGTTCAGTTCGGAAGTCCCGGGCTTCGGTCCGGAAGGCGGGGCAGAGCCAAACTCGCCCACGCGATCACGAAGAACAGCCCGGCAAGCCGCACAGGGCTCGGATAAAGCCTGCGGCCCCGGGGTTCAGTCCGGAAGTCCCGGACTTCGGTCTGGAAGGCGGGGCAGAGCCGAGCTCACCCACGCAGTCCCAGAGGACAGGCCGGCAAGCTCGAAGAACTCGCGCAAGGCCTGCTCCACCGGCGTCCAACCCGGAAGCTCTGAACTTCGGTCTGAATGCTGGACGGGACTCGGTCTGCCCGCGAGCTCAGCTCGGAGCACACCACAGGGCTTATCCTTGGCACTCGAAACCAACACTCGGCCTCAACAACAAAAAAAAATAGAGAGAAGGCAAAGATAAGACTTGGCAAAGAGAAGATTTTTCATTACTTCAAGGAAAGATTACAATGGAGTCCCGACAGGCCGGGAATCCTCAAAAAAAAAGAGAAGAAAAGAAAAGCAAAAGAAAAGAAGTACAAGTGGAGAGCTAGTTCGGCGCGGTGGCACTATCCTCGGGCAGGGGTGCGCACTCTCCACCTGCGCCGTCGACGGGTGGCTGCTCGGGGGGTTGCTCCGGAGTTGCAGCCGCGTCGCCTGCTGCCGCTGGAGCCTCTCCGCTGGGCTCCTGCCTCCTTCCGTCGAGGACCACCCCACTGAGGTCGAGCTCGGGGTAGAAGGAGCCCACCTTCTCCCGGCACACCTGGAACCCCTTCAGAAGGAGTCCACGGAGGCCTCCCAACCTCCGCGATGTACTCCTCGGAGGCCCGGAATTTCGGGACGGCCTCCTGCGCCTCCCGCTTTGAAGCTTGTAGCAGCCCGTTGACGTAGGAGCTCCGCTCCTTGGCTGCGTTCACCTCCCTCCGAGCCTCCTTCACCCGGCGCTCCAACGACTGGGACTGAGCTCGGAGGCGAGCCTTCTCCGCTGCGTCATCCTCCACGCGGCGCTGGTTGGAGATCCTCTCCTCAGACAGAGAGGTCTCCATTTCTTTGATGCGCCCCTCGGCGCGCGCCAGGTCGGATTGGAGGGCCTGGTTGTTCCCCGCAGCTCGACCCCTTCTCCATGAGGTCCTTCACGTCGGCCGCGAGTTTACCGAGCTTCTCCTCCTCGGCGTCCTTCTTGGCGTACTCTGCGAGGAAATTCCTCAGCAGCAGTACGTCGGTCCTGATCTGCACAGAGAAAGAGAGGTCAGTCGAAATCCAACTGGAACTTTAAAAGGGAGGGTTCCGAGTCCGGGACTTACCGTGAAGAGCTGCGGAAGGATCCCGAGCAGGGCGTCGGCGTAGTCTCGGCTGCCCCTCAGTCGGCGATCCCGGGAGGTGCAGGCGAACTCCATGACCCTCTCCGCGAGGCCCTGATCACGGATCACGGAGCACCGGCTGGTTAGATTCGGCAGCAGGGCGGATAGATCGGCAGTGGCAGGGGCGACCGTCCCCCCGCCGGGTGGAACTGCCATCGACGGGGCAGCTGGAGCCACCGGGGGCGTCATCGGGGCAGCGGTGGAGGCGGGCACTGCCCGGGAGGGAGCTGGCCCTCCCTCTTCTGCAGCCCTGTCGAGGCCGATGACAGGAATGTCGGCAGCCCGGGCCCGAGGTGGCCTGGATGCGGGAGCTGCCGCCACTGGACCGGAGGCGGGAATCGGCACGGCCTCCCGGCTCGCCTCGGTGCGAGCCCTCTTCGCCGCGGGCTCATCTCCCTCGGCAACGTCCCTCTGAGCGGCGCCCTCCAGGAGGTTTTCCAAGGAAAACTTTATACCTGAAAGAAAACGGAGGTCGGTCAGCCCAGTTAAAAAGAAAAAGGGAGAAAGGGGGGAGGTGCGGAGTAGAAAGGAAGGCTGAGCCTCACCCGGCTCCCGGATGGGACTGATCCCCGCCTCGAACAAGTTCTGCTCCGAGAGCAGAACATCGAGCATAGGGACCGCATCGCTCAGCAGCAAGGAATAGGCCTCTTGGTCCGCCGGCTCGACTTGGAAGTTCCGATTTGGGGACCGATCCGGCTCGCTCCAGGCCCAGTCGACGTCCTCGACCGAGACAAAAAAGAACCGGTTCTTCCAACCCTTAATAGAGGGAGGTCGAATCGGAGACACCTAGGCCGAGGTGAAATATATCACCAGCCATCATCGGTGGAGTAACGCTTCAGGATGAAAAGAGCCCTGAAGAGAGAGAAGCGGGCAACAAACCCGTGGAAGTGGCAGAAGACAATGAAGGCGAAGATGACCCGGATGGCGTTTGGAGCCAACTGGGCCGGGACCAGGCGGTAGTGACTGAGAAAGGAGAAGAAGAAAGGGTGTAGGGGGAACCGAAGACCCCCAAGGAGGAAGTCCTCGTAGAAGGCTATTCGCCCGGGGCCGCTTAAGGTGACGCGATCCCCGGGCCGTGGGAGAGAAAGGATCGACTCCGGGATGCCATAGACTTCCCGGAGCAAAGAAAGGTCACCTTCGGTCATCGATGAGACGTGACCGGAGGGACCAGCAGAAGAAATGGCAGGAGGAAGAGAAGAGATGGGACGGGCGGAAACTACAGGGGGAGACCTAGGACCCCTAGGGACGCCTATGGTTACACCCCTAGGCTGGAGCCGCCTGCGGATCTCTTCCGGGATCACCTCCCCTTCTGAAGAAGAGGACGATGGAGTCCTTGGCCGGGACGGACCGGTCTCGTCCGGATTAGACGAAACATGACGACGGCGTGCCATGGGGAAGGAAATGGTGAAGAGAAGTTGCTAAGGAAGGGGACGGGGAAGGAAGCAGACGAAGGCACTCACCGAAACACACTGTGCAAAAGAAGTGGCAACCCGGGGAAGTGAAGGATAGCCCACTGCAACCGCCGGCGGAGCGCGAGAAAGGGAAAGGGCCTCGTTCCGGAAAGTCCCCCTCCTTTTCAAATTCGATCGACAGTGGCCGTACCCTCATTCTGTTCCGGACCACCAGATGGATGCCGCGTGGATGCACGCCCGACATCGATGCTTCGGTTACGAGGAAACGGCCTCCTTTTCGAAGCGACGCATTAAGTGCAACCGGAGAGGCGACGCGTGGTAGCCTCTCATAGGACCTCGGGCACAACGAGGAACGACGACGAGGATCGTGGCAATCATGGCACGAGATCTTCGCCTTCCCCACGTCATCTCCGCATTAAATCTCCACGTTCCGAGCCATGACGCCTCAGCGGAACGGGAGAATGGGGGGCAACTGTTACAGCCGTTACGATGACGTGGCGTGTCTCAGATTCCGCCGGGCGTGATCCGAACCACGTGGATTTTTTCGACAGAACGGGAACGGTCCAACAAGGTCAGATGTGGCTCCACCGTGGCCGAAGTCGAGGTCGAGCCGGGCCTTCTTGCTTCTTCGCCAGGTGGCGCCCGGGAGGGTCCACCTCGGCCGAAGTCGAGCGCCCCTCTGCTGCTCCTTCGCCAGGTGTTCGCCCAGGAGGGGTCCACCTCGGCCGAAGTCGAGCGCCCCTCTGTCGCTCCGCCGGGTATCCGCCCAGGAGGGGCCCACCTCGGCCGAAGCCGGCGACCCCTTGCTCCCTCGCCGGGTGGCGCCCTGAGACGGTTCCACCTCGGCCGAGGTTGAGCCGGGTCTTTCTGCTCCTTCGCCAGGTGGCGCTCGGACACGGGTCCACCTCGGCCGAAGTCGAGCGCCCCTCTACTGCTCCTTCGCCAGGTTCCGCCCAGGAGGGGTCCACCTCGGCCGAAGTCGAGCGCCCCTCTGCCGCTCCGCCAAGTGTCCGCCCAGGAGGGGCCCACCTTGACCGAAGCCGGCGACTCCTTGCTCCCTCGCCGGGTGGCGCCCCGAGACGGTTCCACCTCGGCCGAGGTCGAGCCGGGTCTTTCTGTTCTTTCGCCAGGTGGCGCCCGACATGGGTCCACCTCGGCTGAAGTCGAGCGCCCCTCTGCTGCTCCTTCGCCAGGTGTCCGCCCAGGAGGGTTCCACCTCGGCCGAAGTCGAGCGCCCCTCTGCCGCTCCGCCAGGTGTCCGTCCAGGAGGGCCCACCTCGGCCGAAGTCGGCGGCCCCTTGCTCCCTCGCCGGGTGCGCCCGAGACGGTTCCACCTCGCCGAGGTCGAGCCGGGTCTTTCTGCTCCTTCGCCAGGTGGCGCCCGGACACGGGTCCACTTCGGCCGAAGTCGAGCGCCCCTCTGCTGCTCCTTCGCTAGTGTCCGCCCAGTTGGGGTCCACCTCTGCCGAAGTCGAGCGCCCCTCTGTCGCTCCGCTAGGTGTCCGCCCAGGAGGGGCCCATCTCGGCCGAAGCCGGCGGTCCCTTGCTCCCTCGCCGGGTGGCGTCCTGAGACGGTTCCACCTCGGCCGAGGTCGAGCCGGGTCTTTCTGCTCCTTCGCCAGGTGGCGCCCGAACACGGATCCACCTCGGCTGAAGTCGAGCGCCCCTCTGCTGCTCTTTCGCTAGGTGTCCGCCCAGGAGAGGTCCACCTCGGTCGAAGTCGAGCGTCCCTCTGCCGCTCCGCCAGGTGTCCGCCCAGGAGGGGCCCACCTCGGCCGAAGCCGGCGGCCCTTGCTCCCTCGCCGGGTGGCGCCCTGAGACGGTTCCACCTCGGCCGAGGTCGAGCCCGGCCTTCCCGCTCCTTCACCAGGTGGCGCCCGGACACGGATCCACCTCGGCCGAAGTCGAGCGCCCCTTGTCGCCGCCATGTGTCCGCCCAGGAGGGGTCCACCTTGGCCGAAGCCGGCGGCCCCCTGCTCCCTCGCCGGGTGGCGCCCTGAGACGGTTCCACCTCGACGGAGGTCGAGCCGGGCCTTCCCGCTCCTTCGCCAGGTGGCGCCCGGACACGGGTCCACCTCGGCCGAGGTCGAGCGCCCTTCTGCCGCTTTGCCAGGTGTCCGTCCAGGAGGGTCCACCTCGGCCGAGGCTGGCTACCCTGCGTGGTGATGCCACCGAGAAGCAGGAGCACGAGTTCCGAGACTGCCCCTCGAGCAGCGCGCGCCGCGCCCCGAGAGGAGCGCCGGTACGGTCGGCAGCAACGCGCGAAACCTCGTTTACATCGGCCCGACAGGTTCCGCAGCCGAGAGGCGAAGTCCTGGCAAGACAGGACCCGGTAACGGACACCGTCGGGGTCTGGGAAGGAGAGCGCTCGCGCTCGGCCCAAGGTCTGGCTGGTGTCCTCCCTCTATCCTTTCCTCGTTGGCTCGGCAAGCAAGACAAGGAGGCCGCCGCGTTCTTGGACCCGCAGGGGAAAGGGGAAAGAGAGGGAGGAGGTGAAAGCGAAGAGGGGGCCTCCAAAGGGCGGGAGGTCGGAGGCAGCGTGATGGGATAAAAGGATGGGAAGAGCGGACGACCAGGTAAGGGGAAAAAAGGCTGGAAAAGAAGAGAAAAGAGAGAGCAGATCCAAGATCCCGAGAGGGGTCCCTTGGTGCAAGCTCGGTGAAGGAACTTGGCCCAATTTCCACTCTTCCTGAGACCTTTTTTGCTAACATAATCTCTAATCCTGGGACTCCTTCGGGGGCCCGCCTTGGAGACTCTGTTCCATCTCGCCGTTTTCTAACTTGACCGTCGGAGCTCCCTCGCCGGGATCCCTGGCCAGGGTTTCTGACCTTGTCTTGCAGATTCGGGAGCCCAGAGATCTCGAGGCGAGACGGTTTGATTCCGCCACCAGCTCTGAAGTTACAGGCCGCAGCGGCGAGATCAGCAACAGCTGTTTTGTTGCATCCGTACTACCCATTTTCTATCTGTTTATGCATAACTGAGATACATTCTTCATAAATATCTAATTATTAAATGAAATTATTTATACTTTTGTTTGTTTTCGCATTTTGTTTGATCAACCTTTATTTTTATCAGAACTCGGGTTTGTGGGTCTCATCTCCCTGTAGGAAGTGTGATTAAGAAAAAAGAGAAAAAGGTTAATGTCAAAAGTTTTTCAGTCCAACAATGCTGCATTTAGATGGTACTCAAGTTAGCATTTATAAACACTTGATGTTGTTTGCCTATCACCATGTGAGAAAAAGTGGATTTCTGTATCATTATTATAAAATTAACAGTAACCATCTACTCAATCAAGCTTCTTCAAACGGTAAAGATCCTAGAGAATAAAAACAATTCCGCTCTTTAGAATTATAGGGCCAATGAAACAAGTGATAGCAATTCTAAATGACAATACTTTAAGAGGCCAGCTCTCATGCCCACTTTAGGTTATTAAATTATGTCCTGCCAATCATTACTTTAATGCGGCCAAGCAGTGTCAAGGTGCTCACCTTTGACTTCTTAGGAAGAAAATATTGTCCTAGGTGAAGAGGAGATTAAGAATGAAGATAGCAGTATTACCAAAGAAAAAAGGAATGAGAAAAGGGACCTAAACTAGCTGGGGTAAGTGCATGAAGAACATGGTAAATGCAATAACGGCAGCAAAATTATGTTGCGTTAGTTGATAGATGCAACGTTCAGGATGTAAAGGATCGGTACAAACTTGTTGCAATCGGATCAGAACGAATTTACTAACCATGGTGATGAGTTTGGGATTCATTGGTAGACCTAATAATAAAACTATAAAGCTAAAAGTGAATTTACTTGTAGGCTTGACTCAGTTTTTAAGAGACATGCATTTGAATTCCTATTTTTCATCTGACGAAAATAAAGAAAAAGATGGAAAAAAAAGGAAGATGTGCATGTGCTTGTGAGCCCACATGAAGGAAAATGCCTAATGTGGAAGTAATAGATTCGGCCACCTTGGTTTGGCCAACCTGGAGAGAAGGGACAGGAGAGGGGATGGATAGGAATGGACACTTTGGATCTTACCAAGGAACTTAAATAGGATTGGATTTGGATTTTAGATCTTCTATATGATAACAATTAATATAAAATATGTTTTAGAGTGCTGGTTCTTCAAATTGAACTCGATGCTAGTGTCAGGTTAAATGGTTTTTGTTCTGTCTCGTGTTGGTTTGAGTAAATGGGCTTGAAACCAAAATCATCGCCTATAAAATAGGCTTGGATGATGGTGATGGTGATGACAGCAGGATGCTTTCAATCATTATCACTGCAAGGCTAAAGGTACCCTCAAGATTTTGAAGTCACAGATACTCGTGTATCACTGCCAAGTCAAAGATCATATGTCTGGAGACCAAAATGAGATAGAAAAGCTCTGGGTAGATTTAAACCTTTTCAATGTAGGTCTCATATCCAAGAAGCTCACAGCCTAAAAACACATGATAGGAGTGGTTTTGGAATCTTCATTATAATCACCAGCATATGAAAGTATGTTTGTGCAAATGGGTCATGACCTATTAGTCCCTTCATTACCAATAATTACTTACTATTTTGGAAACAGAAGCATTAAGATTTTGTTGGGTAGATAAAAAAGAAACTCTCTTCCTACTTTAAAGAATCCAGATAGAAAAGGCAACCCTATTCAGGAGTATATGGGATTAGCTCTGATATGGTGGAATTCAAAACTTCATGGTGGGTGAGGTTCCATGCATGGTAATAGGAGAGATTCTCTCTCATCAAGAATTCAGGGCACTCATAAGAAGATTATTCTTCTGTTGTTCCTGACAGTTGAGTTTTGAGGATATTGTCATTTTGCATAAGGAGTTCATTTTTGACCCATATAAGCAAATGGTTATCTCGATTGAAGTTTACTGAGGCAAATTGTGAGGCCGTATGTGCAAGATTCCCCCACTTCCATTGTGGGAAGATGGGGAGAGAGTGTGTGGTCGGAGTGGTGCATTTTGGCAGCTTCCCTCACTTCCGTTGTGGGTGTGGCATGGGTATATACCTTGATTTTGATGGAGATGTGGGCAAGTACTCTCCATCCACTCCCACTTATTAATGTCAGCTATATATCGACCATCCGATTGACAGAATGCGGTATATGTGATAGGCTGATGGATTGGACGGTTGAGATCTCACTAGCGGTGATGAAGAATTTTAAGGCACTTTTAAGGCACAGCGGGTCTTTCAGGGAGGATAGCCTTGGCCTCATAGGAACTCTACAAGTACTAGTAGAAGAATTCTGGAGTCTGGTTAGTTCTGTTGTCGACATCTTGCCATACTTTCAAAAGGGACACAATATCAAGTTTTTTTTTCGGTTCATTTGTTGCACCTACTGTTGTTGAGGAGGACAATTTTTTTATGATTGATGTGATGGCCTAATCTTTTTCCCTGATATTTTAGTGAAATATAATTGTCAGTTAGTTTCAGATTGAAGCATCTCTTACTAATTTGAATAAAGAAGGAAAAAAATGTAAAATTGATTAAAGATGGTCTCCAAATGATATGGTTTCTCGTGAAGCTTTCTTGCTACATTGTAGCAGAAGGGAGAAAGCTTGAGGTCTCTGATTTACCATCACTATTCTTTTGGATCATTAACTAGTAGAATAATGTTTCAGCATGATAAATGCTGAATTCCTGACGGTGGTATCATATTGCTTGTGCTCTTGTTGATCACTTGCTTTTCTTGCAATTTTGGGAGGTGCATGTCCATGTTTAAGCTCTTCCCGCAGAACAGATGATGCTAATAATCAATGATTAGTTTGGTTGTGCATCCCTCCATTTCATTATTATATGGAATATTGCCAGAGGATTTCCTTTTCTCTAGCTAATATTTGGTATTTGCAGCTATGAAGCTACTTCATCCAGACGGAACCATAGCCTATCAAAGGAGGTCGCAACTGGGGCTGTGGCCTCTGTTTTCTTGGTAATCTAACCAAGTCACTGCTTTTCCTTGCCTGTCCACCTGTAAGCTTTATACATTTGTTGATACTATGATATATATGTTGATATCGAATCTATATTTTTTGTTGTTGTAGGGTTTTGGATCTCTGTTCTTGCTCCTTGCAACTGATGTCAATGTTTGATACCAGAATTTGACCAAGTGCAGCTCGAAAGTTCTTTAAGAACTAAAAAAAATTGATTATTGAATTGGGTTTATGCCCTGCTATATGGAATTTGAGGATCGCTTTTCTGGATCTGAAATGCAAGACACGACAGCGTAAGTGAATCTGAAGAAATTTTGTTTCAATTTTTAGACGCATTCTAGTTTGGGTAGTATTTCACTGCATGATTTGATACGACTCCAACGGCAATTTTTTTACCGACTTAACATGGTGGCATTGGGAGTACATGGCAAGAGCTAAGTGGCTATGTACCACAATTTTCTCCATCAGTTTTCAAGCTCACCCAATTTAACTAGAAGATTTTAAAAGTTGGGAGCTTTGAACTAGCTGCATGCTCTTGCTTTTGATTGCTGGCTGCCAGGGTGTTGAATGGTTGAGACCAAATACCTGTTGGAACCAACATTGTTCTGTTAGTTTGATTTGGTGGAACCCACTTGGGCGGATATGGGGCGCACCATCTTGGAGCATAATAGCATGCTGACAATGGGAATGCTTGTTATTTCTTGTATTAGTGAAGCATCACCATGTTACTCATCTTCCGTGTCACAAAATGTTACACCTGTCCTTTAACACAGGAGAATTTGTTATCTGAATTGAATTTTATTCATTGTCAGCAGCTAGATGGTGGAAGCTTGATGTAGGGGCTAGCCCCTCATCCTTGGTATCTCGAGGATTTCTAGATTGAGTCTCATCTCTGGTAATCATCCAGCATTAATAGCATCTCTTGATAGCTGTCGGTCTTGTTGATTCTAGGTCCTGGGTAAACATCTACAGCATCTTCTAATCACTCTCGGTTCGATCTTTGATCATGGATTAATTGATCATTGATGGAAAGCTTCTTGATTTATGAAACTAGCCAGAGGATGTGGATTTACTTTCTCAATAGCATAATTTTAGGAGCAGATAGAAATGTGTTCCGAGTCCAACGTCCTCTTAAATTCTCGGCCTTCCGAGTTCTTTGGTTTCATGGACCTTTGGTTCCTCTAAGTCCGTTGGTGTTATAGATCCTCAGCCTCTCTAGTTTTTAAGTTCCATTGATCCTGGCTCCAATACAGGTATTCTGGTGGATCCTTAACCCTTACATCAAAATAAATGAAGTTTTTCGATAGCATTTTGTAAGGCAATTCAAGAAGGAACCATTCGATGCTTATTTTCATACATCATTTCATGTGAACAAGTAGATAAATTTTGTAATTCATAGTCATCTTTGTAATTAAGGAGAATGTGATTGGATTTATGCAGCCTATCCCGTCATTAAAAAGAGTGGCTAGCAAAATGTAGAAAAGATAAATCAATCCCTAATTAATAGAAAATATATGCTGAGCATGCGATATGATTCTTTGATTTTTATGGATGAAAATTTTCAAACTATACTTCCTATCAAGCATATTGAGAATTTTTTCTCTTTCAAAGTATCCTTATCCTGGGCCTATAAAAAGGATTCTATGGAAATATCCAAGGTAGATCTTCTTTGATACTACTTTTACTCTACTCTTCTTTCTTCCTTTCTATGGTCTACTATCTAATTTGAGTATCGGAGGGTCCTCGTTAGATTTGTCTCTAGCTAGAAATTTTTTTATAGGTACAGTCACGAGCACCATTTCTCTAGCGATCTTTGGTGTCCAGGTAAGAAGCAGCGCCATCAAATAGTGGATCTCATAATTGCCCAATTTTTGAAAGAAATGCCAGAAGTCTTTATGTCACCTAAAGGCATGACCACTTGGTGTTTTGGCACCATCACCTCCCAGCAAGCAAGCTAACTTGTTGAAGGTTCTGTTCTAGAACCCCAAGTTCAGCAAGGAGGTCCGGTTATATCTGACCGTTTGGTGCAGCTCTTCTAGTAAGTTCAAGCATTGGTAGTTGCTATCCAAGCAATTTAACGCTAAGGCCTAGCAGTGTCGTTGGCGCCACCAATAGCATCGCAGCCGGAGGTGGACTAGGTGACACCATTACAGACCCTAATAGTATTGGGGACACTACGATCATAGTGACAATGACTTCTCTCATGGAGTCCCAATGGAGGAGCATACTCACTTCAGTGTGCCCACAGAGCCCCAAATAGGCAAGAAGACGTTCTCCTTCACTTCGATTAGAGGATAGGTCAATGCCAACTCGATCGGCCCCCGACCCTCCAAGGTACATACCAGTAGAGAGATAGAGGTTGATCGAAAGCTCTGAGAGTTGGACCAACATATTAAGACTTTATGATGTTTTGGCCCTGGGTAGAGATGAGGGTCTCGATTTCACTACTAACTTGTCCTTTGGAGTCTATATCATGCAGGAACAATTGTCAAAGCATGTCAAGATGTCATAGCTAAAATTTATCATAGTTCCGTTGACCCCTTAAGACCATTTGGAAAGTTTAAGGCCCTGAAGCTTCTTCATGGGATCATTGACGAAATCTTATATCAAGCCTTTCCTCCACCCTCAAGAAGAAGCTGGATATTGATATTTCAATTTGAAGCCAAATTTCATCCATTCTTTCGATCAATTAAGTCGATTATCTGTCTCTCATTTTGTTAGCAGTAGAAGGTTGCGTCGGGTTCCGACTTTTTCATCAACATCAGGGGAGCGAGAATCTCTCAGATTTTATGTGAGTCGATTTAATAAGGTGGTTTTGAAAGTTTACAACTTGGATCACTCAGTCGTTATGACCGCCATGAAATGTGATTTTCAATAGTATCCTTTTTTATTTTCTTTGGAAAAGGTTGGCGGTGGATTTTTTTGAAATGTTAGCTTGGGTAGAGAAATATGCACGCGTTGAAGAGGTGTATGATGTGCATGGTCCACCATTTGCACCAGTGGCTACAGAACGCCCCTAGTCCAGGAATTCTGACCAAGGAGGGAAGACTACAAGAAAAGATTGAGAAGCCAGGCCCCACCATGATACTGGAGAACTCTCCCTCGGATTCGGTGTCATCAAAGTCCTTCAAGCCAATTGGACATCCTGCCACCATGAAAGCTTGGTCAGTATACCCCTCCGAATATCCCCCACATGCATAAATTTTGATGCAGGTTAGGGGACAGTTACCTGAGGCTAGGAAGCTACGCATAAGGTCGGAGAAGCACAATCCCAACAGTACTATCTCTACCATTGGGTCCTTGGCTCAATGATGATGGGGGCTAACTTATAAGATCCTTGTTCGTCCCGTCACTCAATGGCGAGGGCTAACTTAGACCCTCGCTTGATATAACGTCGGGGTCTAACCTATAGGATCTCGGGCTCAATAATGATAGGGGCTAACTTATAACACCCTCATTCGTCCATTCCTGAATGTTGGGCTAATTTATAAGACTCGCTCGATGCAGCATTGGGGGCTAACTATAGGATCCCCAACTCAACAATGATGGGACTAACTTATAATATTTTGTTTATCCATCCTTGAACGTCAGGCTAACTTATAAGACCCGGCTCAATGGTGAAGGCTAACTTATAAAACCCTCGTTCGATGTAGTGTCGAGAGCTAATCCACAGGACCCCCGCTTAACATGACGAGGGCTAACTTTTAAGACCTTCGTTCATCTATCCTTAATATCGGGGCTAACTTATAAGACTCTATTTAATGACGAGGGCTAACTTATAAGACCTTTGCCAGATACGGTGACAATGGGGGCTAATCTACAGGACCTTTGATTTAATGACGAGGGTTAACTTAAGACCCTCGTTTGCCTAATGTTGATAGTTAATTTAAGGAACTTTCGACAAAGACCCTCGTCAAGGATAGCTCTCACCCTCAAGGAGGTTGTCCTGACATACTCCGATGGCATTTGGGAATAACTATTACCTTCTAAAGGTTCGGTCTTTCGGCATTATAAATCCTTGAACGTCAGGCTAACTTATAAGACCCGGCTCAATGGTGAAGGCTAACTTATAAAACCCTCGTTCGATGTAGTGTCGAGAGCTAATCCACAGGACCCCCGGCTTAACAATGACGAGGGCTAACTTTTAAGACCTTCGTTCATCTATCCTTAATATCGGGGCTAACTTATAAGACTCTATTTAATGACGAGGGCTAACTTATAAGACCTTTGCCAGATACGGTGACAATGGGGGCTAATCTACAGGACCTTTGATTTAATGACGAGGGTTAACTTAAGACCCTCGTTTGCCTAATGTTGATAGTTAATTTAAGGAACTTTCGACAAAGACACCTCGTCAAGGATAGCTCTCACCCTCAAGGAGGTTGTCCTGACATACTCCGATGGCATTTGGGAATAACTATTACCTTCTAAAAGGTTCGGTCTTTCGGCATTATAAGTTCACGTTATAAAGAAAAAAACAATATTTCATTAATATTTTCCAAAAAGTGAACCCGAAGGTTCTACAAAAGAGGCCCACCCCGGAGGCTGGCCAAATATCTATGCATCACGAAAAAGAAGGAAAAAAAGAGATCTAAGTAGTTGGCGAAGAGAGACCCGCACCTCCTTTGGCCCAAGAGGTTGGCTTTCCTTCGATCTTCTCTCCCTTATCCAGGCCCAGATCAAGGTATGGAAAATATTTGGCTATTTTCCTTCAAGCCTCATTCATCCTCTCGATGAAGGCTAGGACCGAAAATGCTACATTCTAGTCTTGGCAGTTTTTGGAGAGCTTGTAAGCTTTCACTTCCTCTCGGACCGCTACCTCTTGTATTTTGAAGTTGGCTAGTTCGTGGTGCACTTAGCCAATGCATTATCTGACTCAGATTTGTGAAGGCGATTCTTTGTTTCTTTCGCCTCCTTTTCGGTCGAGGAGAAACAATTTCTCAGGTCAAAATAGTTATTAATATAATGACACCTATAAACAAAAAAGGTGATGGTTAGATAATAGTAGCTAAAT
Source organism: Areca catechu (assembly GCA_021397845.1). NCBI lineage: Eukaryota > Viridiplantae > Streptophyta > Magnoliopsida > Arecales > Arecaceae > Areca > Areca catechu. The sequence continues at coordinate 183,508,271 of CM038042.1, forward strand.
CAAAATCTAGGGATAAGGAAAATGGCATGCTTGAAGAATGCTCAAAATGATGTTCTTCCAACACTGCATAAAGCCCTCATCGACGATCCAGTTTGCATCGATGGGATGGATGAGATCTTGAAGAGGCCCTTGGCGATCTCCTAGTAATCAAAGGTGCAGACTTTAGATTCGGTGCCTTTGGGCTGGTCGCTTAGGGCCCTTGCCTCCTCAATAGCTGCAGATTGAGGGGTAGATGATAGGCGCCCCAGCCTTGGTTGGTATCGATCAGCTTACCTTTGGGGTAGGAGGAGGCAGGGCCTTCAACAAAATGGTCAGGACCACTCCCTCGGCCTCGAGAGTGGTCCCGGTTGATGAACCTGAGTGCTGCACTAACCGAACCTTCATTGGCTTACCCGAGGAGCCTTGAGTGGTGGTAGCCTTCATTTTTTGTTGTTGCTTTTCTCAGCTCCTGATATCTGAAGGATCCATGGTTGTCAAGGTAAAATAAACTAATAATGGTCAGACGAGGAAAAGGCCAAGGTTAAAAAGAAAAAGAAAGAGAGAAGAAGAAGAAGAAGAAGAGTGATAGACTGAGACTCCTTTCACCTCTCGATTGAGCTAGGTTGATCCTCGCATTAAAAAGGATCTCGTCGGATAGCAAGATTTTCAACTTAGGGACCTCGAAGTGGAGAAGAATATGTATTACTCATTCTCCTCACTTAGAGGTGGGGGGCGGGTTAGTCTGCGTGAGCAAATACCCCATTGTTCGAATCCTCGATCTTCGATAGGATGCTTCATGAAGAGGAAACAATCATTCCAATGGTGTATCGAGGAAGGAGTGCCTCGGATAAGGGGTCGGAATTCTCATCTTTTTTGAGAGTAGACATACCACCACCCAAAAAGTCGAGAGTGCTTTCCAAAAGAAAGAAAGCCCTAAAAAGGGGACAATCTACTCCAGTTAAAATATATACTACTGCGAAGTCATAGATGTATCACTATGAGTTTGGCACAACTATACAAGGAACAAATCCTATGCTTCGCAAAAGTTCTACGAAAAAAGAAAAAAGGGATAGCCTCAGTCCGCCCCGGAAACACTCATAGAGGGCTATCCGGCTCGGGGGAGGATTGCATGCTTGGTCTGTCGCAAGTGAAACTCCCAACTTGAATTCTGAAGGGATTTAGTATCAATAGCTTTTCCAAGTCTGCCTTGCGGAGTTTGGACAGGAAGTCCATAGGTTGGAATTCCTCTGCATCGAAATCCTTGTGCCTCGGGGAAGCCCCTTGAGCTTCAACCACCTCAAGCCCTGAGAGTATTGCTAGAGCCTCAACCGTGACTTCAAATTTGACTGGCCCTTGCTCTTGACCAGGAACCGGTTGATTTAGAAGTCTAACTTGCCATTGAAATCAAAGAAAATTATCAAAAATCAAGAAAAATTATCATAAAAGTCAGACATGAAGCGGACTTTGCGAATGCAATAGAAACAATAGAGTATGTAACGGGGAAGTAAAAAAAAGTTTAAGAAGAGATGAAAAGACCTAAGTCAAAGAAAGATGCGAGTGAAGAAGGTCATTGGAGGGAACCACTATCAGGAGAGAGCTTCTGGAAGAAGAAAAGGGAAGCAGGAGGAAGAAAGAGATTCAAATATAGAAATGGCTTGGATGGCCATATTTCAATTATTCATAAGGACTCCCGATGGCTCTGATTTGAAAGGAGTAAAATCCCCACCATCGAATGGCTGATAGGTGGCAAGCAGGGACTGGCCTAGCTCTACTCCCATAGATTATTAGTGATGGCACTTGAAATGTTAAAGGGATTAACATTTTCGTACCTAGAAAATTGACTCAAAGGCCCTCGCCTATAGATCTTGGGTTAGCCTCCTGTATCCTATGTATATCAGCAGTTTAAAGAAGAGTTGAATTTGTTCTTCGACTGACTTGAGATCCCCGGAGAAACTTGAATTGGCAGTTCCATTGAAGCCTTAACGAGCTAGTTGGGCTTTGGACTAGCCGAAGCACTAGCCTTGTGAAACATCATGATAGCTTTCCGCAACTCCTTCAAGTCATTTGGATTCATCGATTTTTAATTGGAGATCATTGGAAACTTCATTGGAAATCACCTTTGTTATCGAAAATCATCCTATTCACCAAAATCACCCTCTAATAAGTGAAAAGCTCTCTTTTACCAAATTGGAACAACTGTAATTAGGAGTTGGCTTTGAAACCCCTTATAAAGGGGATAAGCACTTCAGTTTCTCTCACCTTATCCAAAAGTACTATAATTACGTTACATGGTGGCTTTTTATTTGCTAATCTACCGTGCCCTTTTTTTTTTTTTTTTTTAGGATCCCAAGTTCAGTACAATCTAGGAATCTCTCAAGTGTGATGCTAAGTTTACTTCTCAACTTAAAATCCTCCACATTCGAACTAAGGAATGGAGGACAAGTGATGTGGAGGCTAACCCCCCACCCACGGTATCTCGAGGGTTTCTAGGTTGAGTCCCACTTTTGACAGTTATCCAATATTGGTAGCATCCCCAAGTAACCATCAGTCCAGCTGACCCTCGGTCATGGGTTAATATCTACAATATCTTCTAATCGCCCTTGGCCTATCCGATCCTTGGTCATGGATTAATCCTCTGCTATTGAGGGAAAGCTCCCTAGCCCACGAGACCACGAGACTGGGAGAAGACGTGGACTTTCTTAATAGCATAACCTTCAGAGAAGATAGGAATGAATGCGTTTCGAGTCCTTCGACCCCCTGGATCCTTGGCCTCCCGAGTTTTTTGGTCCCATGGACCCTCAGTCTATGAGTCTTTTAGTCCCATAGGCCCTCGATCTCGGTGCAAGTATTCAGGCCGACTTTGAATCCTTGCACCAAAGGACAAATGAAGTTCTTCAATAGTACTTTATAAGGCAGTCCAATAAGAAATCACTCGGATGCTTATTTCTATGCACCCTCTCTCGAACGACAAGCAGGCAAATTTCATAATCCAAAACAAATCTTCGTAATTAATGAAAACGGATTGAATTTATGTAGTAGTCCACCCCATCATTAAAAGAGCGGCTGGCAACATAGAAAGATAAATCTCCAATTAATGAAAAATAAACATCTGAGCATACGATATGATTCTCTGATGCTGGACGATATCAAAATTTTCAAATTATCATTTTTTTCAGCACACTGAGAATTTTTTCTTTTTCTAAAGTACCTTTGTCTTGGCTAATAAAAGGGGTTCTCCGGAACCTTCAAGGTAAGTTTTTTTTGAAACTCACTTTCTTGACTCTATTCTTCTTTCTTCCTTTCTGTGCCATATCATCTAACTTGAGCATTGAAGGATCCTCACCTGACTTATCTCTGACTAGCGTTTTCTTATAATATAGTTATGAATATTACTTCTCCAGCAATCTCCGATGTCCGGGCAGGAAGCAATGTTATCAAAGATATTAGCACGAGAGAGAAACAGAAAGGTAACATGAAGAGGCATGTAAAAGAGAAGTTGCATGGTAAGGACCTGTTTGTTATCATTGTTGATTGTGTTATTCGAATGAGTAAAAATACTGTATGTAGGTTGATTAGGTTGATGTTGAAAATAGCACTTGCATGACTTATTTTCCTTGCTGGTATTCACTTTTTCTTTTTAAAGTTATACATCTTTGCTGCTAGAACGCTGCAGATTTTACTAACTACTTGGGAAACAGAAGCGGTCTAGCTCATTTTTCCTGGGTACTTAAAATAAATGCAGAAAACAAAGACCGTACAAACAGGCCCTTTTTCCTCGATGAGTACCTAACGTGTATATATATATAGATATATATTGTATGAGGATTGTGTATTCATTGCAACTGACGGGGATGAATAAACCTAAAAAGTCGTCAAAAGAGATTCCTAAGCTGTACAGGGTATGATGCATTCCAGTCAAAGAACAAAATCCGAGTGCTGCGCAACAAAGGATGCCATCTAGTCAGCAGCTGAGTTAGCCTTCCTGTAAATATGCCTACTAAATATCGGAGAGCAACCCTGCAGAAGCAGCCTGATGTCCCGGACAATGGATGTGCCACCGAGTCCGTCGAGGAGTGCGAGATCCAGGATATGACCGTGGCAGAGATGTCCTCAATGATCAGATGATTAAGATGAAGAACCTGTTAGGTATACCTGATCTCAGTCCAAGCTGCATATAACTTAGCGACAGGAACCGAAGAGTCCAGAAGGAGTAGTCCTTCAGCAGCCAGGAATCCAAGACGGGAGTCTCGAATAACAAAACCCGTCCCACCCAACCTGCAGCGAAGGCTCCCAACGGTAACGAACGACGGAGGAGGGGGTTCCCAGGTAATAAAAACCCTACGGGATGCTCTACAAGCAAAAGGAGAACCCCAGGTCTTCGAAGATGTCACCGTCGTCCTCCATAATTTCACTGCAGCACTCCTGGCTCTCTCCACCACCATCCTGGGAGAGCTCCTCACATTTGCGAATATACGCTTATTCCTGGATATCCATATATGATAAGCTAGGTAAGCAATGAAGGAAGTCTGAATAGTCGAAGACCTTGTGAGGCGAGTATAGGAGTCGAGACCATGATCCGGCTGGAAGGATAAGTCGGAGAAGCCTGCCAATCTCCAAATCATGATAGCCCGACTGCACTGAAATATAGCATGCAGCTGCGACTCCCCAGGAGTCTGACAAAAAGGGCAGTCAGAGATAATGTGAATATCTCTAGATATCAGGAACTCGCGAGTAGGGAGCCTGTGCCACGTGAGTTTCCAAATGAACAGAGAAATCCTGGGGTGAACTGGTAGAGTCCAGATCCACTGGTAGCTTCGATCCATATCAGCCTTCAAGGAGGGAGGTCGAATCAGGTCCGCAATCGACACACGGGAAGATGTGGTATGATGTCATGCTCTAGTGTCTGAGCACGAGTGGACTGGAAGGGTGATGGAAAGGACCCTGAATCCGAGAATATTTCCAAATATAGATAGAAACATCCCAGTCCCAGGTGGTGTGTCCCAGCTGAAGAAGCTGAGCTATAGTGATATTGGGAGGCATAAGAACCGATATGAAAGTGGGCCATCAAATCAAAGGAATATCCAATATCCATGGATCATGCAAGACTCTGATCGATCAGCCATCACCAATCACCCAGGACAGATGAGGGGTAATGAGTGGTGCCCTCGCAAGCTTCTCATGCCAAATAACCGAAGATCTCCTAGGGGAGGAGGGAGGTTTCCCGGGATCCCTCCGAATATCACCATATTTGGCCCTCATAAAAGAAGACCACATACTATTCGGCATAATAAAAACCTGCAGCATGTCTAGATAGCAAAGTCTCTCTCCTATCAATGAGAGAGGAAACTCCCAACCCTCCAATCTGCGTCGACCAGTAGACAATCTCCCATCTCATCAGATAAACTCTCCTCCGGGCCGCAGATGAATCCATAGAAAAGAACGAATCATCTGCTCGATCTTGCTAATAACACCCTTGGGGATGAAGGCGTTAGAAAGCATATAAATGGGTAGAGAGACAAGAACCGAGCGAATGAGAGTAAGTCCTGCCCATAGCCGATAGAGATCGAGCCTGCCAGCCCGTAATTGTATCTGTCACCGACCGCAGTAACGGAGCACACTCGTTTCTGGAGAGCCTGGCTCCAGATATGGGAATGCCAAGATAATGGAGGAGGCCTTAGCGCTCCTGAATACCCAGAATGTGAAGGATCCTATCCCAGAGAATAGATGGCGTTTTAGGACTAAAATAACTCCAGATTTGTTGAAGTTCACCCTCTGACCAGAAGCATAGCAGATGTTTTCGACACTCTCCTGAATCCCCTGGCATTAGTAAGGAATGTCCGACCAAGAAGTAAACAATTATACACAAATAGGAGGTCGAGATAGGGGAGCACCTGAACAGGGGTATAAGGATAGATATCCGATGCCCGCACAGCTTCGAGAGAGATACGGAAAGGTAGTCAGCATAAATAATAAATAAATATGGGGATATGGACAACCTTGCCGGAGGCCATGAATGGATTGAAAGAAATCCAAAGGAGAGCCACCGAGCAAAATAGAAAAAGATGGTGCCGTAATGCAAGCCATGATTTTCGAGATCCACATATGGTGAAAACCAAAATCCTCCAAACTTTGTAGAGGAAGGTCCAATCAACACAATCGTAGACCCTTTCCATATCCAGCTTGATAATCATGAGACTGTGTCGTCGAGATGCTCGATGGAGATCATGTATAAATTCCGAGCAATAAGAATATTATCCGATATACTGCAACTCCCGATAAAAGCACCCTGCTTTGGGCTAATCAGCTGAGGAAGAACAATTTTCATTCTGTTCGCCAACAATTTGGCGCACACTTTATATAGAGTGTTGCAGAGGCTAATCGGCCGAAAGTGAGATGGCTGGGTTGGATCAGCATGCTTGGAAATAAGGGTGATATAAGTTTGCTTCCAGTTAGAAGGCATAGTAGTCTTATTAAAGAAAAGCTGAATAGCAGCAACCATATCATTCCGTATAATATCCCAGAAGGTCCGAAAGAAAAAAGGAGGGAAGCCGTAGGACCAGGAGCTTTTCCTCCGCAAGGGACCAGAGCATCGATTTTACTTCCGCTTCAAGTACCTGAGTCAGAAGTAAAGAATTTTGGATAGCAGAAACTGAGGTCCGAGGAAGAAAGGAAGAAGTCAAAGAGGAGATGGTAGAAGGAACAGTCCACCTGGCGGCGAAGTAATTTAGAAATTCTCTTCTTATATTAGCTTCATCCTTCGTCCATCCCGTCTGATGGAGTAAAGAGCGCGGATCCTATTAGTATGTCTCTTGATAATAGTGGCATTATGGAAATAGCGGGTGGTTCCTGTCCCCCTCCCGTAGCCACTGGACCCTGGATTTGTCTTTAAAAGCACCTCTGATTGTAATAGAGAATGATGACGAGCTAGGAGGCCCCGCAGTACTTCCAAGTCCGCATCAAACAATAAGGCATCGTTGTCCTTAACCTGCAAAGAAAAATGGAAGCTTCTATCATTTTGATATGGTTCATAAGATTGCCGACCTCCACCCTATTCCACCTGATCAGCCATCTCTTGAGAAGATCCAGTCTCCTGGTGATCCTATAGGCTGCATCACCCCGCACAGGCATTGCCCAGACCTCTCTAGCAATATCTTTCATCTTAGGATAGGAGAGCCAGAACTTTTCAAATCTAAAAGGCACCGATCTCCTAGGAAAGGTATTCAATGAAAGAAAATAGTAGCATGATCGGAAGCTATCCGACTAAGATGCGAACCTTATGCTCAGGATAGATGGAGATCCAAGAAAGGGTAGCATAATATCTGTCCAATCTCCCACACTCTGGTTCGACCAAAATGGTTATTACACCAGGTACAGCAAGGACCCAGGAACCCTAAGTCCATCAGACCATTATCCTGGATGAAACTGGAGAGCTCCCTAGTGCCCACATCCTGAGCGAAGGGTTTACCTCCCCGCTTATCCTCCGGTTTATCAATAGAGTTGAAGTCCCCAGCTATCACCATCGGGATCCCCTGTTCAATCAATAATGAAGCTTCCTCCCAGACTATCCTCTCTCTGTACGACGTACTTGCATAAACGCCATAGAGGAGCCAAGAGGCTGGTCAGGCTCAGTAACAAAAATAGCTACAAGTTGAGTGGAGTGGTGAAAAACATCAACCTTCATTGAAGCCTTGTCCCAACTGACTATAATACCCCTAGCAAGCCCCTGAGAAGGCACAGAGAAAAAATCCCACTCCCTGGGGAAACGATGCCTGAGGCCATCGAGACTTGGACCAGCAATCCTTGTCTCCAGCAACACACAGATCCAAAGATTGTACAACTGAAGATACCATGATAAATAGATAGAAATGAGGGTTTTTTAGCCCCCTTACATTCCATACAAAAATATTCATAATAAAAAGTCAAACATGAGAATCGGACCCCTGTCCGACCTCCTCCCCTTGCACAGCAACCAAGGTCTTCGAGCTCCCAGGAGTCTTTTCCACTACTTTCCCAGCTTCATTGATGTGACCCTTCCTTCCTGTGTTAGTCCCCACCGAGGCAAAAGCATTTTTTACCTTGTCACAGAGCTGCCCATGATCCATCTGAGAGCTATCACCACCCGATCCAAAAAGACCCCTAGTTTTGTTAGGTTCTGGAGACTGAGACTACAACACTCCCTGTGGACAGAACCTCAGCCTTCTAGGGTCCGTCCCCTCCCTTCCATATTTCTTTACTCCCCCAACACCCCCTCTGGTTTTAGTTCTCCCCTTCGGACAACAATACCCAATTGGGCAGACCCTGTAGAAGACCCCTTCGACAAGGCCGGTTGCTTCCCTGAACAGGCAATAATCCATCCTCCTTCCCAGATCCCCTTCGGGAGTCAGAACCCTGCAGACTAGGATGAAAGCCCCTCTTTCCCCACCCCTTCTCAGCAAGTTGCACTGCACCTCCAGCAACGGCAGGTTGCTCCCCTGCTCCCAACAAGACCCTAGGGGGCACAACACCAACCAACTGCTGGATGCCCCCTTCTTCCCCCACATCCTGAGAGTGCCCTCTCCCCATGAGAGACGGCGGGACGACAACCATGGCTCCCTTCTCCTCATCCACACATACAAATTCAGAGATTGGCAGGAGCCCAGAAGGGTTGACCTACAAAGAACCCCCCTTAGAGAGCACCGAGCCCTCGGTAATGTGCACAAAGACCTCCCTCTCCAACACCAGTTTCCCCTCCACCCTCTGCCATTCTTTTTTAACCTCCCTCTTCCTTCCATCAGGGGACCCCGTTGGTGCTAGAGTAGACATACCACCCTGATCACCCTATTCCCCCCCTCATTCACATTCACAGTAGGGGTAGGGGTGCTAACCTAGTCTGCCAGTGCTGAGGAACACTTGATCGAGGAGGGAGAAGAAGACCTGGATGGTCTCCTGCTTCGCTTGAGGGAGACAGTGCCTACTTCAACTATCTGTTGGTCCTTGTGGCCCTCCTCAGGCGGGATGAGTTGCATGATGTCCGCCAAGGCTGTAAAGAAGCTCCCCGAATCTTTCTGAGAGCCCCCACCCTCGGACAGGTCCAAGGCAGAGGCTTCCGGCGATCTCCTACGGGCAACTTTAGAGGGCTTTTGCCACCTCTCTGAGTCAGGTGGTGAGCTCGGGATAGAGGAGAGGTGAGTAGGAGAAGACCTGGTGGGGGAGGATGACAGAGGATCAGACGAGGACACCGGGGACTTATCTCGGTCTGAAGACACTGGTGCCCTCCCGCCGTGCCCTCCAGACGAGGTTGGCGCATCCTCACCGTAACAAGCCAAGGTCCAAATGGGAGATTCTCCTCCCCCAGAATTTTGGGCCCCTGAGCACATGAGTCACCGCCCAGATCGGCTGCCACCTCCTGCTCCACCACCAGTTGTTGTGGCACATAGCGGAGGGCCGAAGCTGACTCTCTTATTTTTTCCTCCCAGAACTTGTAGGCTTCCAGCAGGTGTCCCATCTCCCACACAGCGAAAGCTACCGGTGGTAGTTTCTCGTAAACGAACTGCTGCCGAAAGCGGTGCCCCTCCCCTTAATCAACACCCCTGCTCCAGACGAGGTTGGCGCATCCTCACCGTAACAAGCCAAGGTCCAAATGGGAGATTCTCCTCCCCCAGAATTTTGGGCCCCTGAGCACATGAGTCACCGCCCAGATCGGCTGCCACCTCCTGCTCCACCACCAGGTGTTGTGGCACATAGCGGAGGGCCGAGAAGCTGACCTCTTATTTTCTCCCAGAACTTGTAGGCTTCCAGCAGGTGTCCCATTCTCCCACAGCGAAGCATACCGGTGGTAGGTTCTCGTAAACGAACTGCTGCCAGAAAGCGGTGCCCCTCCCCTTAATCAACACCCCTGGGAGCAGCGGCTTGGTGGCATCAATCTCCAGCCGAACCCTCGCGAAGCTAGTTTTTCGCTTCAAATCCATAAAGTTGTCGAGGGATAGGGGAGTACCTGCTTCTCCGGCCACTGCCATGATTGCCGAAGTCTCCAGTACTCCAGCGGCAAGTCCGGCAGTCGCATCCAGACCATGGTTGTGTTAACTGAGCTCCTCCCTGGGTGGAAATCAGTACGCCATGGCATCAGCGCCATCAACTGGCCTCCAACATACCACGAGCCAGATTGCAAAACCTTAGTACAAACCTCCTTCGATCCCACCCGCACCACAACGTGGTCCTCCCCTACTGAGAAGACCTCTGGTTCAGTGGATAGCTGCATCTTTAGCCGGATCTCCTTGCCCACTCAGAGCTGCCGGTACCCTGCATCCGAGACTGCGGAAGATGATGGCTAGCCCTTCCCATTTGCTACGAGCTTCGTCCAGAAAGGAATCCGGCATCACCAACACTTTGGTGAAGCTTTGTTGGAGTCGCTCAACATCCTCCTTGTTAGCTTGTAAGAGGACCACTGTCGCAGTCGCGGCGGACCATGCACACCTCCGCCTACGACCGCTCCTTCCCTTCCTTTCCTTCGGCTCCGGTTGCTCCAAAGCCCCGATCTACAATCAGATCAACCATCTACTGGCGCTGCTATCTTAAATCAGAAACCCTACCCACCAAATCTTGAAACCGAAGGAAAAAAAAAGGAAGCCGACAGCACGGAAATCAAGAGACTCCGATTGCTTCTAAAGCGAACGCTGGTACCTAATGGTAAGTTAAGCTCAATGGTCAGTAAAACAATATGTTTAATCAAATATACGTTCAACGGCCAGTAAAACAATATGTTTAATCAAATATACGTTAACTAACTATGTATCAAAAATATAGTTAACTAAATTTAAAACTAAAAAAAAAAAAAGGAAAGAAAACTTCTCCCAAAATGGTGGCTTTGATGGTAGCAGTGCCGGTGGTAAAGACCACTACAACCACCATCATGCCAGTCCGTACCACAGTGAGTGAAACGAAAAGGGAATGCCACGAAAAAAAAAAAAAGTAATTCTTTGTGCACCGCGTGCGGTGTAGCAAATCCAGCATGGCCTGCACCGCATATCTTATTGATCGAAATATATTCACTATAGCATGATGGAACAAAAGTTGAGATGACTAGCATTAATTAAAATTTTTATCCAGACCAAAATATCCTTACGACATCCTAGTTCAAATCTACAACATCCTGATTCAAAAAATGACATGAAATAGTATTACGACATCATAGTTCAAAACCTACGACATTCTAGTTCAAAACCTACAATATCCTAGTTCAAAAATGATCAGAAACAGTATTACGATATCCTAGTTCAAAATCTACAACATCCTAGTTCAAAACCTACAACACCTGGTTCAAAAATGACCAGAAACATTATTACGACATCCTAGTTCAAAACCTACGATATCCTGGTTCAAAAATGACCTGAAATAGTATTACGACATCCTAGTTCAAAACCTACGACATCCTGGTTCAAAAATGAACCTGAAATAGTATCCTAGTTCAAAACCTACGATATCCTAGTTCAAAAATGATCTGAAACAGTATTACGACATTCTAGTTTAAAAGCTACAATACCCTAGTTTAAAATTTACGACACCCTGTAAAAAATATAAATTAAAATCTGAAACAATATACGACACCTTAGTTCAAAAGCTACGACATCCTAGTTCAAAACCTATGACATCCATACAGAAAATATAAATTAAAACCTAAATAGTATCACGACATCTTACGATATTCTAGTTCAAAAGCTATGACATCCTAGTTCAAGGGACCGGAGAGAAGGATATTTTGATCTGGACGAAAATTTTAAATAAAAGCTGAATAATAATTAATGTTAGTCACGCTCAGCTCCCATCCCGTCATGTTACAGTGGATACATTTGGACCAATAAGAAAATGCGGTACAGGCCACGTTGGATTTACTGTACCGCATGCGATGCACAAAAACTTTTCCAAAAAAAAAAAAAAAAAGAAGCAGTGGTGTGATACACCAGATAATGCCTGTTACCAGTAATTTAGAATATTCTATGGAAACACAACACGGATGATAACAAGAAGTTACATGAGATGATAATAAAATGGAGATGATTATATAAATTGATTTCGTGTCATGAACAATAAGAAATGGACAAAAGAAATATATTAAGGATTTGATAACATAGCTTCTGAGAAACACTTGGTGCTCTATAAAGAGTAAGAGACTATTCAATTGTCGGTTAAATCTAAAGAACAAAACTACTTGTCTTCTTCTGATGGCAGTGTTGGACTCTTTGAGCACATGCCGATATTGTGAAGTTCTTTCATCCGCTCTACAGGGTTGCACAAGCCTGAGAAAAATGACAAATTTGGCCATTCAGTCCAAAGAAATTTTCTGCAGTTGGGCATGTACAAAACCATACGAGCATGCTAGCTGGTTGTCATCTGATGTCATCATGCTGAGTGTTCAACCAAGTAATTTATTATAATAAATGGTCTAACTGTTGGATCTATGAGATCCTTTTCACAATTCGATCAACAAGAAACGAGAATCTAACCACAAAATGTGCCCAATATAAGAATTTGATTAAATTGTATGGCAAGCACAGGGGCGTGCGAATGATACTCAGAGAGTCAGAGCAGAAAAATCTAATAAATCCCTGGTATTTTTGATACATGCATACTTCAAGCATATGTTATTGAGGGCATACATGCAAAAGTTACATTGTAATCACATGATAAGTGCCTTTGTTTGTTGTCTGTCTCTCCAACTAATCCATTATGGAACATCTTGAAATGAGGTTGATGAAGATGATTAATCATATAAAAGGGAGCTTTGAGAAGAGGTAATTTATGTTAAGTTAATTATATAAATTATAAATATATGGAATATCCATCTCCAAGTTTTGGGAAACTTTAAGACTCAGTTATGATCAGGACGTATTTGATTCACTGGAAGCACCCAGAACCATGGCATACACTTCCACAAAATAGCTTACAGCCGCCCACCCCACGCAGGCACTTCGGACAAGAGAACACTTAATCTGGCAATTTGGTCTTGTGCTTTACCAAAGATGCAGAAGGTGATTTCCACCAAAAAACCTCTCCCATCCTCGTACTTTCCCCAACCAAACATGTTCCAGTTAAAGTCAATTGCACGCAGTTTCTCCTTGCATACCATCCCCCAGTCCACTCCCCTACTAAATAAAGCATGGAAGCTATTCAGCAGCAAAATCCAACTGGGATTGTCAAGCATCAACAGCAGAGTTCCCATTTCTGGACTATCAACTAAGGTAAATGCAAACCTAGTCCAAGGGCAGGTTAAAACGAGCAATTCTGAACTTTAGGGAACAAAATTTGCTCCAGATAAGAAAATTATGTTCAAATTGTTGTATATCAGATTATTTGTTCACTAGCATCCAACTACTGTTATGAAACTAGCACCCTGAATTAAGTAAACTCCATTTCCAGTAAATGCGAACTCTGCCCAAAGGACCACCCAATGATAAAAAATAAAGGTAAAATAAATCAACAGGTAACGTTCCCATGAAAAACCATTACATGAAGTTTGATGAAGTCATGCAAGGAGTACAAAGAAATTACAAATTTATATTAGCAGTACATGTAAGATAATGAGGATTGCAAGAATACATGTAAACACACTACTGCAAAACTTGCTATGATACAAGTACTATATTAAAATCAATTCTAACTTTTTTTTTTTTCTAAAACTCACGAGGGGCATAAAATGCAGCAACTTTAAGAAAGAAAACATTTAATATCGCGGTCTCAAACTCTGGCTCGTGCTGGTCTGTTGTGACCGGTATGCACCATGGTGGGCAAGTAACAGCACCCAGAATAGGGTTGGAATCAGGTACTAGGTGCAGGTTGATATTTTTATATATTCATCTAATCGGTTTGGCACAGCAATTGTGCAACCCTGCCCCCATGACAACAACGCTAAATTCTTGCTTCAGACAGTCAATATAATGTATCATATTTCATTATGAATTGAAACATTCAAGGAACTGAGATCTTTATGCACAAATATTCCCGCATTCAAACTTGTGGATAACTTAAAAAACATCAAATATATGCTCCTCAACTAAAAAATGAAAGGTCCATTATTGTGTATAGATTTGTGGAGAAAGCCGATCTGGTTTCTATCAGAAGCTGACATGTCTGACATCATAGGCACTAATATTGGTCAGATCTGGAAGAAAAATTTGGTCAGACCTGGCAGAGGTATCCAGAACTCGTATCCACAGCTGTGTTTTAGCAAGGTTTGTTCAAACCAGAACATTATACATGATTTCTTTTTTCAAATAAAATCATACCTGAACATCTTGGGATGTCCCAGACAGCAATAGAGGTGGGTGTGCATTTAGGATCACATATTGCTCGATTATCTTCATGACTGACATTCATAGCAAGCATCCATGAACCAACAGTGATATCCTCATTGCTGAACATTCTCAAACTGTAAATTGAAATGCACCCAAAAAAAAAATTCAATGACAACATTAGGAGGTATAAAGTTTCTTACAAAAATATCAAATTTGTTCACTTTAGAGACGAGAGAACCATCTTGCCAGTTCCAGACATGATGAAAACAAAAACACTCTTCTATTACCATTTCCATACCTACCCATACATGGGTGAAAATGAAAAAAATATTAAGCTAACATAACGAGTGGAGATTGATGGACCTAAACAAAGCAAGTAATGCAATGCACTAGAAAAACAGAGATACAACCATGAGAGAGATAAGTAGAAGGAAAAAAGCTAAGAAAATCTATAAAGTGGTTTGCCCAAATTTATTGGACTTTAGAAGATGGAAGAAGTGAGACCACAAAGCAGTCCTCTATTTTATACAGGTTTTCTTCCTTGTGAACCAAGGATAGGTGGCTCCTACATAACATGGATATTTGAGTCCAAAATAGGCTCCATATAATTTATAAAACTTTCACCATTATCCTTACCATATTACAATAATAGTTTTAAATTATTGCAATTTTTGGGTTGGTGTCACAAAAATCCCCAAACATGCCCTCAAAAGCTCATGAAATCCTTTTCATTGTTTCAGATTTGGCTCTTGAAATCATGGAAAGTTTTAGCAAAGATTGTAAAGCCTATACTTTTCTTGGTCAAACCTAAATTCGACAAAGTAATGCATCAACCCCATGCCATACGTGCACCCCCCTCAACTTCCAAAAAAAAAAAAAAAAAAGCCTCTCTCGCTAGGGCTCATCAAACTTGCATATAAATCCTTGAAGGATACTTCTCTGTTATCACAAGAGAATCCATTTATAATTTCTATTTATTTATTTCCATTGTTTATAATGTGTTTTCTGTAATACTTCTAAAATTAATTATGTAGGTTTTAATTTTCTGTTTTGTATTTTGTTCTATTGAGTTTGCAAAGAAGGTTTTTTAGTCTCCAGACTGTTTTGTATTTGCATATAATCCTACAATCTATAACTCTTTGCATATAAGTCCCTCATGTTAATGAAACCTATCCTGACTTGAATATTCTTTGTTTATTTCCTATGCTACTTTACTAACAGATTTGGTTTGATGACTATTTTGCCCTTAGAGGAGAGTTAAATAAACTTCTAACCAAGGTTCGCCGGACTAGAACTGGAACTCGTTCTGGCTGGCCAACCAGCGGTATGAGTTGAAACGCCTTGCATCAGACCATTCAGGCTCAAATCGACACAAACGAGGTAACGGGAAAGGAAAAAAGAGAGGGGGGGGGGAGGGAGGCCGATGAAGATGCCAGGGGGCCCTCAAAGGGTTGTCGGGGCCCTTAAAGGGTTGCCGAGGCCTCCGCTTCCTGCATGAGATCATGGCATAGAGAGAGGGGGAGAGGGAAAGAAAAGAAGGGAGGGATGGTGGTGGAGAGGTCGCTGGCTAGCTACAAGATGGCAAAAATGCAGCCCATGACTCCTCAACCTTGAAACAGGGGTGAGGTCCCCTATTTCATGCATTGTTTATAAATGCGATGCACGGTGAAGCCAAACCATGTATCGTCATTTTAAACAAAATGCAATGAATACGGGCGATCGCTTCTATTTCGTAGTCATGGCTCCGCGGGAGCCTTTCCACCACCCGGTTATCGCTTCGCCGCCTTCCCCACCCCTCCAGTTCCCTCCCTTCCCCTCCCTCTCTCAATTGGAGGTCCTAATAAAGGACGTGGAGTCCTGGAAGCAAGGAACGCCGAACTGTGCCGAGCCGGCCGGTTCAAGGCCTACTGAACCGAATCGATGGTTAGCCAGCACGGTTCGGCCATATAATTTGATAACTATCCATTTTAAAAATAAAAAAAAATTACGTATCGGCCCGAACCGGTCCAGAACCGGACCTAAACTGGTTGGAACTATGCCGAACTGATCGGTTCGGCCGGTTCGTGACCGGTTCGAACCGATTTCCTTTAATTTTTTTGCCTTGCACTATTGACTACTGTAGCAATGTGGGGGGGGGGGGGGGAGGGGCTATTATTTTGCTTCTTACGAGAGCAAACAGACGAATGAAAAATCCTTCATTTTTCTTCCATTTCAAGGAATCAGACGTCCAGAAATTGAAGAGGAAGGTAGAATCAAGGTATATATAGCTTTCCTTCCCCTCTTTCCCTCTCCCCTCTTTTTTTTTTGAAATCATGCAAATAAAAAAAAAAAATACTGTCAATTTTTTTGGGCCATGATTTTAAAGTATATGGTAGATCTAGAATATATCTACACAATGATATTAAGATCTTGATTTTCTATTAAGTATATAATTTTTTAAATAAAAATAATTTCGAATTAAAATGAATAAAAAATAATTAGTAAAAAAACTGTAATTATAAATTATTAATCTGGGGCTCGTAAGCTACTCTCATTAAATGATGTAATGTTTTTTGCAGCTGAATAATGAGTGCATTTTGGTGGATCAGCAAAAAATCTGAAAATTCTTGCAATCAAGATCTTCTCCCAGACAGTGTCATCCAGTGGATATGACGCAACTAGTCTATATTTGACCTTATCTACTTCAAACAGAGAAACCATCTGAAACAGAAACGCCTCAATGATCTTGTGTATGTACATTATACTTTAAAATTGGACTAAAGTGCATTCAGGAGGAAGTTGAATTGAAATATCCCGATCCCATTGCAAGTTCATATATTGATGAGGATGAAGATCCAATGATTAAAGGGTCATGAGTCAGCAGTAGAAGCCAGAGCTTGATAAGCTAGGATCGCCTCCTCGACCAGCTAGTTTTGTAACTAGCGAGGCTGGAGTGGATGCTGGACAATGGGCAACAAGCAATATTCCTCACATTCAGGATCCTCATATTCAGCATCCTCTTACCCGCATTTACAGGCAGCTTCGGTCGATATGATCCATATAGTGCAGTGCATCTAAGACGTCATCTTCCAATGATTATTCCATGCAGCCCGGAGCATCTTATAGATCTGATTTTGCTGCTGATATATTTGGATGGACCCCTGCACAGCCATATCATCAATCTCTAGATAGCTCTTAGAGTCGGGACTTCAGCGAGGGATCTGCGATGAGTTATGATCCATCATGCATACCTCCTGGGATGATCTTACAGGACTATCATGCTACTTGGCTAGAGAGATTTACTGATCTTCCTACTGAGTACATCCATGATTCCAATATTTATGGATATCAACACTACCCGATTCTAGACATTGGCATGTAATTATATTTATACATTATCTTTCACTTTCATTAATTATTGATAATCTTAGTTTAATTATCATTTTATATCTTATATTAATTAGAATTAATGTATTAGCATTTTTTAAATTATAAATCCTAAACATTGTAGTCTTCAATCCTAGACTCTAAATTTCAAACCCTAAAGGTCTTAAACACTAAATCCTAAATCCTAAACCTTAAAAAAATAAAATAAAAACCTAAAAAGGCCAAAATTCATCAACCAAAAAAAAATTGGACGTGCTGGTTCATATAGGCATGCCTACCCGTACTGTGTCGGTACGGTACCGGTATCGTACCGGCTGACCACCAATACGGATCCCGGTACCGGTATCGAATACCCTGCCCGGAAGCCTCTGTGGCAATGTCCTCTCTTTCCCTCCCCTCTCTCTCTTCCTCTCTTTCCCTCTCCCTTGTGCATTTCTTACTGGTGTTCCATTTGAAAGGCTGAACTGTACCGGTTTGCCACTGGTATGGCTTGGGACATCCCAAACAGTTCGGTTCAAGCCGGTTCAGTGAACACTACTTCTAACTCTTAGAAAATAACCTTTTCACTTAGTATGGAAGAAGAAGGGAGAATGAAACACTTATAAAACTAGTGTGAAAGTCTGTCTTCCAATTTTGGCTATCTCCCCCTTCAATCTCTAAGAAACTTTCTATTAGTTTTTTAAAATTTGTTTTGAGGATTGGTTTGTTGATAAGAATGTGAAAGTAATTTGACAAATGGATCTCTAATATCCAAGCTTGAATATGAGAAATAACGAGGAGTTTTCAAGGACCAACAAAGTCGAGGAAGCTTCCATTATGCATCAGCAAGTAGAATCCACCTTCAAACTAGTGTGGCAAGTCTATCTCACTAGAAAGTCAAAGGGTATAATCTGAATATGCCTATGGATTGCAATTTTTGACTAGGACCATGCCCTCCACTCCATGATCTAGAAATCCTCCCCCTTTTAATTGTTTTCCATGAGATTTCATATCCTCATACAACTATTTTCTTAATTTAAAGGTACCATCAACATGTGGCCATTTACTTAGCACATATAAAACCAACTAAATGCAAAGCCTGGTCATACCAATAAAAGAAAAAGGAGAGCCTCCCCCCCTCCATAACTTTTCCCTTCATTAATCTGATTCCCCCAATGGCCTCCCCTTTCCAATTGATAGCACAAACACCCACCTAAATCCCATTCTTTTGTATTTTTTTATTCTCTCATTCATCTCAAACTCTGTTCTCTTTTATTTTTCTCGCCAGTCACTTGTCTCTCTGGTCTTATGGGACTAAACAGAAGCATCACGGAGCATTGTGCTAAGTTTCTATTCTTTGTTTTGTGGGATTTTCTAGTAGTTTCTTGAGGACATAGCCTTTCGCAACCCATTGCTATTTAAGATTGTTGGACCAATCTAATTAGGTTATCTAGATAAATATCCAGTTCTTGGCAAGATTGCATTTGCCATTTAAAATGTTGGGTTGGGTCAAGTGGGCCAGGAATTCAAATTCTGGCTTCTGGTTATCCTTGATGCAACTTGAACCTAATTTACTTAACAAGCCTTTACATAGGTCCTCTCGAGGAAAGCAATACTCCACAGTGATGGAGAAACTCCACTATGTTTAAAAAAGGTCCTTAAACACTACCAAGTTTTCTAATTTGCATGTAACTTGCAGCTTCATCCATATCCCTAACTTCACTAACCTGTTTAAATTTAGGAAACAAAAATCCATAAAGAATGACACCATCAACTCAGCTTATTGTATATCTTTAGTAATGCTTTCTTGGGCACTCTTCCTCTCCATCTTGTAGGATAGCTATTTTTTATTCCAGATCATGCATGTGGATATAGTATAATTCCAGCTACAACTTCATGCAAGTAAATTTCATTTATACTTTTTGTCTAATTCAGTTCCAGTATATAGCTATAATGCAACTTGGTCGCAATACTTAACAGCTACATGAAACTATATGTTTTTTCATCTCCAAGCTAAATGTAAAAAATCAGTCAGCAATCACCACCTAATGTAATTACAGATTGATTCATCAAGGATATCTACTTCTAATAGTTAGTTTGAAGAGGTGTAGATGAATCAAGGTTTTCAAAACCAGTACCAAACCCCGTTCTGGTCGGCCTGTGGCACGAGTCCGTACAGGCCATACCGGACAGGACGAGCACGAACCGACAAAAAGACAAAGGGACGAACCGGGGAGGAGGAAAAGAGGGAAAGAGAAAGAGAGGGGAGGGAAGGAGGTGGAGGCGGCGGAGATGCTGTCGATGGCCATCAAAGGGTTAGCAGGGCCCTCAGAGGGCTGTGGTGGCCATTGCGACTCTGCATAGTCCGCAAGAGAAAAGAGAGAAGAGAGAGATAGAGAGGGGGGAAGGAAAGGAGGAGGGAGGGGAGTCCCGTGGAGAGGCCGCCGAAGGGCCTCCGGTTAGCCACTATGGCTACTGAGCAATGTAAATGCTGCCAGTGGCTCTGCGGGATTGAAACAGGGATGATTACCACTATTTCATAAGATTTTTTTAAAGAAATCCCCAACCACGATGAAGTGGGCAATTGATTTTCAGGCTTCACTATTCATCTTTATTTTAAAATTGATACGAGAAACAAAGACAGAACAAGGGAGATTGCCCTTGTTCCATGACCGTGGCTTCGCTTGCACGTTTTCCATTGCTCGTAGCCACAGCGGCCACCTAGCAGCACCAGAGCAATCTCTCCACCATTGTCCCTGCCCTTCAGTAGCCTCCCTCTCTCTCCTCTCTATCTTGGTTAGAGGTCCTGTCAAGCAACACTGAGCCATGGACGCTTCTGTGGCCCTTTGGCAGTATTGTCCCCCTTTCCTTTCTCTCTCTTCCTCTCTTTCCTTCTTCCTTGTCTGGTGTTCCATTTTTCATGCCGGAACCATCTCAATTTGTCACTAATACAATTCGAAACGTTCCGAATAGGCCAGTTCTGATCAGTTCCGAAAACCCTGAGCTGAATGCATAATATATGTGTGATGTAAGAAAAAAATCTTATCCTACTTTCCATGCATTTAAGAAGTTTGTATCTCTACTACAAAGAATAGGAATGATATACCACGAAGATGCACCATGTTTCTATGTTTCTTATTAATGAAGCTGGCAAACCCCTAACATGCTGCCTTATTACCTTAGAATAGGCATTTACCTACAGCTTCCAGGAAATTATTTTAGCAAAAACTCCCAAAACTTCATGTCTCTAGTATCAATCGAAATTATACTGATGAAACAAGGCAAGTATGCCATTATTGTAGAGCTATAAACCCCACAAACAAAAACAAAATGTTGATGAACTAGTGCATCTATCATATTCAGTACTTATGTAGTTCTAGTATGGCTGAAGGAGATAAAAGAAAATAAAAATACAATTACAGACCAAAAATGACTTAATATTATAATTTCAAATATAGCATTTTATTTCTTGCTAGTTAAGTATAATTATTTGAATCCATTACACTGAGACATGAATCAGAAGAATAAAAGTAACATTCTAATTTCAATTCATAAAATATTTAAAGCAAACAGATTAAAATATAACAAACCTATCTTTTCTTGCAATTGCTAGTGAAGCTACCACCTCAGCAGATAGGGCATATATGGGACCATAGGCATGCAGAAAATATTCATTTCCGATCAAATGGCCTGAACTTTCATACCTGTAATTTTAATGAAACAAAAGGAGCTCCATAAATTGTTTAGTAGGAAATAATATATTTGGAAGCGTTCACCAATGCAGCAGAAAGACCAGAACAAAATTACTTTATAATTACAGTTACCATCTCATCTTTTGATCAGTGATGACTGGGCCCTTTTTCATGCACCCAATGTAGGTGAGACGATGGGGTCGATCCTTAGCAAGAAGAGTTGCAAGCCGATCTGGCAAACCAAAAGCATATGACTTATACCATTGGAACATTTTCACAAAAAAAAAAAACCAATAAAGTTGAGTTTACCTGGCCTCAGATAAATATCATCATCAGCTTTGATGTAAAAGTCTGCATCGAAAAGGTTGAAAGCCGCTTTAAAAAAAGCTAACCTAGAAAAGGAAAAAGCAAAGAAGAAAATAATTACAACTCAAGAATTTTATGATGAGAAGAAAAAAAACACTAACAGAGCCCAGCTCTCACATCTTTTGGCAGCTTCATGTAATCTTCTTCAATATCTATAAACATGAAGTCATGGTACATGTCATTCTCTTTCCGAAGATCAGCCAATTTTTTTGAATCTTTTGTTCTCCCAATCACAAATCTAAAAGCTAATCCAGTAGCGCGTTCCAAGCTGAAAAATATGATGGATGATTAGTGAGGTATAAATAAGTATATATGTAAGAGTGATAACAAGCAATGCATAGAATTGCTTAGAGATGATAATAAGCTATAGCTTCAAAATCTTTGGCCTTCCCACTTGCCAACAATCATCACACAGCCCCCTTTCAGCTTGATTTGGAAAATTAGCTTCATCCTTGTTAATCTTTACAATTAGAGCTATTCAATGTGTGGGTCAGGCTCAATCCAAGAGATAAACTAAAATTAGTCAGGATTGGGCCTAGCCTTGGGTCTACTTCCCAGGCCCAAGCCTAATATTGACTTGAGCTTTGAGATTCGGGTCGAGTCTCAGGCTTCCTTAACCTTTTTCCAATTAAAAAAAAAATAATAAAACAACCAAAATGTTCTAGTAGACTATCTGGCTACGGGAATTTTGTTGAACAGCTTGCGAGCATCTGCATCCTTCTTTCGTAGGCTCCACAATTACCACGGTCACTATATCCTGCTCCACTACCCTCTATGCAGCCTCCACAAATGCCCACTAGACACCAAAGGCAGCTTGTTGAGGATAAGAGAATACCTTGGTTCATGCTCTTAATCAACTTAGAATCCTCGACAACGCCTAGGCCAAGTATTTCCTGCATGTCAAGCACTGACATCCTCTTACAAAATCAATTTGAACCCAGTTGAGAGGATCATCTTCATCTCCCTGATGCAGCTGAGTTGAGGAGGCCAATGACCAGGTTGGAGTTGCGAAGGGCAGTGATGGCAAGGGTTCTCGATGGCAATGATGAACATGCTATGGATGTCAGTGAGGCAGTTGATAAGGACGAGGTGGGGTGGCCTGAGGGGCGAGACTAGAGGATGTTGGCAACCTAGGTGAGGGCCTTGGAGCAAGGCTTGGAGATGCAAAGGAGTTCAAGGGAGGAGCAGGGCAGCCACGGATGAGGGTCTCATAAAAGCGACAATCTCCTTTGAGGACCTAGACAACCGTTAAGTTGATGCAATTCTCAAGGTCGAGGTTGCAGAGGCAACAGTGGTGACAATGGATAAGCAGAAATGGGTGAGGCAGAGGCTGACATTGGTGGTGATGGTTGTCTTGCCAACGTTGCCCTTGCTGGAGGTGAACACCACCATGTGGGGGTCTCTTGGGCGAGCCGGGGCTTGCATTGGTTGGGTTTGCAGGTGGAGTGCAAGAAAAGGGAGGAGACTCATTTAGAAGAGGAGCATATGAGGTTGAGACTCATCAAAGGAGCTCAGCTAGGTATTCAAAAGATGTGGCAGACCGAGGAACCCTAGCCACTTATTCCTCTTCCCTAATGAATCAAGTGAACTGGCCACTTGAACCAAGTTCACCTATCACTTATGGGCTAGGCAATAGCTCACATGGCACACATATAGTATTGTATAAATTCGAGCCAGGGCACACTTTCAGACCTAAATCCAAGCTGACCCATTTAACAGGCAGGCTTATATTCAAGCCCGGCTTGGCTGTCAAGCTTAAAACCCAGAACTAGGCATGTCCAAAATGTTTCCAGCTTGAGCAGGCTTGGTAGGCCGTTCGGCTCCTCAAAATGTCTGTTTACAATATAAGAGCATCTCATAACTGATATATATATTGCTGGTTGGAGCTACATATTCCAATATCATACTAGGATTTGGGAGATAAAAGGGAGGAGACTCATTTAAAAGGCATTGAGGTGAGACTCATAAAGGAGCTCAGCTAGGTTTCAAAAGATGGACAGGAACCTACCACATTCTTCTTCCCTAATGAATCATGAACTGGATTGAACCAAGTTACCTATCACTATGGGCTAGGCAATAGTATGGCAACATATGTATTGTATAAATTCGAGCCAGGGCATTCAGACCTAAATCCCTGACCCATTAACAGCAGCTTATATTCAAGCCCGGTTGGCTGTAAGCTTAAAACCCAGAATGGCATGTCCAAAATACTAGCAGGCTTGGTAGGCTTGGCAAAATGTCTGTACAATTTAAACATCCATAACAATTATATTGCAGACTTATCATACTAGGATTGGGAGATAGGGTAAATTCTAGTTGGATTAACAGCATCACATGATGTCAAAATGTTCCGCATTGAATGTAGAAAGTCATAACCATGGTTATCTGTCGAACTTGCATTTTCTTTTCTTTTGACTGGTTCTTCTAAGAAGAATGGACAGGTCTTATCTTAATTTCCTCACCAGAAGCAATGTTCTTCTAGAGATTCCAAGCTAACAAAGTGAATCATTGATTTTCAATTGAAAGATTGAATTCAATGCTGAAATTTGTATACAGGTTATTATTCATATGGGCTATAACATGTATTGGGTAATTCATATGGGTATTACAATATGAAGTGGTATTTAAGCTGTTGGTTCTATTTAGATCCCCCATGTATTGGGATAGTCCCTTGTTGATCTATGATTTAGTATTAGCTATGCATCTTATAATATCAATCTTGTAGTATGATGTATGACCAGCATCTTAACATGACATTATTACCTAACGAGATGGAAAGCAATGAAATGAAAATACAAATAAGCATCATTATTTTCAGTCTAAAATGAAGCCAAACACTATAGTCCTGAATACAAATATTCTACAACCCAAATCCATCACAAACAAGTTAGTATAAAGACAGACTTGATTTATCTATCTTTTTTGCCAATTCACATATGGACTAATTCAATTGAACTGAGAATTTCAAAAATTTTGAAGAAGATTGTAGCTGTAAATGATAAAGAGAACTTTTGAAAGGAATTTGTTAATGTATTTAGTCATTGCTTGCTTCATTCACTACGATCATATTGTAAAGATTTTCACTAAAACTATTATGATGAAGCTAGGAAATATTTAAGTAATCTCAAAAGGCTAATTATTGCTTCAAGAAAAAAGTTATGATGAAAATAATCAAAATTACCCAGAATCTTAATATGCCACAGTAAATGATTCTTAATTTTCTCAGCATCTCTAGTGTCAGGTACCCATCCCTCCCCTACCGCAACAGCATTTACACAACAACATCCATGGGTTAGTACCTTGCTAGATTAGTACCAGAAAACTTCTATCTAAAAGTCTCCAAAAATCCCCAAAACTTGCAGTGCACCAGTTTCCTAGTTTTTTTAAAAGATCTGCTTCCCTTGCATCCATGCCACTGCACCTGGTTCCAACTTGGGAATCAGAGATTAGTAACAATCAAAAGGTACATTTGAACTTTTGAAGTTTCACTACAAACTCCAAAACCAAAACCAAAAGCTTTTGTTTATGCTGAAACTGAACCAAAATGAAGTTTTGGCACAACTAACTTCTAATACATATATAGGTCATTACTTCAGATTATCTGATTTTCTCATATCTTTAAATGTTTGGATATCTCTTCCAAGCTAACTTGAATTTTGCAAGTTCTGAAACAAGAAAGCATCATGATATTAGATTCTACAGAAACTAATTTTATTATTATTATTATTATTTTACATAGGTTCAACCATTCCAGAGCTCAAATTTCATAAACATTTCATTTTGCATATGTTAGATGGTGAAGATATAGCACACATTTTCCAAAGATAATTTCCAATTGTTCAATGTAGAACAGTAGAAGTAATATCTTTTTTCTCAAATAGTCTAGTCTATTATTGTTGACCAGTTTTTTTTTCACCATTCTTTATTTATTCTCATTTTTTTAAAGTTTTTATTTTGTAATTTTTAAGTGAAGATGTGAACAACAAAGGTGAAACCACTGAAACTGCAGAAATCAAAAATCAATTTTGTCCAGCCAAAATTGAGACCAACTTTTTAAATCATGGAAGAAAGAGCTTAGGATGTGACCTGTGCATAACAAATCAAATGAGCATAGTTTGTTATCCCACCCAAATTGTGATTCATAACCAACTAAAGTTTTCAACCACATCACAAACAAATTCTTCCCTCACCAGTAAGACCATCCAACGAACTTCATTTATTTCTTTTGATCATTGTTTTATGTCCCATTAGTTCAGTTCCTCGCAAGTTCATTTTCATTTCCTGAGCTCCAAATCCACCCAACTAAAATAGTTCTCTTTACATAAACTACAAACTAGAGATTAAGACAAGCATTCCTTCCATCAATCTTGGAGCAGTGATCATCAGCTTGCTAGCATGATAATCAAAGTGACCACTAGTTAATGCTAGCATCTCCAACCAAGAAAGCTTGGCTCATATAAAAAGTAGAATATCATGCACAAGTTTTGGTCAATAATGAGCACATTTTAAGAAAGCAAAAATAAAGATTGTCAAGAAATCAAGATGCAGTCTATCAAAATCACTCTGGACTTGGATCTTAGACTGTTAGTAGTTCTATATATGTTTTACTCCCTAAAAATCCATGTTGTTGCAACTGTATTATAGCCTTTGAGAATCCTTTTAGTGGCAACATATAACATCAAATGCAACACAAAATATTTAATAAGTGGCCAACACAAGTTCTTCCAAACTCATGATTTTGTCATATGCTCAAATCAAAGGTGTTGTTATCAAGATAACTTGCTAGATAAGACAGCCTGCCTTTGATACCTTTGAAGAAATATACATCACACTATGGATTCCAAAGTAAAATCATAACTAGATTAAAACAACACTGACAAATATCTCTCTCACTCTGTCTACAAACAATCATGCTTATATAAAATTTTGGTACCTTTTAAAGATTACACTTTTGCTTTTATGTGCTTCAATCCCTAATTAGTTGTTCTAGCTAACTATTTCGCCTTTGTTTGCCACAAGGTTGCTCTCAATTGGGTGTAGACTAGCTAAGTACCAAACTTGTACTTATGTTTTTAATCCATAATATGGTCTAGCTAAGTATTTCAACTTTGTTTGCCACAAGGTACTCTTGGTTGGGTGTAGACTATCACTTGGAGGTTTTTTGCAAGCAAAAGCCTTTGCCTTACTAGAGAACACAATAAGACATGCAATTTTGAGAGTGGTCAATCATATGAGCTTCCAAAACCCCATTATCAACATAACCTCACAAAGAGTGTACATCATTTTCTAAGAATGCTATCAAGCAATGACCATTTAGCATCAAGGACACTTTGGTGCTAGGGCTGGGATGTGCTCGAGTTGGGCCAGCTTCTGGTCAAGCTTTGTGCATAGCCTAAGGTGGTTTAGGTCAAGCCTAAGCCTCATATCTAGAGCTTGAATAGATGTTGGGCCAAGTTTGGGCTAATCCTTGAGCTAGCCCAAGCCCAAAACACAACTTGAAGCCCAAGCTTGAAGTCCAAGCCAAATAAACTTAAATAGGTGTCTCCAGTGTTTTCCCAAACCTAACCCAATGGCCCTTTCCTCTCCCACTCATTTCTCTATCCCTTGCCTGACCTGGCTCCTCCCTCCTATCTTAATAGTCTCTCTATGGTCGACGAAGTTCCCCTTCCCATGCGAAGTGCCCACCCCCTAGTGATAATTGCTCCACCACCAAATCCTCCTCCCCACCTCATCCATAGGAATGGCAACATGTAAGGTACTTGCAAAATTTGCCCTACCCATATTTGAACCCGTTTAAAATCCTACTACCTAAACTTGTCCCAAATCCAATTAAAATTTTCCCAAAAAAATCCCAAAACCGTCTCATCCAAAAATGGTAAATCTATCAAGTACCTGAACCTACCCATTCATCTTTATTCGGATCAGATTATTCGGGTTGAGTCGGGTACCTAACATAGAATTACAAAACATAAATAAAAAAATATTTGGGGGAGGGGGGGCCAAGGGAAAAGACCTTTTCATAATGACCTGAACATATCTAATATCACGTAAAAATTAACAATATATCACACTTCCAATTCAAACTTGAACAAACAATCATAATCCAATCCTCTCCAAGTCCCGAACCCAATCAAAAACACTTTTTACCATTTTTTTGGCTTTGGAAACCTTCCGTTCTATGCTTTTCAAAAAGCTCAACCAATTAGGATAGTTGCAGTTGAGACTGAGACAGTTTCTGATAGACTGGAGTGTTGGGGGAGAGCGATGAACTGACTACCTAAACTTCAATAGGTAAACTATGCACTTCAACTGACATGGAGAAACCTACTTATCATCCTACAATCACTTCTTCACACTCATTAAGTCCATAATCCCCTCACCCCTCTATTATATACATATGTATTTGTAAAATTATATAAAATATATATACACATACATATATATAATATAATCAGGTTTGGATAGTGGCTACTCAAGGGTCAAATTCCAAATCCTAAAGGGTTTTCATTTTCAATCCCAAACCTATAAGGTTTTGCTAAATGGGTTCTTTTTGGGTTTGGGATAGGTCAGATTGCCAGAAAAAACTTACCTGGCTACCATCCCTACTTATTTGCCATTGCTGGCTCCCTCATGGGCCTCCTCTCTCCTCTCTCACCATGGATACACAACTCCACCCTGCTTCCAGCACACTACATTTTAGTCAAGGCCCATGTGGTCCTTAAGCTAGGCTAGAGCCCAAGTCAAGCCAAACCTTTCATAACTATTTCAAGCTTAGGCCTAGCTTGAAGTCCAAAAAATTTCTTGAGGTTGGGCTTGGGTAAGGGCATGATTTTAGCAAAGCCAGCCTATTTCCAACCCTATTTATTGCCCATGATACACTCAAGTTGTGTCAAATTTATGCACACAATGGGGCAAGGTTTGAAGTTTCAACCAGAACAAACCATGTTTGATTGAGATTAGTTTGAAATTGACTGAAAACCAACAAAATTCAATCATCTTGGTTGGTACTTGTATGAAACCAATGGAAACTGATATTTTATCTTCGATTTTATTCATATATCTTTAATGTTTGATAATATTTCTAAAGTTTATCGATATTATTGGATATCATAATTATCTCAGGATTTAATGATCTAGTTTATATTTAGTTTGGCAACATTGTTATTACAATCTTGATGTTCCTTTACTAATTAGAAAGCATTACATTATCACATCTTCATATGATTCTTGTTTCTTTTCTTATTTACATTAGTTGTTTGAGGGAGAGCCTTAGCGCAATGATAAGATTGCTCCATTGTGACCTGCATGTCATGGATTCAAAATATGAAAGAAGCCTCTATAGTTGAATCCCTCTCAGACCACGCAATGGAGAAAGTCTCATGCATTTAGCTGCTCTTTTTTTTTTTTAAATAAGTCGGAGCATTCATACAGAACATGTGCGATTACATCCAAGAAAATCAGAAAAGAAGTCTCTAAAATGGCCCGAGGCCTCCCTCATATCTGTCCACAAATTCTCACCAGAGTGCTCCACAACGTAGGTGGCTATCCAGTCAGCAGCAGAATTTGCTTCATGGTAAACATGCCGAACAACAATGGAAGTATAGCCCCTCAACATGGTAGCTATGTCACGGAGGAGAGGATACACGGCCTCTCCTACATACTCTCCAGGATCCAAGTAACCACCATGGTGCAGTCACCCTCAATAATTAAATGGTTGGCTCGCAAGATCCTTCGAGCATAAAAGATTCTAGTCCAAGCACCACACAACTCTGCCATGGAAACCGTCGGCTCATAAAGATGACTCCCCCCAACCGCCATTAGTCCCACACCAGAGCCACGAATGACAAAGCTAGCACCACCTTTACTACCTCTGATACTGTCGTCGAAATTGACTTTGATGTACCGCGGAAGTGAGGACTCCCAGGAAATAAACACCCACCGGTCGCTATAGGAGCAAGTTGGGGATCCTAGGTCTCTGCATATATTGAGATCATCTCAGCAATCTTCGCTGCATGTATACTGGCACGCTCCAAAGTAACCTTGGCAGAAAATTAGACTCAAAGACAAGGCTATTCTGAGATAGCCAAATGTGATAAGCAATATATGCAATATGGACACCTCCCTTTATCCGTTGTCTAACCGCACTCTGCCTCAGGAAATCAAGAAAGGCTTGTACAAGATCATCATGTTGGCCCATCAAACGCTGAAGTCCTGCAAGGTGCTATACCTGTCTAGCCCGCTGACACAATAAGAGGAAGTGCTCCAAGGTTTCCTCTTCGTATCCACAAGAAGGGCAAGCCAACTAAAGGTGCATTCCTCTGTCTCTGAGAAAAGATCTGGTCGGCAACCTTCTTTAAGCAATCATTTTGAAGAAAAGACTCACCCTTGGACTCTGGTCCTCCAAATCCAGCCCATATCAAGGCTCCTATGTGGTTCCTCCTGATATAGACGGTATAGATATGCCATTACTGCTCTCGATGTGCAAGAAGATCTCCATACCCTAACGTCCTAGCTCGTGTGAAAGGGAAGTGCAATGGCCATGACATGCTCACCCACACTTCTCCAAAATCCCAAGTAATCGCCACCGGGTCCCAATCTCTGCTATGGGGCTAGAATAGATCTGAATCCTCATGACATCTGAGACCTCAGTACTAATGAAGATCGGCCACCAACTCAAGGATAGGTCAGCCAATTATAGATCGAGTAAAAGATTGACTGACCATCCATCCCCCATGATCCATCTGGTCTGAGAGACCACCTCCAGGGCACGAGCACAAATCTCATGCCACAAGGTAGAACTACTCCAACCAGCTTGAAATCCATCAGCAGTAGACCACATTCCATACCTGGCCTTCATCAACAAGCTCCACAAACTATTCGGACCAAGTAATAATCAAGCTGCATGTCAAGCAATCATGGCATCCCTCCTAGCGATCAAGGACTGAATACTGAGGCTCCCTTCCCTTAGGAGTTGGCAAATCACATCCCAAGCCAATAGATGTAGGCCACCACTTCTAGGCCTAGAATCTTACAGGAATCTCCGGAAGTATTGCTCAAGTTTGCTGACCAAGGTTTTGGGCAAGATAGCATTTGCAAGAAGATATACAGGCATAGAGCTCAGGACTGATCTCATCAAAGTAACATTGCCCATCATAGATAAAGCGCAGGCCAGCCAACCCTCCAGGCGATCCTGAATCACCCTCTTCACACGATCGCAGTCAGCCCTCCTAAGTCTGTCACCAGTGATAGAAACTCCTAGGTACTCAGCATCCTAGTGTGCTCAATGATTCCAAGTCTATCTCTGATCAAATGTCGGACGTGTCCCGGTGTCTCGGTATTTGCGAATTGAAGTGTAAGGTAGATTTGAGGAGGTTCATCTTCTGGCCTGAATCTAAATAATAGTTTTCTAAAATTCTCCTGAAGCTCTCAGCAGTCCGAACTGTAACTCTCCCCACCAGCAAGCAGTCATCTATAAATAGTAAGTACGAGATGGACTGGGCTTTGAGGGCTGGAAGGTAGGGATCAAATCCTGGCCCTTGGGAAACAACGCACAAGGCATCAGCACACATGATAAAGAAAAAAAGACAGAGGACAACCTTGTCATGGACTAGCCATGGAATAAAAGAAGTTTGATGGTATCACATTGATGATAATAACAAATGAAGGACTGCCAATGCACGTCATAATCCAGCTGACCTATCGAGGGTGAAATCCGAACTCCATCAAGGCCTTTTCCAAAAAGCTCCACCTCGTATG
Organism: Areca catechu; assembly: GCA_021397845.1. Taxonomy (NCBI): domain Eukaryota; kingdom Viridiplantae; phylum Streptophyta; class Magnoliopsida; order Arecales; family Arecaceae; genus Areca; species Areca catechu. The sequence continues at coordinate 183,539,676 of CM038042.1, forward strand.
GTTATAAGCACGCTCCATGTCCAACTTGATGGCCATAAGACTGCGTTGAACACGAGTACGACGAAGGCCATGCATGAATTCCTGATCAATGAGGACATTGTCAGATAAACTCCGCCCACTAACAAATGTTCCCTCTTATGATAGATAAGCTGAGGGGCTTCATCTGAATAACCATTAACTTAGCATAGATTTTATACAGGGTAGTACACAAGCTGATAGGCTTATAGTATTATGGCTAGGAGGCATCATATTGCTTAGATATCAAGGTGATGAAGGTCCGCCTCCAAGAATCCGGCATTTGTTCATAAGCAAAAAAATCTTGTATAACCGACATAACCTCGAACTGGATAATAGACCAGTACCGCTTGAAAAAGAGAGGGAAGCCGTCTGGTCCAAGGATTTTATCCTTAGCCAGAGACCACACAACTCTCTGGATCACATCCACAGTCACAGACTGGAGAGCTCCTGGTTTTCTTGTTCAGTGACCATGCTGCTAGGTGGTGGAGGCATAAACGAACTGGTCCCTTCCAAAGTCATAGCCCACCTCGATTTGAAGAAGTGTACAATTTCCTGTCTAATCCCAACCTCCTCAGATACCCATTGCCCCTCAGAGTCTTGCACGGTCCGGATCTAATTCCTGTGCCTACGAACCGTAGCCTAGTGAAAGAACCTTATTTTCTATCCCCCTTCCGGATCTACCAGGCTCTCGACTTTTGCCTCCAAAAGGTCTCCTGTTGTCTAAGAAGGGAGTGATGCTTAGAAATCTGATGGCGAAGCTCAGACAAATCTTGCTCAGAAAGACCATCCTGCTGCTCCTCCCTCTCTTGAAGCTCAAAGATAGATCCCTCGACCATCTTAAGTTTCCGGAAGATATCACCTACCTCCATCTTATTCTAGTGAAGAAGACGCCTTCTTGTCAGCTCAAGCCGATGAGTCACCCAATATCTAACATTTTCTCTCATAGGCAGCCTCCACACCTCCCTCACAATCTTCCAAGAATGAGGTAAGACAATCAGAACTTTTCAAATCAGAAAGGACTCCGATAAGAGAAAGCAGAATCATTGGTCAACAATAAAGGCCAGTGGTCGAAAGCAATCCTTGATAAATGATGAACCTGATAAGCCGGATGATGATATATCCAACTGATCGTCGCAAACACGATCAATTCTTTCCCATACTCTAGCTTCACCACACCTATTGTTACATCAAGTAAATATTGGGCCAACAAAATCAAGATCTACTAGGCCGTTGGAGTGTAGGAATTCACCAAATTCTTTAGATCCAATGTCCTCCACAAAAAGCCGCCCTCCCCTCTTTTCATTAGGCCCAACAATATAATTGAAATCCCCGACAACAATAGAGGGGAATCCTTGATCAACAAAAGCAGTTACTTCCCACACAAGGCTCTCCTGTCCCTGTACTTAGTACTGGCATACACGGCAGACGAAAGCTAAGTGAAACCATTATATTCAGTGATAACAATGACAACTTGCTGAGGACATCGATGAAAAATATCGATAGTAGTTACAACAATGATTCCTTCAAACAACCCTTGGGACTTGACTGTGTAAAAGCTGCAACTTGACAGGAATCGGTGGCGGATACGGTCCAAGCTCAAGCCCGAGAGTCTTGTCTCCAACAAAACACACAAGTCCAATTGGTTTTATTGCACAATCCTCCAAAAGGTTGAGTGAAAGGAGAGCTTGGTTGCCCCCCTAGCATTCCAAAATAGTAGCTTCATTACGATCAACAGTGGTGGGGACTATTGGTGGACAGTCCAGCAACCCCGCTAGACTCCTTAGCTATATTTCCCATTTCTTTCACATTACCAATAGCTTGAAAGGCTGACTTCAGCAAACCCATAACCTCGTGGCCTAGGATCAATTCCTCCGCACCCTTGCCTCTACCTCCCCCCCACCCCCCCGGTCACACTCATTGCCCTCCCTGGATGCACCCTCTCTTCTCTGAGTGCAACTCACCGATCGGATCGCCAGGAAAGGAGATTAGATACCCTTCTCCATCCCACCCCTACTGCCATGCTGCCATGCTAGAGACCCTCCACCCTACAAACTTGGGACCAAAGAAGCCTCCCGCACACCCGTCCTCCCCTCTTCATCATAACCACCCGCCAAAAACAACATACCATCCTAGATTTCGTCGAGAGACTTGTTGCGGGTCCCGACTCCTTCCGGTTCAAGTCCTCCTCACCGGTTACCTCCGCTGCCACAAAACTAGGTTTCCCTCCTCGACTGCTTCAAACTCTACCAACCTCTCCACCCCTGGAGACCAAGGTCCTCCCCCGCCATCAACGCCGGCACCACCCTCCGACTTGAGTCGTCTCGACCACCCAAATCATCCCCAGAGGAAAAACCAATGGCAGGACCACTTATCGGGTTGAGTGAAAATCCCCCCTCACCGATCGCCATTGGCATGCTTCCGGATGTGCCAGGCTTCCTTTGCACCTCCACTGGATCAACATCGAACTCCTGTCGCAGAGGAATGGAACTCGGGCCGTCTCAGGTTAAGGAGGCGTTCTTGGTGGGCTTCTGGCCCGTTTTAACTTCAGCCCGCTAGCCTCTGCCATGTAAAGATCCGCCATGTTTGGGCCCGAGTCAAGCCCACATCCATCGCTTCACTCGGCCCAGAGTCCGACAGCAACAAGAAACCCTTCCCCTGCTTAGCCGAGTTGACCCAAATTGTCCCCTGCTCCTTTTTCGGAAAACACCGACGAGCAAATTTGGATGGTTTTTGCCATCTGTTGGAATCCGGCGATGACCCTAAGGAGCTACCAAGGGTAGGCAAGCTTGGACGCGAGGGAGAGAAACTCGAGCCAGAAGATTTGGGGTTAGATCCAACCTCCTTCCAAATATTGGTCGGAAACTTCAATGGTCGGGGCTGCCAGATTCTCGTTATCACCAACCAAAAATCGAGCCGCGGTCTCCCCAAGACCTCTGGAACTTCAGCCGCCGAAACCCTAGGCACCTCATTGCCAGCCCCCCTCCACAGTCATCGGATCCTCACAGAAGTTTGCTGGTTGCAGTGGGCGACTCCCCTCCTCCTTGGACGTTCGACACTCCTCAAGGACGTGCCCCAAAAGACCACATTTGTAGCAGTAAGAAGGGATATTTTCGTAGACGAATGCTTGCCAAAACACCCCATGCTGGCCACGGATTAGAACCCCTGGCTTGAGTGGTACCAATGCATCAATTTCAACCCTAACCCTAGCAAACCCGTCTTCCGAAACTTGGTAGTGAACTCATCCATCGCTACTGGGATGTCGGCCTTCGATGCTATGCCCAGAAGCAACTCCTGCTCTCAAAACTCCATAGGCAACCCAGGAAGACAAACCCAAACGATCATTCTTCCGCACCACCTTGGAAATGGGTATAAAATCCGGAACCCACGGTTCCACCACTGGCAGTTGGCTGGCGACGAACCATGGGCCCCCTTGGAGTACTCGTCTGCACTCCTCCATCGAGAACTGAACCAAGTGATGGTCTTCCACCAAAGCAAAGACCTCCAGCTCTCCTTGGATGCTACCCCAAAGTTTCAGCTCCTTCCCCACCCAGTCTGATGGCACCCACCGGCCAAGACTCCGGACTAGGACAGATTGATTCGTCCATTACTTCCGGGATTTTGTCACCTTCTCTGGCAGCTCCAACACCTTCAAGAAACATCATTGAAGCTCCTCTAATTCATACGATGAGATCCGGTGCTCCGTCCACCATGATTGTCTTGTCGGACCTTAGTAACCAGGGCCCATGACATCTTCCCTTCTGCCCGCTCCAGTAAGGACCGATTGCCACCACTAGGTCCATCTCCCCTCTCAACCATCACCACACTAGTGTCCAGCAACTCTTTTAAGGAAAACCCCAGAACATGCATGGATTTCGATGCAGCAAGCTGATCGCACCTAGGCGCTCCCAGTTGCTCATTTTGTTTAGATTAGATGTTTGTCTTCTTTCCAAATAAAATGATATATGAAAATAAAAAATTGAATGAAATAGGATTTATTTATATGGATTTCTTTTTGTTTAAATAAGTTATTCAAATGAATAAAAAAAGCTCTAATGGGTTTTCTTGCTTGGAAGGCTTTTTGAAATGGAATAAAATGAAACATGCTTAAAAGAGTTCTTCCTTGCTTCGATGAGTTATTAATATGAAACCAAACGAGATATTCCCAAATGGATTATTTTCTTAAATGGGTTATTAAAGTGAAATAGAATGACATATGCTTAAAGAAAACTTTAGTTAATTATAGAAATAAGGATAATAAGGGACATTATAAAAGTTAGAAAAAATATTGGAACATTATAACACATAAACCCCAAAACTTAGAATGAAATTGTCATGACCGCTGAACTTCCCAAAATTGTCAAAATCAAAACTCCATCCAAAAGACCAAACCCGAACTAAGTTAAAGTTTTAAAATCTTGTGCTAGACTACTACACTAATATCAATGTTAGGACCTGATTTTGATGCCATGTAAAGAAGTCAAATCACTAGGAGTAAAAGATCAAGCATTTGTACAAATACAAATGGTTTGCATGCATGTAAAAAAAATATTTACTCAATATTGAACTACATATAATAGGAAACATACATGTTACTCAATGGCTATTTGCTCATCAAAATAATTCATTTTTTTGCATGTTGTATGGATATGTCATTTTCTTGATCTATAGTAAGTGAATGTTACATACAAATGATAGACTATCTAAAATAGGTAAATTACCCACTTAAATAGTAAAAATAAGTAATATATATGAACTATCGATTAATTCATCCCTTCCTAATCAGTGCTTGTTTTCTATTTCCTGCATTTTCCACAGGTCCCTTGCCATCATTGTCTGTGCTTAGAATAACTTATAAAAACTGTCTACATGATGGCTTCCAAGACTGACTTCAAGACATGTCCAACTCATCCATAATGTTAATACGATGATCCAAGTAATGTTGACACCAAGGGATAATGAACGGGCATGATAACCCACTGTGCTCATTATTTTCCTCAGCTTTAGTTAAAATCACCGTAACTCTCAAAACTTAAATGATTTGCATTGATATGTTTTCACTTTGCCCCCTATTCTAGTGCCAGAAACTTATAGATCACTCAGGAATGTGTCTCCATAAAAATTATTGTTGACCACAAGAAAGTAGTTACTGATCGTCCGAGACTGTAATTTAGAACTATCTTAATGACTCTTTTCTGATCAACATTTAATAATTGTCTTCTATGATTTCAAGATCCAAGATCAATAACTAGAAACAAAAGAAAAAGGCACCATTGAAACCTAGGATAGCATTAAAAGCAGATGAACTTCTAGGTCATAACTATGTATAACTGAGTAGAAACCATCATGCAAAAACCACAACTCCAAGCTTCATCTTCATCAGTTTGGCTTGATCTATTTTGAACTCTTTCTTCTATATCAGAGTGCCGAGATTTTTAGCTCGTTCTGAAATTTCTTTCTCAAAGAAACAGACACTGGAAGAACCTAGTGAACAATTACAATCTCCGGCCAGGTTTCCTGCTGTCTTAGTTCTTAAAATGGAAAGAAAAAAAATCACCCAACATCTCCAATTATAACTATCTTGACGAGCCTCTTTCTTGATCTACATCTAACCCTTGTCTTCAGAGTTTTGGATCCAAGATCGCCAACAAGAAGACAACAGAAAAGGAGCATCAAAAGAAGAACGGACGTTACGAATCATACCTTCCCAAGCCCTCCGGATCGGGAGGGAACCAAGTGCTCCGGAGTGCCGCTCGGCGATCGGCAGAGGAGAAGCCGGTCTGAACCCCGACGAACCCGAGGACCTTGGGCCGCGCGACGACGCCTTCTTTGTCACCGGCGAGGGACTTTGAGCGAAAGGTCCTGAGAGCGTCCTCGGCCCGGCCGCAGCGAATGATAGTGACGGTCCTTGGAGGGCGGCGGAGGACAACGGCGGCGAATGCGATTCCGCCGACGCCGACGAGGAGGCAGAGGGCGGAGAGAAGGAGAAGGGGCAGGCGGCGAGGCGGCGAATGCGGCGGGGAGAAGGGTTTGGGTTTCTTGCCCTTGTCGTCCTTGGAGTACGAGGAAAGAGGAGGGGAGGGGCGGCTGGCGGAGGAGAAAGATAGGAGAGTAGGGGCTGGCGGCATTCCCGTGATTTATATCTCCTGGGAAAATCTTCTTTTAAGTTGGCCGGAGGAGAGAGCGGAGAGGGTTCGGAACCGGGATCGGAGGAGTCAGGAGTGGGAGTAGGATGTTGGAACGATTTGGATTTTTCGGACAGGTACCAAGAGAGACTTGAGGCGGTGGTTGAGGGGATGCTGAATTGAAGCTCTACACCAACTTGACGGTGAGACCGTCGGTGGAAGAGGTGGTGATGCGCCACCTCATGGTGGGAGCGATCAGGCGCAAGCAGGCGCTCTAGATAGAGAACCGGCCTTTCGAGTCAGCACCAGACCGGGATGACGGATCTTCATATTTATTAAAATATATCATTATATAATTTAAAAAGTTATCTAAAAAAAAATTAAATAATAATAATAATAATATTATTATTTTCTATCTTACCTGAAAAGAAGAGTAACATAAATCATGTAATAAACAAGATAATTGAGGTGCCAGAGTCAGGTCATTGGCATGCATGGAAAGCTAGTTTTGTTATATGTGATCTAGATTTGAAATTTTTAACACGAAGGGCATTATCTTTATGAGCCATCAGTTCATGGCACGGAGTTGCGAGGTATCTGGACTGGCATTATCTATGCTCGGTAGATTCTATATGCGAATCATCTTATTATCCAGGATAATTCGATCATGATTATTGTTTGGATCCAGAAGGTCAGAAAGGTTAGATCATCGTATCCTCTACTGCGAGACATTGCTCTACTGCTCCAGAAATGCTCATCATATTCTGTATCGCACACTTTCGGGAAGCTAACTTAGCAGCATATTAGATAGCCTCCTACGTGGCACACCATCCGGGACAGATTTTGTAGATTGATTCCGAGAATTCTTCCAGGTCTTCTTGGGATACTGTACTTTTTAATTTTTTGAATTATATTCATTTAGGTCTTATATGAATGCAATAATTTAATAAAAAAATTAAGATAATTGATTCCCTGATGTCACACTAGAATAACTTAACCATCTTATCATGCCATACGTTAAAAACCATTTTATCATGCCATACAACGAGGATTTAAGATGCAGATTCACCAAACAACTTTTCACGGCAAAATGATAAAATCAAGCAAGGACTTACCTGAATACAGTAAAATTTTAATTTTATAATGATAAAATAAGTCATGACGCGCAACAAAAATGGTTTTTCACATTTTTTTTATAAAAAAAATTTAAAAAATATATTTTAAATTTATTTATGGATCCCTGGTAGCTGGGTTAAGTGGCAGTGGATCATGAAAATCGTGAGTCATGCAAATGACACTTGTCCTCTCATTCCCTTTTTTTTTTTTTTTTTTTTTAACCCCCCCCCCCCCCCCAGCTTAAGAAAAAAAAAAATCTAGTCTTTTTATTTTAAAAAAAACCGTTTCTTTCCTGTCTCTTCCACCCACTTTTTCTCTCTCGCTCTCTCATGCTCCATCAATTATTTTAATATTTTATTTATTTATTTATTTATTTTTGATATTTTATTAAATATTTTGTTTCTTCCTTTTTTTTTTCTTGCTCTTTTATATCTTTTTATTTATTTTAACATTTTTATTTTTATTTATTTAATATTAAATAAATAAAATATATTATTAATCATTATATCTAATAAATATTTTATTAATAAATTAATATATATTTATTAATATTTTATTTATTATTATTATGTATGGGGTCATTTCTTAAACTCGGGCGGCCATATCCGTAGATCGTATCGCACGACGGATACGACGGACACAGCGGCACCCATGCAACGGGTGCGACAGACATGGCCATACTTATAATGTTTCTAAAAAAAGCAAAAAGGAAGTGTGGGGGACCGCATGTCCTTACTTTAGACTAAAAAAAAAAAGTGCGCGTCAGTCGAATCATGGCCTCAGCCCATAATTTAAGTAATCCACTAGCGGTATTTTGAAATCATGCACTTTACTTAAGATTTCATGCATGGCATCAAACCTATCCCAATCATAACAAATTCATAAATAAATTTTTAAAAAAATATTTTAATTTTTTTTAAAAATTATTTTTTAAAAAAAAAATTGTGCAACTCAGACCAACCCTGTAAATGATTGTGTAGACTGAGCGCTGGATGGAACGCCCGATCAGGCATTTTTGCAAGGAAGGATTCTCTTAAAGAGTAATCTTGTTCATCTAAAAGTTCCTAGTTTTGCACCATTTTTTTAAACTTAGAATCCTGTTAACAAATACACCCTTAATATACGGGAAAAAAAAAAAAACTATGAAATCCTCCTACAGTCCTACTTTTCTCCAGACCACTTTTACCATAAAATTATTTTAAAAAATATTCAATTAATCCATTTAAATTATCATTTTGTGTCTATATTACCCGATTGTCCATCTCCATCACAAAAGCATTAAACATTAATTATCGGATGATCATCACGTCATAATTTAATACCCTTCCAATTCTTGAAATACGTTTTCTAGAACGGCCATCACTTCCTTAATTAGAACCAAACTTTCTCCACCCCCTCCGGTCCCTCTTCGCTCACCGGCTGACCGGCACCTCCCCCCCCCCTCTCTCTCTCACGCTCCATCCTCTACTACGCCAAGATCCTTGCAATCACCAAGAACTTCCTCTATCCTTTCTTCTTCTCCACCACCTAGCCCTGCTCCCATGATGGTGCTGTACTGTTGTTCATCATCCCTTCTGCGGTGACCATGTTGTTCTCCTTGCCCTCCTCGCCTCTCTGCTGGAACCACCGGCCATGTCACCGTTGCCACAGACCTCGCCCAATATTCCAAAGCGAGACTAATGCCCAATCTGCTGGGGATCTAATGAAGCTAGCCAGCAAGGTAGCAACAATGGACGAGTTCTTTGAGACTCTAGTTGGAGCCAGGGATGACATGGTCCAAGCCCTTGCTGGAGGATTGATGGAGACAATTAATCTTTCAGGATTTATTTTTCCTTCATTGCTTCGTGTGGTAAAAAACTGGCTGACTCATAGGCAAACTAGTTAAGGATGAAATAAAATTAGGCCTCAAAGTATGTATGATCTCTTGCATCCACTGCTACTATTACGGACCGAGCAAACCGATTTTCACACGCTCGGCCCGCTTACAAAATTAAGCCAGGATTCTACCGTGATCAGGCCATGGAGAAAGACGCTGTTAGCATGATTTTAAAGATTATATATTAGTTCATAATTTTTTATTTTTTAATTTTTAATATATATAATACCAGAGTCATCGTTTGTTATGATCTATCAATCTCCAATTTTTTATAATTTTTATATTTTAAAAAAATTTATCGATATCCTATTTTAGTAGATGACTTGAATATCCCTTACTTGTAAATAAATATGCATATGTTTTTTTCAAACTTTTCTATTTTTTTAGATATTTTTGCTATCCAATTTGAGATTTCTTCTTTTCTTTTAACCTAACATTTTTTTATATTTTTGAATATACTACTATCTAATTTGAGATTATATTTTTTGGAGGATATTTTCTTGACTTTGATTTTTTTATTATCCAGTTCATAATCTTTTTCTTGTTTTCGGATATTTTTGTCTTTACTTCTTTTTGCTAATCAATATGAGATATTTTATTTTTGGATATTTTTTTATTTCTAATTTTTTCACTATCCAATTTAAAATATTTTTTTTTAGTATTTTTGTCTATGCGATCATAGACTATTTTCTATTTGAACACTGATCTTTTTTTATATAATATTTTTGTTTGATCTCGGCATAGATTTTCTTTTCTGTAGTATTTTTATTTATGATAGGCATCCCTCTTTAATTCTTTCTTTTGAGCACCAATTTATTTATTATATTTTTTATTTATAAAAAAAATATAAATTTTAAATTTTAGTTATATATACTGTGTACAGTATCATATTGAGTTTAAAAAAAAGTACCGGCATAACTTTAAAAATTATGTATCAATTCATAATAATTTTTTTATTAAGATGGTACTATAATATTTTTTATTATTATTATGCTTCTTTATTTTTTAAATGATTCTATATCAATTATTATTTTTTATTAATATGATTTTATTTTAAATATTATTATTGATTTTATATGGAATTTGTATACTGTTATAAATAATTTATGAGTTGTATCAAATAATATTGATAATAATAGATATGGAAATAATAAAAATATCTTTTGCTTTTTTTTTTTGTCCTCCGGATTTTTCCCAACCGGCCAAAGCTGCCTGTAGCCTTCGTACACGGTGCCTTCGCATCCGGCTTAGCACCCTCCACCATGTCCACGCCCACCACCTCTCGCTCGACACTGCATTCACGTTGCCTACAACAAACGCTGCCTTGCCCTCCCCTACGCTTTCGACCTTGCCAGCGGTTGCAAAGAAGGAGATCATACGGTCCGGCGGATGATATTGGTGGTGGAGGTTGTCGACTGGGAGGCAGAGGTGGCGTAGGGGATGGTGGAGCTTATAAGTCTACCAACATAATATAGTTGATAGGTGCTTTCAACATTGTTGCGTGCGAGAGGCCTCGGCCCATCAGGGCCCAACTTGCCGCCCCGATGGCCTATAGTTGTTGGAATCGGACCAACCTTAATACAACGTCATGGAGGGTGTTGTGTGTCAAGAGGACGACGGCACAACAAGCCAGTTCTTGAAGAAGATGTTTCAGCTGGAAAGGAGATGGTTAACAAGCGCGGAATCAAATCCGGAAGCGACGCCGACGGAGCATGCCCCGGGAGCAATGCACGCCCTCTCCACCTCCAGAGAGAAAAGTGGCCGGAGACAGTAATGCCGCGACCGGGGCTGAGAATGCAGGTCGAGTCGAAGAGAGAGAACGAAAGACGGTAGCCGTGTTGGATGCGTTCACGACATATCTTTCTGGGATAAATAATATGGAAAAAGTTAGCCTGACCTTTTTATTGATCAACTTATCCGCATTAATTACTTTATTGGATAACATTTATCGGTGAAATGAAAGGTAAATCTTACTCGCTTGCATAACATTTACCGATAAAATGAAAGATAAATTTTATTCACATAACTAAATCATTTTTTTATCAATTAATAAAATAAATATTTAATTTTATTTTAAAAATATATATTTTTTATTTTTAAATATCTACCGTTCAATATTTAATGACTTAGTTATCGACTGCTATTTATATTTACAAAGTATAAAAATATTATAAAAAATATAAATATAATATAATATAAAAAAATATTATGAAAAATATAAATAAATTTTAATAACTAGCAAGCAACAATGCAAAAGAATATAGATAATAAATTTTAAAATCATTTTTTATACATATAAAAAAATATGAATAATCTATTTTTTATCTGAATATTATATAAAAATTATTTATCTTAAAAAATATAATTTTTTTCGATGAATTTATTTATCATAGAAAATAGACGCCAAAGGTGAGAATTTTAACGCTTGCAGAGAGATCCATGACGCTGAAGGTGCCGGTGACACCGTTGCTGCCATCAAGCCCCGCGTTCGCTACCTCCCCCGGCCAGAAGCAGGCCTACCACCGCTAAATCATGGGCACTGCTGGGCTCAGCACCTAAAAGAAAAAAATAATGAGCTAATTAATAATATTTAGATTTTGGGCTCAGCCCTCTATTTTCTGATAGACTTCTACTGAAAAAGCATCACGTCCTCACTATCACAAATGACATCGCATCCACCTAAAGATTGACCTGTCACAAACATAACAAGAATAATAAATAAATAATTCAAAATTAACAAAACAGTTTATTTTTACTATTTATGATTTCATTTTCTAATATTGATAACTCTAATCTGTTAATCATCTAAAATTATTATGATTTTATTTTCTAATATTAATAACTTTAATCCATTAATCATCTATTCTCCATTAAAAACAATAGCAATGACAGCAATACACAAATAGATTGTGAAAATTTTCAGCACCTAGACACTAATTAAATAATTAATGGAATCGAACACATGGCAATCACCTGTATAAATTCCCCCGGCACACACCAATGATTACTATATTAACCAAAATAAATGGAAACGAAGCAGAGGATCCCAAACCCAGGTGAATAAGCAATAACACAGTCAATACTACCACCATAATCTGTCCAATACTTCATCTTCATCAATTAAACATCACCATCTTAAGAACAATCCTGGAGACCACGAATTCGTGCTTCAAGTTCCCTGAAGAGAGCCTGGAGAGACCTGCTCCGACATAATCAACTAGCGACACAATCTCTAAATCAATCCTCATGGTAGAAACCCGCCCATCCAGAATATGCAAAAGACCAAAAATGAGTACACGGATGTTCACAATTTTTAAGACAGCAGAAGTACTGCAAGTGCAGAACAAAACTTCACGAGAGCTTACCAAAAGACCTGAACCAATATACAGATGAATCATCAACACAATATCACGTAATCATAATACATAAACCTTCCCGCAAATTTAGAAAACAACCAAACCAAGCTTCAACAATACAAGCAGATCCAAAGTCCCCCTTCAAAGGTCACCGAGACATAAAATGCAACCTAAGCTGCTACAAAATTTGCAAAGACGGGGCAAACAATTATTAGCTTTTAGTCACCATCATTGCAAATGAACCTGACATCACTCACGAGGTCTTTGGTAATCAAACCACTAAAAGTAGTAGAGGCAACTTCGACAAGATCATTAATAAACCTAACAAGACAGATTAAATATCAAGTTCGACAAGAAAAACTCATCAGAGGAGGTCGGCGACATTGGATGGCAGCTCCTCAATCACCACATTGTAGAACCTCTGAATGTCAAACAGCATTCTTTCATCATCACGGGTGACAAAATTGATTGCAACACCCTTCCTTCCAAAACGTCCACTTCGTCCAATACGATGGAGATAGTTCTCTGGTTGGGTTGGCAGATCATAATTTATGACAAGAGACACTTGCTGGACATCAATACCACGAGCAAGGAGATCAGTGGTGATAAGAACACGAGAAGAACCAGACCGGAACTCCCGCATGATAATATCCCTGGTGTTCTGATCCATGTCACCATGGGTAGCTGAGACTGTGTGATCCCTGCTCCTCATCTTGTCAGTAAGCCAGTCCACCTTGCGCCGAGTGTTAACGAAGATCACACTCTGTGTAATGGCCAACGTCTCGTAAAGGTCACAGAGGGTCTCAAGCTTCCATTCTTCCTTCTCAACATTGACATAGAACTGCTTAATGCCCTCCAAAGTAAGCTCATCTCGCTTTACAAGGATCCTAACAGGTTTGTTCATAAACTTGCGAGTAATCTCAAGAGCTTCAGGGGGCATTGTGGCAGAGAATACCCCAACCTGAATTTTTGAAGGAAGAAGCTGGAAGATGTCGTATATCTGAGGGGGGAATTTATTAAAATATGAGTGGAAAAGTTCCATTCTTGGTAAGTAGACTGAACGAAAAGTAGCAGCAAGAAATTGCATTCCAAAACCATGTACAGGAACTCTATTGCATTCTAATGCAAATTTCTGAGTAAGACATGGAATATCAAAAGAAATCAGGACAGATACGACAGACAATGTAGCAGCTAAGTATACACATAATCCAATTTTTTTCTCTCAGAACCACCAAAAATAAATTAGTAAATAAATGGACCATGAACAGCCAACAAGGTCCTTTTTTCTCTACACATTCACAGACAACATAGAAGAAAAATGACCAAGTCCACAGAAGTTTAGATCTTAGTAAACAACAGCGATGCAACATGAATATCACCAAAAATAGAGGGTACTAACGATCAATATTCCACTGTTGATTATGCAATGCAAAGCTTATGATGCCTCAATAGCCATATCACCATAATCATGGATACAAGTGTCTCTGGTTATAATATCAGTGACATGGTAATCTGTGAGGTTGATTAGTCCACATAGCTTCCAGTCTTTAAAAAAATGCTCCAGCAATTCAAAATTTCACGATTTTGTAAATCACTGCAAAATTGACCCTACAAGTCATTATACACACCTGCATGCTCAGAAATGTTCGAGTCTTGAGCCCTATATTATAAACAATAGCCCATCCTTCATACTTTTAAAATAATACATTTGCATGAATTGCAGGTTTCATATATGTTGTTTTTTAAGTAACTGGCACCAAACATGCATCAACCAATACATGTATTTTCTGTGAAAAAATCACCATAATGAATTCATCAGAAATCTGACATTCAGAAAAACTTGTGGGGAAGAATAATCTTCATTCTTTTCTCCCCAGTTACAAAGTACTATGACACCATAAATTGGAGAGAAAAACCCAAGCTTTGCTACTATTATCAACAATTAGCATCAAACCCAAGTTTTGCTACTATTACCAACAACTAGCATAGCACCATCCATCAACCGTGTATAGATTAAATCTGTAGGTTATTTTTCTATTCAGGAAAAAGGAAAGAATATAAAATGTACTAGTACCACATAAATACAACTTAGTAAAATAAACCTGGAAGGCGAAACCTAATAATTTACAAATATGTGCAATTTCAGGGAAAAATGATAAAATAATGTTCCACACGTGCCATGGACGTAATGTGATGAATTGATGTCGTTGAATTTCTTGCTTTTTTGGGAGGCTATGCAGGTGGGCAAGAAGCTTTTCACATGAAAAGACTTCAATCCTCTCACTAGTGTAGTGTCCCTCAATAATTTTTTTTTATGACAAACATGTAAGTTCCCCCTCAAATTACAGGAGGCCTCAGAGTCCATCAGGCCTCGCGTGATGGATCCTGGACCTTTGCATTACATGGGAATTTTAAAAAAATAATAAAACTTTAAAGTTTAAACCCTTTAAGCCTTGTGCATTCACAAAAAATGCTTCAAGTCTGGTGCATGAAATGATAACTTTAAAGGTTATTAATATGAAAATAGAACCTTATCCAAGTCACAACTCATGAGCGACGGTTAAGGTACCAGTAAGATAAAAAAAACCAAGATCTGCAATGCAATAATTTCACTTATTTTATCTATGTAGATCATTCTTGAATGAACAAAACAAAGAGAACCTCAATATTTTGCAACAATAAGGAATGGGCAGGAAAGGAACCTGATCCTTGAAACCACGTGAAAGCATTTCATCTGCTTCATCCAACACGAACATCCTAATATGGTCAGGGCGGAGAGACTGCCTCCGTAACATGTCAAATACACGACCTGGTGTACCCACAACAACATGAACCCCGCTCGAAAGAATACGTTGATCCTCACGAACACTTGTTCCTCCTACACAAGCATGAACTTTCACACCAAGATAGTCACCAAGTGCTCGCATAACCTTCTCAATTTGCTGTGCTAATTCTCTAGTTGGAGCAAGAACCAAAGCCTGGCATTCAACCAAGCCATAGTCAAGCTGCTGCAGAATTCCAGAACAGAAAGTTGCAGTTTTCCCTGTCCCTGATTGTGCCTGCTGAATAACATCAAGTCCCTTGCAGAAAGGAACAATTCCTCTTTGCTGAATTGCTGATGGCTTCTCAAAACCTAAACAAATAGCACATTAATCAAGAAAAGGTATAATCCATAAACTATTTTCATAAGTAAAGGCACATCATTAATATGAGAAGGGAATAGATTGTTCTACCATATGCATAAATGCCTCTCAAAAGATTTTCGTGAAGACCCATTGAATCAAAACTGTCATAGACCTCATCATATGTGGTAAAAAATTCTTGGCCATCTTGCGTAAGCCTACAATTCAGCGCAAGAAAATTTGAACATAAGCAATCTTGATAACTTACATAAAATTCCATGAACTGACAGTTATTCTATAGACAAAATATAAAGGAAAAGTCAAAGGACAATACAGCTCATTCATCTTGGTATCATATTGGCGAGCATCGAATTGAGATCCTTCCGGTGTCAATCCTGCCATGTCTGCTACAAGGACGGCATGATATGGTGACAAAATGTAAAGAAGAACCAAAAAAAGTCATAATAAATGTTGTATAATATTATTGTACCACACAAAGTCTTTAATCTTAATTTTATATTATTTGAGAACCTAACATCTCATCCTTGGATAATAAGTAAATACCTCTAAGGCTACATAAAACAATCATGTATCATAGAACATACGGACAAAAAAACACACCACATAATCAAGTTCTAAGTTTTAAAACAAATAAGTGGGCAAGAGTTGTCAACTGGCTCCAGAAAAAAAGCCAACAAAGTAAATGCACGATAAGGGAAATGAGGAAGTTAGAAGCAAGCCATCTGGAGAACACAGTTGAGTCCAAAGGCTTGCAAATCACTATGAGTCAAGATTTAAAAACTTCAAACAAATTTAGACATTCTATAGAGTGGATAGGCTAACCTTCTGCAACTCTTTATAGCTAAAAAAGCCCTGACAACATTATGACAAATCAACTAGTCATTTAAGTTATGAAATGATTGGATAATACAATAATATAAAAATCATAAACCACATGCTGCCATATTAACTATTAGAGTTATTAAACAAGAACTAGTACATATGCCCCCTTTGTAAGGTTTTAAACACATAAGGTTCACCTCAAATGAACTTCTCTATTTGATGCATGTGGATCAACTAAGCCAGGGTACTGAAGGCACATTTTAAGGGTCGTACCTCAAGACACATGAAGCAAAGTGCATCTTAAATGAACATTCTTTACATAATGATGACCAAGATATTCACCAACAAACATGTTTACGCCGATCTTGGTCTAACTAGAACAATTATTATTAAACAAATTGGAAGAGAAGGTGATAATACTCACAATGGTGGTGAACATAGCATATAAAATCTTGTTGATATTGAATCACTAATAACAAAGTGATCAGGAATTGAAGTTGGTAACATTGACAAACTTCAACAAACAAGCTTACCAACTAAAAGCATAATATATGTCAAACGAACTAATTAAGTTGCATGCAGAGAAATATGTTAAACCTATTGAATACTGAGTACACCCCAAATATTCTGAAAAAAACACAAGTTAGAAAAAAATCACAACAAATCCAGGATAAACCATGAAAATCTGGTGTTCTGGAGCTAATAAAATCTACTTTACCTATAAATCCTAGAAACATGAAAATGTTATTCCAATGAATTAAATATTAGTAAATTAGGAAGGGAAGGTAAAGTCATCAATGAAGTAACTTTGCAGTTCCCAGTTAT
Organism: Areca catechu; assembly: GCA_021397845.1. Classification (NCBI taxonomy): domain Eukaryota; kingdom Viridiplantae; phylum Streptophyta; class Magnoliopsida; order Arecales; family Arecaceae; genus Areca; species Areca catechu. The sequence goes on from CM038042.1 coordinate 183,556,954, forward strand.
TAAATCTTGCCAGCTATATAACATTGATGCCAATCTTGTGCAAGGAGCCATTAGACGCACAGATATTTGATATTCCTTTCTATACACAAAATGCATGGACCACAATATGTGATGCAAAAAGAAAAATGATAAACTTCAATAATGAAGTTCGGATGCACTTAAAATTAGACTTTCACAAGCTCATTCTTTATTTAAGAAAAACCCATAAATCACACACATAATTTGTTGGTTATGCATGTGAGGTCCCAAAAGGGTCTGCACACCCTTCCAAATGGAAACCACCAGAAGTCACTAAAAATTTAGCAACCTATAACTCTCGAGGAAAAGCATCGTATTCTAGAATGTAGTGTCTCATCATTCAGAAAATGAAATCAGTTGACACTCCCATCACTACTTACCTTGAAAAAACTTGAAGCCAAGCAGAATGGAAAAGAGTCTTGTTTACCTTTTTTTTTGAGAAAATAAACTGGTTTGAGAATTTTCAGTGGTTGTCAATCCCCAGATTCCATGTTTTTGCACAATGTCTGGATGGATATCATGTTTTTACATGTAAAAAGAACAAAAAGAACAAAAAATTTTCCAGCTCCCCACTATATCTGGATAGATCTCACGTTTAGATTTAAGAAAAAAAAAAAAAGAAAGAAAAAAGGTTATGTCCAAAACATGAGCCTGATTGCAATTTGACAAGGACAATGAAAACAGAAGGTAGATCTCTCCCATTTTCAACTCTAATAAACTAGGAGCCAAATACAACTATAATGTACCCCGTGCGACAAAGAGACCATGAATTCATAATGTGAAAACTAAAGGTTGCTTACATAGATTTTAAATTATATTTAAATTTCTTTAGCTAAAATAAATTTCCTCTCCTATGGACTTGTAATAAAACAGCATGGTTACCGGATCCAGTTAACTTGGACTGACTAGTATAATAACAAAGGCATTTAGCAAGCATCAAAAGTAACAAGGAGAGAGAAGAGGTAGGGGTCCATAATGGATCTTTATATATATATAAAATGAAAGACATTTTTGGAAGAAAAAGAAAATGAAGGTGTTCTTTATTTCCTTGCAAACATCCTAAAATTAAGGCACAGACTTCTCTGCAAAAAGTGGAAAAAGGCCAACTTAAAGTCTCAAAAGAAAAGGGCATAGCAAAATCAGTTACAACAAAACAATATCACCCACAAGTAAAACAAGCAATCTAAACTAACGAAAATCATGAAACTCATGCTCTTGCTATGAACAATGCAAGTATTACCATCAAACATTATCTACACAAAAGAACAGTGCACATAACATACACGTAAAATCTTTTAATATGAATAGTTCTTAAACCATGTAGTTGCAGACAGATTGCACTTCCAAACCAAAAGCATAATTGCAAGATGGTTAATACTCAAAAATAAATACATAAATAACTAAGTTTCCACAGAAAAATAAACCATTACCCTTTTTTTTAAAAAAAGGTGACAAAAACTACATATAGAGATCCTTATGTTGCAAAAACTAGATAAATGAAATTAACTCTGAATCAAAAGGATCAATCAGATTGCTGCTGGCTAATTCATCCTGGTGTTCTATTTATAATTTCCCTGGCTTTATTGGCAAGTGAGTTTACCAGGCTTTATTGGCAAGTGAGAATGTACATACATGCATATAATATGTAAAGTCCTATTTTATCAACCTTGTGTTTTATGTCTCTATACTAGGCCCCATACTGGTGGTACCTTATTACAGTATAGTATGATTTCCCCCCATGCTGACAAATGGAACATTGCTGAAGTCAGCACAACAAATAGAACCATAAATGGTATGAGAGTGTACCCAGCTCCCATGTCGATACCTATACCCTTTCAGATTGATAACATTATACCTCCAAACTGTCTGGTGCAATTCAGCAGTCACTCAAATGAATCTGATCTTGAACAACGATAAATGAGTAACAAGAATATCTTTCAAACTCGTTTACTTGTATTGAGAAAACACATCTAATAAACATGAATTTAAAATATCATCAAGAAAATACAAACCTTTCAAAGTAAGCATATGTTAATTGTTTTTGTGGAAAAAACTCAATAACAGTCAGCAGAATATCATGATCTAGAATCTAAATTTTATGACTGAAAACTAAATTCCAACCACTATAATCTACTTGTGGTCATAATTGCCGTACATTTTGGAGTTTCAAAACTCCCATGAAATGCACGAGGAGCACGGGCAAGCACGGAACGCGCGGATGGCCATTCCGCACACGTCCGTTCGACAGTTTTTTATATTTTTTTATGTTTTCTTTAATGCTTAAACGGCTATATTGGGTTTATTTGGGATTTTTCCTTGGAGACTTTGAGCATATAAATAGGCCCTTTTCCTAGCCTTCTAACCCGTCCAAATTCCTAAGAATTCTTCCTCCACTCTCAAATCTCACTCTTTTTCTCTCATTTTTTTTATTTGATAATTTTGGACTGAAGACAAATCTGATCTGCATTCAATCAAGACCATGCCATCGACAGGCATTGAAATGTTGGCTTCCGAGTTATACCTTAGAGGTGAGTGAGAGGTCCAGTTGTTCTTCATACAAGAAAGAAACCGAATCTCCTTTAGAATAGTGGTTTCATTCGCCTTCCAGCCAGAATTCAAAACCATTATTTTGTTTTTTAAATTCTATTTTTTAATTATTTATCACATCAAAATATTTTGTTACATGTACCATAAAAAATAATTTTCAAGTATTTTCAAAATTTATAAATGTATATATTTTTCATATAATCTAAACAACCATCTAAAAAAGATTTGATAAATATTTATATAGTACATGCATATAGTTCTATATTAATATAATTGTTTATATATAATTATAATTTATATGCTTTGCATATGTATATTTATATATAAATTATATTTTAATTGATAAACCATAGTATCTTTTTTATAATTTTGTATTGTGCGAAATAAATCAAAGATTCCCACAAAACCTATACTGCAAGATGCAACATTAATTTTACTTAAAATGACATTTTAAAAACATATACCAAACTAAATAAATAATAAATATTATTTAAATTTTAAATTATTTAAATAATTTTTTAATAAAATTATTTTTATTTTCTAAATATTTTTCTTTGAGCCTGATTTGGATCTAATGACAACCTTTAAAAATGATACCATTAGCCTAAAACTAGAAAAGTTTGATGGATTCCATTTTAGAAAGTGGCAAAGCCAAATAAAATTTTGGCTAACCACTTTAAGTCTTTAGTCAGTGATCAACCAGTCCACTGATTCTTCTAATTCAATCATCCTTACTATCCTAAAAAAAGATTACATGTGTAAAAATAAAATTTTTAGTACCCTTTCTAACTCACTCTATGACATTTACTTGTCAGCTAAGAGTGCAAAGAAATTATGGAATATCCTAGAATTTGAGTATGACCTTGATGATGCTGGGATTGAACGGTTTAACACTGCATCATTCCTTAGATATAACATAGTAGAAGACAAATTCATAAATGACCAGCTTTATCCATTCTAAGAGTACCTTAGAAAGCTTCAAACCAATAGCGATAACTTCTCAAGAGAATTTAAGGTCTCTAGCCTTCTAGATAAGATGCTTCCTTCTTAAAATAGCTTTGTCAAAGATCAGCTCCAAAAACAAGAAAACTAATCCTAGCTCAACTTCTGAACTCAACCAGTATAAAAGACCAACACAGATCCAAAATCCAACAAATAGTCTCAGGTGTCCAACCTAACTTAATCCAATAATACCAGACCAACAACAATACCAAACTAAAATCAAAATCTATATTTCAACAAAACCAACAATACCAATCCCTAACCCAAATAAGTTTAAATCTAAGGATAAAACCTTCAAGACCAATAACACTATATCCAACAAGCCAGTATAAGATCTAAGTGAAAGGTTTTGCTTTATATACAAAAGGACAAATCATCTTACAAGAGATAGCTTTCACAAAAAAAGGAGCATTTTCACAAACCTTCTACTTTGTTCGAACCCCAAACTCATAAAGTTAAAGATCCAAAAGACATCACCTTTAGATCAGTAAATTTTAACTTTGAAGTTAATGTTATTTTCTTTAACCTTGATTGGTGATTGAATTCAGTAGCCAATATTCATATTTGTTTTAACCGCTCCAGGTTGACTACTTTTCAAGATTCAAGTAGAGAAGGTGCGATCCTAGAAAACAATACAGCCGCCGGGATTATGGGACAAGGTCGAGTCAACTTGAAGATAATATCAGAAGTCCTCATCCTGACGGATATGCTATATGTTCAAGACCTTAGAAAGAACCTTATTAGTGGATCTCAACTCGTTCAGAGAGGATATAAAAGTATCCTTGATTGTAATAAAATTAAAATAATTAAGAATAATGCTTTCATAAAAAATGATATGTTAGTTAAGGTTTATTCAAATTAAATATAATAATTTTTTTATTAATAAAGTTGAGAATCAAATTTATTTTGTGAATGAATCCAAACAAATTTATGGCATGATAGGTTGAGTCATGTATACTTAAAAAAAGTTAAACATACGATAGAGATAAAACTAATTTTCAAATCAAACTTAGATATATCTAAGTGTAAAATGTGTGCTAAATCAAAATAACCAAAAAAACGTTCAAATCAATTAAAATAAATTCTTGAATCTTGGAGTTGATATATAGTGATGTATATGACTCTATCAAAACCGTAATCCGTGATAGCAATAGATATATAGTGACCTTTATAGTGACTTTTCCGGATACCGCTATTGTTATCTAATTAAATCTAATGATGAAACCTTCAATAATTTTAAAATTTATAAGAGTAAAATAAAAAATCAATAAGAAGATTAAAATTCTTAGATCTGATAGAGAAGGGGAGTATACCTCGAATGGATTCTTTAGTTCTGTCAAAAACATGATATAAATTATTAAGTGACTGCTCTTTACTTTCCACAATTCAACGGTATAGCTGAACATAAAATTGTACCCTTTTGAATATGGTAAATGCTATGCTTATCAGTTCCGATTTATCTGAAAACTTGTAGAAGGAAGCTCTTCTATCTTCTTGCTTCATTCTAAATATAATACCTATTAAGGATAGTGATAATACTCCTCATAAACTTTGAAAAGGAATGATTTTTAATATGAATTTTCTCAAAATAAAGGAGTGCCTAATCAAGTTTAACATCCTTGAACCTAAAAAGAAAAAACTAGACTCTAAGATTATAGATGCTATATTTATAGACTATGTCCAAAATAACAATGCCTATAAATTCTTAGTAATAAAATCAGATATTAGTGATATAGTAGATAATACAATCTTAGAAACTGAAAGTTTCTTTCTTTAAGGATATATTTCTTTATAAGACTAAAATTTCTAGTAAAGTAAATTTTAAACCTTCAGAGTCTGAATCAGCAAAATCTCAATATGAACCTGAATTAAGAAGTAAAAGAAAAAGATTTGAAAAAGATTTTCAAGAAAACTTTTTCACATTTTTAATAGAGGATGATCTTTCTATATATGATGAGGTGATATCATCAGAATCAAGAAAGATATAAATAATAAAGTTCAATCAATCCTAGAAAATAAAATTTAGATTTTAATTGATTTACCTCCAGAAAATAAACTATAGGAATAAAATAATTTTTTTAAAAAAAATAAGATTAGATGGAACAATAAAAAGATATAAAGCTAAGTTAGTAGTAAAAAAATTAGTCAAAATAATAGATTATTTTGATACCTATGCTCCGTAGCAAAGATAACAATCCTAAAAATTTTAGTAGATTTAACCTCAATTTATAAATTAATAATATATCAAATGGATGTAAAAACTGCATTCTTAAACGAAGAATTGGAAAAAAAAATCTATATAAACTAACCTCAAGAATTTGAAGTAAAATAACAAGAATATAAGATATGTAGACTAATTAAATCACTTTATGACTTAAAATAAGCTTCTAGACAATGGCATATTAAATTTGATAAAACTATCTTAAAAAATAACTTTAAAATAAATAAATATGATAAATATGTATATTAGAAAAGACAAAATACGGACTTTATAATATTATATTTGTATGTAGATGATATTTTATTATTTGGAACATCAATGAAAGTAATTCAAAAAAATCAAAGCTATCTATCAAATAATTTTAATATGAAAGACTTAAAAGAAGCTGATATATTTTTAAGAATAAAGCTTAAAAGAATAGATAGTGAAATAACAATAAGTCAAACACATTCAATAGAAAAAATGCTTAAAAAATTAAATATTTTAATCTAAAATTTTTATCCACACCTTTTGATCATAGTTCTCATCTAATTAAAAATTTAAAAGAATCTGTTAAGCAATTAAAATATTCCCAGAGATAGAATCCCTTTTATATATTTTAAATAGAACCCGTCTAGATATAGCTTATGCTTATGCAGTAGATAGACCGAGTAGGTATATTGATAATTTTAATGAAGAATATTGAAAAGCTCTAGAAAGAATTTTTAGGTATCTTAAAAGAATCTTAGATTACTTTCTAGTATACTCAGATTATTTAGAAGTACTTGAAGGCTATAATGATGCTAATTGGATAACAGATAGCTTAGATGCTAAGTTCACCATTATATATCTCTTCTTGTTAGGAGCTGTAGTATCTTGAAATTCCTGTAAGCAAATAATAATTACTAGAAACACATTAAAATCTGAGTTGATTATTCTTAATACTGTATATATTGAAATACAATGGCTAAAAGAACTAATAAATGATATAAAAACTCTTTTACAAAAAATATTAAATTATGATTATAGAGCTTTAATTGATTTATTAAATCAATAACAACTAATAAAAAGATGAACAATCATATCCTGACCAGGTATGAAAACGTAAAAAATAAAATAAAAGATATGATATCACTTCAATTTATAAGATTAAAAAAATAACTTAGCTGATCTTTTGATCAAAAAGCCTTTCAAAGGCTACGGTATCTGAGACATCAAAGGAGATAAAGCTTAAGTCCATACATTAGTCACCAGAGTAAACCCTTACCATTATAACAATCCCATAATTAAGAGTCAAAGAAAAATGATCTCTGAGATGACATTAGGGAGCATCGACTTGGAATCTATCTCCATCCCATCCCTATGGTATGATGCTCTATTGTGATAGTTAAGTTAAGCATAATTCTTAATAGATCCAAGGTTAGAAATCCAGCAAGTATATTTTATCCTTGGAGGATCTACTTTAGTGGGAATAGTCATGAGATCACGATTATGAGATCATGACGAATCCCTAGCAACTCTCATGAAAATCAAAACAAGCATATGGACTAAATAGCACTACCTTGTATTATGATCGGTTCATTTTTATACTATGTGTATTTTATACTAAATACATATTCAAATCTAAAATATACTTGCACTAAGCACAGCAAAAGTCCAAAAAAAATTATTATTTAAATTATTTATTGAATTTAAATATTTTTTTATAAATTTTGAAACTTGTGGAAGATTGTTATACGTTTGGAAATTTCAAACCTTCCATGAAATGCATGAGTGCGGGCATGCATGAGCATACACGAAATGCGTGGATGGTCGTTCCGCACTCCACATGCATCCATTCGACAGCTTTTTTTTATTTTTCTTTAATGCTTAAATGGCTATATTGGAGTTTTTTTGGATTTTTTCTTGAAAATTTTGAGCCTATAAATAGGCCATTTTCCCTAGCCTTCTAACCCATCCAAACTCCTAAGAATTCTTCCTCCTCTCTCAAATCTCACTCTCTTTTTTATTTGATAATTATAAATTGAAGACGAATATGATCGGTGTCCGATCAAGATCGTGCCATCGATGGGTATTGGAGTATTGATTTTCGGAGTATATCTTGAAAAAAAATGAGAGGTCCCGCTATTCTTCATACGAGAAGGAAATTGAATCTTCTTTAAAATAATGATTTCATCTACCTCTCAGGGCAGGATGCAAAATCTTTATTGTTCCCTAAATTTTATTTTTTAATTATTTGTCACATCAAAATATTTTGTTACACACCATAAAAAATTAATTTTTAAATATTTTTATAATTTATAAATGTATATATTTTTCATATAATCTAAACAACAATAATGATACAAAGGCTAACTTCAGTGGCCACAGTATTAGCTTTCAAAATTAAGCCTTTCCTTCTCCTCACCCTTTCTCCAATTTCTTAAAGAAAGAAAAAAAAACTACAAGTTCTTTCTACTTCCAAGTCCTTTTCTCCGGGTCAAATCGCCAGCTTGCAAATCCTTAAACCTTACGATCTAATGTAAAACACGGAATACACATTGGATATCAAATCGGCAGACAATCCATGACACATCAATACTACTTCATCGAGATAAAAACAAGAAACACAAAGTTAACGATAACTCGACAAAACCTTCTTGAGATCCACAAACAAAATCAAATAGAAATCAACCGAATCACGAACAATGAGATCATAACGAACCTAATAAGAGAACAGAAATCAGATTCGAAATCATCAAGTAGATGAGAAAGATTAGAGTGAACAACGAGAAAACCCAAAGAGATAAAAAATCAGACGCGATCTTTCGATGCCTTCAAACCCTAACCGCCTCTTTCTTAAATCACAGTTAAATAAACCAAAAATAAATGATTCCGAAATCTGATTACCTGTAGTTATCCAGAGATCAGTCGACCCTCGGAGCCGGTGAAAGGAGCAGTGATTCGAAGTGGGAGCGGGAAGGAGGGGGAGAGAGCGTGGAAAGTCGATTCTCTTCTGGTGAGAGAGACAAGCGGAGGAGGGCTTCTCGAAGTATGCGACGGGAAAGAGGAGGAATTGTTTCAATAATATTCTCCAGTTGCTTGTTGTTTGTGGTAGGGAAAGCGAGAAAGGGTTTTGATAGGAGTCCAGTCTAGAGCTTACAGGATGGACAGGGGTTGTATCTTTCGCCCAAAAGAAGGATTCACCTTCTTTTACGCGAATCAACCGTTGGGTTGTGCAATAGAAGCTTTGAGATTATGCAGGCAGACGGCTGAGGGAATTGGATCGCTTTCACCTCCATGCAGGATGTGATCCAATATCCAAAGTTGCAAAAAGAAGACCAATCACTCCCGAGCCCCTCGATTCCTCCTGCGGTAATAACCGTAATATCCCACTATTTTCCTATTACATCTTAGAAATATTTGGTCGGGAAGATTTATAATCTAAAGTAAAAATAAAAATAGATGGCTCTCATTTTAATTATTTAATTAAAAAAATATTTTTTTATTTTGATTCTAAAAAGGAATAAAAATGATCAAATTTTTTAAAATCCAATTCCAACTCCCTCCTATTCAAATCTTTAATTGGATAAAGATTTCAATTCTGATTGGATTACGAACCAAATCTTTTAAAAAATATGATCATTCTAATTTCTATTTTAATATATTTCGATTCCGATTCTAATTCTGATCATGAACCAAACATACTCATGATTCACAACTAGATGCCATATCGGAATGATTTTGAATGAAAATTAAAATGATTATATCATTTTTTATGCATGTCAAAATTTAAATTCTATATATAAAAAAAAAGAGTTTTGAAAGATTGAAACATTCGTATTCTTTTCTGGAATTAAAATTATTTATTTCATTCCCTTCCATGTCCAACACTTCAATCAAACATATTCTTAGGACACATTTAATTTGCAATCAAGATCAGAATTGGAATAAAAATCAAAATATCCATTTCCTTTGATGTATTTGGTTTTAGATTAAAATCAAAATTAGAATCAGAACAAAATTTGAATCCCGAAAAAGCATAGAAATATAGTTATGGCTGATTGGATCATTTGCATTCCCCCTTTATGATTGGAATGGAAATGAAACTCGTTCCAACTAAATAGCTCAAATGAAAATTACTCACTTCCATTTCGCAATCCAAACTCACTTTTATATTAAAACCAATCATATATAATGTAACAAATATAAGATACTTGGCTGCACTTACTAACTTTTTCTCCTAATAAAACTCTTCTTATCTAAGGTGCACACCGACCTTTGACAGAAAGCATAAGTTGTTGGACGATCGAGGAGAAAAATCAATAAACCTTAAGGGACTATTTGATTAGAGGTCATTTAGTATGAAAAAATAAATTTCATATTATATTACTATATTTTCGTATAAAAAATGAAAGAGAGGATGATAAAAAAGTGATGGGTTCATGTTTATTTTTTGGAAAGAGAAGATAAAACAAATACCATATGGGACGTTCTTTGAAGGGCAAATAACTTATTTTTGAATCTGCTTTCTTAGATAAGTATTTTCTTGGCAACATTTAGATATAAAAATAATTTATCCATGTTCTTTTATGCTTTGGAAAATGCCTCCATAATTTATTATCTATGTTCTTTTGCAGGATTATTTTTATAGATAAGTTGCTAAGATCTATCCATCCATATTTTTCATAATATCATTTATTATATAAATATATTAATTATATAAATTATGATTTATATTATATTATATTTAATATATCATAATATATAATATAATATAAATAATTTATTTTATTTTACTATAATATTATATATTATATACTATATTATATTAGATATAATAAATATAAGGCAAATGACCAAAGAAATTTCATACTTTTTAAAAATTTTCAATTTTAACATATCCTTCCAGTTTTTTTAATCAATTATGTATACTTTTTTATTTGTTTCAATAATGTCATGCCATCAACTGGATAATGTTTTACCATCAAGGTGCTAATGTGGATATGCATTGACACATAACGTGCCATCTACGTGGACCAGCAGGGTTTAAAAGGCTTACTGTTCCAATAGGAGGCAGAATCTAGAAAGGAATATGTTTGGGATTAAGATCTTTTGAAGATGGATGATGTTGGTAGCATGGATGTGGCTCAGGGTTTAGCTATGTCAAGGAGTTCAATGGTAAGACAAATCCGGGAAGGAGGTTTCTGCGATGCCGATCTTGGAAGGTAAGCATTCTCTAAATGTTTAGGTATTACTTGTTGATTGAGCAATAAAATCATGTTGATTGAGCTTTTTTTTTTCAGGATAATGATTATGATTTTTTTAAATGGATTGATCCCATAATTTGTGATCATGGGATGGAGGTGGCTATAATATTGATTAACCAAAGGGAGAGGTTGAAAGAAAAGCTTCAACCGATGGAGGAGATGAAAGAAATAGCTGGAGAAAAGATGAAACCATTGGAAAAAAAGACTGTCATGAAGAAAGTGAAGACAAAAATGGAGCAAGAGCTTAGTAATTTAAAGATTGACCATACAAAATAGCAGGAGAAGAACATATACTTAAGGCTTGAGATTTCAAGGTAGAAAAAAGGAAAAAAATATTTTAGGATCCTTGTATTCTTATAATTGATAATGCTACTGTTGTACTAGCTGCTACTAAGAATAATGATATGAAGATTTTATGCATGATTGTATTACATTAATTTATCTTAATACATATATATGCTTTACTGTTTGCTTGTTATGTCATGTTTTATTGAACTTTAAGAATTGCCTTTGAATCATCAAAAAATAAAAACATTTAAGCCACTATATAACAATTTTATATTCTCTCCTATATTTATAGTAATCCTTTTTTCTGATGCCTCCAGGTTCATTGACAAATTATCATCAAATGACATGAAGATATAATATAATATGCAAGAGGAGAATTTTTTGTAGAAGTTTTTGATCCAAGAGAATTATTTACAAATTTCAATACATGGGCCATGGTATAAAAAATTTACATAGGCATTGGCCTATCAACAGTCAGGTGGGCATCATGATTCCACTTGACCATTGGTTTCTTATCCATTGCCACCATCACGATAAGAACCAGAGAGCCTGTCCATTGGTTCCTTATAAAAACATATGCTAACACTATAAGAACTTCTATAAAGTACAAACATCCACCTAATAACTAAAGTGCTTGATAATTATAAACAAAACAAGTACAAATGGCCAAGCAAAATTTAGCCGTTGAAATAATTCAACTTAATTTCATTATAAATTAAAACAATTCAACTGGAATATTACAAAGATCCTGCTTCAACTGGAACAATAGATGATTATAAATTATCCAAATCAAAATGTAGATTACATTACAAAATGTTCAAATCAACTAGAATAATATCAAGCATGTCCAAAATAATATCATGTCCATTCTTATCAAACTAGAACAAAATAATACAACTGCTTTTCTAGAAAATGTCCTAAACAAGACATGTAGGACATGACAACTAACACAACCCAACTAGAACTTCCTATAAACATTCCAACATCATTTCTTTACATGCTAGGTAGGTTAATTCCAAGTTACTGAAGAGTTTTAGCTACCCTCAAAGCCCTGTGCAAGAACTTCCTCCAGGTACAAGCCTAAAGTCTCCTTTCTCTCTATGCAAATGATCCACCTCCAACAACACTACAAGAGCTTTAATTTGTTTCAAGATTTTGAATTGTGTTACTTACAGGCATCTTTAAATTGCAGCGTAAAGCAATACAATGGATTAGTATTTACACTAAAAGTCAATGCTACTATATAGACATCAAAGCCTGTGTGATTGATATTATCCTAAGGTATTGGGAGCTAATTTTTGGAGATTGATAGATACCAAACTTTTGCATCACTTGAGTTCATTACAATATCAAACTTAAGCCAAGCCAATCTATATCTATTGATATAAATTCAAAAAGAAATATCACTTATACATACTCTCCGTCTATCACTTGCACTAAGATTTTTTGCTCTGCCTATGATATTCTCTTGGCCTGATTGTATGCAATCCTGTTTATGAAGAAGCTTCTGCAACTTGATCCTTTTTTGGTCTCCTTCGAGCCTGCAAGTAGCATAGATTAGTTGGTGTATTCAATGTGAGTCATGTAAGATTAAATCTACCAACTTACTGGAAGTTTTGGAGATCTAAATTTGTCACTTAAGTTATCCTTATTCTTGCATATTCTCTTGTTATGGACATACTGGCAGCAAGCTTTGCATTGCATTTGCTTTCCAGTCCTAGATAGTTTGTGGCTATTGTTGGCTGATTCATCTTTGTCCATTTTTATTTTTCTTAGGCTTGTCAGGCATCTTCTTGATAGAAGGGGGCAAGATGCTCTCTAACTCTTTTTGAGGCCACATTCTCTGACCATTCAATGGCTACGGTGCATATATATAAACTTCTAAGTATGCATTTTTTTTGTAGCAATCATCAACATATGTATCTACATCTTTTTTTATTCAATTGATGCATGATACTGCATGTCTGCATGGATGCTTGTCAAGTCCCAACTTCTACATGAGCAAGACCTTTCATTCAAATCCACAATATATCTATCATCTACAAGTCTATCTTTAAATTTTAAATCTTCATTAGATGTGGGAATGCAGAACTTGGATCCTATTTTAGCATCTTTCACCTTCTTTCTTATTCTTGGATATATGTTGTCACTTGAGTTTACCATCAACTGTTTCTTATCCAACATCCTCTCTATCAATGCAATCCTTATATCTTCCAACATATCTATTATATACTTGTACCATGCAACAAGAACGTAACCATTAAAAGTCTCTGATAAATTGTTATCAACTATGTCACATATTGAAAAATTATTGATGAATGCTTTATAAAAGTGGGATGGACCTTGGTTCATGAAATCTTTAACAACCTTTGCTAATATACTTTGTATTTTCTTGATGGCATCATTAAAATCTACATGATTTGTGGCAAACAAATCATTTATTAAGTGCATGACCAGGGTTAGATTTTTTCCAATTGTCATATAAATGCTTGGGACAATTTCTATACTTAACATGTGAAATCAACTTGTTAACAACATGAAGAAGATCTTATGGCAAACAAACAACCCAAAGTTAGGTTAATAATATGTAATAAGTAAAATAAAAGTAAGGTAAATACATTCTACTAGTTACTAATTATTGTGTAACTATAGCTATCATGAATTTCAAGATCTTCAAATAGTAGTTCTAGAAACTAAGTCTAGGTACTCTCACACTTGTCCTCAACAATTGCCCAAGCTATTGGGAACATTTGACTGTTCCCATCTTTTCCTACAGTACAAAGAGTTGGTCTTCTAAAAATGTCTTTAAGAAACATCCATCCAATCCGATGTTTGGTTTGTAGCCTGCTAGCCAACCTCTCTTCAAGGTATCAAATTCCACATAAAATCTTTTAAAATAGAACTTGCTCCTGTAGTTTGCTTTTCAACTTGAATCTTAAAAGCCCATTCTTATTTGTTCTTCTTAACTCTGCAACATAGGACCACAAATTGCTGTAATAATCCTCTACAAATCCTGTAATCATTGTCAATGCCTTCCACTTCGCTCTATAACATTGTATCCTAATTACAGATAAAGTATATTTTTTTACATCTTTTTCCATCTCTTTCACAATCCAACTAGGATTAAGCCTAAACTTGTTAACATATTCCTTGGCAAGCTATTTAAAATTAGCTTGCCTGTTTCTTAAACTCTTGCAACAATTATATTCATTATGAAGGGTTTTTACAACAAAAGTCTTCTCCCTCTATATCCAACTTGCATACACCTTTCAAAGATATTTGTCTACATATCTAGCTTCCATCTTTTGCAATCCTCTTCTTTTCTAACTAATATTGTATCCATTTATTATAGTGTACCTCTAAACAACATCCTTGATTCTTTAAGACCCTTAAACTTCATTCCCAGTGCAAACTTCACATTTCTATTGCCACATTTTAGATTGTAGTGTGTCTTACTTTCTTCTCTCTTCTAGATCCAAAGTAATCCTCTTCACTATTATCTGGAGTTAAAATTTCATTATCTTTACCTTCATATTTTCTATCATGATCATGAACTTTTATAGATTTTGAAGCTTCATTTCTTTCAAGTATTCCAATATTTGGCTGCATGTTATCTACTCCTTTTATTTGCTCTAACATGATCTAAAACTTCAGCATCTGCTATAATAGAAACTGAACCAACATCATGTATCTTATTCCTAGCATGTAGGTATTCTTCATTATCTATCATTATATCATTACCAGTTCAAGTCTCTTTAGACTCATTTGGCTTTTTGGAATGTACTCAGGATTAGCATCGACTTATTACTACCTACACGTGCTAAAACTTGACTACTTGCATTTGCTGGAGAAAATGCAATGAGTACCACAACCTCAGCATCAGCCAACCTCACTTTAGCCATAGCCTCTACATACATCACAATGTTCTTATGTTTAAGTGCAATGGATACCATTTCTATCACTTCATTATCCTTATTATTTTCTCTGATACCTTCTTCTACATTCATATTTGGAAGTATATACTAACTTCTCGATACCTTATCATACCCTAACTCCTTAACCATTTCTACCAACTCGAAGTATGAAATATAATCAGGATGATAGTTATCCTATGTATTTACCTTCCTGTTTATATATTTCACTTGTAAGTACCTTTGAACAGTATCTCCATATGTGTATGTTGAAAAAACCTCCTATTTTAAAAGATAAAATATGCCATTCATGAAGGTAATGAACAATTTGAAATAGCAATTGACATCGTACTAGCATAAAGTTAATAATTTGTCTCTTAATTGGTCAACACAACTATAATTAATAAATCAAATAAACAGTAAAGTAAACCATCTCATTTTTGTCTTTTATTGTAAAAAGCTTCTTCAGGCTTTTTCTCTGACAGGTTGATGAGAGACCACTATTTAAGGATTTCAATGAGGAAACAAGGATCCAGTAAGAAAGATGCTCGACAAGGGATCACCGAGATAGATGCTTAATGAGGGACTATTAAAAATGTCACAATCGGGACTCTACTATCGAATCACTCACCTATTCACTAACAAAAAATGAGTTCATTGCTCTTTCTTCTAAAACCCAAACCTTGTCGAAAGGTCAAGCCTAGCTTAGTCAAGTGGAAAGCCTGCTCCTCCATCAATCAACCTGGTAAACCGGTTAACTTGAAATACTATCCGAGGGAGAAGAGAAGAATGAAATTGGAGAGGCGTAAAGGCCAAAAACTTGCCATCATCGAAACAACAAGCCTTTTAAACCTTGTTGATCCACGTGGATGGCATGTCAGGTGCTAACAAATATTCCCGTCAACACCTTAACAGCGAAACATCATCTTGGTTGACAACATGACATTATTGAAATAAATTAAAAAATATATATGATCAATTAAAAAAATTGAATGGATTTACTAAAATTGAAAATTTTCAAAAAGTATGAAATTTTTTATCATTTACCATATAATTATATATAATAATAATAAACTATTTATAATAATAGATTAATTATAATGATATGATAATATATTATATCATAATATTGTAATGACATAGTATATTATTATAAAATATATTATATTACTATGACAATATATTATATATTAATGTACTAGATCATATTATATATAATAATATATATATATATTATAATGTATATTACATTATTATTATATTATTATACGACCATATTAGTATATATGGTTAAGAGTATATTGAAAGTAAATTATAATGCTTACATTTTTTGCTTATAAAAAAATAACTTATTCACCTCCTAGATGGATAAACTTTCCTATCTTTTTGTAAGTAAATGTTATTCATGAAAAAATAATTTATTCATTCAGAGAAGCATAAAAATATGAATAACTTGGTCAATAAAAAAGTTGACCAACTTTTCCGTGAACAAGACTTTCATTCCTTTTAATGGATAAATGTTATTCATGAAAAAATAATTTATCCACTTAAAAAAAAATAAGAATATAGATAACTTGATCAATGAAAAAGTTGACCAACTTTTTCATGATATTTATCCAAAAGTTGATATTTAATAAATTTCCAAATGATGATAATCTATACTTTATCAAAAATATATACAAAAGATCATGTGATTATAGTCAATACATAAAAATCGATTGAAAATGATAATGCTATCTTAATATTAAAAAAAAATTTTTTATTGATAGACATATTTATAAATTTAACTATATTTCTATAAGGAATTACCTTCAGCCAAATATACTAATCTTTTCCTGGTATCAATATTCGAAAAAAAATTATACCAATTATACATGACCAACTTTTTCATGATATTTATCCAAAAATTGATATTTAATAAATTTCCAAATGATGATAATCTATACTTTATCAAAAATATATACAAAAGATCATGTGATTATAGTCAATACATAAAAATCGATTGAAAATGATAATGCTATCTTAATATTAAAAAAATATTTTTTATTGATAGACATATTTATAAATTTAACTATATTTCTATAAGGAATTACCTTCAGCCAAATATACTAATCTTTTCCTGGTATCAATATTCGAAAAAAAATTATACCAATTATACATGACAAAAGTTATTTTTTTAGATAAATGATTTCTTTCTGTAATCTGATATATCCCAAACGGATCCTGAGAGTTAATGCTTCCTTGAAAGTTAATGCTTAAGTGCGGCAGTTCCGCAAATGTATATCCATGGTATCACCGCCGTGCTTCAATTCAGAGATGATTATTATGGAAAACATGAAATTTAATGCGACCACAAGGTCTTTTATATGGATCAGGAATAGAATACCCTGTTCCCGAATACAGTCTGGTTAGTGAGTGATTTACTTCCTTTAATAGTAGAAGTTGCGTGTTTTAAGCTTCAGCTTTTTATTAATTTTCTTCCAGCGTTCCCTTTCGTCACGCAAGCCAGCATGGTTGAGAATTGATATTTCGCTAGGCATCATTGTCTACAAGGGGTCTTGGGTTTGAATTCACATAGTCAGTGTTGCTCTTGGTACTTCTTTTGCATGGATTTCATATGCTGATGTCGGTGCAAGGACGTGGGGGCAGGTTCGTAATGTTTAAAGCAAAATAGATAGAGCTTGCATGATGATAAGCGTAATGATGACTTAGAAAAATGCAAGACCTCCTCTCGGTACGCTTGTTAATCAACCCCAGCCTAGCCACCGGCCGCACCTGCTTGATGGATTTCCAGGCCCTCCCTGCAAGTGCTCGTCCAGCTTGGATTGCATTAAAGCCCGGGCCTACATAAAGAATCCGTTGACTGAGATTAGACTGGAAGTGGAAGGATCAAAAAGTTTGCATCATGACTCTTATGTTACATATTACATTGGTTGTTAATTAAATTTTGCATGCATTATATTAAAAGGTTTTGCGTGCCAAAACTATTCAGTCGAAGGAAGAAAAGTAATGCATGTCCCACCTTTAGCATTGCTGTTGAATTCTTAGCAGCAAACAAAGCAACAGCCCACCTAAGTGGGTGACTTGATTTTGCTCCGATCTCCTAAAATGGACCTGCCTATTTAATTCCCTGTAAGGTTCTTCCAAGAAATCTTTGGACATTCTTGATTCCCAATAATGGCAATGGGCAAGTTAGAGGATGCAAATAAGACAAGACAAGATCGATAGTATTACTAGATGATTTAAGTGGCATGACTCACACCGCGCTTTGAGATGGTGGTAGGTTAAAGTTGTCTTGCAGGCAGGATTTCTTGCTGCAGAAGGACCGATATCATGAGACACCAACAATTTATCCTGCTCAGATCAGGTCCCCTGCATGGCAAATCTTTGATTGCTTTATATATGATGAGGCTTGGCTACTATTAGTGTAATGTCGAAGTGATCATGGAGCATCAAAAATATCAAAAAGTTGGTGTTATAGATAGAGTACCTGTCAGCCAGTTACGTTGTTGATCCATTTCTTATCCACAAACTTTTCTCATGAATTGGTTTCTCAACAGGATACCAGATTGCAAAATTGCAGCAGATCAGAAATTCATCTCTGCACGATCAAGACAAAGATTAATATGTTTATTATATGCATAAAAGACTACTGAATGTCTCATACATCTCAAGTTAAATGGCTTTTGGTTGATTGAACCTGCGGTTAGAAGGAATGCAACTCATTGATAGTAAACCTTGACAGAGATATTGGGTCATAAGTAGATACCTGGATGAATCTGACTTTCAAACTTCTCATAAGACTGGTAGGACTGCAATAATAAAATCTACAGCCATATACGCAGTAATTATATAAAGGGCACTACTTTCTTTATTCTACCACTACGAATTTTGTCGCAAAGTCATCAACAACATCATCAAATAACTAATATCCCTCAAACCTTTTAACCTTGTTTCCACTTCACTAATCTCCTGTAAAGGTCCAACGTAGCATATTTTATCCCAATTGTACCATTACGGAATTCATGGCATTCATGTTCAAACAATAATTTTACACACTTGAGCAAATACCTACTGGATTTGCCTTTCATCTGGCAAAAAAAAGCACCTTAGTATATTAACATCACCAACATATCTTCCATTAAATCTAGTAATTAAATATGACACAAGCCCCATTCAAAGCCCATTTGCTTGCATCATCTGGGGATCAGGAAGTGAACTCACCATGACCAACACAAACATTGGCTTTCCTCTGCATATTTTTCAACTGTAGTATTTCCACCTGTGGCAGCATAGTGAAGTAGCAGTTCACAACCTTTTTCATCTATATAACTAGGATTTGTAATAAATATGCCCAGAGGAATTTCTACATATAGTAAATTAGGGTACATGCTAGTGCTTTGTCTTGATTTTGCTCCAGTTGACATGTGGCCATTGGTTGTTCTATTGCAAAAGTTAAACACAATAACAAATTTTTCAGCCATACTCCAATTGTGTATGCCCAGTCTTCTTCCACAGACATATGCAGCTTGTCACAATCATTGGACTTGTAAAAATATTCTGAGCTTCTTACTGTGAGTAAGTGTACTTTGTAATGGATATCTGAGCATGATCATTGTTCATAGCTACAATTTTCTTTATATTTCATGGTCCTAGACCTTGACAATTCATGTGTCTGGTCAAAATGCATGACACACTGGGCTTCATCAATTGGGAACAAAATCCATGAAAGGCATAGGGTAGCAGCCTGATGTATTTCCTCATTGTTTAGAGTCTTGGTTTCTGCTCCACCACATATCACCTTTGTGTATAATGTCAGGAATCTTTTCATGGTAGATTAAGGCAGTTACAAAATAGAACCAGGCAGGAAAGTCTATCAATATTGTCCTGCAGCAGGACAACTTAAAATATCTCAGGGTAGTCAGTTTGCTTAACAACCAAAGACAGAGCACTCAGACTTCAATTGGAATGATAAATTGTGAATACCAGGCAGAATCATTATCTACCAGATCCACTAATGCTTCATGTCCAAACATCCCATGTTAAGGACAGGAATCTGTTGGATCTGAATGTTTGGCCAAGGGAGCAACTCTGGTTTTAATAATGGACTAACTCCAGAAAACTTTTGCACGAAACGTGTCCACTTACCATAGCCAGAAGTTCATGATGTCTCCTTGGAAAATAGGCATAAGAAAATGGATATTTTATTCCAGTTTCCTTTGTTATGCCCCACCATATTGGCCTTGAAAGAATGTATAATAATAATGGGATTATTCCAGTTGAAGATGTAACACAGAAGGCAGGTCCCTGTCTAAAGTAACCCACTAAAACTTCATTTACATATCTTAAAACTTCTGAAAAAGAATTAGACGCATCCAAAAAAGGTATATGCAAAATGCTGCAGAATTTCCTACAATAAAAATCCCAACTAAACCAAATTGATCAATGGCATGTCATTCTGCTCAAGCACGCTTCTAGCAATGCTAGAGTTTTTTAAGCAAGAAATACAAAATCTAGCACCTAACACATCAGATACCAACATCATAGAGACTGGATTGAACTTTCAAGGTCTAACAAAACATGAAAGATATTTGGTCTAAAAATAAAAGTCCTGAAACAAATAAGCCATATAAAAGAAACTAATGCCTCTTTTCTCTCTTATCTCTACTTTTAGATTAAAAACACTTTGAGAAAGTAGATCAGACTTAAAATTATGATGCATGGACGGCCTTGACTCAAGGTTTATTAGGATTCATTTGTTTTTGATTGATAATCCCAGAATGGTGCCTAATAAACAGCTGAATTTATTATTTTATTTCTGCAATAAACTAAAATTGTGTATTGTGCATATCCCAAATATATACAGTGGTATCCTTGAATACTACTTTTTGGAGTTTGAAAATCCCAACATGTACACCATCTTTTCAACACTAACGCACCCTATGAGCTATGTTGCCACATCAACTCCTGGACCGAGAACAGGCACGGCTGGGTGGGCTGGAGCGCTCCTCTCCCCGGCGAACCTGCAGAAAAGTTTCCAAGGGCGCCGGTGGTGCTCCGGCGGGGGACCCTCCGATGCTTAAGTTAGCAGGAGGTTGAAGGCAACAGAATGGAGGAATCAAAGGAACAACTGCGTATGGAGAGGGAAGAGTTCTTCTACCTTCGAACGAGATCCCCCAGGTACTTTATATAGGCGCGGAACAGTCCAAAATCCATTAGGGGAGAGGCTGGGAAAAACCGATCTGCTTCTAGGAGAATCTGGAGAGTGGCCACGTGGTGCGCAAATACGGCGACACCATGGAAGTAGTGGAGCAGGGCCGTTGGGATAGCAAAATCCTGCCGTAATAGAAAAGTACTTCTGGAATACCCTGGATGCCAAGGCTTGCTCGTCGGACGTCGGCCATGAGGCAGTCGGTCGGTCAGATCAAAGGCCGAACCCCTAAGAGAGGGCAACGGGCCGGACCCCAGCAAGAGAGGGTCGTTCGGACCTCAGCTCCAGTGGGTCGGATCTCTGGCGGAGGACGGCGGGCCGGACCCCAGCAGGAGAGAGTCGTTCGGACCTCAGCTCCAGTGAATCGGACCTCTGGCGGAGAACGGCGGGACGGACCCCAGCAAGAGAGGGTCGTTCGGACCTCAGCTCCAGTGGCTCGGATCTCTGGCGAAGGACGGCAGGCCGGGTCAGACCGCAAGATTGGGCCAATTCTGATAGAGGGTGAGCCGCCATGGTACAACAAGCTACATAACCATAATGGGGATAGCCAACATAACTTTAGATGCATATAATGCCCCAATTCTGTCTAAATAAAAAAAAGAATATTATATAAACTGTTTCACTGCCTCCATTGTTGCATGCTATCTTTTATACTATTGCAGGTATGCAGAGGAAGACAAACCAAGAACAAACCTAGTTATTTAATGCCAAAAAACAATATAAAATAAAGATGAAAAAAACATACACAGCTAAACAATGGTAGTGTAATAATATGCTGGTTTCAGGATTTAAACCATTATGAAAAAAGTGGAATGTATCTCGGTAATAATCACTGTTGAAAGTGTCCATAACTGGAAAGTAATAGACTGATTTGCAATCACAAAGTATATCAGTGGACCAGAGGATCATCTAATTGGGTCTAAAAGTAATTCCATAAATTAGAACTGAGATGAACATTTAAGGTTCAGCAAAAAAGAAGAAGAAACTCCTTGACACTATATAGTAGCAACTAAAAGCTAATGTATGGGCAATTTCATTCACAGATATAAAACCAGGTGAGAGTTGAGAACAGAACCTCCAACAGAGAGGTGCATTGGGCTTAAGCCCAACAATGAAAGATTCTTGTAGAGCTTATAGATGCAGACATGCGTACAAGGTGCAGATACAAGCAGATACAAGCAGTACACATGCATATGAGAACAAAATGCAAACCGAATAAGAAATCTCAGTCTGTCAACTTCTTAAGGTAAGAAACACAAACAAAAGAAAGAGAGAAACGATCTTGTTATGAAATATAATACCCTATACCTTCCTATGCAAGAAATGTGAATACCAGCCTTCTGAAAAAAAATGGAACTTACATCAAAAGAAACCAACCATGCAATAGTGCCCTTGTATCCATAAAGATAGTTGGAGAAGTGACCGAGCATATAATTATCATATACAAGCCATCCGATCATTGAATTCTTTCCACCAACGCAGAAACAGTCTTTGAGTGGCTTCATGTAATACTTCTGAAATGTCATGTTTTAAAACTAGTGGATCACGATATCACAGAAGTAATCTACCACAAAAAATCCAAGGAAAATATGCATCAGCAACAGCAAATCCATTTCTGCAGCTACCAGTATGGAGTAAAACTGTCACTCAGATTTCTTTACAAAAAATAAATACTACATTTGCACAAATGGTAAGACCATAAGACAGAAGAACATGTGGAGGCAAGACTTGACCAAAAAAGTGAATCAGCAAGCTAGACTGACAGCAAGAAACAGTCATGACTCCAAGCTACATGGCATCTATAAATGAATTTACAGGGTATGACCATGCATACCTTTTTTATAAAAAATAATTGATGCATATAACCATCAAGCAGGATGTAAACAAGAGTTACATCACTGTTGATGGCGGGAACCCCATCACTCCATTTTGTAAGAGAAGATGACCTTCAATTATTCTAAGTTTATATCGGTCTGAGTGTTAGGAAACCAGCTGAGAAATTATCTTTCACTTAATTTTTGCAATATAAAAGGAACAGAAGATAAGCCAGAAATTGAAAAAAATCTTCAATCAGATCAACAATGCACAATATCATAAATGAAACGATACAGAGAGGGAAAGGGCTCTACATTGTGATTTAACAAGGTTGAAATAATAATCTGTGCGCGCACGCGTGCATGCACATGCACTTGTATGTGTGTTGTCTATGTATGTTCTATTCTTAATAACAAGTGACCGATACAAACATCCAGCAAAGCTTAGTCATGTAAATTCACATGACATAAGACACAAATGTCAATAATCCAGAGGTGCTCAACTGACAAACCATTCATTGGTTGACTGGTGCACAGCCAAAAATTAAGAGTAAATATCTTCAGCACAACTTTACCTCGTTGAAATTTCATTACTACTGGAAGGTCTTTCTTTAGGCAAAAAGCACATCAGCTTTAACAATGCAGTTCTATCACAAAGTATTCCTTCATTTTCTTCATAAACTAATGAAGGTAGAGGGAGAAGACATTGATAATTATATGATTATATGACTGCTTACAGAATAGCATAAATTAGAGTTTGGGAATGCACTGTGGTTTTTTTAGAAAAGAAGATTTTGCTTAGACAAAAATTCAAAAAATTGTGATATCACAGATTAAATGAAATGTCCAATTTGATACTTTGATTTTAAAAGAACCTTCAAGATTTTAATTAGTGCACACTATTGTTAACCCAAAACCTGTAAACTCTAGGAGTATAATTGGAAGGCAAAGTATCACTAAACCATAAATAAGAACAAGGAACAGATGACAGGAAAACACAAAAGTAAGCCTTCTATATCAGGAATATTCAACTAAATTCAAAGACCAACCATTTAATGGTAAAAAACCAATGATGTTGGGGGAGGGGGAAGCAAGCAAAAGCTTAGAAACAAGGTGCATGCAATTATTAAAGCCATGTTAAAAATGAGTATAGCATCACAACAATCATGAAGAATCTTGATTTTACCTATAACAAACTTATTTTAAAAAAAAGCAAATGCAGAGATGAAAAGAAAGACTTGTTAATGACTAGTATATGCTATATGTTGTTCGGGCAAGACTGCAACTGCAAGAGCATCAAGGGGACTAAAAAGAGGTATGGTGAGCGAAAAATATTATTTTTGCTAGTTTCAGCTAACCAAAACTTCAAATATCATAGTAAAAGGTCAGAATATGATCCTTCTTTGTGGTTGAAGTGATCGTGTATTTCCCACCCTCCAAACCACACGCCCAATTATAGTTTTTCTTATTAATGCAATCCTCTCCTAAGTTAGAGTAACCAGTAAAAATGCTCATGCCTGCTGCTGGTTAATGCAAACAGAAAAATAAAAGGAAAGTAAAAGAAACAAATAAATCAAACAGATAACTAATGAAAACAATGCAGCACCGCCGCGCTTTGAGTTTGAAATGAGGCAACAAAATACGAAGAGGAAACAAAAGAAGCAAATAAATTTATCTTCTTATATTCTTATTTAGGAAACGAAGGAAAAAAAATCCAATGTAATCATAGGTATCGATTCTTCTGGCGTCCGGATCTACTCAAGATCGCCACTTCTTGAAATACTTCTGCCAATCAAGAATCCAAGAAAGTCCAACAATAAAAGTTAAGGAATAAGCCAACGAGGATGAAGAATTGAAGATGGACAAATTCTAGAAACTAAACGAACTGTACAGCCACGACCCTCCAATATCTCAGTAACATCACCGCAGACTCGAATCAGGTCGTAGCAATCTCCGGAGAAGTTCGAACTTCCAAACCTCAGCAACTCCGCGCCACCCCTTTGCTCGGACCGCAAGATCTTGTAAGGGATGGACGAACAGAGCACGGTTATGATGGTGCGAACCAGGCAGTCGATCGGTGCGGTACAGACATGCAAGTAGAAAGGATTATGATTCAAGAAAGGTAGGGAAAACAAAAGGAATTAAGGCGGGGGTTACTCTCTCTTGTAGGCTGCTCTCAAATTAACATTGCGTGACAGCTCGTCTGTAAATAATAATAATAATAATAATAATAATAATAATAATAATAATAATAATAAATTTAATAAAAAAAATTGGTGAGAAAAAATTATTTATAAATTTAGAAAAGAAAAAAAAAAGTGCACGGTAATAAAGCAAGATAAAAAAAAAAATTAAAAAAAAATCTTTTATTCTCTTATATTTTTTTAAAAATAATAATTTAAAAAATAAAATAATATAATTTTTTATTTTAAAAATAATATAAAAATTATAAGAAGTTTTATTTATTTATTTATTTTTCTTGCTCATTAAGTTCATCCGATTTGAAAAAATATATATTATTTTTTTATTTTTTAATTTTTAAATAATAGGAAATTTTTTTTTTCTTTTTAATTTTTTTCTTAAAAAAAATTGTAAGAAAAGGAACCAACCTTAGCGTTGGTTTGGAGAAACACAACGTACGCAGCTGTCCTCACTTGTACCGTAGAACGTTGTATGTGATTCTGATTTGAGGATTTTGCATTCATGACTCAGAAAAAACAAAACCCTTTCGATTCCTAAAATTTTTCCTCCACGGCAATCTAAGATTCCAATAATAAAAATATTCTTAAGACCTCCATCAAAATTATTATTTATTATTATAATAATAATAAATTATAAAAAATAATGATGATGATAATAATAATATATTTATCTTTTATCTAGCTAAGTTTTTTGTCCGAATAATTTAAATGATAAAAAAAATAACCAATCCTTTTAAAAGATTGACCTCCAGTAAATTATCTTGAAAAATAAATAACGGCATTAATGGAGGATATTAATAAGAAAATCACTGCCAAGCATATTAATATATAAGAGAGTCTTTGTACACCACAGGTTGCGGAAAAAAAATACTCTTCATAATTTGGCTATGTAAATATATTTTTCAATACATATTTAATATAATATATTTAATACCTGTAGTTTTATTTTTTTATTAAAAATTTTAAAAAACAAAAATATTTATCTCTTAAATAAAATAGATATTCATTGGCTTGTGTTATGACATTTTTTGGCTTGGATTATGACATCCATGTATTATAAAATCGAAGAATATTTTTATTATTAAAAAAAACTCAAGAATTTTTTAATGATGAAAATATCCTTGACCTTATGACATTCTCTGAATAGAATTATGATATCCTATTCACAAAGAGGTATCATAAGAGAAAAGCATTTTTATCATTCAAATAGGTTACCGTAGGATACCAACACGTCACCGTAGGATACAATGGGGTGAATAAAAAAATAGGAAGGGCTAAACAAAAAAAAACAAAATAAAAAGAGTAATAGATTGAATTATATATATATATATATATATATATATATTGAAGAAAAGAAGAAAGTAGGAATGAAATTATAAATGAAAATCTATTGAAATAAATATTGTCTTACTTCTTAGCAATTCCTCATTTCGCAATCATAAAGATATCCCTTCCATTATAATTTCTTATGGCAGGACGACTCCAAACTAACCTAAAGGATATCCCAAAGACAGCTGTTACTATGATCCCTTTAGAGTACTGTGCTAAGAAGATTGAAAAATAAATACTATTAAAGCATTTAAGCTATTAAAATATCTTGCTGTAACTTCCAAATAAGAGAGCTGCAAAGAGAAATTGAAATTGGAATAAAAGCTTTTTTAAAGAACATAGCTTTTATTTATGCTTTGAAAAATATATAATGGCATTAAGTTTCATTTGCTTTTTGTCTTTTGAAGAATACTCAGTCCTGGAGGGATCTTGATACAAATTTAGGACACTTGGCCTTGAACGGTTTTTTGAAGAAAGATTAGGATATTAGACTTAAGGGAGTTACAAGGAAGTGGGTTTTGGAGAGGCTTTCAGAGGAACTCTAGAGATAACTCTATAAAAGATATTGGTGGAAGGTGTTCTATGTTTCTTTGAGCAATTGCTTTTTATAAAAGTTTTTGTTCCATTGAATTTGAGAGTTGCTTGAAGTTTGAAAATGAATTTGAGGATTGGTTGGAGTCTACATAGAATCTAATGCATTGATTGAAGTGTTTGTCTGATTAGTACCCTCTTTGATTGCTTTATTTTTATTAAAGGCAAGATCTTGACATGAGGGTATTGTCCTTATTACTTTTATGATAAGAGGGTACTGTCCTTGATATTTTTGCTTTTGAAAAAAAAGAAAATCTCATCAGAACTTATCTAAATAGTACCATCTTTTTTTTCTTTTGATAAGGAATCTTGTCAAAAGCAATTGTAACTATCGATCAAGCTTATGCCTTTCTTCCAAAGAAATTATAGGGATTGCTTTGAAATCCATGCTTTATAGGATTCTATAATAGTCATCTTCATTATTTGGAGTCTGGTTGGAGGAGGAAGAAGAGTTGTTCTTGCAGTCTTCTTCTTAGTCTTCACTTTTGAATTCTACTAGGGTTTTTAGTAGGAGTTTCTTGTATTCTACTCTTGACTTTGCTGCTGCTAATTCGGAGCTTGCAAAGGATCTTTGAGTGAGAAATTTTGAAGTAGAGGATTCCATTTTGATTGATAGTTGTGGATTTTTGTTGAACCATTCTAGTACTTTGGGCTTAGTAGCATTTTCTGGATTAAATTCTTGCCACCACTTTGTCTTGAATTTTCTAGCAGTATTGGTTGAAAATTTAGAACATTGATAATGGTGTACTCCCAGCATAAGATCTATGATAAGGAGAATTGAGAAAAGAAATTTGAAAAGAAGAGAAAATTTCTTCTCTTTCTAATAAGAGAAATCTTTGTTGATAAACAAGATACCCTTTGATTGACTCGGGTATAGATATAAATTGTATTTAAGAAGGTTTGATCCCCATAAAGTACTTTGAAAAAAACTAAAAAAAACTTAAACACTGCAAGTAGTTCAAAACTTAAATAAAATATAGACTTTCTGGAACAAAAGTCTATTTTGCAAACCAATTCTTTGTTGCTCAATTCATATTGATAAAAAATTTAAACAAACCAGTTATTTTAGAGACACCTTTTCTTAATATGATAAAACCCTTCATTATAGATGATGAAGGAATCACCATAAAGGCCCTAGGATAAGAACTAAAAATCAAATTTATAACAAGAGAATTTATCAAAACCTTGAATATTCTTAATGAAGTAATAAGAAAAACTAAATACCTAGAATTACTAAAGGAAGAAATAGGTTACAAAAAAATTGAAGATCAATTAAAAAATTCCATAATGATTCAAAAGATAGAAAACTTTAAAAAATTAATCCAAGATCTGCTTGTCTGACCTATCTAGTGCTTTATGGAATAGGAAGAAACTGCAGTTAGTCTTCCTTGTGAAATTGATTTCAATGAAAGAAAAATATCCAGAAAAGCTAGACCAATCCAAATGAACCAAGAAATGTTAAAATATTACAAAAAAAATTAATTAGACCATGTCAATTTTTTTAGAGTTGTGCTGCTTTTTATGTTCAAGAGAATGCATAACTAGAAAAAGGAGCTCTAAGGCTTGTGATCAACTACAAGCTACTCAATCAAGCTCTAAGATGGATTAGGTATCAACTACCAAATAAGATAGATCTGTTAAATAGAATAATTGAAGCAAAAATCTTTTCAAAGTTCAATCTGAAATCTGGTTTTTGGCAAATCTAGATCAATGAGCATGATAGGTACAAAATGGCATTCATGGTTCCTTTTGGCCAGTACGAGTGGAATGTAATGCCATTTGGATTTAAGAATACTCCCTCTGAATTTTAAAAAATTATGAATGATATCTTCATTCCTTACTCAAAATTCATTATTGTCTATATTGATGATGTTCTAATCTTCTCTGATTCATTAGAACAACATTTCAAATATCGTCAGACCTTTTTGAATCTAGTAATAAAAAATGGCTTGGTTCTTTCTCAATCAAAGATGGAATTGTTCCAAACAAAAATTAGATTTTTAGATCATGATTTAAACCAAGGAACCATCAAGTCTCAGTAGATCCATTGAATTTGCTGATAAATTTTTCGATACAATCCTGGATAAAAAATAATTACAAAGATTTTTAGATAGTCTAAATTATATTTTGGACCACATTTAAAATTTTAAAATTCTAGCAAAATTTCTTTATTAAAGACTTAGAAAGAATGCTCCAAGTTGGATACAAGAGTATAACAATATAGTTAAACAAATCAAGACCGAAGTTAGGAGTCTCTCATGTCTCCACCTTTTAGATCCTAAGGCTCCAAAGATTGTTGAAACAGATGCCTCTGAATTAGGTTTCAGTGATATTCTCAAACAAAAGAAAAATGGAATAGAACAATTAACTCAATTTATTTTTGATAGTTGGAATGATACTTAATAAAAATATTTCACTATCAAGAAAGAAGTTTTAGTAATTATTTTATACATTTTAATGTTTCAAAGTTATTTACTCAATCAAAAATTTTTACTCCGAATTGATTGCAAAGCAGCAAAATTTATTTTTAAAAAAGTTGTCAAAAATCTAGCTTCAAAATATATATTTTCTAGATGGTAAGCTTTGTTATTAGTTTTCGAATTTGAGATTGAACATATCAAAGACCAAGAAAACTCATTACCCAGTTTTTTATCTCGTGAGTTTTTACAGGACTCCAAATCCAATGGCTCCTAAAAAGCCTCCGACCCAAAAATCCACAGCTCAAAAATAAGCCAAGGCCTCATATGCTCAACCTGAACCCAAGACCATTTCAACACTATCCCAATCTCAAAGTTCTCATTCTCCATTAGGCCCAACTAGCCTTACCAAAATTATCCTAGTACAACATTGTTCCCAAGAGGAAAATGAGGAGAAAACTTAAGAAAAATCCCAATCCTCTCCACTTTCTACCAAATAAATGGCTGATCTAGTCAAAGCAAATCCAGCACTCATGAGTTTGGAAATATCCCAAAAAGCAGTAGTTGAGACTGAAATTCAGCAGCAAACAATTTCAAAATAAAAATAAAAATCAGTAATCTAGATTTTTGACTTGTTAGCACTTCAAACTTCTCGAATGATAGTTGAAATTTCTGATCCTACTTCTCTTCAAAAAATACTACCAAAACAATCATCATATTTTGAGAAGCTAATTTTCCAACCAATTTAACTATTAAAGATGAATGCATGGATACTAATTCATGGACAATAGTTTCAAAAATATTTTCAGAAAACTGGTATTTTCCATCAAAAGATCTTTTAAAAACTCATTTTCTATAAATTTAATTTGGTGGATATAGATTCAATTACTATCAAGCACTACAAAGACCGTAATAATCAATCCATGATCACCCATTCAACAACCCGAATCTTGCAAGTCCTATCTTCATCTGCATGGGGAGACAATTCAAATACCTTCAAAAAAAGCACAACCCATAATACTTCAACTACTAGGACTATCGGAATGTTAGATACAATGCATTCCTTTTTCAAAATACCCATCACAAATACTCTCTTGGCTATTTTATTTCAAAACCAACACCCAATTCTATTTCCCATACTAGTTCTCAGATTGGTGGTTCATTATGGTCTAACCCTTGAAATTCTACATCAAGCAATCAATTAGGGATATCTTGTTTCTTTTATCAGAAAGAGATAAGAAATTTTCTCTTCTTCTCAATTCTCCTTATTATGGATCTCATACTGGGAGTACACTATTATCAATATTTCAAATTTTCAACCAACACTTGTCAGAAAATTCAAGACGAAGTGGTGGTAAGAATTAAATCTAGAAAAGGCTACTAAGTCCAAAGTACTAGAGTGGTTCAACAAAAATCCACAGCTATCAATCAAATTGGAACCTTCTACTTCAAAATTTCTCACTCAAAGATCCTTTGCAAGCTCAAAATTAGCAACAGCAAAGTTAAGGATAGAATACAAGAAGCTCATGCTAGAAATCCTAGTAAATTTTAAAAGTAAAGACGAAGAAGAAGACCGCAAGAACAACTCTTCTTCCTCCAACCAGACTCCAAACAATGAAGATGACTATTATGAAATCCTATGAAGCATGAATTTCAAAGTAGTCCCAATAATTCCTTCAGAAGAAAGGTACAAGCATGATCGATAGTCACAATTGCCTCTAACAAGATTTCTCATCAAAAGAAAAAAAGGGAAGGTACCATTTAGATAAATTTTGATAAGATTCTCTTCTTTTTTAAAAGCAACAATATCAAGGACAGTACCCTCTTATCGATGAGATATTAAGGATAGTACCCTCCTGTTACAAAAAATAACAAGGACAGTACCATCCTACTAAGATTCCTGCCTTTAACAAAAATAAAGCAATCAAGGATAGTACTAATCAGACAAAGACTTCAATCAATGCATTGGATTCTATATGGACTCCAGCCAATCCTCAAATTCATTTTCAAATTTCAAGCAACTCTCAAATTCAATGGAACAAAAATTTCTATAAGAAGAAGTAATTGCTCAAAGAAAAACAAAACACCTTCCACCAATATCTTCTACAGAGTTCTCTCCATAATTACTCAAAAAGCCTCTCCAAAACCCACTTCCTTGTAACTCCCTTAAATCCAAATATCCCAATCTTTCTTCAAAAAACCTTTCAGGGCCAAGTGTCTCGAATTTGTATCAAAATCCCCTTGGAATCAAGTGCTCTTCAAAAGGCAAGAAGTAAATGAAGCTTAATGTCATTGTGTGTTTTTCAAAGCATATAATAAAAACTATGTTCTTCAAAAAGGTTTTTATTCCAATTTCAATTTCTCTTTGCAGCTCTCTTATTTAAAAGTTGTAGCAATGTCTTTCAATAGCTGAAATGTTTCAATAGTTTATTTTTCAATCTTCTTACTCCGAAAGGATCATAGTAACAGCTATTGTTGGGGACATCCCTTAGGTTAGCTCGGGATCGTCCTGCTATAAAAAAAATTATAATGAAAGGGATGCTTTTATGATTCCAGAACGAGGAACTACCAAAAAGTGAGATAATATTTATTTCAAGAAGTGGAGGGGGGTGACTTAGTGCCCTCCTCTCGTGGGTCGGCTATTTAGAAGGAGATCAGGCGAAGGACTCCGGAGGTCTTTCACTACTTCAGATGGATGGTTGGTGATGAAAAATCTATCAGAGTTTGGGCGGATGTCTGGATCTCTAAAATTTCCCTTCATAGATGGCCAACCTTTGTTTCCCCGGATTTGCCGAGTTCCTGGATGGTCAGTGACCTTATTCTCTCGGGGACGCAGACCTGGAATTCTATGCTGATCTCTAGATATTTCGGGGAGCATCTGAAGGATCATATCCTTTCTATTGCTTTACCTCTCTCATCCTGCCAGGATACCAGAGTTTGGGGACCCTCTTCTTCCACCTCTACCCCTTTGGTGGACCTATAATCTATTTATCATCCTTTTCAGCAGGGAACTGATCAAGTAGGCTGGATCTGGGCTCTCCCGGTGCTCCCGAGGGTCTATCTCTTTCTTTGGAAGGTGATGCGGTGTCGCTTGCCCACGAGGTCTTTTCTTATCTCGAGGGGGGTTCATATAGCCCCTTCCTGTCCGTTTTGTCATGACTTAGAGGAGTCCTTAGACCATACATTATTTCTTTGCTTACTGGCAAGACATGTGTGGACCCTGGCTGGCTATAGTGCTCTTATCTATTCGGGAAACGATGCGGTGGAAACCTTCATTCGCACTCTGCAGTCCCCCCTGGCATTGTTTCCCGGAGCCTTATAGCTTATCTGGCTTATCACTTGTGGATCACCCGGAATGCCATGATCTTTAGGTCTGAGACTTGCTCACCTACCTTTATTATGGAAAGAGCTAGGGCTCAAGCCGAGGAGTATTGTGGATCGATGATAGCATCGCTTGAGATCTGGGGCTCCGGTTATGCTCCTCGAGTATCTCACCGGATACTGGTCTCTTGGGAGCCCCCTCCTTAGGATTTTGTTACTATCAGCTTTGATGGGAGTGTCAGAGGCCGGATGGCAGGAGCTGCTTTTATCATTAGATCTTTGGCTACTGGCTTTATAGCGATGGGGGGCTCTAAGCTAGTGGAACAGACTGTTCTCCTAGCGGAGCTCTATGGAGCTTGGGTGGGTATCAAGTATGCCACGAGGATCCTTAACTTGGATTGCCTCGTTAGTGAAGGCGATTCCTTCACAATCATCTCATGGATCCAGAAGGCTATCAGGAACACTCCCACCCTTTCCCTTCTACAGGATATAGCACTGATGCTCTGTCACTGCTCTGGGCTTATCATCCGCCACGTCTACAGGGAAGCCAACTCCGCGACGGACTGGGCAGCCTCTTTTGTTGTGCATCACTTGGAAGGGTACATTTGTACCTCTCTCGAGGATATGCCTGTACAGTTTAGAAATATTTTGTATGCTGATAGTTTGAGTTTTACTTTTTCTAGGAATATTTAATGAATTTTTGGTTTACCAAAAAAAAAAATAGATTTCAATTTACAATTTTATTCCTGCTTTCTTCGATTCTTCAATATATATATATATATATATATATATATATATATATATATATATATATATTTCAATTTATGATTCAATTTGTTGCTCTTTTTATTTTGTTCTTTTTGGTTTAGCCTTTCCTGTTCTATTCATCCCGTTGCACCCTTGTTGACCCCTGAAATGATTTTGATGATCACAAAATATTGAAGCATATATTTGATACTAACTCTTTTCAATCACTTGAGTAGTTTTGCAGGAAATTGGTTATCTTTTGTTTAAAATAGTCTTCAAACTGATTGGAAGGTAACTCAATTGTATATAAAGTTTTATAAACTTGAACTTGTAAAAGTTCTAGTTTTATTAATCTTGTAATCTTGTAAAATGGGTTGAAAAATTGTAAAATCATAGAGTATGTAGATTAGCTTCTTTTTGATTCAATGTTGAAGATTTTTAAAGAAGCTTGAAGCATTTTTGCAAGAGCTGACTCTTGGATCAAGAGCTGACTCGTGGTGGCATGGCACGGAGGAAGTTCCAACATTTTAGTATCAAGAGTCGACTCCTGCCCCAAGAGCCGACTCTTCCAGAGTTATGCATTTTGAAGGTCTGAGATCAAGAGCTGACTCTGCCCTAAAGAGCCGACTCTAGGTATTCATGGTTTTGACTTGACTGAAGGCAAGAGCCGACTCCAGCCAAAAGAGCCGGCTCCCACAAAAAATTGTTTTGGGCTGTTTGAGACTTCGAGCCGACTCTTGGACCTCGAGCCGACTCGTGGAGCCATTTTCTACACTCCAACGGCTAGTTGCTGAAGTTAAAATTTGAATTCCATTTCGTCTCCAACAGCTTTTTCACAAATCTCAAGGCCCTACAACGGTCATATCTCTTGGAAAATTATAAAAGGGATGGTTTTTGAATGATTAAATAATTATTAGAGCATTATTGTGGAATTATCTTGAGAAATCAAAGAGCTTTCAAGTTATTCAACTACCTACCTTAAAGAGCATTCAAGTTGGATTCAAAGCTTCACCAACTCTACTCCATCATTGAATCATCTCATTGAAGAAGGGAAGAAGCAGCTTGAAGAGCATTAAAGAGCATTCAAGGCTTGACTTCATATTGATCTACATCGGCAACACCTAAACAAACTTGGTTTGTTGTAGTTGCTTGTTTATTATTTCCTTATCTTTATTTTCTCTCTAAGAATAGCAAGAGGCTGTGTCTTAAGAGAGGATTGAAGGTTTTTAGGTGAACCTTGTAAAACCTAAGTTGGGTTCTTGGTGATCCCGGTCTAAAACCAAGTGTTAGGATTTTCTTTGATGATCCCTGTTGCCGCCAAGACCGTCGTGGCCTGTAGCTGCTGTGTCGAAGTGCGCTCCTCTCGCTGCCTGGCGGTCCTCTGCTCCTGGACCTACAAAATAGGGGTTAATGACCCGAGCCAGGGTTTCCGGCGGGGGACACTCCGACAGTCAAGTCAGTGATGATCCAGGAAAACAGATCCTCCTGGTTGGGCCCCTCTTGATAGACGCCACACTAGGAGGAGTGAAAGATGTATCGGTGAAGGAGAAAATCAACGAGGAGAGAGTGATAGCGGGGACAGAGGGGTTCCCTGTTCCTCTGCTTCTCCTTGTTTCTCGGCGACTTTTCCTCGACCGTGGTGTTGGTGGTAGCGTTTCGCTCTCTTTTCTGAGCTTGAACTTGTGTTGGTGGTGGACTGTAGTTTTCATCTACTGGTGTGTTTTTCTATTGTTGTTGTTATTACCTGCCCCCTTCTGGGGGTGCCGATCATTCTTTGTAGTTGAAAACTGGCCATTGGGAGTCTGCCTCGGGATCCTCGCTGGGTTGGCAAGTGCATGGGGCAGGATTCCGTGTCGTGGACAGAATGCCTTTCCTGACATGTGGTAGGGGAAGCTTCCATCCCTTCTAACATCCTCTATAGTTACTCCATTTCGAGAAGTTTGGCAGAGCCTCGATTCGGGGGCCGCCATCTTAAGGGTGCGTGCTCTCTAGCTGGCCCATCCCCTGGAAGTACGGCTGGACAGGTAGTTATGGCAGCATGGGGGGCGCCGTTCCGCGGTCCTCGGGCGGCTCGCTGGTGTCTTGGGACGGCAGGGTCTGCTCCGGTCTAGGCGCTCCGAGCTCGTGCGGTCACCTTGGTGGAGGAGGGGAGAGTGCGGGCCCGGTCCAGAGGGCGCACGCTCGGAGAGGCTCCACATTGGCGGGCGAGCTCTTGGCTCGGCCTCGACCGCAGGGCTCAAGCCTCCGAGGGTCTCACTCTGAAGGGCGGAGGATGGACCCGGTGTAGAGGGCGCGCGCTCGGAGAGGCTCCACATCGGTGGGCAAGCTCTTGGCTCGACCTCGATCGCAGGGCACTAACCTCCGAGGGTCTCGCTCTGGAGGGCGGAAGATGGACCCGGTCCAGAGGGCACGCGCTCGGAGAGGCTCCACATCGGTGGGCGAGCTCTTGGCTCGACCTCGACCGTAGGGCACTAACCTCGAGGGTCTTGTTCTGGAGGGCGGAAGACGGACCCGGTCCAGAGGGCGTGCGCTCGGAAAGGCTCCACATCGATGGGCGAGCTCTTGGCTCGACCTCGATCGTAGGGCACTAACCTCCGAGGGTCTCGCTCTGGAGGGCAGAAGATGGACCCGATCCAGAGGGCGCGCGCTCGGAGAGGCTCCACGTCGACGAGCGAGCTCTTGGCTCGACCTTGACCGCAGGGCACTAACCTCCGAGGGTCTCGCTCTGGAGGGCGGAAGACGGACCCGGTCCAGAGGGCACGCGCTCGGAGAGGCTTCACATCGGTGGGCGAGCTCTTGGCTCGACCTCGACCGAAGGGCACTAGCCTCCGAGGGTCTCGCTCTGGAGAGCGAAAAACGGCTCTGGCCTAGGCGTCGAGCTCACGAGCTTGACCCGGTGGAGGACTGAGCTCGACTTGCTGTCCTGGGGGAGCTCAGCTCAGCTCTGCAAGGTGCTCCGAACTGAGGTGTCGCCTTGGCGTTCGCTATGGCGGCTTCTCTTAACATGGCGCCCGTCAGCTACCCACGTCAGTGGTCTCGCCACATCATTTGCCCCCCACTCTCGAGGCTAGTTAGTGCGCGGCGCTCGGGGCGAAGGGAGTAACTGTAATGCTAACATGGAGGGTGAAAATCCGGCGCAATGATGGCCGCGGTCGCTGGCGCTTCGAGGGATGGCCCCGCAGCCCAGTGCGGGGGCGCCGCGTGGCTACGTTCGAGGAGCAGTTAATGCTGGCACAGAATTCTGAGCGGCTAGGACTCCTTTTTCATTGATGGGCAGCACGTGGCGTAGATCCGTTGGCGAGGGGGTCACAACAGTGCAGATTTGACGGGCCTTTTCGAAGTGAAAGGAAAAATTTCTCACCCAAAACTCCCTTTCTTTCGAATCCTTCGCGCTCATTGTTGTGTCTAGGCCTTTCTTCCCCCGCGATCTACATCCGTTCTTCTCTCCTCTAGAGGTAGGCTCCTTCCTTCTCGGTTTAGTATGTCTCGTCCCGAGTCATTTACCCGAAGGGTGGTGCTCTCCTCCTCCGATGAGGAGTCGGAGGGGGAGCAGTTTAGGATTAGTATGAGACCAGCCCTTCTTGCCCCTCCAGTGTCCGTTGGGGAGCTAGAGGTCGATCCTTCCCTTCCTGTCAGTCCTCCTCTTTTGCTTGAACCAGCCCCTGAGTCTGTTCGGTCAACAAGTCCGGGTGGGGTTGCATCGACGATTTCCGCCACAGAGCTGGAGGCCATCCGAGATGCCTATGGGATCCGGCTTCCGTTCGACTCATGGTTCCCCGACCCGGGGAATGGGTCACTTCTAGTGGCCCGAGGCGTCTCGCCTTCTATGAGGAGACTTTCTTCGGGGGTCTACGATTCCCCTTCCATCATTTCTTTTTATCTGTTCTAAGCAATTATCGTCAGGTTCCCGTCCAGTTGGTGCCGAATGCCATCAGGGTGATCTTCTCCTTCATTGTACTCTACCACGTCCACGGGTTCGTTGCCTGGTTCTCCCTGTTCAGGGCATTCTTCACCCTGAAACGCCACCCGACCGAGGATGGGTGGTGGTCTTTGTCTTCTCGCCCAAGGGCATTAAGTTCGAGCTTCCCTATTCTATCAAGGGATGAAAGAGCAAGTTCTTCTTTGCGGACGTCGAGGGGGTCGACTGGGCCTGGAGCGAGCTAGACCGGTCCCCAAACTGGATCTCCGCGGTCGAAGCAGCTGACCAGGACGACTACGATCAGCTTCGCACCGCCCAGATCCCTTCCTTGGAGGTCCTGCTATCAGAGCAGAACCTTCTCGACACCAGGGTTGACTCGTCGACAGGGCCAGGTAAGTTCAGCTTCATTCACATGCATCTTCCCTTTTCTCTATTTTAGGCTGACCTTCCAAGTTCTTGTGTGCAGGGTTGATCCTTCCGGAGGGCGAGCCATCACCGGTCTCCAGGAAGAGGCCGCCCACCGGGGTGGTTGCCGAGCCCCCTTCGAGGCGAGCCCGGGTTGAGGGAGTGCCGGTGCCTGCCCCTGTTGTGCCGATTGCCTCGAAAGGAAAGGGGGTTGTGGGAGCCCCTGTGCGACGGGCAGAGCCGCAGGCGGAACCCCCTATCCTGGAGCCGGTGGTGGCCGCCCAGGTTGATGCCGTTGCTGCTGCTATTCCGCTCCGCTCTCCGGGTCCGGTGATGATCGAAGTTGAGGGAGGAGAGCTCCGCCCTAGAGACCCTCTGGCGACGGGGATTCCGGTCATGACGATGCCAGGTCCTCGGCCGGTCTTCGGGAGTCCTGTCGCTGTAGTGGCAGGCACATCTGCCCCTCGGGAGAGCAGGAGGGATGAGGCGAGGTGCCACCTCCCATTCAAGCTGGGGCCGGAGAGTTCCTTGGCCGACAACTGCGTGCTGGCCTACTGCATGATGGACTTCTCCATCCAGCAATTCGACCGGGAGGAGATGGATGGGCTGCCGGTTGGAGCCTTGATTGACAGCATTTTTCCCATCTTTATACGGTAAGCAACCTCGCCCTCTCTCTTCTCTTCTTCTTCTTCTTCTTCTTCTTCTTCTTTTTTTTTTTTTTTGACCTCCCATGTAATGCAGATGGGTGTTGAGGCCCTCTTCATCAGGAGCTGCTACCGAAACTGGGAGCAGTCTGCGCAGCAGCAGGTGGCCGAGATCGCGTCGTTGAAGACCGATCTGAAAGGGAAGGCCGACTCCGAGGAAGCGCTTGACCGGCGGGTCAAGGACCTTGAGAAGCGGCTCGCCGACTCCGAGGGGCGAGCAAAGAGCTCTAAGAGAAACTTGACCATGAGCAGGGGGAGTCGAGGAAGAAGGCTAAGGAGCTCACCGACTCCGAGCAGAGGTTGGACGTGGTCATCGCCGAGGCGGCTCGGCAGAAGAGGACCGCCCAGTCTCTCCAGGCTCGACTGACGGCAGAAGAGGAGAAGTCAGTCACGGCTCAGAGGGCAGCGGATGAGGCGGCCAAGTCGATCACGGACGCCAGGCATGAGGTGGCCGCAGCAAAGAAAGAAGCCGGGGAGGTGGTGGAAAGGTACAGGGCCTCGGAGGAGTTCCTCGCCGAGATCCAGCAGATGGCGTCGGACTCCTTCTTCAAAGGCTTCATGTAACTGCGCCGCCTGGTCGAAGAGTTCGTCTCGGCCGAAGGCCGCGGCTACCTTGACTACCCCAGCACTTCAGGCCAGAAGGCGGGCGATGAGGAGGCCGCACCAGCTGAGTCTGGGGCAGCATGGTCAGAAGCTCCTGCTGATGGAGACTCCGGGCCCAGCGACCCGACTAGCAGATAGTCACTTTTTGTTTCTCCTTCTATATTTAGCTGGACCACTCGGCATATCGGGGGCCCATAGGATGCTTGTAATTGATACTTAATCAATGGAATGCAAAGATTTTTTTCTCTTGTTTGGCTCCTCCCCTCCTTCACTCCCTTTCCACTTTCATCTTTCTTTTTAATGTATGGGGAGATCAGAGAGGGTGCCTAAGAGCTGCTGAGCTCAGCGGTCTCTAGGCCGGAGATCTTAGCTCTGGTCTCGAGCTGGTGTCCCGGAGTTGGGCTCGGGGACGGTGGTCGCTGAGAGCTACTTGGCTCGAAGTTCTCTTGGCTGGAGGTCTGAGCTCCGGTCTTGAGAAGGTGTCCTGGAGCTGGGCTCGGGGACGACGGCTGCTGAGAGTGGCTGAAAGTGGTAGCTTCGATGATGTTGTATTTTCTTCTTGTTCCCTCTTTCTTTCCTTCCCCACTCTTCTCTTATTCATTTTTCATTCATCTTTCATTTTTCTTTTCATTCATTTTCATTTCATTTTTCATTTTTTTTTTAGAGTGGGGAGATCAGAGGCGAGGAGGCTGGTTGGACCCCCGTTTTGTTCTCTTTCTTTCCTTCCCCTCTCATCTTCTTTTCGAGTGGGGAGATCAGAGAAGGGGGTTGCCGGGCTTCCCTCCTTTGTTCCCTTTCTTTCCTTCCCCTCTCGTTTTCTTTTCGAGTGGGGAGATCAGGGAAGGGGAGTTACCGGTCTTGATTGCCTTGGAGCTAGGCTCGAGGCCCTCCTGGACGTGGAGCTAGGCTCGGGCCCAGGGATTGCCTGAGATCTTGGCTCAGGTCTTTGGCGCCTTGGAGCTAGGCTTGAGGCATTGATGGGAGCTACGTGGTCTCATGATCTCTTGGCATCCCGGAGCTGGGCTCGGAGATGTTTGAGATGGAGAGCTGCTTGGCTCGAGGTTCTCTTGGCCGGAGGTTGAGCTCCGATCTTGAGTTGGCGTCCTGGAGCTGGGCTCGGGACATGGATAGTTGAGAGCTGCATGGCTCGATAATTCTTTGACACCGTGGAGCTGGGCCCGGGGATGCCTTGAATTGAGAGCTACGTGGCTTGATAGTTCTTTGACGCCCTGGACCTGGGCTCGGGGATGCCTTGAATTGAGAGTTACGTGGCTCGATAGTTCTTTGATGCCATGTAGCTGGGCCTGAAGGCGTCGTCGATTGGGAGCAGCGTGGCTCCTTGACCCCTTTGGCATCCTGGAGGTGGGCTCGGGGACGCCATTGGCATTCTCCTGCAAGACAGACAGACACTTACACGGGAAAAAACCATTGTTATTCATTGTTGGGAAACCTTACATCATTGATAGTATTTCCGCAAGTTGTAGGCATTCTATGTTCTAGGGAACCTGACGCCGTCGAGATCTTCGAGGTAGTAGGCCCCTTGTGAGAGGGCTTCAGCCACTTTGTAGGGGCCCTCCCAGTTCGGGGAGAGCTTGCCGCACTCCCTAGGCTGGGACGCCTCTGCCCGCCGCAGCACCAGGTCTCCGGGCTTGAAAGCTTTTGTCCGGACGCGGGCGTTGTAGTATCGGGCCACTCTTTGTCGGTAGGCTGCCATTCATAGGCGGGCTTTGTCCCTCACTTCTTCAAGGAGGTCCAGGTTGAGCAGAAGGTGCGCCGAGTTCCGCGCCTCATCATACTACTGCACCCGCAACGTAGGCACGCCGAGCTCGACGGGGACGACTGCTTCGGCATCGAAGACGAGGCTGAAGGGCATTTCATTGGTCGCTGTCCTGGGCGTTGTGTGGTAGGCCCACAGGATGCTAGCGAGATCTTCTGCCCACAGGTCCTTAGCTTGATCCAGCCTGGTTCGGAGCCCTTGGAGGATGGTCCGGTTGGTCACCTCGACCTCCCTGTTTGTTTGGGGGTGAGCTACCGAGGTGAACGGTGTTGGATGCCGTGGGCTGCGCAGAACCTTTCGAACTCGCGATTATCGAACTATCGCCTGTTATCGGTGATGA
This sequence comes from Areca catechu, assembly GCA_021397845.1. Lineage (NCBI taxonomy): Eukaryota > Viridiplantae > Streptophyta > Magnoliopsida > Arecales > Arecaceae > Areca > Areca catechu. The sequence goes on from CM038042.1 coordinate 183,598,548, forward strand.
TGCAACGGGGGAGCCCGAAGCGGCAGATGATCGATTTCCAAAAGAACTGGCGGACATTGGCTTCCGCGATCCGAGCTAGCGGCTCTACCTCGACCCACTTGGTGAAGTAGTCGATTGCCACTAGCAGGAACTTTCTCTGCCCTGATACTGGGGGGAACGGTCCCAGGATGTCCATTCCCTACTGAGCAAAGGGCCAAGGGGCTAAGAGCTGGGAGATCAGCGCCGCCGGCTGATGCTGGATGTTGGCGTGGCGCTGGCATTTGTCGCACCTCTTGATGAAGTCGGCTGCATCCTCCCTCATGGTCTTCCAAAAGTATCCCTGGCGGAGAGCTTTGTAAGCCATCGTCCTCCCTCCCACGTGATTTTCCACAGAGGCCTTCGTGTATCTCTTGGAGCACAAAGGTTGCCTCGGCGGGCCTGAGGCATCTCAAGAGCGGGTAGGAGTAAGATCGCCGGTAGAGTTGGCCCTCCATCAGGACGAACCGAGAGACCTTCTTCCTGATGAGGGCGGCTTCTGCGCGGTCTTCTGGCAGGATGTCATCAGTGATGTACCGGATGTACCTGTCCATCCAGCTCGGCTCGAGGGTGACTTGATGCACCTCCGTCGGGTTCTCATAACTGGGGCTTTCAAGTTCCTCGATATAGGCACGTCCCAGCGATGAGTCCGGTAGGGTCGCGAGTCTAGACAGCGCATCCACACGTGCATTCTCTCCTTGAGGGATGTGGAAAATGCTGAAGCGCCGGAGGCTTGCCATGCTCGCACGGACTTGTTCCAGATACTTTATCATCTGGGCATCCCTTGCTTCATACTCCCCGGATACTTGTCCGGCAACCAGCTAGGAGTCGGTGAAGACTTTCAAGTCCTACACACCCAGCTCCCGCGAGGAGTGTCTCGTACTCCGCCTGGTTATTGGTTGCAGCGAACTTGAAATGAAGGGCACATTCCGCCACAACCCCATCGGCATTGGTCAGGATGAGGCTAGCTCCGCTCCCACCGAAATTGGATGCTCCATCTACTTAAAGAATCTAGGGCTCTTCTCCTGGCCTGGGCTCCGTTGCTGTCTGCTCTGGCTCTTCGACGAACCCGGTGTACTCGACCATGAAGTCGGCAAGGACTTGGGCCTTTTGTGACGACCTCAGTCGGTACGCTATGTCGAATTCGCTGAGTAGCAGGGACCACTTAGCCAACCTCCTGGATGTCTCGGGTCGGGTGAGGATGGTATTCAACGGCTGGTCCGTCACCACCACTATCGGGTGTGCTTGGAAGTAGGGCCTGAGACGCTTAGCAGACATTATTAGTGCAAAAATAAGTTTTTCGGAGCGAGTGTACCTGATCTTCGCATCGCGAAGGATTTTACTGGTGTAGTACACCGACTTCTGAGATTTGTCCTCATCTGTGCGGACGAAAACTGAGCTGACAGCTCTCGGTGTCACCGCCAGGTACAGTAAGAGTTCCTTTCCCTCTTCTGGCTTGGAGAGCAGCGGAGGGGAGGCGAGGAAGTTCTTCAGCTCCTCGAAGGCTGTCCGGCACTCCTCGGTCCAGGTGAAGTTGTGCATTTTGCGCAGAGCCTTGAAGAATGATTGGCAACGGTCGGCCGACCTCGAGATGAATCTGCTGAGGGCGGCGACGCGTCCCGTCAGGCGTTAGACCTGCTTCTTGGAGGTCGGGTGTTCCATGTCGATGATGGCCTGCATCTTCTCCGGGTTCGCTTCAATGTCCCTTTGGGTGACCATGAAGCCGAGAAATTTTCCTGCTATCACCCTGAAGGTGCACTTCGTCGGGTTCAGCTTCATCTGATGCTGCCGCAAGCTGTGGAAAGACTCGACGAGGTCAGCTACGTGGCTTGAGCCCGGCCTGCTCATGACGAGCATGTCATCCACGTACACCTGCATGTTGCGGCCAATTTGGTCCTTGAAGACCTTGCTGACCAGGCGTTGGTAGGTGGCCCTCACATTCTTCAGACCAAAGGGTATCATCCTGTAGCAGTATGTGTCCTGGTCGGTGACGAAGGTAGTGTGCTCCTCGTCCTCCGGATGCATGCAGATTTGATTGTATCCTGAGAACGCATCCATGAAGGAAAGCAGCCGGTGGCCCGAGATGGCATCCACCAGTTGGTCGATCTTCGGAAAAGGAAAGCTATCCTTCGGGCAAACTTTATTGAGGTTAGTGTAGTCTACACAGATCCTCCATTTGCCATTATTCTTCTTGACCATCACCACATTCGCCAGCCAGCTTGGATACCGGATCTCTCGAATGAAACCGGTAGCCAGGAGTTTATCTACCTCTTCTTTGATGACTGCCTGTCTCTCCGGGGCAAAACTTCTTTTCTTCTGCCGAACTGGCTTGTGCTTTGGGTCGATACTCAGTTTATGAGTAATGATGTCAGGGGGATACCTGGCATGTCTGCCGCCGTCCAGGTGAACACGTTCGCGTTCGCCTGTAGGAATCCCAGCAATTGGGCCCTCTCCTCCTCGGGTAGCTGGGCTCTGATCTGCACCGTCTTTGCAGGATCGTCTCCAAGCGGATAGGAAAGTAGACTCTCGACTGGGCCCCCTCGGGGGTCTTGGGCCCTTTGGTCGAGGTCGTCCGCGCTGGGGTGGTCCTGAGGGACCTTGGCCCCAGGGAGAGTTTGGAAGCAATGCTGCACCGGTTGGGGCGCTCCTCTCATCTCCCCGACACCGTAGGGAGTTGGGAATTGCACAAGTATCCTCTTGGTGGAGACAACGGCGTCAAGCAAGTTGAGCCCGGGTCGACCCAATATCACATTGTAGGCGGAAGGAAGCCTCACAACTGTGAAAGTCATTATGACGGTGCTCTGCCGAAGTAGGGTTCCAGCAGTGACCGGAAGAGTGATTTGTCCTTCTACCCTCACGGAGTCGCCCATGAAAACCGACAAGGGATGTGTGCACGGGCCTAAGCTGATCAGGGGAAAGATTCATTCTGGAGAAGGCACCGTAAAAAAGCATGTCTGTGGAGCTTCCACTATCAACCATGATGCGCTTTACAGGATGCTTCGCGATCGTTATTTCGATGACAACGACATCATTATTTACATTTTCCCCCCATCTTCCCCCTCCCTCATAAAAGGGAGTACATTTTCAGAGTCCCCTGCCCCCCGAGCCTTCTTGGACGCGCGCGCGCGCTCCCTAGGAGATCATGCCCACCGGCTTCTCGGTGGGGCGATTGTTGATGATGGGAGCTGGCAGGAGAGCGACGAGCGCCTGGGACTCTGCTTGAGGTCTGCCCCCCACGAATCTCTTGAGGTAGCCTCTCTTGATGAGTTCCTCAATCTCCCACTTGACATTGCGGCATTCCTCGGTGTCGTGGCCGTAGTCATGGTGGAAGCGGCAGTACTTCATCTTGTCACGACCAGCGAAAGGCCTCAATGGGGGCGGGCGCCTCAAGTAGTCCTCGTCCTTGATCTCCATAAGGATTTTTGTCCTCGGGGCGAGGAGAGGGGTGTAGCCCTCAAGAACAAGAGTCCCCCTCGATCTTGGCCGGTCCCTCCGGGAGCTCTGAGCCTGGGGTGCTGGCTTCCAGGTCCTGGACACTTCAGCAGGGGCTGTCTTCTTCAGGGGTCCTCCGTCGAGCTCCCGCCTCGTACGGTCTGCCTCCTCGGCGTGGATGTACTTTTGGACCCGGAGAAGGAGCTCGGCGTAGGACTTGGGGGGCTTCTTATCCAGCGAGTAGGTCAGGCAGAAGGTCCTGAGCCCTTGCTTCAGTGCCAGCATGGCCACTGGCTCTTCAAGATTGTAGATCTCCAACGCGGCGGCCTTGAAGCGGGTCACGTAGTCCCATAGGGGCTCGCGGTCCTGCTGCCGGATGGAGAAGAGGCTGTTTGCCTCCCGTGGCAACTTCCTGTAAGCATCGAAGTGAGCCACGAACTTCTGCCCTAGCTGGGCAAAGGAGGTGATGCTCTCCGGCTCCAGACGAGTGAACCACACCCGGGCTGCCTTCCGGAGAGTAGCAGGGAAAGCGACGCAGAGGAGAGCGTCGGTGGCCCCCTGGACCCTCATGAGAGTCTGGTAGCTTTCCAGGTGGTCCAGGGGATCGGTGGTCCCATCGTAAGGATCCACCTGTGGCATCCGGAATCGATTCGGGATCGACTCCACTTGGATTTCTTAGGAGAATGGGGGATGGGCGTCGTAGCCCGCTGGCTTACTAGCGGAGCCTGTCATGCTGCAAACCGGCGAGCAAACTCCGCCAGCTTGCGTTCATGTTCCTCCAGGCGCCTGCCCGTTGCGCGCCTGGCGGCTTCATCAGTGGACCCCTCCGTCGAAGGAGACGGAGAAGGTGACGTGGGTGCATGGCACCCATGACGGGGGGTCCTACTTTTCTTGCCTCGGTGGGGTCTGGGCACCTCTCGCCCGAGGTTTGGTGAGTGGCTCTCTTTGTCAGCAGAGCTGGCTCGTTGTCTTTTCGTTGGAGCTTGATGGCTACCTTGGTTGTCAGTGATGGCCCATGGCTGCGACGGCCTTCCTTGGAAAGAGTGCAGGCTATCGCGGGGGGCTGTGGCATGGGCCGCCGGGGTCCCTGGCTGCTGGTGGGTAGCCACGGACCGATGCTGGTGCTGAAGCTGGCGCACTGCTGTGGCAAGAACTTGCATCTGCTGGGCAAGTGCAGCCAGTTGGGCTTCTGGTGGAGGTGGCTGGACCAGAGCGGGTGGCTCCACTTCTTGGCGGTGCGGGTTTCCTCGAGAGGGGGAGTCCCTCGCACGACTGGTGGAAGCCTTCCTTGCTCTTGTCGTTACCATCCTTCCACCTGGCTTGCTTGTAGAGAAATGGAGGGCTTACTCGATCCTCCCTACCTGGTGCGCCAATCTGTTGCCGCCAAGACCGTCGTGGCCCGTAGCTGCTACGTCGAAGTGCGCTCCTCTCGCTGCCTGGTGGTCCTCTGCTCCTGGACCTGCGAAACAAGGGTTAGTGACCCGGGCCGGGATTTTCGGCGGGGGCACTCCGACGGTCAAGTTAGTGACGATCCAGGAGAACAGATCTTCCTGGTTGGGCCCCTCTTGATGGACTCCGCATTAGGAGGAGTGAAAGATGTATAGGTGAAGGAGAAAAGTAGCAGGGGGAGAGTGATAGCGGGGACAGAGGGGTTCCCTGTTCCTCCACTTCTTCTTGTTTCCCGGTGACTTTCCCTCGACCGTGGTGTTGGTGGTAGCGCTTCGCTCTCTTTTCCGAGCTTGCGCTTATGTTGGTGGTGGACTGTAGTTTTCTTCTACTGGTGTATTTTTCTGTTGTTGTTGTTGTTACCTCCCCCCTTCTAGGGATGCCGATCGTTCTTTGTAGTTGAAAACTGGCCGTTGGGAGTCTGTCTCGGGATCCTTGCTGGGTTGGCAGGCTCATGGGACAGGATTCCGTGTCGTGGACGGGACGCCTTTCCTGACAGGTGGTAGGGGAGCTTCCATCCCTTCTGGCATCCTCTCTAGTTGCTCCATTTCGGGAAGTTTGGCAGAGCCTCGATCCGGGGGCCGCCGCCCTAGGGGTGCGTGCTCTCTAGCTGGCCCATTCCTTGGAAGTATGGCCGGACAGGTAGTTATGGCGGCATGGGGGGCGCCATTCCGCGGTCCTCGGGCGGCTCGCCGGTGTCCTGGGACGGCATGGTCTGCTCCAGTCTGGGTGCTCCGAGCTCGTGCGGTCACCTTGGTGGAGGAGGGGAGAGTGCGAGCCCGGTCCAGAGGGCGCGCGCTCGGAGAGGCTCCACATCAACGAGTGAGCTCTTGGCTCGGCCTCGACCGCAGGGCTCAAGCCTTCAAGGGTCTCGCTTTGGAGGGCGGAGGACGGACCCGATCTAGAGGGCGCGTGCTGGGAGAGGTTCCACATCGGTGGGCGAGCTCTTGGCTTGACCTCGACCGCAGGGCACTAACCTTCGTAGGTCTCGCTTTGGAGGGCGGAAGACGGACCCGGTCCAGAGGGCGCGTGCTCGGAGAGGCTCCACATATGTGGGCGAGCTCTTGGCTCGATCTCGATCGCAGGGCACTAACCTCTGAGGGTCTCGCTCTGGAGGGCAGAAGACAGACCCGGTCCAAAGGGCGCGTGCTCGGAGAGGCTCCACATCGGTGGGCAAGCTCTTGGCTCGACCTCGACTGCAGGGCACTAACCTCCGAGGGTCTCGCTCTGGAGGGGGAAGATGGACCCGGTTCAGAGGGCGCGTGCTCGGAGAGGCTCCATATCGGTGGACAAGCTCTTGGCTCGACCTCGACCGCAGGGCACTAACTTCCGAGGGTGTTGCTCTGGAGGGCGGAAGACGGACTCGGTCTAGAGGGCGCGCGCTCGGAGAGGCTCCACATCGACGGGCGAGCTCTTAGCTCGACCTCGACCGCAGGGCACTAACCTCCGAGGGTCTCGCTCTGGAGGGCGGAAGACGGACCCGATCCAGAGGGCGCGCGCTCGGAGAGGCTCCACATCGGCGAGCAAGCTCTTGGCTTGACCTTGACCACAGGGCACTAACCTCCGAGGGTCTTGCTCTAGAGGGTGAAAGACGGACGTGGTCCAGAGGGCGCGCGCTCGGATAGGCTCCACATCGGTGGGCGAGCTCTTGGCTTGACCTAGACCGCAGGGCACTAGCCTCCGAGGGTCTCGCTCTGGAGGAGGACTGAGCTTCAGCCTAGGCGTCGAGCTCACAAGCTTGACCTGGCGGAGGACTGAGCTTGACTTGCTATCCTGGGGGAGCTTAGCTCAGCTCGGTAAGGTGCTCCGAACTGAGGCGTCGCCTTGGCATTCACCGTGGCGGCTTCTCTTAACGTGGCGCCCGTCAGCTACCCATGTCAGCGGTATCGCCACATCAATCCCGTTTAAAACCAAAGGGAGTTAGGGTTTCTTTGGTAATCCCGGTAAAACCAAAGTGTATAGGTTTGGATTGTGAGCATGGTAAAACAATCCGACTATATTTCGGTTGGAGAATATAGTGGAAATCCCAAGTGGTGCTTGGGTAGTGGACGTAGGAGCCGATTGCTCCGAACCACTCTAAATCTCTTTGTGTTTGTGATTGTGTTTTTATTGCTTGATTGCTTTTACTTAATCACTTCTGCATTGCATATTACACCACAACACTAAAAGAATTTGAAAGCGCACATACTCGAAAAAGTTTTTTTTTTAATCCCAATTCACCTCCTTCTTGGAAAAGTGCACATACTCGTCAATCCACCAATAGACCTCCACTTTTCACCAGAACCAATTATACATATTGGAAGGCATGAATGAAAATATACATTCAAGCCATATATTTTCATTTATGGAAGATTATTCTGAAAAGACTTCACACACCCACAATTAAAGTTAATGATGTAGAGGTTCCCAAGCTTGAAGAGGAATGGGACGAGAATGATATGAGATTAGTTGAGCTGAATGCCAAAGCAATTAACTTACTGTATTGTGCTTTGGATCCAAATGAGTTTAACAGAATTTCAACTTGTAATTCTGCTAAAGAAATTTGGGACAAGCTAGAAATTACACACGAAGGCACATCTCAAGTTAAAACATCAAAAATCAATCTTCTTGTACATAATTATGAGCTATTTAAGATGGATCCTAGTGAGACTATATCTGTAATGTATACTCGTTTTACTGATATTATAAATGGTCTCAAGAGCCTTGGTAGAACTTATTCTAATACTGATCTTGTCCAAAAAGTTTTAAGATCTATGCCAGATAAGTGGGAAGCTAAAGCGACAGTAATTCAAAAAGCGAAGGACCTAAATACACTGCCTTTGGATGAACTGCTTGGATCTTTGATCATACATGAATTGGCTATGCAACAAAGGACCGAGGAAGATACAAAAAGAAAGAAGGCCATTGCATTTAAAGCTACCGAAGAAGATAAGAATGAAGAATCAGACTCATTAGATGATGATGATCTTGGAAATGATGAAATTGCCCTTGTTATAAGAAAATTTAAAAGGTTTATAGGCAGAAGAAAAACAAATAGATGGAGAAAGCAATATAGAAAAAGTGATTTTGGAAAAGAAAAAGAAAGATAAAGAAAAAGAAAAGGATAAAGATAAAGATCAAGTACCTATCTACTACGGATGCAAGAAGCCAGGACACATCCGTCCTGATTGTCCTGAAGCGAAGAAAAAGATGTTTACCAAAAAGAAGAAGAAAGCAATGCTTGTTCTTGGAGTGATAGTGACGAAACCACATCCATTGAAGAGGATGAAGAGACAACAAAAACTGCATAAATCTGCCTTATGGGTTTGGAGGACGAGGTAAATACTTCTGAACCTAATTTAGAGTTCACTTATGATGAATTGCATAATGTTTTTGTGAACTATTGATAGAATACAAAAAAGATGGTTTAAAAATGAGGGATTTAAAAAATCAATGTGATGTATTTGAAAAAGACAAAAATGAAATTTATGAAAGAATCAAAATCTTGCAAAGGGAATTGAATTTGGTTTGTGAAAGACTTAAGATTATTCAAATTGAAAAAGAAGAGATTCTCGAGAAAAACAAATATTTGAAAAATGAAAACAATGATTTAAAGGAGGAAGTTAAAAAACTAAAACCCTTAGTTAAAAAATTAACCCTAAGTTTTAACAAACTTGAATTAATTTTAAAAGATCAAAACGAAACAAATAATAAATTTGGAATTGGTTATAAAAGTTCTATTTCAAACAAGTTTTCATCTTCTACTTCATATGCTCCTAAATTCATTAGTTCAAAACAAGTTAGACCTAAATTTGCATCATCTCATGGTTATTATTCAAAATCAAAGATTGTATGCCATGCTTGTAATAACATTGGTTATAAAGCTTTTGAATGTCATTTGAAACATAATGACAAAAAGAAAATTAAGAAAGTTTGGATTGCAAAAGGAACCATTTCCACTAACATGTAAGGATCCAAGAAAGCTTGAGTACCTAAATTTGCTAAATGATTGTTTTGCAGGGATATCTTGCAGCCACAAGTATAAAGAAAAGATGGTATTTGGACAACGGCTGTTCAAGATACATGACAGGTGATGCTGATCAATTCTTCACCCTAGAACAAAAGGATGGTGGAATGGTAACATTTGGTGACAATCGAAAGGGAAGGATAATCGGTATTGGTAAAATCAAAATTACTCCTACTTTTATTGAAAATGTGTTACTTGTAGAAAAATTAAAGCATAATCTTTTGAGTATTAGTCAGCTATGTGACATTAGTTTTAATGTTTACTTCAAGTCATCAATGTGTATAGTAGTTGATCCACTTGACTCTAGTACTAAGTTCATTGGACACAAACTTGGTAACATTTATATAGTAGATCTTAATGATCTAGCTATGTCAAGTAATACAAGTCTTGTAGCAATGAATGACAAGAGCAAAGAATCAAGTTTACTATGGCATAGGCAACTTGATCATGCTAGTATGGACACAATAGCTAAACTTATTGCAAAAGATTTAGTCAAAGGTTTGCCAAAATTTAAAGTTAACTTTGATTATGTTTGTGATGCTTGTCAGTTAGGAAAACAAGTTAGGGGGAGTTTTAAATCTAAAAACATAGTTTCCACTACTAGATTCTTAGAGCTACTTCACATGGACTTATTTGGACCTACTAGGACTACCAGCCTAGATGGTATGAAATATGGACTTGTGATTGTAGATGACTTTTCAAGATACACATGGGTTTTGTTTATTGCACATAAAGATGATACTTTTAATGTATTCAAAAAGTTTTACAAAAGAGTTATAAATTTGAAAATTTTATCTGTTATTTCTATTCGTAGTAATCATGGCATCGAATTTGAAAATCAGTATTTTGATCACTTTTGCACTAAGCACGGTATTGATCATAACTTTTCTGCACCTAGAACGCCACAGCAAAATGATATTGTAGAAAGAAAGAATTATACTTTGGAAGAGATGTCCAGAACAATGCTCTGTGAAGGAAATCTTCCAAAATACTTTTGGACAGAAGCTGTAAATACCGCATGCTATATTTTAAATAGAGTTTTAATTAGACCTATTATCAAAAAAAACCCCTGTGAGCTTTGGAACAATAGAAAATCCAATGTTAAGTATTTTCATATTTTTGGATGCAAATATTTTTTTCTTAACAATGGAAAAGACAATCTTGGTAAATTTGATGTAAAATTCGATGAGGCTATTTTTCTTAGATATTCATTAAATAGTAAAGCCTATCGAGTTTTCAATAAAAGAACTTTAACTGTTAAAGAATCTATTTATGTTGTTTTCAATGAATCTGATATTATATCTTCGAGAAAGGAAGATTTTGCTGATGATGATGCAGGTACTTTACAACGTGGAATGAAAGACTTGACTCTCAAAGACAAACAAACAAGTGAACCACATAAAGAAGAGGTGAGTAAAGAACATGATGATATACCTAAAGAATGGAGGTATGTACAATCGTATCCTAAAGAATTAATTATAGGAGACCCATCTCAAGGTGTTAAAACTAGATCAGCACATAAAGATGCACATGATTTAATTGCTTTTGTTTCAAATGTAGAACCACACAATATAGAAGAAGCTGAAACTAATCCTAATTGGATGTTAGCAATGTATGATGAATTAAACCAATTTAGGAGAAATAATGTTTGGACCATAGTAGAAAGATCTAATGACTATCCTGTTATAGGTACTATGTGGGTTTATAGAAATAAACTAGATGAAGATGGTAATGTAATTAAAAATAAGGCTAAACTGGTTGTACAAGGATATAATCAAGAAAATAGAATAAATTTTGATAAAACATATGTACCAGCAGCTAGACTAGAAGCTATTAGATTGTTATTAGCTTATGCATACTTTATTAACTTTAAATTATTTCAAATGAACGTAAATAGTGCTTTCTTGAATGGATTTTTATCTGAAGAAGTTTTTGTCGAGCAACCTCCTGGTTTTATTGATCACATTTTTCCAAATCATGTTTTCAAACTAAATAAAGCTTTGTATGGTCTGAAACAGGTACCTAGAGCCTGGTATGATAGATTAAGTAAGTTTTTGATTGCAAATAAATTTGTAAGAGGTAGTGTTGACACCACATTGTTTATTCAAAGAAAGTAGAATGATATTTTAGTTGTTCAAATATATGTTGATGACATTATCTTTGGATCTACTGATGAATCTTTGTACCAAAATTTTGCAAAGCTAATGCAGGGAGAATTCGAAATGAGCTTGATGGATGAGCTAAGTTACTTTCTTGGACTTCAAATCAAACAAACTAAAGAAGGTATCCTGATCAACCAGGCTAAGTACATTAAAGTGATAATCAAGAAATTTGGCATGGAATCAAGCAAAGTATGTGAAACACCCATGAGTCCTGCATGTAGACTGGATAAAAATGAAAATGGCACAAATGTTGATCAAAAGCTGTACCGAGGTATGATCGGTTCATTACTTTATTTGACAGCTAGTAAACCTGATATATTATTTAGTGTTTGTATATGTGCACGTTTTCAATCTAATCCTAAAGAGTCACACATCATAGCTGTTAAAAGAATTATTAAATACCTGAAAGGTACATGTAATGTAGGTTTATGGTATTCTAAGCACACATCATTGAAGTTGATTAGTTATTCTGATGCTGATTATGGCGGCTGTAAAATAGATATGAAAAAGTACAAGTAGCACTTGTCAATTTCTAGGTATTAACTTGATTTCTTGGCACTGTCGCAAACAGAACTCTGTAGCACTATCTACTGCTGAGGCAGAATATGTGGCTGCTGGGAGCTGCTGTGCTCAAGTGTTATGGATCAAGCAACAACTAGAAGATTATGATGTTATCTAATCTAAAATTCTTATTAAATGTGACAATACTAGTGCTACTAATTTATCTAAAAATCCAATTCAGTGCTCACGAACTAAGCATATTGAAATTCGACATCATTTTATTCGTGATCATATTTTAAACAATGTTGTTGAACTAGAATTTGTACCTACTGAAGACCAACTAGTGGACATTTTTACTAAACCATTAAGTCTAGATAGATTTGAGAAAATTAGAGGCGAATTAGGGCTATATGACCCATTCTGAACCTGTTTGACCTAATTTTTGAAAATTAAGAAAAAATTATCTAAATGTTTCAAATTTCTCTTTAGAGCATAAGATAACCTAGTTTAGGTTCAATAAACCTTTAGAAACTGAGTTTGACCTATTTTGACCTTTAGATTGGTTTTTCGCTCGAGTCGACTCGAGTTATTTGGGCGCTCGGTGAGCCGACTCGAAGGTCGGGCCGAACCTTTTTAAATAGGGTTTCCGTGTTTCCTATTCATTATATTTCTAGATTTTGGTTATTTCCCTTTAGCCGACTCCACACTCGACTATAGAAAACCTTCCAAAAACTCTCTCTAACCCCTTGAGTCCTTTAATCTTAGCTAAATGACACCTCGCAAAGCTATGGCCAAGAAAGCAAAGAGGGTAGTTCAGACTGTCGCGAAAGAACGGAGGACCAAGAAGCGGTTAGACATTTCGATTCCGGAAGAAGAACAACCTATTGAGCAGGAAGAAGAGCTTCAAGCACCCCGGCAAGTAATTCCTATGGGAAATCGTCAAGTTACCCCGAGTAGGTGCATCGATTTCAATTTTCTTGAGCAAGAACAGTTACATATAGGTGATTGGCTTGAAAAACAAGGATGGAAAGATTTTTGTTTGCTGAATGTTCCAACATATCCAAATCTAGTTCATCAATTTTTTAAGAACATGTCATTGGAAGCTTTTCATTTAGAAGGAACAGTAAAAGAAAAGCACATAGAGATAAATGAACAAAAGTTATCAAGTTTGCTAAACATACCAAAGGAAGGAGAATGTTATTTGGTTATAAAAGAGAAGATGAAGACCCTTAGACTTATATTGGAAAGATCTAATGTGAAGGACATTATACATGTAAGTGCAAATCAGCTTTTATTGGAAATGAGGCTGTTGCACAATATTATTAACAGGATTTTCTTGCCCCGGACGGGGAGATTCGATTAGATCAGCGAGCGAGACCTTATATTTATGAGGCGACTGATTGAGGGGGAGCCCCTCAACTTGCCATTTATTATGATATCTCAGATGAGGGAGGCAGCACATAGGGCACGGGCTTGTTTGCCTTACGGGTGGGTGTTTACACTGTTATTCCAAGACGCTCATGTAGATCTGACTGGAGAGGATAGCCGTCTATTGCTGCACACCGACAGGTACACTGTGAAATCCCTTACCAGAATGGGATTTATTAAAGTTGATGGCAATTGGGTCAGGAAGTCTTCAGGTGTTCCTTTGGCACATTCAGATGACCTAGATGATGATGCTCATGCTGCTCAAAGACTTGGTGAGGAGACTGATATACAGGCTGATGAGGCTGGACCTTCAGAGCCAGCTCCTACTACACCTCACTCACCAGTCAGGACTCCGACAGCTGCTAGACATGATACAGATGACAGACTTCAGAGAGTCTTGGAGGAGATATATTGTCTCAGGACTGACACTGACAGGAGGATTACTTTACTTCAGTTTGAGATGCAGCATAGATTTCAGAAGATCATGACCATTTTGAGACAGCTTTCTACAGCCAGCCAGCATGTGCCACCGACTTCCACAGCACCTGGCACTGATCATGAGCAGGGAGAGCCTACACTGTTTACTGATGTTCCTGCAGATGTTGAGCCAGAGGCTAGTATGGAGCCTACAGGATTTGAGGTTGGACAGACTCCGGCTACCCAGATACTTTCGACCACCAGCACCTTGGCACTATCTTTTGATCCACCCACTGTCAGACCTATACCTATCATTATATCTTCAGAGTCCAAAGCCAAAGTTAAAGCCAAAACTAAAGTGTCTAGGACAGTCACTCCCACTAGGACTAGGATTAGGGATCTTCGACCTAGGTTCCCTAAGTTCAAACCTAGCCCAAGGATCCTTGAAGTTGGTTCCTCCTCTGACGAGGAAGAACCTGATAGTGATGATCCTAGCGCATCATTTGATGTTTAGGCTTTTATCTTATTGTTTTGGGGACTCTATGTTGTTATGTTTTGGTTGTTGTGATACAATTTTGTCGTGCCGTGGCACGTCTGTAATGTATCACATTTGTACTGACTTATTATATATGTATCGATCACTTTTTATGCTACATGTCTATTCTTTTATGCTACACATCTTAAAGTATTGTGAATGAATGTTCTCTTGTATGCCTTTTGTTGATGACAAAAAGGGGGAGAACGGAGAGTGTGCATGAAAAAAGCTATAATATGAATGTTTAATATAATATGAATGTTTAATGAATGTTTAATTTACAATTTTATTGAAAATTTGAAAAGGTTATGATACTTTGGAGATTGTATGTATGAAAACGATATATGGATGTTAATTGTTATGAAAATATGAATGTTGAAATAAAAATTGGAATGATTCATGAAATTTTGATGAAATTTAGAAAGAATGATATTGCAAATAGTAAGGGGGAGCTTTACTTCAAATATTTTCATGAAATTCACTTCAAATGTTTGGTAGTTTCATAAGTTTCGATACATATTGATACTCTTGAAACATTCTGTGTTGATACATCATGTTTCGATACACATTGTTCATTTGATATGGAAAATTCAATGTATCGATACATATAATACTTTATAGTGTTCAGTTTTATACGTATGATACATTTGATACATTGTAGCACATAGTGTTGATAACACACACAAATTTGAATATACTGCAATTGTAAAGTGTTTTAATTTTTAATTATGCCCAGTGTTTTGTTATCATCAAAAAGGGGAGATTGTTGACCCCTGGAATGATTTTGATGATCACAAAATATTGGAGCATATATTTGATACTAACTCTTTTCAATCACTTGAGTAGTTTTGCAGAAAATTGGTTACCTTTTATTTAAAATAGTATTCAAACTGATTGGAAGGTAATTCAATTGTATATAAAGTTTTATAAACTTAAACTTGTAAAAGCCCTAGTTTTATTAATCTTGTAATCTTATAAAATGGGCTGAAAAATTATAAAATTATAGAGTATGTAGATTAGCTTCTTTTTGATTCAATGTTGAAGATTTTTGGAGAAGCTTGAAGCATTTTTTGAAGATTTGCAAGAGCTGACTCTTGGATCAAGAGTTGACTCGTGGTGGCATGGCACGGAGGAAGTTCCAACGTTTCAGTATCAAGAGCCGACTCCTGCCCCAAGAGCCGACTCTTCCAGAGTTATGCATTTTGAAGGTTTGAGACTAAGAGCCAAATCTGCCCTAAAGAGCCGACTCTAGGTATTCATGGTTTTGACTTGACTGAAGGCAAGAGCCGACTCCAACCAGAAGAGCTAGCTCCCACAAAAAATTATTTTGGGCTGTCTGAGACTTCGAGCCGACTCTTGGACCTCGAGCCGACTCGTGGAGCCGTTTCTGCACTCCAACGGCTAGTTGCTGAAGTTGAAATTTGAATTCCATTTCGTCTCCAACAGCTATTTCACCAATCCCAAGGCCCTACAACGGCCATATCTCTTGGAAAACTATAAAAGGGATGGTTTTTGAAGGATTAAATAATTATTAAAGCATTATTATGGAATTATCTTGAGAAATCAAAGAGCTTTCAAGTTATTCAACTACCTACCTCAAAGAGCATTCAAGTTAGATTTAAAGCTTCACCAACTCTACTCCATCATTGAATCCACTCATTGAAGAAGGAAGAAGCGGCTTGAAAAGCATTAAAGAGCATTCAAGGCTTGACTTCATTTTGATCTACATCGGCAACACCTAAACAAACTTGGTTTGTTGTAGTTGCTTGTTTATTATTTCCTTATCTTTATTTTCTTTCTAAGAACAGCAAGGGGCTGTGTCTTAAGAGAGGATTGAAGGTTTTTAGGTGAACCTTGTAAAACCTAAGTTGGGTTCTTGGTGATCCTGGTCTAAAACCAAGTGTTAGGATTTTCTTTGGTGATCCCGTTTAAAACCAAAGGAAGTTAGGGTTTCTTTGATAATCTCGGTAAAAACCAAAGTGTATAGGTTTAAATTGTGAGCCTGGTAAAACAATCTGACTGTATTCCAATTGGGAGATATAGTGGAAATCCCAAGTAGTGCTTGGGCAGTGGACGTAGGAGCCGGTTGCTCCGAACCACTCTAAATCTTTTTGTGTTTGTGATTGTATTTTTATTGCTTAATTACTTTTACTTAATCACTTCCGCATTGCATGTTGCACCACAACACTAAAAGAATTTGAAAGTGCACATACTTGAAAAAGTTTTTTTTTTTAATCCCAATTCATCCTCTCTTGGAAAGCCACCTGGGCAACAATCCTACGGCGACCTGTTGGTATCAGAGCCAGGTTACTTCATTAAGAGTAAAGCAATCAAGGAGACAGTACCTTCCTAGCCAAGATTTCTACCTTTAATAAAAGTATAGCAATCAAAGATGGTACTAATCAGATAAACAAAATGAAACTCTTAACCACCTCTATTTTAAACACCCTAATAGAGCTCCACCTTCAAAATCAATAATCCACAGAAGCAGAAATATTTTTATTCTGACTCAAGATCAAGAAATCTCAAATAGTGAGGACTCTAATAAAATGGCTTTGCCTATAGCACAAAATCAGAATCCCAAGGTGACCAAAACTTAGATGTCAACAAATCCAAACTTGGATCTAACCCATAAAGCTATTCTACCATATACCTACCCTTTCTGAAATGATCTTAAAAGAAAGACTATCAATCAGGTAAAACCATTATTTAGCAAACACCATTTATGAATGGAATATAGATGGCCAAATTAAATATCAAATTTCAATACCCTTCACGAAATGGCCATGGTGGCTAGGGTTGGAACTGGGCCAGGCCAGCCGGACGGGCTTCGGTCGGCCCGAATTCGGACCGGACATTGAACCAGGCTCTAAGTTGTTCAGGCCGGGCTTCGGGCCTTATAATAGAGCCCATTTAATTTTCGGATTGGGCTCGGGCATCCTTTTGGCCCGGTCTAGAAACAGGCTCGAGACTATTAAAGGGCCCTCTCTTCTTTCTTGTTTCCAGCTCCAGCGATCCCACTGTGCTACCCGCGCCTCTCTCTCGTTTCAGCTACCGCCCCCACCCATCCCAGGCTCCCAGCCCCGGTGGTGCACCCCATGCCACCCACCAGCTCCGCACCAGCCCTCCCGGCCCTGGCGGCACCCACACCTCCGGCTCTATGCGACCCCGCTACCCTTTGACTCTAAGCTCCCTCCCTCGACCTCGGTGCATGCACCCGACGCCCCCTCCCCATGCCGGCCTGAGCGACCCCACAGCCCCTTGGCTCTGATTTGCCTTCCCTAGCCTCAACGATCGCATTCGATGCCCATGCCCCCGCCATGCGACCCGCGGCCCCCCTCGGCTTCGATCTCCATCCTTCTCGGTGCCTACACCCAACACTTATATATCTCCGGCCTTTTTTTTATTTCAATTATTCGGCTTGATTCAGGCTACTTCGATTTAGGCCGGTCCAATCGGGCTCGAGCCGGGCCCGGGCTTGGGCTCGAGCCTGATATTTTTAAAATATTTGAGCTTAAGCCTAGCTCGAAGCCCGAAATCTTTTTTCGGGTCAAACTTGGGTAGGATGTGGCCCGGCCTAGCCCAGTTCCAACCCTAATGATGGCCACTACCTACCTCACAAAATCCAATATAGTAACCAAGCCATTGCCCAAACCCTGGTAGCTAATTTCCCTAGCCAACTAAAAAGTTGGTGGGATCACTATCTTGATGAGATTGATAGAAACAATATTCTGCCACTACGAGTGAAATGTAATGCCCTTTAGACTTAAAAATTCATCCTCTAAATTGATTCCTGCCTTTAACAAAAATAAAGCAATCAAGGACAGTACTAATCGGACAAAACACTTCAATTAATGCATTGGATTTCCTGCGGATTCCGGTCAATCCTCAAATTCATTTTCAGACTTCAAGTAACTCTCAAATTCAATATAACAAAAACTTTTATAAAAAAAAAACAATTATTCAAAAAAACACAGAATATATTCGACCAATATCCTTTACAGAGTTCCTTTGAAAGCCTTTCCAAAACCTATTTCCTTGTAACTCTCTTAAATCCCTTCAGGACCGAGTGTTTTTCAAAAAGCAAATGAAGCTTAATATCATTATGTATTTTTCAAAGCATACCATAAAAGTTTTCTTCAAAAAAAAAAAAAAAAATTCCAACTCCAGTTTCTCTTTATAGCTCTCTTGTTTAGAAATTGCAGCAAGATAGCTCAATTGCTTAAATGCTTCAATTATATTTATTTTCCAATCTTCTTAGTACAGTATTCCGAAAAGATCATAATAATAGTTGCTTTTAGGGATATCCTTTAGATTAGTTCAGAACTATCATGCTATAAAAAATTATAATGAAAGGAATGCTTTTATAATTTCAGAACAAGAAACCGCCAAGAAGTAAAATAATATTTATTTTAATAGATTTTCATTACAATTTCATTCCTATTTTTTTCGGTTCTTCAAAATATATATATATATATATATATATTTCAATTTATGATTTAATATATTTCAATTTATGATTTAATATGTTACTTTTTTATTTTGTTCTTTTTGGTTTAGCTCTTCTTGTTCTTCTATTCACCCCACTGCATCCTGCAACGACATGTTGATATCAAAATTTTCAACAAAAAAAATAAACTATAAACATTAAATACATATTTGAATGATAAAAATATTTTTCTTTGTAACACCCTTTTATAAATAAAATATTATAATACCGAAAATATTTTCATCATTAAAATATTTTTAAATTTTTTTCAATGACAAAAATACTCCACAACCTTATGATACAAGAATATCATAATCCAAATCAAGAGATATCATAATTTTTTTTAAAAATAAATATTTTCATCATTCAAAATTTTTAATAAAAAAATAATATTATGGATATTAAATATGTATTAAAAAATGCAACATATGCGACCCTCCAACCGTATTTGGCAAAATATTTTTTTACACCGCCCCCGGTGGACACAGAATTACCTTAATGTATAACGCACCATCTGACCGTCAGCGAAGGATACAGCTTGCGGCGTCGATGTATAACGCTGTTGCTTCGGTATAACCAAGGAGGAAGTATAGGGGCACACCAGAAAGGTCCACCCTGGACTTGCTTGCCACTGAATTGGGCTTCATGCTTGATTATTACACTCCAACTGAGTTTAAAATATTGAGTTATGGCCAAACAGCTTTCAGGATTCAAAGCTACACATGTTGTAGAGAAGAATCAAAATGCAGCTTAAGCAATTACTATGCTGATTAAATAGGATAATTATATGGACAGGCACCTCCACATCACCTTCAAAATCTCTGGTATGTTGATGTCAGGTGATGGAATGATATAAGCTATCTATTATCCGTTTAACAAAGCAAACCAAACTCCCCCCTCAGCTTAAAAAGATAAAAAGAAAAAAAACAGCCCAAACCCACGGAGTGTCAACAAGAAATGTCACCTTTTTTTTTTAAGGTGAAATCACATGCATCCAAACTCTAAAGCATATACAAGGTTACTGATTTGTTGTCTGCCTTTGGCTGGTCGCTTTGAGCAACAAGGTTCAATAGGTTCAATCAATCAACTGACCTCCTTTTGAGAAAGGATACTAACATATACAATCTCAAAATGCACCAAAAACATAAAATAATAGGGGGAAAACTTAAAAAGGTGCTCAATAAACATGCATAGACCAAGGTACCCACATTTTCTGCAGCTTCAAATACAGATCTTTCTAACATGCTTGCTAAGGTGTACAAATCCAGACAAGAACAATCCAGGAACGAAGCCACTTCTAAACTAACATGCTATATTGCCTCTAGCAAAATTACTAATTCTCGTATTTTTTAAACTGCAGTTTGACATGCTTTCATTTTGTGTCCCCTTGAAACATCCCTCAGCTACATCTCTGTTTCCAAATTGCTTCCCAGACCACAAGCTCATCTCTGCCATCATACCATCAGTCTATTTTCACAGATGAATATATCTTGCGGACGAACAAGAAACAGGCATAGAAGCCAATTGCCCCCGTTAAAACAAAGAAAGCATAAGACATTATCAACATGTACCCAAAGTACAGGACACCAGAAACCACCTTGGTTATCTCCAACTTCGTGAAGAAATAGAAGACAGCATATGCAAAAAGGTAAAGAGCTGAAGTACCTGCAGTCAAATATGCCCTCCACCACCAATGGTAGTCCTCACTGCATAGCTGGAAGTAGCAGAGCACGATCGTTATCTCAGCACAAGTTATGAGAAGAATGATGAAGACGATGAAGAGAAAGCCAAAAATGTAGTAGAACTGGTTCAACCATATGGACGTCAGGATAAAGAAGAGCTCAATGAAGACTGCACCAAATGGAAGAATGCCTCCGATCAGAATAGAGAATGCTGGCTTCATGTACCAAGCTTGCTCAGGAATTTGTCTAGGGATCTTGTTGGTCTTTACGGGATCCTCAATGGCCGGCTTCTTGAAACCTAGATAGCTACCAACAAAAACCAATGGCACTGATATACCAAACCAGAGGAATACCAAAGCAAACATGGTCCCGAAAGGAACGGCACCAGATGATTTCTCACCCCAGATTAAAGCATTCAGAACAAAGAAGATGGCAAAGACAATTCCAGGGAACATAAATGCAGTTTTTAGGGTAATCTTCTTCCACTCCATGCCTTTAAACATTTTATAAAGACGAGCTGAGGAGTATCCGGCAAACAGACCCATGAAAACCCACAAAAGAACCATAGCAGTCATTAGACCCCCACGGTTGGAAGGGGAAAGGAAACCTAGCAAAGCGAATATCATAGTGACCAAGGTCATCCCAAAGAACTGTACCCCTGTTCCCACATAGACACAGAGCAGTCCAGAGTTGATGGGTGGCCTAAAGACATCACCATGGACTAATTTCCATCCAGTGTCTTCCTGGGCTTCATCCTGAGTCTCCAACTGGTTATAGTTAGCTATATCTCTGTAAAGGGTTCTCATCATGATCATGGCCACCATGCCCGACAGAAACAGAACTATCATTAAAGAATTGATAATGGAAAACCAGTGTATTTGATCATCATTCATGAGAAGGTAAGTGTCCCAGCGAGAAGCCCACTTAATTTGGCTGATCTGCAAGAGATGAAGTGAAGGTAAGATTGCACTTGGAAAAGTAGAATGAATTTAGATAAGTGAGTACAAACCTCGAAGGTAACGTCATATGTGAATATAACATATGTATCTTCAGCGACTTCCTGGGGACCATAACTAGCTGAAGTAATTTTAATGTTCGGATTGCATGTTGACAATTTAGGATTTTTATCATCCCACTCAGTATATTCATGTTTTATACTGTATCCAAAAAGCAAAATGAGAATTAAAGACAGAAAAAGAAATTTCAGGATAGGGAAACAATTATGATGTAAATCAACCAACACACACAGAGCGCTTGTTGGTTATGTGTTTGTTAAGATGCAACACCACGCAATCAGTAATGCCAAGAATATAATTCAATGAAACACAAAATTAAATAATAAAGCGGTCCATGATTACTTCTTTTGATAAAAAGGTAATTTGGAATATAAATTTCATTAGATAAATCAACATGTTAAAATCTCTTACATCCGTAGTCTATCGTAATATCAGTTTTCTGGTACAAAATTGCCAACACATCAGAAAGCTTGAATTATGGGTCAAGCAGGATACTGATAAATATATAAAAAAAATTACCTACATTTGAAGGCAGTTAGAACCAACGTTTCAAAATCAACTAGCATATAACCCATGCAATGCATGGGATACAATATTTTCTCCTTTTTTCCAATTGTTCTTGAAAAACAATAATAGCAATGTTATTAATAATAATAAATTGAATGCATCAATAGCCAAATTTCTGTCATATTAAGCAACAAATTTAATGAATCTCCATCATTAATACCGGCATCTAGATAGCAAATAGAGAACTCTACACAAGCCAGTCTTCATGGAAAAACTCTAATCATTAATACCAGCCCTGCAAGATGCACAGGGTATGGTTTGTTCTCCATTTTTCCTAGTGGTTCTTAAATTGCAACATAACAATATAACAAACTACAATAAATAGAAAGCTTCAATAACCAAAGTTCTATTGCACATCAAGCAACAACTTTAATGATAACCAAGCAAAAACACCTGACAAATATCTAAATTGATATAGTAACTAAATACTTATCTATTTTAGCTAGGTAATATTTTCAAGTATCAATTGTACACATATCAGTTATATAAGGATGATCGATATTTAATATTGATAATAGTAAGATACTCCATTATCTATCACATATGCTCACTTAAAGGAACATATAATAAAGCAATAATGATGTGAGTTTCTACTCAGATATCATTAAAAATCATTGCTCACTGTGCAACAGAAATTTGGTATTTCAAGAACGGTAGGAAAAAGGAGAAAAAATCACAAACCTTGCATTGAATGGGTTATATCCTAGTAGCCTGGTAAGATGAAAGCCTTTTGCCAATTTGGCTTCACCTAAGGTTTCATTAAAGGCTAACAAAGTATTATTAAGATAATTCTTGACCATTATAATAATAATTATTCACCCCATCCACTACAATCTAAGTTATTTAATATTAACTACAATGATAATATAAAATAATGATAATATTATTGTCCAAATCATTGTTTCCAGTTGGTAAAACTATTTTTTCATGAAAACTTTGAAAAGATTATTTATTGAGGGAATAGTATAATGAAAACCAACATATATTATTTATGCTATAACAGGCTATCATAATATTAAACAATCTATTATAATAGCCATTAGATTTTTTTTCTTTATTATATATAGTATAACTGAGAGGGGCTGAAGTCATTACAATTTCTTTTATGTTCTTATGCTGGCTGCTATTTTAAACCTTGGGCTTCCCAGGCAATTTAAGTCCAAGTTTGGTTTGGCGTTCTTCAAGGAGTTGGTCCTGTTTTTGTGGTCACTCATAGTTATCTAAAAGGGAAGTTAGGTGCATGGTAGGTAGCAAGATAAAAAGGCCTATATATATGGGAGAGGAGAAAAGGATGGTAGGAGAGGTCAAGGCTGTTGGACATATGGAGAGAGGAGAAAAGGGGCAGGGCAAAGACATATGGAATCCATCAGGGTATAAGGTATAGTTTGTTAACTTCATTGACTACTGGGATAGGTGAAATTTGGTTCCATCCACATGGGTCAAGTGGTTTGCTGATGACTGAAATGGATGGTTTTTGAATTTTAAGGGTTTCTATGTTGCCTAACCCGCTAGTTGTCTCAATTGACGGGTTGCTGGATGAGCAGGTAGACCCTGTTGACCCACCCATGTCTTAAAAGAATTGTTTCGAAGAAAACATTACCTATCAAGAGAAAATAAAACTTCCACAACACATGAAAATGCAAGAACCACCATTCAGAAGCATGAAAACAAATTTGCCAAACACTTCACTTTACAGTGCATCAAATATCACTGGTTCAATAATCCTTAAATATCTAATTAACAATTCTGACTTTACTACATTATGATTCTGCATTGATTTTGTATCAGTCATTTCTTGTAGACAAGCTAAAAGTGAAAATACAGTATCTTTAACCATTTCTGCTGCTCCTTTCTACTCTACTGTTATACAATAGACACAATTTAGAAAAATGGCAACAACCAATCCAGAATAATAACAAACAATAACATAAATTAGAATGAATATACAATTATAAAATTATATATCTGCATAAAGCATCCCCACCTGCTTGGAATCACTTCAAAACCTACAATACGAGCATCCTCACTCTCTGGGTCTTTATGGTACATGACTTTGAAACTCAGATGGTTATTTATGTAATAATGACCATCTTTGAGCTGGCCAAAATATATTGCATGTTAACTATCACAAAATAACAAATAATTCAACATTGAGGGAACCATAGTTGTTTCTTACAGAAGTAAATTAGCTTACCTTATAACCAACATGAAAACCATGACTTGGTACTTGACTCCCGTCTCTTCTTCGTCTAGGAACTGCAACTGGAAGGTTATCCAATATCCTGCAAAGAGCAAATAATGAGGGCTAGGCTGATATACATCAGGAGTAGAATTTAAGCTATGAATTTGTTATAAAACCAGCAAAAGTAAGAAAAATTTGTAGCTACATGCAAATTGATATAACCATAAAGCGTACAAATTACAGTGTCAAATTTAATGATTGTATATGTGAAGTGCCAACACATATAGAGAACTTACATGTTCACTCGATATTCATCATCAATCTTCTCCTTGAAATTTTTTACAGCTTCTTGACTCAGCTTTGAGCGACAAGCTACTTTGCAAGTCTCATCCCTTCTCATTTTAAACTGAGTTGTGTCATACATACCAAAGAGACCAAGAAAATGGTTAAGAAGCTGATAAAAGATTCAACCATTACTTCATCTTTAATGAATTTATAACTTCCAACTACATATTTACGGTGCATTTCACTTGTTTATTAGACTAAAAAGTTGGTGAGTACTCACTGCATAGACAGAATTCTCAATGCGGTCACCACGAAGGACCTCTCCTAAATTTTCAGCACTGTTCATAATATTGTGAGGCTTACAATACTCCAAGAAGTAATAATCATATGGAAGTTGCGTCTTTGTAGATGAAAGTTTATTTACTTTCACTTGAAGTTCATCATTCTGTATGAAAGGGGAAAAGGCAAATATAGAATCACAAAATGATTGTATTAAGATAATAATAGACACTACATAGGAAAGGTTCAAAATGATACTGATGTGAAATTCAATAGGAAAGTGCAAATACAGAATGTTTTTTTAAGTAGTAAAGCATGAAAAGGTGATAATGTAGCTTCAAAGAATCACATACATTCTGATACCCGGGGAAAAAAGTAACAGGAAAAGTGTTCACAGTAAATTGAACATAGACTTCGAGAAAAGCTGTATGAATGTTAATCGTATTTGTTGAAAAATGAACAATCTACCTCAATTTATTTCAGTATTTTATATTTCAGCTACTTGATTTCATGTTACAATTTATAAACAGTTGTATTATTCATGAAAGCATTGATGTACCGAACTAATAGCAACAAGTATTGTCATATTGAACGCCAATATTGAAGGTGGCGTAAATCATAATCAGAATTTTTTATATAATGCTATCGTGTTATAACTATTGCTCCCTTATTCTACCACATACAAAGCAAAATATCTATCCCCGCCTAGGCCATCTTATACACAATTGCATTCTTCACTCACCAATTATAATTGTGAATCATAAATGAAGATTCATCTTACAACTTGGTTCCCTTTAAACACCAAAGGACTGAAAGAAGGTAACATCATAAAAATTATTAAGCAACAAAACACCCTCAGTCAGAGAACACAATAGAACACTTCGAAGTGTGACAGAAATAACAGAGCCCAAGCTACACTAAGGCAACCGGTAATTTGGTATAATTTTGAAAGAAATCACCCCATCACGTCTTATAGCAAAGACTGCATGCCAATGTAAGCTACAACTACATATCGACATCGCGGAAGCAACGTCAATGAATGTCCAAGAACAAGGCATTATACCGTGGCTAAATCTGGTAAAATTCTTAAAATTTCCAATGAACTTCAGATCTACGGAGAATATCAAGAACCGTCATCCGACCAAACTCAGTTCTCTCTCTGTAAAAGGAGATCTCAAACCCAACGATATGGTTCCAACATCACATTTCAAGAAAAAAATAATAAAGACTCAACGATCTACAAGCTGAGAGAATGAGCGTGCGAACTCTTCAAGGAGGAAGCGGACCATAAATCTAAGCCCTTCGAAGTTCAAACCCAGAACCATCCAAAGAAAAGAAAACGAAAAAGAGAGAAAACACCAAGAACCTGAGAGAAGTACGAATAAGCCATTAGGCGTCGAACCCTAGCTAGATCCATAATGATTTCGATCAATATTTTTAAGAAAATTAATGTAATTACCTTCTGGAAATCGCGAGGAGCAACGCCGGGGAGGTAGAAGGCGTGGGTCGGCGATGAGACGAGAAACAATGACAAGAGGACGAGGAGGAGCGCCCCGATCTCGCCCTGGTTCCCCATCTCGAGCGCGTGCGGAGACAGAGAGGACAGAGAGAGAACTGGCGAGATCCAGATGGGACGGACAAAGGCACCAAGAAGGGTGAAGACTAAAAGGAGAGCAAAACGGGGAGATTATTAAATTAAACTAGAAATATAAAATAAATAATTAAATTTAACGACGTAAATGACGGCAATGTTTTGACTCTTTATTGACATGGGACATTAGGACCATCCATATACCGGAACTTTTTAATTTTAGGTAAATACCGGCATTTTCGTTTTTTCGGAAATCCTACGTGAAGTCTATTACTATTATATTTCTAACGCGAGAAGAATGAGATAAAATATCTAAATTAAAATTACGATTCCCAGGGCTTGCGATTCAAGAGAGAATAGGCATTGTGGAGGAGAGTAGGATATTGCACCTTTTGAGTGTGCCTATCGCTGGTAGAAGACTCCAGAGGATGGAGTACTTTTGAATCGAGTGCACGATAAAGGCGAGGCCCGAGGGATGGTAGGCTAGTATACTGTTTTTAATAGATAAAATAATTTTGATGAGATATATTTTTAAATTTATATTTATCTACTCCCTATCAAATATTATAATTTTTTTTAATTTAGATTAATATTAATTAATATTTTTTTATTAAAATTCAGGTTAATTTTATGGTTCATGTTGATAGACGTAGTTGAGCCGATTATTATATGATCATTGATTGGACTACGAGCACCTCATATGATTTGATGTGGTTGAGGCGGCACAGTCTTAGCCTTACTTGACTCGTGATGATATTTTCATTTTATTAGCTAGATCCCTCTCCACTTTCTCTATTTATATTATATGTATTCGATGATTTATGATACGGTGATTTTCTGAACAAGAGCCGCCTTTCTGAGGAAGACTGGAGAGAAGGACACTGCCTGCGATATTCGTGTGAGCATCGAGAAACAGGAGTATGGCGAATACAAGTTTGCATTGTAATACTTTTTCTCAGATCGATTTATCATGATTCTAATCATTTGATCGATCCTAGAATTGAAAAAATCTTTATTTTTCTATATTTGGTATCATAACCCTGGTATCATATTAGAATCATCGTTTTCAATGTTTTAGATCTGAAACATATAACCTTGTTTTGTTATTGTTCCTTCCCTCCTTTCCATCATTTGTCACTGGCATGATCTATTCATGCCTGACCATCATCGACTATGGACAGGCCAACGGCAATAAGATTGAAACCCATGAGTGCAGAGATGATTGTCTCTGGTTTATCTTTTGATACCCTGGAACATAAAAAAAAAAAAAAAAAACAAAAGGGAAAGTTAGATGAGGGCGGCGGCCGTGGAGGCCATGGTCGGCCATATACTTGGGTCGTCATTGGTGGCCATGTTTCCCGGACGGTCTCCGTGATCGGTCTTCCCTCCTCCCCTACGGTGGTGACGATCTGAGATCAAGATCATCATCGGTGGGCCGAACACAAAAATAAATAAATAAATGACACTATTGTCGGTCTCACCGTAGCGCCCAAACGGACGCCGGTGACATGCCAGAGGCGGCGACCGGCAGTCCCCGATCGATCGTCGTGGCCGTCCCGCCGGTCCGGCGCCGACAATGGGACGTTTAGGAAGAGAGGGGTGGCGGACAAAAAAAAATTGGGAAGGAACGAACTTACCTGTCTCGCCGGCTATCAACGCGTTCCGACCTCTAATGTCTTCACTAGAGCTGACCGGTCGTTCTCGATCGGCCTTGGCGGTGGTCTCGCCGGCAGCTAGATCTAATGAGAGGGTTTTTTTTTGGGTTTTTAAGAGCTCCGTTTATCTTTTTCCTTTGGTTTGGATCGTGGGGAAAAAATGACCCCATGTTTTCTATAATTATATATTAGCCCTTTTACAATTTAGTCCCTCCAACATTTATAATTATATTTTAGTCCAAAAGGCCATTTTGTACTTAGGCCCTTAGATTTTCTGAAAATGTAAATTAATCCTTTTACAGTTGAGACCTTGAAATATATTGATTCAAAATAAAAAATGGGAGGCTGGCAGTGGTGGGAACCACTGTGCCCCTCTCTTCCTCTCATACCTCGCTAGAAGCGTCCGGCAGCGATTGATCGGTGATCATTTAGACGGTGGCAACTATAGCTCATCCACCAGCGTCAGTGCCGAACGGTGGGCCTTTGGGATGCTGCTCTTGGCTCTGTTTTTCCAAGGACCTTTAAGTGGTCCTCCGTTGTTCTACCGTCGGATGGATCTTGTTGGATTTTGGCGGTTCGTGGTATCTCGTTGCAGGACCTCGCTATCTTCCGGAAGAAGATAGCAGAGGCTGCTGCTAGATTGCTGGACCCTGGCTGGCTTGTGGTGAATGCCATGGTGGACTTCTTGTACAACTAGATGAGTGACCGATGGCTCTCTTGTGTCGCTCCGTTCTTGTCTCTTTCTAAACTTGGGTCGCCGGTGGCCATGGAATGGCTGCTAGTGGTCGGTTTGGTCGGTGGCTCTCTGTAGAGGAAGATTTCAAGCTCGAAGAAGTCACAATGGAGTTTTGGAAAGTCTCGGTTGGGATGAAAAGGGGAGGAAGAAGAGAATGTTTTAAAGGTTTTTTGGATTGATGGGTTATCGGGTTACAACCCATCTTGAATATAATTCATTAATTATTAATTTAGCCCAAAATTGAAGAACTGGCTGGATCCAATTATATTGGGGCATGTTTTAATTTTGGGATTAAAAAAATTTTTATACTTAAGTCCCTATAAATTTTGAGTCCATATAGATTTTTTGATAGATTCTGTTATTTTTGAAATTATATTTTACAAGAAAGTTTCTATATTTCTGAAATTTATGGTTAGATCCTCTACTATTGTTTTTGATAAAAATCACTGTAACTTGCTTATTTTACATTCGATTTGAACGATTTTTGGATTGTTGGACTCGTAATAATTTGAAAAACATTTTGATAGAATTTTTCATATTTGTTGAAATATTTAAATAATTTAAAATTACTTATGTGTAATTATATTCATTATTATATAATTCGAGTGTATTTTTCATAGCCTCAAAAGGTTTGAAGTACTCTATAAATTTTGAATAACTGAGTTATTGAGGACTAATGACTCATCTTTTTTTTTGAAAATTGTACATTGATGTCTCTATTATAGTAGATCCCAAATTGACTGTAATTGTATGTTACACTTATTATATACTATAATTCTTGTCCAAAGGTGTTCTATAGTTGTGTAGTAAGTGTTATTGATAGAAGTGCAGTTAGAATGTATTATTATGTTATATTTTGATCAGTGGGGTGCATGTTGTTGAGTATCCCATTTTGAATTGATCTTTATGGCATGCATGTTGTTAAAGTATGCCATTTTATGTTTATTTGGACATTTGTCTTCTATGTATGAATAATTTATGGATTGGTATAAGTATTTATCATCAAAGTAGTTTATTTATGTTGTCCATGAATTTTTCATTATAAGAGGGTTTCTGGTTATTGCATACAATCGCCTGCCTAAAGAGGGTTGTTGTATATTTTAACTAGAAAAGGTTGTGTGAGGCATTGTGTTGCAATGGTCATCTAGCTTTCATGGGCTTGTCTGCCCAAAGGGGTAGGTTCGTGATTGTTAGGATATTTTATTTGCTTATGGCTTCATGTGAAGAGTACTTATGCATATTACATGTTCTACTCGAAGAGGAATACATAATATTGCATTCGAACTCTAATATATCATTTATGGTATATGCACATTGATTAGTATTTAGCATTCCTGCCATCCTTGATTATACAGTCATTTATGTTAATAATAATATTATTATTGAGCTTTTTGACTGGGTCAAAATATCAAAGGTAGAGGTATATTAGGCTTAGAAAATTTGTCTGTCCAAAGGGGACAGATTTTCGAATGCCTTGTATCCTCATTGTGTTAATCTTTATTTCTTTGAAAAGAAATATATTGGATTTAAAAAATTTGTTTTTCCAAATGAAGACATATTTTCAAAATTTATATTTTCATTGTATTGACCTCATTTTTTGAGCTCAAAAGTACACCACATTCTCTGTCTATAGAAGAGTTTTATGATAATATACATGGTATATTTATTGAAAATGGCTTATTATATTCGAAGCCTTTGTTGATTTATTGTTTGTACCTTAAATATATTGCATCATACATGAGCTTGATTGATGTTTTATACCATCTTAGAGATCATGATTTGATGATCCCTTTTTAAAGGTTAGTGATTTTCGATGGATGATGACCACTAAAGTGGCTCGTTCATTGAGATTTACTAGATCATTTTGTGAGCTTTTTAGAAGAGATTGTGTAGCATTATATGTCATAGAGAGATTCCTTATGTGAATCATTTTCTTTTTAAAGAAAGTCTTGTTGCATTGGACCAAGGGATCTCATTAAAATAATACTTATAAAGATTTTATGAAATAATTATTGTATTTTTCTATTGATTAACTGCATAACGATTATTTAGAGTTAGAATATTTGTATTCAATAGTGTTAATGCTCCTATTATTATGACTCTGAATGAAATGTAGATATGGAAAATGAAATTATGCTAGTACTAAGTATGATAGAATATAGATATTACATTATATAATGATCTTCCATCTTGGTTGTCTTATTAGAGTACTCTGAAATAAAGCTGCCTATAAAAGTGATAAAGAGTGAATTATTTTGAAATATATTTATATAATTTGATTCCATTCTTATTGTTGTATTTAAGAATGGTAATATATTTTTGATCTCATTTGTGTTAGATATGTAGAATATGATAAAAGAAAGTTTAGATAGCTGATGGATAAATAAATTAATGTGTGAGTTGAATGGTATGATGATGTTAGGATTTATATCTTGAAACTAAAGATAATTGCACCTAAAATAAGTATTATGAGATTTCTATCTCTAATATATAGGCTACTCATCATATTCAGTTTTCCTACTGTGCAGTTTAAAGAACTTAAAATTATATATGTGAAATAATTAATAAATAATATCCTATTTATTTCAGAAGTTTTTGATACTTTTAAGAAAATGATAAGATATTGATAAGGTATATCAGTCATATTCTAAGATCCCATATATAATAAATAAATAGTATTATTAAATATTTGTATAAATACGGGATAGTTATTTAATATATCATGCTTGAAATTTCTAAGTAAAATGATGTGACTGAGAGGCAAAGCACATTCTGAAAGATATGATGGAAGTATGATGAGTGGGTATAATTTATCATGATATCTCTAGTATAAGTCCTAAATAACTGCCATCTTTATTTTAAAATAAATTCTTGATAAAATATATAAAAAGATACCTTTTGAGTTAAAGATTGGTAGGAAGCCCAACATCTTTTAACTTAATGGTTGGAGCTGTCCTGTAATACTTAATCATTGATAATCCATCAGCAAATAAACCTTGGTTTTATAATAATATGTTGTTTATTTTGGTTATCCAGATATTTTAAATGAATACAGATTCTACTATATTAATAGAGATATAAAGAATATTGAGTTAAATCATTGCATATTTATAGATCTGGTTTGTATAATGCTCATATATTAGAAATATGATATTGAAGGAAAATTAGTTGTTACTCTTATTTATATGTAAATATTTTATTTCATCCCATTGGAGGACAGTGGAAGAATAACATTAAATATACAAACAAATGATTGTACCTCCATTACTAGTTGATGCAGCACTAGTAAAGAAATCACATGATAAGAAAATAGACACTTGTCATTTCTTATGCAATGTAAATGATTGGAGGTTTTATTTCAGGCTTGAAAATAGAATTTAGTGGCATTCTTGGATATACAGGCAAAGTTTGTGACATGTTGCAAAGTCACAATTCATATTATTTTTATGAAACTTTGTCCTGGATCTTATAATTATTGATTCTGTCTTAAAATCACTTATAATTTATTATAATCATAGGCATCTATGTTCTTTAAAGGAATAATACAAGTTTTCATTATCTCCATCTATATAAAGACATAATTTTTGTCGGTCAAAGATTATAGTTGAAAGGGAGATATTTTGTACAATATACAAAGTCAATGTTTGTTGATCCCCTAATCAAGAATAAGACCCATAGTTTTTATGAAATATGTCAAGAATATAGGCATTTTAAGAATCTTTTATTTTTGGATTAGTGAGAGTTCGATGTATTTATACATTGACTTAATTGATAAACTTTATTTGTCATTGATTGCTAGATTGCCATCCAAGGACATATAAGTGTCGAGTGTATAAAGTTCATGTTGGCTGATCCTCTAACCAAGAATTTTGAAGTTCGTATGCTTTACAAAGCAAGTGAAAATATGGATATATTGAATTCTTTTATTGTGTTTGGTTAGTGGGAGTGACTTTATATTTATGTTTTATTATTATAAAAGCTTGTTTTCATTTGATTTTTCTATCATGTGTATTTATATACATTGTTGATATGATAGTTGATGGTTTGCATTCCTATATGCTTTATGTGCACATGTAGAATAATAACATACAACATAGTATCTCAAGATTGTGTTTTATCTTGAAAATGACAGTTGTATGGATATGTCTCATTTTGATAATTATGAGATCTCATTGTGTTTGGAGACATACAGACTTCTTTTGAAGTCATGAGATTTTTTTAGCTTGTTATATAGCATATGGTTAAAGAGAAATCATGATTGCAGGTACATATATTTAATTTATTTTGATTATGAGATATTTTTTTGGTTATATACCTGACTGAGATCAGGTATTGAGTTTCAGATTTGTTGTGCTGTCTCATCATTGACACCATTGTTGAGTATGCGAGATAGAATGATTTGTTGTTTGATATCATTAAAATTTCTCTTGCTTATTTTGTTTCTAAGCATGTTGAAGAGAAATTGGAGGACTGACAATGAAAAATATCATATTTTATTTGATCACCTTGATGCTATTTTCTTGCTATACTACCATACCAAGACTCATATCGATGGTGTTTATGATGCTTGTAACAATCGATAAGTCCTGTATCGATTAAGTAGTACAACGATCTCATGATTCAGTATCATGGATACTATTAGACCGAGTGTTTGTAGGTGTTGTCTATGGATCATATGGTGGCCACATTTTGTTTTCAACCCGAGAGTTATTTTAAAATAAAATAATTTCAAAAGTATAATTGTTGCCGCCTGGATCGTCGTGGCCCGTAGCTGCTGGTGGTGTCGATGGTCGCCCGTCCACCTCCTCGGGATGCCTCCGGTGCCTCGGGACCTTCAAGAAACAATGTCAGTGACCCGGGCCGGGGATTCCGGGGGGGCGCTCCGACGGTCAAGTCGTGGATCTAGGGGAACAGATCTCTTGGTCGAGCCCCTCGGGATGAGCTCCATGCTAGGAGGAGTGAGTGTAGTGTGTATAGAAGTGAGAGCGAGCTGGGAGAGGTAATGGCCGAGGTGGAAGAATCCTCCTGTATGGCCTTTCTCCCTTTTTGCTTTGCTTGCTTACTTTTGGCTTACTCTGGCTGGGTTTTTACTCTGGCTTGCCTCGGGATCGCCCCATGTCGTCAGACGTGTGTGACGAGGTATCGTGCCATGGACGAGACGCGTCTCCTGTCAGATAGCCGGGGAAGCTTCCATGTGCTCTGACATTCCCTCTGCTTGCCCCTTTCTTGGAAGCCTGGTAGGATCTCGATCGGTGGGCCACCGTCCTCGAGATTCGCGCTCTCTGGCTGGGTCTTTTCCTGGTGGTACGGCAGGTTGGTGGAGAGTACAGTGCCTTGATGTGAGTTTTCTTCCCTTTTGGTGTGAGTGATGGCTGTGGGTAATAATTGCGGCATGGCGGGTGCTGCTGTACGGCCCTCGGAGGCCCGTCGTCGTCCTTGGAGAGGAGGCGCTGCTTCCTTGGCGGTTGGTGCCTCTGCCTGAGCGGGGATCGAGCTAGAGAGGTGGGGCCAACTCCGAGGGGCTCATCTCGAGGTGGCTCAGCTGGGTGGAGGAAGGCTGAGCTCGACTCCGGACCAGCGAAACTTGGCTTCGGGCGAGCTCGACCTGATGGAGGTGAGCAGGGCGTCGCCCAGCCCAAGGGATCTGACCTCGGAGGGGCTCCTCGTGGCGGAGGAGACTTGAGCTCGACTCCTGACCACGGGGCCCGATCCTAAGGGGTCTACCTTGGCTGGGGACTTATACTCGACTCCGGCCTAGGTGTCCCGACCCGGCGGGGACCGACCTGGGAGAGGACGGAGTTCGACTTCGGTAGGTGACCCCGTTGCTCTGGGAGAGCTCAACCCGGCGAAGGGGTCCATGTTGAAAACCCAGCATGGCGTCTGATGGGGACTCCACGTTAGTTTGCCCACCCCATGTCAGCGATCCAGCCACATCATTTGCCCCCCACTCCTGAGGCCCGTTGGCGCGCGGCGCTCGGGGTGAGGGGAGTAATTGCAGTGCTGACGTGGAAAGGAGAAGAGATATGGTGTAATAATGATCGATATCAGTGGTGCTTCGCACGGCGGTCCTTCGAGCCTGTGCGGGGGTGCCACGCGGCCATGTCTGAGGAGCAGTTATGGCGGGCATGGAAGTCAGAGCGGTCACAGTCGGATTGAGGTGCTGGCCCCGTCGATTGGCGACACATGGCGAGCATCTCTTGGGAGAGCCATAACGGCACGGCCGGTGTAGGTTGCTTCGAAAAGAAAGGTAAGTTTTCCGAGACTTACCTTCTTTCAAATCTTTCATGCCCGATGTCGTACAGAGGTTCCCCTTTCCTTCTTCCCCGGCTGTTTTCGTCCTCCCAGACTCTTAGCAGGTCAGTTCCTTCTTCCTCTCCCACGTTGTCGACTAGGGGTCATCTTAGGTCTTCCTTCGTCCTTTTCTTATTCTTCCATGGATCGTTTCGGCCCGAACTTCCGTCCTTCTTGCCAAGCCGAGGCTGGACCTTCCCGGCCGAGAACTCCTTCTTCCTTCGATGAGGAAAGGGAGGCAGCGCGCTATGAATTCAGTAGGAGGCCTTCCTACGGTCCCGTAGCCATTAGAGAACCTAGGTCCGCTCCCCCACCTCGCTTGTCTCTTCTTCCTGCTCCTATTGCTTCCAAACCTCCTCAGTCAACAGGTCCTAGAGAGATTGCTTCGGTGATCACCGCCGAGGATCTCGCATCCATCCGGGGTGCTTACGACATCCCCGACTCCATCCATCTTTCTGTTCCTCGTCCGGGAGAGCGGGCATTTCTAGTGGCCCTCGTCGGATCGCCTTCTATGAGGAGACCTTCACCAGGGGCCTCCGATTTCCTGTCCATCCCCTTTTCCTTTCTTTTCTAGCCAACTATCGTCTTGTTCCTGCCCAGTTGGTTTCGAATGCCATCATAACGATCTTTTGTTTCATCGTTCTGTGTCACTTCCACGGGGTCGTCGCCCGTTTTTCTTTATTCAGGGCCTTTTTCATCCTGAAATGCCACTCTACCAAGAGGGGTGGTGGTCTCTTTCTTCCCGCCCTCGGGGCATTAGATTTGAGCTCCCCTCTTCCATCAAGGGATGGAAGAGTAGATATTTTTTC
Source organism: Areca catechu (assembly GCA_021397845.1). Lineage (NCBI taxonomy): Eukaryota > Viridiplantae > Streptophyta > Magnoliopsida > Arecales > Arecaceae > Areca > Areca catechu. The sequence goes on from CM038042.1 coordinate 183,634,072, forward strand.
ACCTCGGTCGAAGGGATTGACTGGGTTTGGAGCGACCCAGATCGGTCTCCCAACCGGAACTCCTTCGTCGAAGCAGCTGACCTTGACCTGTACGAGCTGCTCAGATCGGCCGAGATCCCTTCACTCGAGATCCTGCTGTCGGAGCGGAATCTCCACGAGGCCGGGATCGGATCGATGCAGGAGTCGGGTGAGTTCGACTTAGACACCCCTTCCCTTTCTTTTTTCTTTCTTTTCTTTTTTCTCTCTCTTCTCTTCTTTTCTTTTTTTTTTGAACTTGGGGTTGACTGTGTCTTCTTTGGTGCAGGCATGAAGTTCTCCATGGATGAGTTGCTCTCATTCTCTGAGGAACAAGAGCAGGCAGCTGAGGCTGGTGAGCCTGCTCCGAAGAGGCTCATGCAGATGACGGTGCGAGGCCGGTGCAGGCCAGGCCAGACATGCCGGTTTCTGAACGGAGGCGGAAGAAGGCAGCTAAGCCCATCCCGGAGCCTTCAAGACAGCACGACCCGGCCCCGGTGCCCGAGCCTGAGGTGGTCGTCCGGGCCAGGTCGGCTGCTGCTGCTGCAAGGGTGGGAGCCCCCCCTCCGGAGGTCATCGAAGTCAAGGAGGACGGGGAGCCGAGGAAAGCGAGGCCGGCACCCTCGATGCGGTCTGAAGCGATGCCGAGCTTGCAACTGATGTTGAAGGCATCCTCCGTTGCTGAGGGGTCTGAGTCAGCGGAGAAGAAGGATAGGGACTACCACCGAGTCCCTTTCAGGTTAGGGCCCAACGTCTCCCTGATTAAGGACCCAAGCCTCGTCGAGCGATGATGGACTTTTCAGTCCAGTCCTGCGACCGGCGGGAAGGGAGCGAGAGACTCCTTGGTGATGTCGTCAGCTCATCTTTTGCCAACCTCTATACCATAAGTTCCTCCTCGTCCATCTCTATTACTCTTAACCTTCTTTGGCATCGTGGCTGATGTGCTTTCTTTGATGCAGCAAGGCAGGAAACTGATCCTCATCCGGGACTTCTGTCGTAACTGGGCCAAGAGGGATAAGGAGTGGCAGGTGGAGCTCGAGTCCCTGAGGACCGAGGTGGGTCGAAAGGACGAGGAGACCCGGGAGGCTAACCTGAAGGTTAAGAGCCTCACGATCGAGATCGCCGACGTCGCAAAGATCAGGAAGGAGCTTGAGGCGAAGAGGACCCGGTTGAAGGAGCTCTGGGCCGAGTCAGAGGTGGCAAGGGAAAGGGCCACCTCCGCCGAGAAGAAGGCAGCAACCGTCGAGAAGAGGGCCGTGGAGGTGGAGGAGAAGGCTGCCGCCGCCACCCGTTCCACTGAGATCGTTGAGAAGGGGATGGCGATGGCGATCCGCCAGGCTGAGCGCGCGAGAGAGCAGTTGGCCGAGGCAAGGCACCGAGCAGAGGCTGCAAGGAAGGAGGTCGCCGATGTGGTGGCCAATTTCAAGGCCTCCCCCGAATATATAAAGGATTTCAAGGAGGTGGCGACGGACTCCTTTGCCAAGGGGTTCGCCTACTGTCACTCCCAGCTGTGGGGGATCCTTTTCGAGGAGCAGTTGGCCGTGCTCTGGACCCCTGGCAAGAAGGCTCCAACTCCGGCGCTGGCTGCAGTGGAGCAGGGAGTCGCTCCAGTCGAGCCCCTCCCGGAGGTGGCCTCATATGTGCCGGGTTGTGTCGAGCCGACCTCGACGGCGATGACAGCTGAACCAGGGCTGCGGGCAGAGGCGGCTGAGTTGGCCCCGATGGCACCAGCATCTAAACAAGTCCCCCCAGCTAAGGCCACCCAAGAAGGTGCCCCCACAGCGGAGGTGGAGGAGGGGGAAGTCACAATCGTGCGCCGCCCAGGGAAGGAGCCGGCTCAATAGAATAGGACGCCCTGTAAAAAAATTTTTCTTTTTGTTGGACCGGGCTACCTGGCTTGTCAGGGCCCGAGAGATAGTATAATACTTTTTCAAGTAATGAAAAATAGTTCAGTCAGTACAGCTCTTTCTTTCTTTTATGGTGTGAATGCTTTCTCCCCTCCCCTCTTCTTCTTTTTTTTTTCTTTTTCCTTTTAGTGCGGGGAGGTTGGAGAGGGGAGCTCCATCTTGTATGGGCTCGAGTCTCACAGTCTTGGAGCTGGGCTCGAGGACATGTTGGCCGAAGAGCTGGGCTCCGGGTCTTGGATGCCTTGGAGCTGGGCTCGAGGATGTGCTGGCCGGAGAGCTAGGCTCCGGGTCTTGGTCGCCTAAGGACAAGGCTCAGGAGTTATGATCTTGGAGCTAGGCTCGAAGACATGCTGGCAGGAGTGCTGGGCTTCGGGTCTTGGTCGCCTGAGGACAAGGCTCAGGAATTATCGTCTTGGAGCTGGGCTCGAAGACGTGCTGGTTGGAGAGCTGGGCATCGAGTCTTGGTCGCCCGAGGACAAGGCTCAGGAGTTATCATCTTGGAGCTGGGCTCGAAGACGTGCTGGTCAGAGAGTTGGGCTCCGGGTCTTGGTCGCTGAGGACAAGGCTCAGGAGTTATCATCTTGGAGCTGGGCTCGAAGTCGTGCTGGCCGGAGAGCTGGGCTCCGGATCTTGGTCGCCTGAGGATAAGGCTCAGGAGTTATCATCTTGGAGCTGGGCTCGAGGACATGCTAGCTGGAGAGCTGAGCTTGGGTTTTGAATGCCTTAGAGCTAGGCTCGAGGACGTGCTGGCCGGAGAGCTGAACTTCGGGTCTTGGTCGCCTGAGGACAAGGCTCAGGAGTTATCATCTTGGAGCTGGGCTCGAAGACGTGCTGGCCGGAGAGCCGGGCTCCTAGTCTTTGTCGCCTGAGGACAAGGCGCAGGAGTTATCGTCTTGGAGCTGGGCTCGAAGATGTGCTGGCCGGAGAGCCGGGCTCCGGGTCTTGGTCACCTGAGGACAAGGCTCAGGAGTTATCGTCTTGAAGCTAGGCTCGAAGACGTGCTGGCCGAAGAGCTGGGCTCCGGGTCTTGGTTGCCTGAGGACAAGGCTCAGGAGTTATCATCTTGGAGCTGGGCTCGAAGACATGCTGGCCGGAGAGCTGGGCTCCGGGTCTCGGTTGCCTGAGGACAAGGCTCAGGAGTTATCGTCTTGGAGCTAGGCTTGAAGACGTGCTGGCCGGAGAGCTGGGCTCCGGGTTTTGAATGCCTTGGAGCTGGGCTCGAGGTTTTGGTGCCTGAGAACAGTGGCTCCGGGCTTGAGTGCCTGAGAAAAGTGGCTCAGGGCTTGTATGCTTTGGAGCTAGGCTCGTGGCTGAGGTCCCAGCTTTGGGCTCTGAGACCTGGTACCGGAAGACATCTTTCCGGGCTTTGATGCCGGGGAGCTAGGCTTGTCGGTACCGGAGCATGGTCTGGTCTTTGGTGCCGGAGGGACGTGGGATCCGGGCTTGAGTGCTTGAGAACAGTGGCTCAGGGCTTGTATGCCTTGGAGCTAGGCTCGAGACTTTGGTACCGGAGAACAGTGGCTCCGGGCTTGAGTGCCTGAGAACGGTGGCTCAGGGCTTTTTCTTCTGGAGATTTGGATCCCAGATTGCTTGGTGCCTTGGAGCTAGGCTCGAGGCAGGCCTCCCGGAGAGCTGGGCCCCGGATAGCGATATTCCTGCAAGGCAAATAACCCATTGTGCAAAGGAAAGTCTTTATTTTTAATGGAGAAAAAACTTACAATACTGATAGTATCTCCTCAAATTACAGGCATTTCATATTCGGGGGAACCTGGCACCATCCAGGTCCTCGAGATAGTAGACCCCGTATGAGAGGGCCTCGGCCACTTTTTAAGGGCCTTCCCAGTTTGGCGAGTGCTTGCCACACTCCCGAGGTTGAGACGTTTCAGCTCGGCGCAACACCAGGTCGCCAGGTCAAAAAGTCTTCAGCTTCAGCCGCGCGTTATAATATCGAGCAACTCGTTGCCGATATGCCACCATCCAAAACCGGGCTTTATTCCTTGTTTCTTCTAGGAGGTCTAAATTAAGCAAGAGGTGCGCCAAATTCTGTACTTCGTCGTACTGCTGCAACCGCAGCGTAGGCACGTCGAGCTCGATCAAGATTACTGCCTCAGTGCCGAAGATGAGGTTGAAGGATGTTTCGCCTGTTGCCATCCTGGCCATTGTGTGGTAGGCTCATAGGATGCTTGGAAGCTCCTCTACCCATTTGCCCTTGGCTTGGTCCAACCTGGTGCAAAGTCCTTGAAGGATGGTCCGATTAGTCACCTCGGCTTCTCCATTTATCTAGGGTGAGCGACCGAGGTGAACCGATGTTGGATGCCGTGTTCGGTGCAGAACCCTTCGAACTCTCGATTATTGAACTATCGTCCGTTGTCGGTGATGATGCAATTGGGAAGTCCGAAGCAGTAGATGACAGACTTCCAGAAGAATTGTCGAACATTGGCTTCTGTGATTCGAGCCAGTGGCTCCGCTTCGACCTATTTGATGAAGTAGTCAATCGCCACTAGCAGGAACTTCTGTTGCCCTGGCACGGTGGGAAACGGTCCTAGGATGTCCATTCCCCACTATGCGAAGGGCCAGGGGGACGACAGTTGGGAGATCAGGCCGCTGGCAGGCGCTGTATGTAGGAATGGCGTTGGCATTTATCACACTTCTTGGTGAAGTCTGCAGTGTCTTCCCTTATCGTCTCCCAGAAGTATCCCTAGCGAAGGGTCTTGTACGCCAGAGTCCTCCCCCCCACATGGTTCCCACAGAGGCCCTCGTGTATCTCCCAGAGCACGAAGGTCGCCTCCGTAGGCCTGAGGCACTTCAGGAGTGGGTAGGAGTAAGATCGGCGGTAGAACTGACCGTCCATTAGAACAAAATGGGTGGCCTTCCTTCTGATGAGGCCAGCTTCTTTGCGGTCCTCTGGTAGGAGCCCATCCTGGATGTACTTGATGTACCTGTCCATCCAGCTCGGCTCGCTGGCTACTTGTTGCACCTCCTCTGGGCTTTCGTAGCTTGGATTTTCAAGATACTCGATGTAGGCGCGCCCCAGCGATGAGTCCGATAGGGTTACAAGCCTCAACAGTGCATCTGCACAAGCATTTTCTCCGCGAGGGATGTGAAAAATGCGGAAGTAACGGAAGCCTGCTATGCTCAAATGAACCCTCTCCAAGTACTTCACCATCTAGGGATCTCGGGCCTCGTACTCTCCAGAAACTTGTCTGGCAACCAGTTGGGAGTCGGTGAAAACCTTTAAGCTTTGCACGCCCATCTCGCAGGATACCTTTAGGCCCGCGAGGAGCGCTTCGTACTCTGCCTGGTTGTTCATGGCGGCAAACTTGAAGCAGAGAGCGCATTCCATCACCACTCCATCGGAATTAGCGAGGATGAGGCCTGCTTCACTCCCGCCGGAATTGGAGGCACCATCCATGTGGAGGATCCAAGGGTCCTTCCATGGTCGGGGCTTAGCTTGGCTCTCCAGGGGCCGTCTGCTTTGGCTCCTTGGGGGGCCCTGTACATTCGACCACAAAGTCGGCTAGGACTTGGGCCTTCTGCGATGACATCAGTTGGTACGCGATGTCGAACTCGCTCAGCATCATGGACCATTTAGCCAGTCTCCCGGGGGTTTTAGGGTAGCCTAGTATGGTCCTCAGTGGCTGATCGGTCACAACCGCGATGGGATGCGCTTGGAAATAGGGCCTGAGGCGCTTAGCAGACATGATTAGCACAAAAATGAGTTTCTCGGAGCGAGTATACCTGATCTCCGTGTCGCGGAGGATTTTGCTGGTATAGTACATCGACTTTTGGGATCCGTCCTGATCTGTGCGGACGAGAACCGAGCTGACGGCCCCGGATATGATCGCCAGGTAGAGTAGGAGCTCTTCCCCTTCTTTCGGTCTGGATAGCAGAGGTGGAGAGGCCAGGAACTCCTTCAGCTCTTCAAAGGCTGTCTTGCACTCTTCAGTCCAAGTGAAGTCGTGCATTTTGTGCAACGCCTTGAAGAAGGGAAGGCAGCGGTCGGCCGACCTTGAGATAAACCGGCTTAAGGCTACGACCCTCCCCGTCAGGCGTTGAACTTGCTTCTTGGATGTCGAATGCTCCATATCAAGGATCACCTGGACCTTCTCCGGGTTCGCTTCGATGCCTCTCTAGGTGACCATGAAGCCGAGGAACTTTCCGGCCGCCACCCCGAAAGCGCATTTTGCCGGATTGAGCTTCATTTGGTGCTTCCGGAGATTGTGAAAGGCTTCGACGAGGTCGGCAACATGGTCCGAGCTCGGCTTGCTCATAACGAGCATGTCATCCATGTACACTTGCATGTTCCCGCCAATCTAGTCCTTGAAGACCTTGTTGACCAGACGTTGGTACGTGGCCCCAGCATTCTTTAGGCTAAAGGGCATCATCCGGTAGCAGTATGTCCCTTGATCAGTAATGAAGGCAGTGTGCTCTTCATCCTCTGGTGCATTCAGATCTGATTGTACCCAGAGAATGCATCCATGAAGGGGAGCAGCCTGTGCCCTGAGGTGGCATCCACTAACTGGTCTAACTTTGGTAGAGGAAAGCTGTCCTTTGGGCACGCCTTGTTGAGGTCGGTGTAGTCTATACAGATCCTCCACTTGTCGTTGTTCTTCTTCACCATCTCCACATTCCCCAGCCATCTCGGGTATTGTATCTCTCAGACAAAACCGGTGGCCAAGAGTTTCTCTACCTCTTTGTTGATGGCCGCTTGCCTTTCCGGAGCAAAGGTTCTCTTCTTCTACCGAATCAACCTATGCTTCGGATCGATGCTGAGCTTGTGGGTGATGATTTCGGGGGGATGCCTGGTATGTCTGCCGCTGTCCAGGCGAACACATCTGCATTCGCCCGCAGGAACTCCAATAGTAGAGACTTCTCCTTCTCGAGCAGTTGGGCTCCGATTTGCATTATCTTCGTCTGGTCAACCCCGAGCTGGTAAAGAAGTAGGCGCTCGACCGGGCCTCCTCTGGGATCCTGAATCCTCTGGTCGAGCTCGTCTGCCTTGGAGTCCTCCTCGGGTGCCTGGGCCCCAGGGAGAGTTTGAAAAAATTGCTGCACCAGCTGGGGTGCGCCCCTCATCCCCCCAATACCGCAAGGGATTGGAAATTGCACAAGTAATCTCTTTATGGAGACAACAGCATCGAGGAGGTTGAGCCCAAGTTGGCCAAAAATCGTCTTATAGGCCGAAGGAAGCCTGACAACCGTGAACGTCATCATGACGGTACTCTGCCGAGGTGGGGTCTCGGCAGTGACTGGGAGAGTGATTTCTCCCTCCACCCTTATGGAGTCTCCTGTGAAACCAACAAGGGAGACATTAACAGGCTTGAGCTGAACAGAAGAAAGATTTATCCTGGAGAAAGCATCATAGAAAAACACAACCGTGGAGCTTCCACTATCTACCATGATGCGTTTTACAGGATGCTTTACAATCGTCATCTCGACGACCACAGCATCATTATTTACATTTTTCTCCCCGTCTTTTCCTTCCCTCATAAAGGGGAGTACAACCTCAGGATGCTCTGCCCCTCGAGCCCTCTTGGGCACGCGCTCGGCTTCCCAGCGTATCATCCCCACCGTCTTTTCAGTAGGGCGATTGTCGACTGCCGGGACTGGTGGGAGGGTGACGAGCACCTGAGATTTTGCTTGAGGTCTGCCCCCCACATATCTTCCGAGGTAGCCCCTCTTGATGAGCTCTTCGATCGTCCACTTGAGATTATGGCATTCCTCGGTGTCGTGGCCGTGGTCACGGTGGAAATGGCAGTACTTCATATTGTCATGGCCAGAGGACGGTTTCAATGGTGGTGGGTGCCTCAGATAGGTCTCGCCTTCGATCTCCATGACGATCTTCGTTCTCGGGGCGAGGAGGGGGGTGAAACTCCCCTCAGAGATGGGAGCGCTTCTTGGCCTTGGTCCCGACCAGGAGCTCTAAGCTGGCGGTCTCGGCCTCCGTGTCCCAGGTGCCTCGACGGGTGTCGGCTTCTTCGGTGGCTTCCCGTCGAGCTCCCGTCTCGTACGATCCGCCTCCTCGATGCGAATGTACTTTTGAGTTCAGGAGAGGAGCTCGGAGTAAGTCTTCGGGGGCTTCTTGTCGAGCGAGTAGGTTATACGAGAAGTCCTGAGCCCTCGCTTTAGAGCCAGCATTGCGACCGGCTCCTCCAAGTTGTAGATCTCCAGCGTGGCAGCCTTGAAGTGAGCCACATAGTCCCGCAGCGGCTCGCGATCCTGCTGCCTGATGGAGAAGAGGCTGTCTGCCTCTCGTGGCATCTTTCGACAGGCATCGAAGTGAGCCACGAATCTCTACCCCAACTGGGCAAAGGAGTTGATGCTTTCGCGCTCGAGACGGGCGAACCACACTCGAGCCGCCTTCCGGAGGGTAGCAGGAAAGGTGACACACAGAAGAGCGTCAGTGGCCCCCTGGACCCTCATGAGGGCCCGGTAACTTTCCAGGTGGTCCCAGGGGGTCAGTGGTCCCGTCGTAAGAATCCACCTGCGGCATGTGGAACTGGTGGGGAATTGGCTCCGCTTGGATCTCCTGGAAGAACGGAGGGCGGACGTCATAGCCCACTGGCTCGCTAGCAGAGCAGGGCAAGTTAGCAAACCGGTGGGACAACTCCGCCAGTTTGCGGTCATGCTCCTCCAGGCACTTCTCCACCATGTGCCTATGGCTTCAACCGTCGACCCCTCTGCTGAGAGAGGCGGGGAAGGGGACGTGGGTGCGCGGTGCCCGTGACGAGGGGCTTTGCCCTTTCTGCCTTGGCAGGGTTTAGATGCCCCCTGATCAAGGTGTGGTGAGCAACTCTCTTCATCGGCGGACTTGGCCCGCCATCGCTTCATCGGAGTTTGACGACTACCCCGGGGGTCAGTAACGGCCCGCGGTTGCGAAGGCCTCCCATGGAAGGAATGCAAGCTGTCACGGGGTGCTGTGGCATTGGCCGCGGTGGTCTCTGGCTGCTGGTGAGTAGCCAAGGATCGATGTTGGTGCTGGAGCTAGCGCACTGCTGCAGTGAGACTGTGCATTTGCTGGGCGAGCGCGTTTAGCTGGACTTCTAGCGGAGGCGGTTGAACTGGAGCGGGTGGTTCCATTCCCGGATCGTGTGGGTTCCTGTGGGAAGGGGATTCTTTCGCATGGCTGGGAGAGGCTCCCCTCGCTCGAGTGGTCACCATCATCCCGATGGGTTATTCGTGTGGGGCTTAAACTGGACCATAAATTATTCTGCTTTGCGGCCCAGCCCCTACCTGGAGTGCTAATCTGTTGCCGCCTAGATCGTCGTGGCCCGTAGCTACTGGTGGTGTCAATGGTCGCCCGTCCACCTCCTCGGGATGCCTCCAATGCCTCGGGACCTGTAAGAAATAATGTTAGTGACCCGGGCCGGGATTCCGGCGGGGACGCTCTGATGGTCAAGTCAGTAACGATCCAGGGGAACAGATCCTCCTAGTCGAGCGCCTCGAGATGAGCTCCATGCTAGGAGGTGTGAGTGTAGTGTGTATGGAAGTGAGAGCGAGCTGGGAGAGGTAATGGCCGAGGTGGAAGAATCCTCCTGTGTGGCCTTTCTCCCTTTTTGCTTTGCTTGCTTACTTTTGGTTTACTCTGGCTGGGTTTTTACTCTGCTTGCCTCGGGATCCTCCCGTGTCGTTAGACGTGTGTGATGAGGTATCGTGCCGTGGACGGGATGCCTCTCCTGTCAGATAGCCAGGGAAGCTTTCATGCGCTCTGACATTCCCTCTGCTTGCCCCTTTCTTGGAAGCCTGGTAGGACCTCGATCGGTGGGCCGCCACCCTCGGGACTCGCGCTCTCTAGCTGGGTCTTTTCCCTGGCGGTATGGCAGGTTGGTGGAGAGTATGGCGCCTTGATGTGAGTTTCCTTCCCTTCTGGTGTGAGTGACGGCTGTGGGTATTAATTACGGCATGGTGGGCGCTGCTATGACCCTCGGGAGGCCCGCCGTCATCCTTGGAGAGGAGGCGCCGCTTCCTTGGCGGTTGGTGCCTTTGCCTGAGCAGGGGATCCGAGCTGGAGAGGTGGGGCCCAACTCGAGGGGCTCGCCTCGAGGCGGCTCAACTGGGCGGAGGAGGGCTGAGCTCGACTCCGGACTAGTGGAACTCGGCTTCGGGCGAGCTCGACCTGACGGAGGTGGGCGGGGCGCCGCCCAGTCCAAGGGATCTGACCTTGGAGGGGCTCCTCGTGGCGAAGGAGACTTGACCTCGATTCCTGACCACGGGACCCGATCCTAAGGGGCCCACCTTGGGTGGGGACTTATACTCGGCTCCGGTCCTAGGCATCCCGACCCGGCGGGGACCGACCTGGCGGAGGACGGAGCTCGACTTCGGCGGGTGACCCCGTTGCTCTAGGGGAGCTCAGCCCGGCGAAGGGGCCCATGTTGAAAACCCAGCGTGGTGTCTGATGGGGACTCCATGTCAGTTTGCCCACCCCACGTCAGCGATCCAGCCACATCAATAATTAATGTAGTCCAAGTGGGAGCATGTAAGAATTTCTTTAATTTGGGCTAACATTAATTGATATTTTTCTTTTTTAAAAACTGGGTTGATTTTATGATCCATGTTGATAGACGTAGGTTGAGCCCATTGTTATGTGATCATTGACTGGGCTAGGAGCACCTCATATGATTTGGTATGGTTGAGGCGGCACAGTGTAGGCCTTAGCCTGACTTGACTCATGATGGGAGGGTCAGTTAGGATATTTTTATTTTATTGACTAGATCCCATCTCCGCTTTCTCTATTTATATATATATCATGTATTCGGTGATTTATGATACGGTAATTATTTCCATCAAGAGCCGCCTTTCTAAGGAAGACCGGAGAGAAGGACTTTACCTGCGGTGTTCATGTGAGCATCGAGAAACAGGATTATGGCGAATACATGTATGCATTGTAATGCTTTTTCTCAGATCTATTTATCATGATTCTAATCATTTGATCGATCCTAGAGTTGAAGAAATCTTTATTTTCTTACATATTATACTTTCGAAGATGTTCTTGGTCAGTCTTGAATAATAGTTTTGAAGCTTCTTATAGGGCTCATGTCCAGGGAAAGGAGGTGTACATGCATCCTTTAGCTTGGACGTAATTGTCAGTCGATGAGAGATGGAGGTCTCGGCATTCAATTTTCTTCTACCAAGCAAGAAGTCCTAATTGCTTAACATGCGACTAAGTTTCTCTTTCAATTGGATAGCCTGTGAAGTATGGTGATGAGGGCTGATTATGGATCATGAATTATGGTACCGAGGTTCGGGCATAAAGGATGAGCTTCTTCATGTGGAGGGTGATTTGCACCCACCCTTCAGAGGTGATAGCTCAAGTCAAATGGTTGGTAGAGGATGGGTGGAATATGGATCTTCTGTGTGATCCTTGGGTAGTAGATTTCTGACTAAGTCATTGGCCAACTTTTGTTAGTACCAAGGTGATTGCAACCCATTCCCCTGACAGGAGGGGTTGGGACCTGACTCTTTGGTGATCAATTAGTTAAGAAAATCATATCTCAGACAATTCTTATGCACTATAGCTAGGATATAAGGGTATGGAGATCATCTTGTAGCCCTAGGGTAGCAACGAGGGACCTCTATGTTATGTCTAGGATGGGATCAGTTAGGAGGTTGGATGGTGTGTGGATTTGGAGAGTCGAGGTTTACTCGAGAGTGAGCTTATTTGTATGGAAGTTTGCTTAGGATCATTTCCCCACTAAAGTTGTACTAAGAGATAGGGTCATGGCTCTTCTACCTACCTGTGCTTGTTATGGGAGGGAGGATGAGACCATTGAGCATGTCTTCTTCCTTTGCCCAAGAGTGAAGCATGTTTGGTGGTTGACTAGCTTCCTTCTAGTGGTAGCCCAAATAGAGACACCAGTGCAAGCCTTCCTTAAGGCTTTAACGGGGTACTGGTTCTAAGACCATTAGATTGCAAGGTATTAAAGTGGTTACATTACTTATCATATCTAGTTGACCAAGAAATATTAACGTGTTCGAGTCAAGAAGGCCACCAACAAGACTTGTTTTGGAGAGAACCTTGTATCAAGTTGTCTAGATTGCTCATTTATTGTCGATTGACTTAGCCCCGAGGACCACAAATTTCTAGAACTTTCAATTTGCTTATACAGTGCTCTTCAGGGTGTTCATCTCATGTAAGCCCCCGCCCCCAAGATACTTCAAGGTCAATTTTAATGGCAATGTTATAGATAGCAAAGAAGGAGCAGGGTCTATCATCCATAAGCTGGACTCGAGAGATTGGTGGCTGCAAGTGGCAGGCATCTCTTCAACACCACAATTTCTGGTGCTAAGTTATAGGCAGCATGGACAGGCATCACTTATGCGAGGCTTACCTTGGGTGATGCCACAATACTACCTTATTCTCAAGGGTGATTTAGCCACAATAGTGGGTTGGGTTAAGGGCCAAGTGAGGGCAACTACTAGTCACCCGCTTTTGCATGACATATGGAAGATGTTACAAGATTGTACTTACCGATCAGTTGGCACATTTTTTGTGAGGTGAACAGTGCATTTGATTTGTTCATCTTCTTTGTTGCGGAGAACTTTGGTGAGGTGATATGAAGCACGGAGAATGCTCCATTGTCATTCTAGTATTTTGTTTTATGGTCTTTGTAGCTGTATTTATATTAGACTTGTAGGAGTGCTATATTTTATCAAAAATAATCTTCAAGAAATTTCACTTGGGTTTCATAATTCTCCTTCTACATGCCATGCAGTAATTCTCTTTGTTTGGTCTATTTGGTTCCCATGCCCTTGACACGGACCAGGGAGGTACACGTGATGTTCGGATTGGCAACGTAGTTGGTGCTCCATGGAAGGGGAGAAATTATTTCCAATCACAACCATTCATTTTTTTAATGATGCAGATAGTGCATGTTGATGAATGCACCCATAAGTGGCTATGGTTAAGGCTGCAAATGGGTCAGGTTGACTCATGACACGATCCAACCCAACCCATTTAGATCCGATCTAATTCATTTTAAGAGATTCGTGGATTCAGATCGGGTCCTAAAATTAAATCCATTTCATTTTTTGGATCATGTCTAGATTTATTCAATTTGGACTCGACCCGATTCGACCCGACTCGAACATACTAATACTATTAGGATCATATTTATTTGGATCTTTAAATTATAATTTAAAATTTATATGAAACTTATTTTTAATATTGAAATAGAGTTATAATTATTTTTATATCTTAATTTATTTTGAAAATAATATTGTTTTGTTATCTAGATTAATAATAGTTGGCTATGTAATAATTTAAATATAGTTATTTATATTTTATCCAGATCATATCTAGATCTAAATTTTTTAGATTAGAACTGGACTATTTATGAACCTAATCTAATCCTAATGACCCATTGAGTTGAAAATTTTGATAGTGGACCTGATCCAACCCGATCTGTTTTTTTAGTGGGTTGGTTCTGATCTAATATTAGGACCCGATTAAAGAACCGGGTTGGATCAGAGTCACTCATGACCCGTCCAACCTGACCCATTTGCACCTTAGCTATGGTTGATAGCGTGCATAAATGGTACATATAGTATAGAAAATAATTTATAATAATATATATAAATTTTGATTTAGTATAAAAAAATTATCTAGATATCTCTTGAAATTTAAACATGGGTAAAATTGAAAAAGGAAAAAAAATGGGTAAAACCAATTGATGAATTAAAATTAAAATAAATCAATGCAACAATCCCATCCATCCAATAGTCATTGTGGATGAAAAAATAAAAAAAATAATGAAACATGATCCTGCCCATATTTTTTATTAAAAAATATTTTTACCTATCTATCAATCCTTTTCTGTGCATCCTTGAAAGATTAAAAAATAGGTATGTTGGTGTCAAACCAATGATCCCTATGCAAATAGATCAGGTTGGATCAAGTCATAAGTGATCCCTACCCAACGTAGTTCTTTGATCAGGTCCAAATATTATACCTAACCTAATAAAAGATCAAGTCGGATTATATTGGATCCACATCAAGATTTCTTACCCAATAGATCATTTGAGTAAAATCGAGTCCATATATAACCTTGTTCCAATCCAAAAAAATTGAATCAAAATCAGGTCTAGTTAAAATGTAACCAATAATGTTTTAATTACAATATAGCTAACTACTATTATTCATATAAAATAGACAATAAACAATACCCTTTTAAAAAAATTAAGATGTAAAAATAATTTTGAATATATATTTAGAATTTTACTACAGTCCCGTTCATATGTTATTATATGTTATCATAAATAATGATATTGTACTTTATTTAAAGACTTTTAAGATCCCAATATTAATAAATAATACTTTTTTCTTTTTTCTTGACATATGTTAAAGAAATTGTTTATACAAGCCTTGAATTATAATTTAAATGTTCAATAAATTTGGATCCGGTTGGTTTTGAATTATCCAAAAATGAAACTAATTCAATTTTAAAACTCAACCCAGCCCTGCGAGTCGTTTAAAATGGATCAAATGAAGTCTAAGCGGATCGAACTGGGTCAGGTCATGAGTTAACTCCGTCCACTTATAACCTTTCATCCATGACTCCACTGGACTAGGTTTGAGGCTCCGAGAATTGGATGACACGATTTTTAGTTATTGAGCTCCAGAGGCTATGATTTAGATGGAGTAGTAGGAAATACGAGATGTGCTAAGGAGCTGGAACTATGGGATGAAGGCTGGAATTAATGGAGGCGATGGGGTCATGACGGCAGGTTTCGAATTGAGGTTAGGGTTGGTATTTGGAGGGGGTTGGGGTTTAGGTTTTTAACTGCGATGGCAGAGACGAGAGGATCAGTAAGGAGAGAGGATCTTGAAGGGCAAATTGGGGGTTCCTGGGTTCAATTTGTCAGCCTTCTGTTCTGGGATTAAAGGTATGAAGGGGAAGCGGTTGCCATGAAAATCGATTGAGAGAAGTGATGAAACAGGCGTAGTCTCTCTTTAGTCCAAGTTTCAACTTAGAACTCATTTGGTTGACAAGAATATGAGACGGAAAGTGCGGTGAACAAAAAAATTGAAAGAACTCTCGTTTTGGTAGAGTTTTTAAAGAAAAGAGATTAGATCATTCGATGATAGTTCAGGTGGAAGGGGTCAGTCTCTTTCATATATTCTAAGTTTAAGGTTCGGTGCTATAGTTGACTCGAATAAATTCTAAATTAATTCTGGGACTTGGATCTATGAGTTTAGATTAATTTCTAGAATCTGAAAATGAAATACAAATTTACTAGAAACTTTTTAGATCCGAATAATCTATCTAGCACTTAGATGGGACTGGAATGACATAGTGGAGGGTTGAGCTAATGTTGTTATCGCCATGTATCAAATATTTTCGGATGAAATAAGGATCTTTATGGTCACCTCCAAAGGGTAGCTCTGTTGGTCTCTACACCCTCCCTCACTCTTTTTGCTTATTAAAGAAAAAGAAAAAAAAAAAAGGTGTGCTTTTCAATCAATTGAATAAATGGTTCACTTTCTTTCTTTTACCAAAGTTGCATTCTCAGGGAAATAAACTTTTCATAATGAAAGAAAAGTTCATGTAGAATATAAATTTTTGATTGCTCTATAAAAGAATAACTTTTTTTTATCAAAATGCTATTAAAATTAGAATGTAAAATTTTTTTTATTAAATATAATAAATATTTTATATAATATTTTAAGAAAAATAAATAATCAAATATAAAGCATTCTAAAATATGCTACTTTTTCATAGACAATCAAATATGCTAAACTCTTTCCTATGCATTATTTCCAGAATTTAGCTTTCTAAGAAAAGCATTCTAATAAAAAATTTCCAGAATTTAGCTTCCTAAATAAATAATCAAATATAAAGCATTCTAAAATATACTACTTTTTCGTAGCCAATCAAATATGCCAGAACCACTTTCCTATGCATTATTTCCAGAATTTAGCTCTCTAAGAAAAGCATTCTAATAAAAGAATTTTCTTCACGCCATCCAAACAGATCCTTAATTATAGATATATTAAAAGCAAACTTACCAATTGACCTGGTAAAACATCATCGCTATCCAAACTAATTTGGATAGAGTGGCATTATTTTTGATTATTTGATCCTATTTTACTCGAGTACCAAACTTCTGGCAATGAACAAACTCTACGCATGTGTGTATACCATGATTCAGTTCTCACTCGATCTGATGCATTCTATACCATTTCTGGTAAATTATCTGCAGTACAATTTCTTTTGCGCCTCTCAATTTTCCTGTTTCAGTGTTCTCTGTAAAAGATAAGCGACGATACTGGTGTTTGTGAAACATATTTTGCTTGCGACGATTTTAGTGTTTGTGAAATATATTTTGCTTCTGAGAATTGGAACAGGCGGAATGGCCAACGGAGCAAGAAACTTCATTTAACATTTCCACTTCGGGAAGACAAGAACTTGCGCCAGCAGGCGTTCAAACTGGAGTTGGATGAGATAAACAATCTAAAGAATTAATTAATACTAGAGGTTATCGAGTCCAGAGGTAGCCGTGTAGCCATCCCATACATTCAAAGGCCAATTTGCTTACCTCTTGAAACATTTAAATGCTGTTCCATGCCCCTATCGGCCGACTAACTCCATCAATTGCTCGGAGCCTCCAATGGTGGTCGACAAGAGCACAAAACTGTGTCCAGACTCCAGAGTCACCGTTGATGGACAGCCAACACAGATTGGAGCAAAGAGAAGCTAGATAACTTGAGCCATCTAAGAGCACAAAATTAGCAACATTTTTCATTGTGCAGTGCACTTGCTTATAATAAAAAACAGGCCCCGTAACATAACAGGGCAACCTACAGGGAGAGATCTACATATCACTACCATATATGTTATGACAATGCATAAAAGAGTTACTTAGGCCAGGATAATGATCCATCTGATAACTAGGGCATAATTATGTAAGATAAAGAAATGTTCAAATATTCTTCAAAGGCAAATTCCTCCTTATACTGACTGATATGAGAATTTGCAGGCAACTTCACTCCCATAAAATACAAAACTAGGCAGCAGCAACCTTCTTGCCATCTTCAATGAAGAAAATTGCAGTTTCAGGCACCTGCCACATGGGAAGCAACAAATCTTAGCCTTTGCATCAAAAAACAACTTTCAAACAACTACGGGAAAAAATAAAAAAACATAAGAGGAGAATGCTCCTGATGCTGTCATTAGGTTAATATTGTTATGCCCTGCATGCAGAGAGACTACGTTGTCTGGTGTCTGAGGTATACACAAGGTTTTAGATGATGTTTAAGACAAAGGAATGTTCTAGTTTAAAATGTTTAACTTATGTAACATGATAAATGCCATAATTTAATTTACATGAAATAAGAGGATGATAATAAAGATGACTTACATCTGGCCAAGTCTCAGTAATGAAATCCACAATGTCATATGCGATGTCCCCTTGAACATCAATTTGCTCTTTCTCAGTTGGGCCCTTAAATTAATTATCCAAACCAAGTTGTTAGCATAGACGTATAAAACACTTCAGCAAAAGCATTTTCTTTTCTAAAAACAAATGTTGATGCACCTTAACAACCGAAGCTCCAGTAGCAAACTTTTTCCCAAGCTTCTTTGAAGCATCACTTAGTTTTATACCTGAGGTACCATTCCATCAAGCTGTTAGCGAATAGACGATGGACATGTAGATAATGCTGAATTTCTGAAGCACTTTGAACTGACAAAAAGCGCTAACAATCCTTCTAAAGAATACTCACCAAACAGATCTAAGCCTTTCACAACAGTGACACATTTACGCTTGTTGCGGACAATCTTTTCAATAACAACTTCTTGCTTTTCCTGAAAGGAAGAGAATTTTAATTTTAAAAGAATGCATCCATGTAATCTTAAAGAATCGATCATCAGGATTCAACTAAATACACAACCATCCACTAAATGGGTTCCATAAAAATAATCTGAAGCAGGCTAGTCATGTAATACATGAGAAGATTCTGAATGGTATTCATCCTATCAATACATATTTCAGATTTCCAAGTCCTGATTAAGGAAAACAAATTTAGTTCTTTCACAAGCTAAAAAAAAAGCAATCCAGGACTTTTTAATTATCCTAATCATTTTTACAAGAATTTGATGGTCAAGTCCATCATTAAGATGGCTACAGCTAGATTATGGTAGGCATATAACATAATCATTTTTACAAGAATCTGATGGCCAAGTTCATCATTAAGATGGCTACAAATTTAGTCAATATAACATGAAAACAAAAGTCGTGGTATGACACTACTATGACTTAAACCATTACATTATGCTAGGCATTTCAACTTGCTGAGATGTAATTGGTCAAGAATTTCGTGTTAAATTATATCAACTTGACAGCCAGTCAGAGAACAAATTTAGATCAATAACCTCACACAATGAATGCTAATTCATTAAATTAAGTGATCTGGTTCAAAAGGCAATGCACTGCTCTTATGCCCTTAGTCAATTTTGGTTGCTTAGATATATTTCCAATGACTTGGTCTTAAACAGGAATCAATTGTGAAGCAGGAAAATTTGATAAAAAGGCCATGACATTTATGTTTAACACAAACTTTGAAGAAAGGAAGCAAGGAAGACATGACGAGCCGATTATGTGTACATAAATGAACTTGTGAAGCCACATGAAACTGCACCATAAGTGAATGATATGGTGAAGGCACTATCTGTCTGATAGATCACACATAATTCCACACAGTTTTTCCATGTGGACAGTAATGCCAGCCTTAGTTTAAAAAAGAATGCCAAGGAATTATAAGGAAGAGCCACCAACTTGTAACCCTGATAGCAAAACCCAGAATTAAATTACACTAATGAGAGAATATAATGTACCTCCAGGTTTGACATATTACATATCCAAATAAGGTCAATCCTGGAGCCTATAGCTTATATTAGTTCATTAATCCAAATCCATGTTTAATAAATAAAGATCATATACATTAGATATAGCGATCCCCAAGTGCTGAAAATGTCCATAAAACTACAGGGAAAAAAAATGGGGGACAGGGGTGAGGGTGTTAAACAGTTTATGGTTTAACTACAAATGAACCAAGATGTTGTTATAATTGGGTGCCCTCAATCATTCAACATACATAAGCTTCCTGCTGTGGCCAATAAAAAAGATGAAAAACATAGATTGGTGGACTATCGTCAGTCCATCACCACTCACTTATGAAGGTACAAAGCAACAATGGTCCATCGATCTTACAAGTATTAAACTCAAAACTTAATTACCATAAAAAACCTCAAAACTCTTGTTGTCAGGTTAGTACCAATTGTTTTATATTTATAACCTAAGCAAGGGTAAGTCAGTCTTAAGAACATTACCTTCTTCTTTATCTTGCCACCAGGAAGGCGTTTCACTTCTTCTTGCTTAGGTGCTAGAGCACCCCCTGCAATATTCAAAGGGCACAAAGGCTAACAGAATTACTAGGGACAAATTTATCAAATAAAAACCCCAAGTTCTGTAAATACATCAGTCAACAGTTACGTAACATGAAATATAGAAATAGTTCAATATGGAAAATACGCTATGAAAAATTACCAATCCAAGTGGTCAAAGTAGCTAAAATGTCCATTCAATGGCCAACCATCATTCAGCATATAAATGGATAACTAAATGGTTAAGCAGTTAAAAAAAATATAATGGATTTAAAAGCAAACCTCTATACAGGAATTAACAAATTATGTGTGTGCCTGTGGTAGGAAAATGTCTTGGTTAGTTGGAACATTTTGATCAATAAAATATAAAATATTATTGGCTCTCAAAGAAAATGGAGAACAGATGGATAAAAGAAACAAGCAAACAAGAGTTTTAGAGGTTTTAAGTTCCAGTTTTTCCCTTTAAAAAAGCAGGTAAATTCATAAGTCAATCACGACAGTATATATGGTTTGATTGTCAAGTGCGGAACTTAATCAAAGAATCCACATATTTTTTATATCACATCCACATCTGGCATATGATATCTTGTGTAATACTCCCGAGAAAGCACACTAAATAATGAAGACAAATAATAACCGCTACATGTATTAGATAGTGCATTAGGCATTGTATATTTACTGCTAGATTTGAAATAAAAAATTGTCACGCATGAAACACTGCAATGTTTTCCATCCGAACATTACTCTTAGATAGTTAAGAGGACTAATGGCCACTAAGACATTAAATAAGCATGCAAGCAGCTCAACATAAATGTTCAAGCAGGTACAGCTTACAAGTTTCAATATTGCAGCCACTGAAGCAGTTAAGTGCTCACTTATACTCAACATTTACAGAGATAGATTATGGAATAGCATGAACCTGTTTCTGCACATATGGCTTTGTTAGCATTTATGGAGTAGCAAGCATGATTCACCGCAATGACAGAAAATTAGAGGAAGCCACTTACTATAACCTGATATCCACCAACAAAATCCTCAAGATCAATGTGTGCAACCTCTTTTTCTTCTTTGTAGTCCACTTGTTTATTTTATCAACCACAACAATGATTACTTAGTGCATCAGACAACTCAATGCACCATGTATTCACTGATCTTCTAAATTCCCTTGCCATCCAAATCTACAGTTACTTGGCAAATAGTATAAAATCTCCCAATTTCCCACTCTTTTGTGATGAAAGATAGAGGTAACTCTGTCTTTGAAATATCTGTGATCCCTTGTTTATTGTGCCATTAAGTTAAGCACTGCAGTTTGAAACTTGCAGAGTAAGCTTCTTAAGCATGAAATATCATATAAAATTCTATTCCGCCACTAATGCCACGAATTAGATCTCTTGAATTAAAAATCAAACAATGTAAGCTTCAATATAGCTTTGAATGATGTTATATTTTGTCCTTTTGGTAAACAATAACATTATTTTTTGTTGCCAGCACTCGGTCAGCCTAATAGATGCTAGATTAATGGGCAGCTTGAGGTATCTCTTTGTGGAAGAATTGTAAATGTTGACAGTCATCAAAAGATGCCTCCTGTTTACCAGTCTTCCCATGCCATGACATCAGCTTTGCTAGAACTCCTATAAACATCTCATATACAGTTCAACCAAAATCTGCTGTCTACTGGATGTTTGTTGAACAACATTTTCTCTGATTAAACATGTGAAGGAACTAGCAACAGTAGAAAAATGATGTATCGATAACCTTAAGACCCATTTTCTTGAAAGGTTTGGAGCTTCAAATTAACCCCCTTCAACTATAAAAGAATTATAAGACTTAGTTCATGGATGACATGCTTAACAAGGTAGCTCTTCTATATCATTATAATTACCCTCAAACATGAGTTATCAACTATGCTAGCCAACATAATCAATAATCAGAGTCTATTAACCAAGACCGACTTGTCATTCATTTTCACAACACAATCCATCAAACCCTTGAGTCAACTCAAAATGAATACAATACAAATCAAACTATCCAAAAGCCACTGTTCAAGAAAATAACAATAATTCTTAACTTGCTGAAACTGTATGCTTAGCTAGGTGGACTTTTAATTTCAGCCTGTCATCTGGTGCATTTTAGGAACCAACTGCAATTTGATGGGATAAGGTTTATGATATTCATGATATGCTAGGTAACAAAAATTTGGAGCTTATTATATTGCGAGGTTTACACATGCATCTTGGTGGCTTTTACCTCTCAGAATACTGCATACTTTACCATATTCTCCAATAAATATGGGCCATCATATTTACCATAAAATCCTTTAACTTCTGGATTGCCGACAAGACAAATATGAAATTCTCATTGAACCATTTTGTGTTGCTTTTTTTATTTTTTAAAAATAATAATAATATTTATTTATTTATTTGGGGGGGGGGGTGTTTTTTTTTATTTATTTATTTTTTCAGGTTTCAGCATGAAGCAAAAATAATTTGATATTCAAAATTTTTACTTTGAATGTCACACCTTCTTTAGGATCTTCCTCCCACAACGAGCACACTTCCTTATACTTCCAGACACTCTTAAACCATATTTTACCAACTACACTATCAAGCCAATCATAGCTCAGCTAAAGATATTGATATTTATTATGCCACTGATCTCCAAACAACATATCATTATCTGTCCCAATTTTTTAACCACTAATCCACTTACCAAAAATGAAGCCTCAAAACAATAGGCCTTCATTGGTATCATCGTATTCATTGCAACGCTTGACACACACTCCCTTTTTTATTGTTTGAGAGTGTGGGTGGGTTGGGGAGTGGGGGTGGGGGGCGGGGTGGGCCGGGGGTGTTGTGGCAATTCCCCCTCCTTGTTCACAAATTTATTTCCACTCTCATTCCCACTTCAAGTTACTTATGCGGAGAACAAAATGACTGCAACAATTATATAGAGTGATTCTTAAGAGGCTAGCTAGATGAATTCATGAATCATCCAACAAGGCATTTAAAAAAAATGCTTATATTAATCTAACAAACCGCCTCTAATCTATATGGATCAAAATTAATGAACCAAAGCAACATCCACTGTGTCCAACTCTTTGCTAACGCAACCTTGTCTAAGAAGAGGGTAGTGCTATTTGAACATATTACTGGTTAATGGGTAAGGTAAACAACCTTATTTGATTCTACAGTTTAAAGATCTTGAAGGAAGAAAGAAAACAAACTTTGTTATAGGAAATTGCAACAATTCATCCCTTCTCACGAATTTTCTTTGGAAAATATTGTAAAGAATCCTTTTTTAACCTAGCTTTACATTAAAATTTTCATCCCCAATGCCACGAATTTTCATCCACCTCCAAAACTCTGTTTTCCCCTATGCAAAATCATCAAGATGGACTCGATCAAGTTTCAAGAAAAGAACAGAGGAATAAAACAATGAGATCCCAAGATTCCCCGATTTAAAGTACCCGAAGAAGCCTCGCCTCCGCCGCCACCTTCGCGAGAAATTCCCACCGCTTGCAGCTGGTCAGCGGCCTTGTACGCCTCCTTCTCGGTCGCCTCTAAACCCAAGATTAAAAGAGAAGGAAACGAGATCAATCATGCATCGATCAGGAAAAGAGGAAGGGGGTTTGGGGAAGGCGAGAGCGAGCGGCAGACGGGTACCTTTGAGAAGATCGGGGTAGAGGTCGGGTGCGTGCTGGAGAAGCCAGGGCTTGCACCGCTCAAAGTCCGGCCCAAACTCGCAGTACTCCGCCGGGAGGCCGCACACGCCACAGTAGAGGACGCGGACCGGCTGGGGCTTCTCCGCCATCGGAAGCTTCTCCTCCCCCGCCTCTTGTTTCTTCCTTTCTCGTCCTCTCCCTGTGTGAGACGATAAGCGCTTGTTTTATAGAGGGAGCGAGAGGTGAGGGGATCTGCAGAAGCTTTGGAATGAGACTATCGGAAGAGCTCGCCTCGGTTCCTGGGTATTTGCCGTCCTTCTTATGGAAAGGACTCGGCACCGGCGAAGAACTCGGTGCTCGAGAAGTAGGGCAAAAGAGTCGAAGGACGTCTGGGTGCGTTCTCATGGATGACCTTGGACTAAAAAACGACGCCCCGAGTTAACTCACCTCTGGCAGCAGCACAAACAATATCGTGGCAGTCGGAGACTGGCGCGGTACAAAGTGAGTGTGGCGATTTTCGTGCGGGAGAAATAATAATAATAACAACAATGATAACGTTTACAATAAAATAAATAAATAAAGTTAAAAATTCTAAAAACGTATGAGAGAGAGTGAACTTCCGGCCAGCGTCTAGGGTCAGGTTCCGCACCCTCAAAAGTTTTTTTTTTTTTTTTGGATCGGGGTGGGGGTGGGGGTGGGGGTGGGGGAATAAGGTCCATCAAAAGTACTTTATTCTTTTCCTAATTCAAAGGCTACAGCATATTACAGCAAAGTCGGTGACCATCTTTCCAAAACAAACAAAAATCATCCAGGGGATACGTTTGTTGTACTGCTTCGTAAAAAGGTTATAGTATGATCAGACTGGTGTTCATCGATTATTAAAAATATATAATTAAAAAATAAAATGATGGTTATTTTGGTATCATAATGAAATCAGGTCGGCATACTCATCGATCACTAAGAACACATAACTGAAAGGTGTATTCATCGATCGGTGGAAAGGGCACACGAAAAATTCGATCCGAATCAAATAATTATCTGGCGGGGTGGAACCCGATGGGAGAACTATACCGAGGATTTATCCTTCCAACCTTTTTTCGGTTTATCAAAAAAAAAAAGGTTGTTGCCGCTGAATCTCCCGGACCAGGCTTCTTCGACCGGGCTTGCTGGAGTGTGCGTCTCCCGGTTCCTGCAAAAAATATTCTACGGATCGATGATATTTCGACGGGGGACACTCCGATGGTTAAGTCAGTATAAAACTTGGAGTAACAGAATGGAGGAATCGCAAAGGAGATAGCTCGTGATGAACGAAGAGCCTACTTATCTCGGGATTCCCCCTTTATCTTATATAGATGCGGAACTTTACCAGAATCTATTAGGAACTAGGCTAGAAATGGCTGATTTACTCTTAGAGGAATCTCGGTAGTGGCCAAGTGGCACCAGGAGGGAATGGCACCGTAGGATTTGCGGAGTAATGGTGCCGAGATGTCAAGAATCTATTGTAACAAAATTCTGGTACCAGTTGGAAGGGACCTCTGGGACCTTCGGGTCGTCCTTGGAGCAGTCCATTTTGGACCGATATGGGCCTGGCTGAAGTGGATCAGTCAGACCTAGCTAAAGGGTCGGTCGGACCTCTGGTAGGTCAGTCATCGGACCTCTGGTAGGTCAGTCAGACCTTTGGCAGGTCGGTCGGACCTTTGGTGGGTCGATCGGACCCGGTCTGTTCGGAGGGAGGCCAGTTGTGTATAACAGTTGCCCCCTTGCTCTTGGCCTTCGGGAGGGCCTGTAGCTTCGAAGGGCGAGAGCATCATTCTCGCATTGAATGCATTCATCCTTGTGGGGATTGCGGATCTAATCAGATGTGCTGCGTCTGGTCACTTCTCACTCCAGAAGCTCACGCCTGGGACAGGTGTCGATCCCGCATTGGAAAAGAAGGGAATGGCAATTAATGCAAAATGGGCGCAATGATGAGCGGCCAACCCGGCCCACTCGGCCATCGGGTTTCGGAGGTGATTTGGGTGATGTGGCGACATCTGAGTGGTTGGTGCCGCACTGGGGGCGACCCACTCATCACTAATCCGGCGATCACGTGGATCAAGGCCAGATTATGCTTCCTTCCATCGTATCGGCTTCCACTGCATGGGGATTTGTGTCGCCTGACGCCCGGGTCGTGGCGCTCGAGGAATGGTGACAACCGCTTCCCTCAAGGGCTATATAAGGTGATGTTGAGACTATGGGCGAAGCCTTTACTGCATTCGCCTTTGGAGAGAAATTTCGGCTCGCTTCAGCGTCTTCAATCTTTTAGGAAACCCGCCTCTCACCTCCAAGCCCCTTAACAATAGCCTCTAGTAGCCGGAGTTCCAGTCGTAAGATAGAGGGACTGGGTTCCAACCAGGTCCAGTCTAAACTAGTACGGGATCGGGTAGAGGCTCTTAGGGTTACGTTCAACATCCCCTCCACCCTGCACATCACCGTCCCGGACTGGGAAGGGAGGGTGACTTGGCTGCCAAGCCCGGGAGCCCTCCTGGTGTACGAGGACCACCTGAAGGCCGGTCTCCGATTTTTCCTGTGTGATTTCTTTGTCTGAGTCTTCAACCTGTACCGAGTCACTCCTGTGCAGCTGACCTCGAATAGTATTCGGGTCATCAGCTGTTTCGCGGTCCTGTGCCAGAGGGTTGGGGTGGAACCTAGGACTTCCCTCTTTTTAAACTTTTTTGTCCTCAAGAAGAACTTCCAGAGCGAGGTGTGGTGGGTGTTCAGCCCTTGTCCCGGGTGGAAGATAATTGGGGATCTTCCGTCGGCTATTCATGGGTGGAAGTCGAAGTTCTTCTTTATTCATAGTCTCTAGCCTTGGGGCTTCAACCCGTCATGGGAGGAACCAAGGCCGATAGCTGATAGAGGGAGGGCGATCTTGATGGCCGATCAAGCTGGCTTCAATGAGTTGGAAGCAGTCGGTATCACCATGGTGAAGGAGCTGCTTTGGGAGGACAGCCTCCACTTGGCCGGAGTCAGCTGTCATGAACATTTAGGTAGGGTAGGAGTCGTTGCCGTTGGCCTTTTTGTTTTGTCAAGTATATTTTTTCTTTCCTCACTCTGATCTTGTTCTTGTAATAGGAGGAAAAATGAAGTCGGACCGTGCAAGAATAGCAGAGCGGGCTACGAGGAAGAGGGCCACCCAGTCCGCGGAGTCAACCGCGGGCAGGCAGCAGAAACGACAGGTGGAAGAACATCTCGCAATCATCGTGGCATCGAGCTCCGATGAGGATAATATGCCTATGTCGGAGTGATTGGTGACCAGAGTGTCAGGACCTCTGCCTACAGTCAGGGAGTCGGCCGTCCGACCAGAGCCGGACCCTTCGGAGCCGACCAAAATGGGGACGGCCCCGGCCTCGCCATCAGCCGAGTGGATGGAGGTGATCTACCCCGTAGGTGAGAAGAAAGGGTAGTCGAAGGGGTAGAGGCTGAAGAGGTTGGCCACAACACCTATCAGCGCTGGCGTGCTCTTCACAACCCCCAGCAGACCAGAGACCTACTAAAGGGGGCCATCATCGATGCCGACTGGGATGAGACGAGCAAGCGTAAGATGAACGAGGTGGCGAGAGGTGCCTATCTCAGTCTGTTGAAGGTACTTCTGTCATCCCTTCATTTTCTCCCTTCTTCTTTTCACTTCTTGTACATGACTAACATGGTCCGTTGCTTGTAGCTCCTTCACGAGGTCTCGATGATGGACGAGGGCCTCGGCAAGATGGTTTGTGCGGCAGAGGCCTCGGCTGGGGAGGTCGAAGGACTAAAGATGGCCAAAGCGGTGGCACTGGCATCACAGAAAGCCATTGAGGAGAGACTTTCGGCCAATTTGGCCAAAGTCGAGTCATTGAAAAAGCAGGCAGAGGACCTGCAAACTCAGTTGAACGCGCAGAAGGCCCAACTGAAGAAGAAGAAGAAGGAAAGGGTCAAGTCCTTGACCCGTCAGCTGTCCGAAGAGGAGGAGCGGTCCGTCGACGCAGAAAGGAGCACGCAGTCTCACAAGGCACTGGTGGGGAAGTATCTGACCGAGTTGAAGGAGGTGAAGGAGCTGGCAGAGGAGTAGGTCCGCGACGTCATAGCAGAATACAAGGTCTCAGTCGACTTCAACGATGAAATGGAGGAGGTTGGAGCGGCAAGCTACGATTAGGGCTTCGACAATTGCCTGAAGAAGATGGCCGAAGCCTTCCCGGAGCATGACCTATCCTTAATACAGCTGACACACCCACCGGAAGAAAAAGAGGGCCCGGCCGACATTGAGGCCGATGCCTAAACCATTGCCGATGCGGGATCGGCGGAGGCCTTGGTTGAGGCTCCGGATGTGGTGCAGGAGGCCGGAGCCAAAGCTCCTTCGGCAAGCGGGAAAGATCTTCCTCTTTTGTAAATTCTTGGCAAGACTTAGAACCAGCCATAAAAGTCTGCCTATATCATACACAAAAGTTTTAGATTAATAAAAGAACATCTTGATGTTCATCTTCTATTTTGTCTTGCTGTTGTTATTATGTTTTCTTTTTTCTTTTTTTCTTTTTTTTTTTTGAATGGGTTATTCCTGCCTGAAGAAGGTGGCCGACTAACAGCCCCTTATGGGGTTGCCGAGCATCCCATCGACTTTAACTTAGCCATTTATAAAAAATATTTCTAAGTGTCAAGAGGTCTGCTTAGTCCGAACCCATCTCCTTTAGAAATATTCCTAAGGGATCTTCGAACTAGCTGTTTGTAGGGAAATACCTTAGGTGTTTAAGGATCCTACAAAGTGCTTTTCAACGGAGGTCAGATTTGAGTTGGCTGTGCTAGAACCCGATCAAGGTCGGATTTGAGTGGACTATACTCGAGCCTTTGCCGCTCGAGATCGGACTTGAGTGGGCTATACTAGAGCCTTTGTCGATCGGGGTCGGACTTGAGTGGGCTATACTAGAGCCTTTTCCGATTGGGGTCAGACTTGAGTGGGCTGCCCTAGAGCCTTTACCGATCGGGATTAGACTTGAGTGGGCTGCCCTACAGCCTTTGCCGATCGAGATCAGACTTGAGTGGACTACACTAGAGCCTTTGCTGATCGGGGTCGGACTTGAGTGGGCTGCACTAGAGCCTTTGCCGATCGGGGTCAGACTTGAATGGGCTGCCCTAGAGCCTTTACCGATCAGGATCGGACTTGAATGGACTGCCCTAGAGCCTTTGCCGATCAACGTATGACTTGAGTGGGCTGCACTAGAGGCTTTGCCGATCAGGATCGGCCTTAAGTGGGCTACACTAGAGCCTTTGCCGATCGGGGTCGGACTTGAGTAGGCTACATTAAAGCCTTGGCTGATCGGGATCGGACTTCTTTGTAGAGTAAATTACTGTCTTTATTGATAATATTTAAGGAGGTTATCTACATTCTATAGGCGTGCCACTTGCCGTCCGTCTAGATGCTCGAGTCGATAAGTTCCGGCCCGGATCACTTCGACTACCTGATAGGGGCCTTCCCATTTGAGGGAGAGCTTTCCTTGTTCAGTTGACCTGGATATATCCGATCTCCGTAGAACCAAGTCTCCGACCCGGAAGCTTCGAGCCTTGACTCGAGAATTGTAATATATGGCCATTCTTTGATGATAGGTCGCCATCCTCAGGTCCGCTTGGAGTCGGGTCTCCTCGAGTAAGTCGAGGTCAGCCCTTCTCTGTTCAGAATTGGTTTGTTCAGCGAAATGATCAATCTGGCGGAATTGTAAGGAGACTTCCACTGGTATGACCGCCTCACTCCCGTAGGTGAGATCGAATGGAGTTTTTTCAGTCGCCGTGCGGGACGTAGTCTGATAGGCCCAGAGTACCGAGTGGAGTTCTTCGGCCCAGAGCCCTTTGGCGTCATTCAGTCGAGTCTTCAGGCCATGCAGAATTGTCCAATTGGTGACTTCGACCTCCCAGTTAGATTGGGGGTGTCCAACTAAAATCAACCGGTAGGAGATATGATACTGCTAGCAGAAATCCCAAAACTTCAGATTGTCGAATTACCATCCATTATCGGTGATGATTGCCTACGGTATGCCGAACCGATAGATGATGCAGTTCCGGACGAAGGTCTCCACCTTGGCTTCGGTAATCTGTGCCAGTGGTTCAGCTTCCATCCACTGGTGAAGTAGTCGATGGCTATAATTAGAAACTTTCGTTGTCCGGATGCTGGGAGAAATGGCCCGAAGATGTCCATTCCCTATTGTGCGAATGGACAGGTGGCTATCAGCAGGGTTAGCTGACTAGCCGGTCGCCTTTGAACATTGGAGTACCTCTGGTATACGTCATACCTTTTGACAAAGTCTGTAGCGTCCTTCTGGATGGTTGGCCAATAATAGCCTTGTCGGATGATCTTGTAGACCAAAGATCTACGTCCTTCTGGATGGTTGGCCAATAATAGCCTTGTCGGATGATCTTGTAGACCAAAGATCTACCTCCTAAGTGGTCGCCACATATGTTTTCATGCACCTCTCTGAGTGCATAATCGGCGTCCGACGATCCTAGGCACTTGAGCAGTGATTGTGTAAATGATCGCTTGTAGAGGGTCCCATCGAGGACGATGTACTTCATTAAGGAACGCGAGGATGGGGTCCATCCAACAAGCCTCTCGCTCCACTTGATGGATTCTCGATGTCTCTTTGACAATGCTTGGGCTTTGTAGGTGCTCCACGAAAGCCTGATTGGAGGAATCAGTGACGGTAGTGGCCAGCCATGACAAGGCATCCATCCGAGAGTTTCGTACCCGGGGTATGTGGTTGGTCTTAAAAAACTTAAGTCGAGCCACAAGGTTCTGCACTTTACTCAAGTACTTGGCCAGGGTCGGATCTCTCGCCTTGAATTCGTCTCTCACCTGGTTAACCACCAGCTGGGAATCCGAGAAGGCTCTGATTCGACTGATGCCTAGTTCGTCAACCATCCTCAGCCCCGCGAGGAGGGCTTCATACTCCGCCTGGTTATTTGATACTTGAAATGCGAAGCATAGGGCATACTCTAGGCTCTGTCTGTCAGGGTCGGCCAGGATTAATCCTTCTCTGCAACCAGCAAGGTTAGATGCCCCATCCACATGGAGTGTCCAGGCAGGGTCTGACCCTTCGGCAGTATCATCCCCAGGTGTGTCGATCGTTTGCAAGGGTATCCTCTATCTCCAGGTACACTCTGCTATGAAGTCGGTGATTACCTGAGCCATCATAGCCAACCGAGGTTAGAAGGAGATGTCAAATTCGCCAAGCTTAATGGCCCACTTGGCGAGCCAACCCGAGATATCGAGGCTCCTGAGGATTGCCTTGAGAGGTTGATCGGTTAGGACGATGATTAGATGCGCCTGGAAGTAGGGCCGCAGTCGCTTGGCTGCTACAATTAAAGAGTAGACAAGCTTCTGCATCTTAGGATACCTTGTCTCGGTGTCGTGGAGTACATTGTTGATGTAATAGACTGGCCTTTGTTGGTTGTCCTCTATAATCCGGACAAGGATGGAGCTCACAGCCTCATCCGATGCGGATAGGCACAAGTATAGGTACTCTCCTTCCAAAGGCTTAGCAAGTAAAGGGAGAGTCTTCAGGTACGTCTTCAGTGCTTCGAAGGCCAACCGATATTTGTCAGTCCACTGGAAGCGATCAGACTACCGCAGTATTTTAAAGAAAGGGAGACACCTTTCAGCTGACCTAGAAATGAAGCGACTGAGAGAGGCTATCCGACTTGTGAGTTCTTGTACTTGCTTCTTATTGGTTGGATGCCCCATGTCGATGATGGCCTTGATTTTATCCGGATTGACCTCAATTCCTCGCTGGATGACCAGAAAGCCAAGAAATTTTCCCAAGGTCACCTCGAAGATACACTTGGCAGGGTTCAGTTTCATCTGGTGGCACCTCAGGGCATCGAAGGACTCTTTCAGATTCTTGATGTGGTTGGCTCTCCAGAGGCTTTTGACTATCATGTCATCAATATATGCTTCCATGTTTCTTCCAAGTTACCCCTCGAAGACTCTGTTGATCAGCCTCTGGAATGTGGCTCCGGCATTCTTTAGGTCGAAGGGCATCATTTTTATAGCAGTACAAACCTTTGTCAATGATGAAGGCTGTCTTCTCCTCATCTTCTAGGTCCATGCTGATCTGGTTGTTCCCGGAGAAGGTGTCTATGAGGCTCAGAAGTTGATGACCGGTAGTGGCATCTACTAGTTGGTCGATCTTTGGTAAGGGGAAGCTATCCTTCGAGCAGGCTTTGTTGAGGTCAGTGTAGTCCACACATATTCTCCACTTTCCGTTGGCCTTCCTCACATCACGACATTCGTCAGCTAGTCAGGGTAGTGGGCTTCTCTGATGAAGCCAGTTTCGAGGAGCTTCTTGACCTCCTCATCAACCACCCACTGTCTCTCAGGGGTGAAGTTCCTCTTCTTCTGTCGGACAAGCTTGTAGGTAGGGTCCACCTTAAGCTGATGGGTTATGACTTTCGACGGGATGCCTGGCATGTCGGATGCCGACCAGGCGAAGACGTCGGCATCATCCCATAGGAAGCTGACCAGCTTTGATTTGGCCTCCTCGCTGAGCATGCTCCCGATCTGTAGGACCCTAGTAGGATCATCCTCCCTAAGAAATACGAATAGGATCCTCTCGACCGGTTTTCTGTAGTAGTCGAATTTGAACCTGGGATCAAGTTGTTCCAAGGCAGAACGGTCTCTCGATTGTCTATCCTGAATGGTCAAACATTGTCTGGCCATCCTGTAATCCCCTCTCATCACTTCGATGCCATTCTGAGTCAGGAACTTCGCCAACAAGTGGTAAGTAGACACAATGGCTCGGAATTTGTTCAAGGTCGGTCGCCTCAAAATGGCATTGTAGGCTGATGTCGTGCGGACGACCACAAAATTGATCGGGAGGGTTTTTTGATAAGGCTCTGACCCGATGGTTACGGGCAGAGTTATTTCTCCCTCTACACCAACGGAGTTCCCTCTGAACCCAATCAATGGTGTTGGAGATTCTTGCAGCCTAGTTCTAGGCAAGTTCATTCTGACAAAGGCATCATACAGCAAAACTTCAATGAAGCTTCCATTATCAATGAGGATCCTCCTTACATCATAATTGGCAATTACTACCGATACAACAATGGGATCGTTCCAGGAGACCTGGGTCTCTAGGAGGTCTTCGTTGGAGAAACTAATTATATTAGAACCCCGAGGCCTCTTTGAGATGTCCTGACCTCTCTCGTCCCTCCAATCGAACCAGTGATGGAGCATGCCAACATTTCCATCTATGGGGCATTGGTTGGGTAGCTCCGTTTCCTTCTGGGGGTTTCTGGTAGTGAAAGTTTTAGCCTGGCTCATCCGGGGTCGGACATACTTGTGCAGGTACCCCCGCCTGATCAAATCTTTGATCGCTTCCTTCAACTGGAGGCAATCTTCTATGTTATGCCTGTGATCACGGTGGAATCGACAGTACTTGTCCCTACTCCTCGACGTGGAGGGACTCCTCATCGGGCGAAGCCTTTGCAGGAAGGTTTCCTTTTCTATCTCCATAAGGATTTTCTCTCTCGGGAGGGAGAGAGGTGTGTAAGTCTCAAACCTCCTGGAAAAGTCCTTCGATTTAGGGCTGCAGCATCGGGTCGACTTGGTGCCATCACTGGGAGGACGGACTTTAGGAGCCATATCACTCCTCCTCTTGGGAGCCGACTTCCCTTCAGCTTGGTATCGGCTTGCCACTTGTTCTTCTGCCAGGGCATATTTTTGGGCCCGGGCTAGTAGTTCGGAGTAGCTTGTCGGGAACTTTTTGTCTAGTGAAAAAGTGAGCCTGGACGATCGTAGCCCCTTCTTGAATGTTAACATAGCCACGTGCTCGTTGAGGTCCGGGATCTTCATGGTCGCCGAATTAAATCGGGCCATGTACTCCCGGAGGGTTTCTCCTTCCTTCTGCTGCACGAGGAAGAGGCAATCCATGTTTCTCAGTACCCGGTTGCAGGTCCTGAAATGGAACAAAAAAAAATTTTTCAGCTGGGGGAAGGAATGGATCGTACCTGGTCGAATGACGAAGAACCACATCCGAGCCACCTTCTTGAGTGTTGCGGGGAAGGCGATGCAGTGGAGGGCATCGGAGGTGCTCTATACCATCATGTGGACCTTATAAGTGTCTAAATGATCCAGAGGGTCGGTGGTGCCATCGTAAGGATCCATCTGAGAGATCTTGAAGTGACAGGGGATAGCTTCCCCCATAATTCTGGCAGAGAATAGCAGGCGGGAGTCGTACACCAGCGCTTCTTCTCCTTTTTGCCGGTCGACCAGTTCGGCAATTTGCTCCTCCATGCATTGGAGCTTGCTGGTGTAGTCCCTCGGGTCTTCATTGCATCGCTGGTCGTCGTCGGAGACCGAATTCGTGGAAGAGTGTGAGGTAGACCTCACTCTTTTTCCATCGGCGCGAGTCCTCTCCAACATCCGGGGCTCCGAGGTCGCGTGGGAGTGGAGTCAAGGGACTCCTTGCTGTCGACTCCCTTCAGCAGCAGGTGGATGACTGGTTCTGGATGCCGTGAGCGACTGTTGTCCATCGTTGGCCGCGTCTTGGAGGTTCTGAACCGCGGCGGCAAGAGTGTCGATGCGATTCAGAAGAGTCTGAAACTATTGCTATCCCAGGATGATGGTAGGCTGGGTGGCATCGTTCTCCCCGATAGGTTCTCCCGACCTTGTCTAGGAACGGCCTCTCTTATTGGAAGTGTTTTGAGCTCTTCCTTTCACCATCATCTTGTCTAGCGATGGATCCCTCCTTTCGAAGAAAGAACAAAAGGGTGGAGGTTCAGGCCCTCCTTCTAGCGCCAATCTGTTGCCGCTAAATCTTCCGGACCGGGCTTCCTCGACCGGGCTTGCTGGAGTGCGCATCTCCCGGTTCCTGCAAAAAAGGTCCCACGGGCCGGTGGTATTTTGGCGGGGACACTCCGATGGCTAAGTCAGTGGGAGACTTGGAGCAATAGAATGGAGGAATCGCAAAGGAAATAGCTCGTAAAGAAGGAAGTGCCTGCTTATCTCGGGATCCCCCCTTTACCTTTATAGGTGCGGAACTTTAGTAGAATATGTTAGGAGCTAGGCTGGAAATGGTTGATTTGCCCTTAGAGGAATCTCGGTAGTGGCTAGGTGGCACAAGGAGGGAATGGCGTCGTGGGATCTGTACAGTAATGGCGCCGAGATGTCAGGAATTTATTATAACAAAATTCTGGTACCAGCTGGAAGGGGCCCCTGGGACCTCTAGGCCATCCTTGGAGCAGCCCGTTTTGGACCGATATGGGCCAGGCTGAAGTGGGTCAGTCGGATCTAGCTAAAGGGTCGGTCGGACCTCTGGTGGGTTGGTCGGACCTGGTCTGGTTCGGAGGGAGGCCGGTTGTGTATAACAAAGGCCGATCCGACTATCCTTATTAATTATCATCCTAGTAACTTGTGTAATTCAGTTTACAAGATTATTACAAAAAAATTAGTTAACCAATTTAAAGAAATATTACCTCAACTTATACAGCAAGAGTAATCTACTTTTGTTTCTAATTGATAAATTATTACTAACATATTGTTAACCCAGAAATTGATGCATTTTATGGCTTAGGCTTTGTAGATAAAAAATCTAATAATATTAAAATTAGATCTCGAAAAGGTATATGATCGTGTTCACTGACCATGTTATTTATTATTTTGATTCGGTTTGGGTTTCATGCTATTTTCATTAATCAGATAAAGGTGTATGTGCTTAACTTTCAATATGCATTGTTGTTTAGTAGTTCACCTATCAATTAGTTTACCGCTTCTTATGGCTTGCATCTAGGATACCTTCTTTTTTCATATTTATTTAATTATTATATATTCTAAAATTTTCTCTCGCTTGTTAAAAATGACCGTCAATAATCAATTATTGAAAGCTTATTGTCCACTTGCAAGCCCTACTATTACTCATACTTTTTATGTTGATAATTATTTACTTATTGCATGGGCTACTGTATGAAATACTATTATGCTTGCTGCTATTGTTAATGCTTATTCTTTTCACTTTGGACAACATGTTAATCTTACTAAATCTCATATATCATTCAGTCATACTACTTCTTCCTAGGTTAGAACAAATATTTTAAATATTTTTGGAATTTCCGAGAAGCAATTGCCGTGGCGATATCTTGAGATGCCTATTTATGGCTGGGCTTTTACTTTTCATCATTTTCAACATTTAAAAAATAGAATTACAGGCAAAATTACTACTTGGAAGTGGCGGGCCTTGTCTTTTGCAGTTAGGGCTACTTTACTTCAATTTATACATCTTGTTCTTCCATTATATACTATATCTTCTGTCTATCTTTCAAACTTTTTAGTTTATAAAATTGAGAAAAGTTATGTACATTTTTATAGAGCCATCCCCTTAACCATTGGAACCTCCACGTATTGCTTGGAATAGAATATGTACTCCAAAAAAATTTGGGGATTAGGTATTATTTCTTTGTTTAACAGGATGAATTAATATTTCTACAAACTTGATTCTCAAATCCTTCTTGATACCCATTCTCTTTGGTTTCAATTAGTTAAAGCTAAGTATCAATTTACTGGCTCCTGGATAAATTATAAAAAGCCAAGACTTAGCTTTATAGTTTGGCATAAAATTTATAATGTTGGTCTTAAAGTGCAATTTTATTGTCATTGGATGGTTGCATATGATAACTTTATTAGTATGTATAATGATACGTGGATCAATTATTTATCTTTATCGGTTTGGCCAACTTATATTGATATGAATAATTATTGTCCAGAACTTCATATCTCTAATATAATTCACAAATCAAGGGAATGGAATGTAACTAGATTAGCTCAAGTTTTCTCTACTAAGTTAATTCATCTAATTGTAGTCATTCATATCCTTTTTTTTATTTTTCGAGCGTTCAATTAGTTTGTGGTCATACAAAACTTCTTTTTGTCTCTCTCAAAGATATAGCTCGTTTAAGTAAATAGGCTATTTTTGAAGCCCCTTTTCTATTCTTTCAATGGATATGGTCTTTGCAACTTCCATCTCGGTATTTCTACTATTGGTAGTAGTTGACTTGGTCTAGAGTGTTTACTAAATATTTTCTTGTGGCTCGTAGTATTCTATCAAGTGTTATACAGAATTGTGACCTTTATATTAGTATAATTGAAGATACTTTTCATGTATTTACTAATTGCTCATTTGCAAAGGATTGTTTGCGATTTATAAACAATCATATTAATTTTATAAATTCTTTTTTTATGTTGGATGATGTTTTCAGTTTTTGAGATCCCCTTCCATTTAGAAACCACTCAAATAGTTTATTGCTTTTGTGGTTTTGGTGTATCTAGAATGTATGTAGTAAGCAGATTTTTAACACTATATATAATTTTCCAGCTCAAATTTATTGGAAAGCTCTTATTCTCCAAATTTTTCTTGTACCCCATTTAGGTACTGTGGTAGTTCTTTAACATCCAATCATTCAACTTCTTTTTCTTTGATTTCTTGGCTACCACTTTCCTTAGGGACAATAAAAATTAACTTTGATGGCTCTGTCACTTCTTCTACTATAGCTGTAGCCTATGTTATTAAGGATCACATGCTTCCTTTATACAAGCTATAGGTAAATTACTTACTCAGGCTTCAGTATCATTTGTCAAATTGATTACTGCCTGGTTAGGTTTGCGTATAGATATTTGTGATTTGAATGCTACTCATATCTTATTAGAAGGTAACTCAGCAATAGTTATTGCATGGTTAAAGGCTATTAATGTTCTCAATTTCCAATGCACAAATACATATTTGGGATGTGGTTTAAAAGTTCAGAAATTTCATCAGATGGGTTATTGTAGGCAGCATATTTTCTTGCAAGACTGCGATATCATTTATCTAAATGAGCATCAGAGACCTAATATTGGTTACATCTTATGGGTTTATCTACTTATACACTTGCCAATTCTTCAAGGATATTCCCCGCAGATCCGTCTACGACTTTGTCTAACTCCATTTTGCTACTTAGTTTCTGCTCTATTTATGTTTGTTTCATTTGCACTAAAACATATATTCAGGCACATAGTTTGGTTGCTGCTCCCTTGTTCGTGGATTGCCATGCTCTTGGATAACTATCACCGAGGACTTCCTTCTTATCTTCCTTATATGATGTTGTATTTGTTGATGAAGTTGCAAAAACTATCCAGGATTACTTATTGCAGGCTTTTACGTGCTTCATCTTGTTCAGAGTAATATCTATATATTCTTATATATTCACAATTATCTTCATGTCCACCTCCATTTCTCTATGCTTCTCTATTTCCAGGACTCTACCGGTTCAGAAATCCGGTTCAGAAATCTTTATTTTCAGATGGATTTTCATGTTTAGCTCTCTACATGAATTACCATATGCTCACAAGGTCTCTACGTTCTTGGATGATCATCTTCTCCCTGTTCATCAATTATGATGCTTGTTTCTATTTTATATTTTCACCTCAGCAACTCCTGGGTCCCAGCATGTTCATATGTTACAGCACCACCTTATCATCTTTGTTCATATGTCTTTTATATACTGGGTTCTTTTAGAGCCCTGCCTAACATTGTACTCCTTTTTAAGGTTTCCAGTTTCTACCAAATAATAAAACACCAAAAAATCACGAACCATCGACTTATAATATCGTAACTACTTCTGCCAGATGAGAATGGCAAATGGACGATGAGAAATGCAAACAAAAAGTTCACCATCTGGAATAAGCTAAAGTTCTCGCTTTAAAGAAGAAATCTTCATTCTATTTAACATCACAAGGCCCCGTACATGCATGAATGAAGATGACAGAACTTAAACTGCTAACAATGGGATCCAAGATAAGGGAGCAGAAGAATGCTCATCATGGTCACCCAGACATGAAGGTCCACAGCGTAGCAATTTCTTCAAACCTTGCATGCAGCCACATTAACGGCCCAAGCATCGTACAGACGCGTCCTTCCGGTGTATCGCAATTCGTCTTATTAACAAATTGACATATTTAATAATAACCACTTGAAAATATGCGCACATCTGGCTTCCCACTCAAACGCTTATTTATATTACTTGAAGATGTTTCTTCCACAACAGATGTTGCAGACAACAATGCAGAAAACACTACACAAGCTTACCCAGGTAACTGGAATGTCTGATTTTTTACATAGATAAATAAGGAATCATAACCAAGCATAGCGAACAGCACACAAAAGTTTAATGATACAAGAGCCAACTAGGAATCGACTTAGAATGTGGGCTGCAAAGGATTTGAAACTAGCTATCTTGACAAAAAGGCTGAATTTCTTATCTTTATATGCAGCCATGAATTTATTGCCACCTCACTAAAACTAATGCTATTAACAAATCAGTGGGCCGTTTCTCTGCTGTAATACTGATCTAGAGTCTTAGCAGGAATACGATGAAGTAGCTCACGCGGGAAGATACGCAGCAGTGTCCAGGCAAGATCGAGTGACTGGAAGATGTTGCGTGTGTCATATGCTCCTTGTGTAACGAATTTCCTTTCAAACTTCTCTAGGAACTCGAGATAGAGCTACATACACATAAAGATCACAAAAAAATAAGCACATCGGATACTTTTTGGCTCGACAATTTAGAGAGAGAGAGAGAGAGACCAGATCCTCAGATGAGAGCGCCTCCTCTCCAACAACTGCTTTCATTGCCTGAACATCCTTTCCAATTGCATAATTGGCATAGAGCTGGAACATTAACTAGATGGGTGAAGATTGCCATGAAGTAATTGTAAGCAATAAACAAGGCCTATATTATTGACAGCTAACCTGGTTGGACACATCTGCATGATCTCGACGTGTCATACCCTCGCCAATAGCACTCTGCAAAGAAACCATTTTCAGTGAAGAGGAATCCCAAACACTAACGTCTTTCATTAAAAGACTTGACTGAAAGAAAGACATTTCTTTTGAGTTCCATTAAGCCAGAAGCGCAATCATGCTAAAAAGTCACCTTCATCAACCGGGAGAGAGATGGAAGGACATTGATTGGTGGGTATATCTGTCAACATCAGCCAAAGACAAGGTCATCATTCCACATAAAAAAAAACTAAACAGTATCTTCAAATTGGCCCGTAATGAAAAGCACAAAATTTCTACGAGATTTTCATGATGAATCCACAAGGACATAACAACATGACTCTTGAAAAGGGAAATCAGTATTTTTCCCATAGCTGGGCAGCATAGATGGTACCTGCCGGTTATAAAGTTGTCTGTCAATGTATATTTGGCCTTCAGTAATATAGCCAGTAAGATCAGGAGTTGGATGTGTGATATCTGTTGAGCAAGAGAATAATTCAGCTGAAGCTAGAGAAAAAAATCACATTTTTACCTATTTCCTAGGAGTATGGTAACTATCTTGTGGAAAAAATAAACAGTGACTACAGAGAAGGTTCTCAGGTGGATTCTCAAAAGATCAGTCTGTACATAAATTACCATCATTTGGCATGGTTAAGATGGGTATCTGAGTAATGGAGCCTTTTCTTCCTTCTATACGTCCAGCACGCTCATATATCGTTGCCAGATCAGTGTACATATAACCAGGATAACCACGTCTACCTGGCACCTCCTCTCGAGCAGCTGATACCTGAAACCAGAACAGAAAATGTGCACATATCAATCAACAAAAGACCCCGAAACCAACAATTTTGGATTGACAGCGGGTGTGGGCACAGTTCTTTAAATCAGAAGTAAAGCTCGGAATTTCTTCTCAGGGAGACTAACAAAATGATTTCACAGAAGCCAAATGGATGGTACTACAGCTAATTCAACAACTTCAAAATTAGTTTGTCTCGTCCAAGTGGAGTAAATCCTGTGACTTCATTTCTTTTCCTAAATTTGAATCCCTAATATCAACATTGAAACTATTTTTATCACTAAAGAGTACAAATAAAACAAACAAGCTCTACAGAGGAACCACAACAAGAGATATTAACACATTTTTATAAGACCAAGTAAATAAAAAATAATATGAAATTAGGATACGAAATTAGGCCCTGCTTGGCAAAGCATTTGAAGGGCCAAAAAGTATTTTTTTTGACACTACAAAAGTCTTTTAGATGATATGGTGATGTTTGGTAAAAAATTGAAAATTTACTTTATCTTTGTTGGAAAAGCTGAAAAGGTCTACTTAGAAAAAGTTCCATTTTGGACTTTCCTCCCAGAAATGCTTTTTGACCAATGTCAAGAAGTTGTTTGGATTTAAATAAAATTTTCATGACCACCAAAATGCCTACCAACAAATCTCATAATAACATATTATATTATAAATATTATATCGTATTACTATAAATATAATATAATAAATTAGTATAATAATATTATTTTATTATAATAATACTATATTAATACTATGACAATATAACAAATATAATATATTGGATTACATTACATTATATGATTATATTATAATAATAATATAATATTATTACATTATAAAATATATAATATAATATTATACTATTATATTATATTATATATTATAATTATAAAAGTATTATATTATTATAATATTATATAATATAATCATATTTTAATATAGAATTATATGTAATAATATAATGTATTATACTCCACTATACAATATTATGCATTGTCTTCTATTGTCATTTTATCATACTAAAAGTACTTTTTTAATTTTAATAAGCAAACACATGCTAAAGTTTCATAACACTTTAGAAATATAGTTATCAAACAATAAATAGCTTTTTTTAAAATGTCTAATTCCAAAAGCTCTACTTTCTGAAAGCTCTACTTTAAAAAACTTTACCATCAACGGCAATCTCAAAAAAGCCTTAGTCATTGATGAATCAAATCTAACAATTGTTACAATAGTAGTTTAAGAGGTCACATCTGCCCCAAAAACCCCTAACCCCCGTCCAACCCAAACCCACCCCTTAAAGAAAAAAAAAAGGAAAAGAAAAGAAATACTTTTCACCAGATTTACAACCCTTCAGGATAGCTCTCCCATCAATGCTTATTCTTTCTTATATCTTCTTGTTTCTTGAAAGGAACATGTATATACCTATTAATTTTTTAACATTACCCTACAATGAATAAAGTAAACTGGAATTGACTGGACTGTTTAGTTCCTGCTGTTTTAAATACAAAATATGTAGAACCTGGATTCGTAGCAATCCAAGTAGATTGATGACTCAAGCAAGTTAACTCAACAAATTTGAGAGAACTAATAAAGTGACCTAAAATTTTGAAATTGCGATAGTTTAATGGAAAATGGGTAACAAGAAAATATAAAGAAACATGAAGAACATAAAAGAGTTGTCTTTTTTTCCTTCCTGGTGTTGAGTGAAATGATATATACTGATATACACAAGACTACATAATATGCGTTAAAACTTTAGTAAAAGATTTACCTATTCAAAGTTAATGATGATTCATCCTAATTGGAAATCAACACCACTAATCAAGATCTAGACTTCCAAAAATTATAGAAATCAATGATCATATGTTCGGTAGTCTCCAACCTTGGCATCAAGCAAGCACAAAAATAGACAATCTAATTATGCTAATAAGGGCATCCTAGTGTATAAGGCTCCCACCATTATAGGGTCTCTGGAAGGTCAAATGTATAAACGTGCTAAGAGGTTGTTTCCATATTTTGCCCCATGACACCTAGGGAATATATGAAATGAAAATCTATATCATTGATCATGATGTACACTTACTGACACATGTATAGATTGTAATAGTTTTTAATGCTTAAAACATGGCAGAACTTTATGTATTGCCCTTGAAGTTGTCTATTTTTGCATCCACTTGATGTAGAAACCTACAAAAACTTGTATCCTAGGCATTTTTAGATATTTATGTCAAATATCACCGATGTGGATCTTTCATCAGGATGACCATCACAGCTTTAGAAATCACTACCAAAACAAATAAAAAAGTGAAATAGGTGCAATTTTTTATTTTTATAATCAGTACATAGTGGAAAAGGATAGTTGCAAAAATATTATAAGTACATAATCACTGAAACGAAACTTTTTTTTTTT
Organism: Areca catechu; assembly: GCA_021397845.1. Classification (NCBI taxonomy): domain Eukaryota; kingdom Viridiplantae; phylum Streptophyta; class Magnoliopsida; order Arecales; family Arecaceae; genus Areca; species Areca catechu. Next base: position 183,676,054 of record CM038042.1, read on the forward strand.
TTGAAAAAAAAAGATAGTTTGAAAGCGGAAGAAGAGAAAAATAATCAATTTTTCTTTTATTTTTCATAAAAATGGAGGTTGCCTTATTCTAATTTCTATAGAAAAAGGAGAAACAGGCAAATTGAGAATTTAGGTTAAAAGTCAACCCAGAAAAGAAAGAAATTACTAAGATTTGCATAAATAGTGGTTTGTTATTTTTACCCCAAGATATTCATCTATGTTGGATAGAACCAACCTTTGATCATAGCCAAAATTTATGAAATGGAAGCACCTCCTAAGCATGTTGATCTGATCCATTAATCCCATTATCAATCCCAAGGAGAAGATTTGACCCAGCAAATAACAAAATCCTGCAACTCTTTAAACACCCATGAAGCTGAAACCCATGTACATGATGAATTACTCCGTTTTTTCTTTATCCTTTATCTCTTTATTATAATTGGGAATATGAAAATGCTTAAAACTCTGGTGGTGTTGTGTTACTGATAGTAGATCAAAATAACTTTCTGTTCATTTTGTAGGGAAGCAAAGACATTCTTAACATGTGCAGTGTAAGCATTGTTCCTTTTTTCTCAAATAATGAAAATATGAAAAGGCCAGTAAAAATTTAGTGTTTTTTGTGTTATTGAACGTAGATCAGATAAGCTTTTTGCAACCATGGGGAGGCACTCACATTCTTAAGATATGCAGGGTAGGGCTGGGAATTTCTGAGACCTTGGAAGGCCATGCAGCACCCCCCCCCACCCCCCGCGAAGAAAAAAAAAAAAAAAAAAGAAAACCTCTTGCTCAACAAGAACAATTGGACAAGAAGGATACATTAAAGCAAATGCCAAAAAAACAAAAGAATGGAGCTTGAAGATCAGGGCAATGGTTATAATTAGAGAAAGGAGTAAACATGATTAAAATGATATCAGAAGAAATTCAGAATTGAAATCTAATGGACGGATGGAATTCAATGTCCCATGAACAACGGGCAGATTTAGAGCCTCATCTGTGAGCTTTGGATATGTGCATGTAAAATTCATAAATGGGGGAAACAAAATTAACTGGTGGCTTGAAATAACAATGAACAAGCATCAATACTCTACTTATAGAGAAATGAACATATAGCAATTGACAAGTACAAACAGGCACAGAGCAATTGCTATTGAAAAAATATATCAAGATAAAACAGATCAATTTGGATGAATAGAGGACCCCTGTCATATAAAATCCCATTATTATAGCAGTTATTACGCGCGCACAGTCTCCCTCTCTCAAATAAATCGTATATAATATAAAATCAAATATATGATATATATTTGCATGGTTAAAAACAGGCACATTACCTCACGAAGTGCATCAGCATATGAGCTCATATCTGTTAGGATGACAAGAACATGTTTGCCACACTCATAAGCTAAGTATTCTGCAGTAGTTAGTGCAATTCGGGGGGTGATAATGCGTTCAATGGTCGGGTCATTTGCCTGTAAACAAATTAAAAAGAAAAAAAAGAACAGAGAGAGTTTGATATTAAATCTTGTCAACCATTTATTAGAACCAAAGTTGCAGGACATTAAATTAAAAAAATGCATGAGTATGATAAGTTGCCACATCACAGATACACAGATGGCAAGTTTAATCAACTTACCAGATTTAGAAAAAGCGTCACTCTCTCCATTGAACCATTTTCTTCAAAATCACGTTTAAAAAATTGTGCAGTTTCCATGTTTACTCCCATAGCAGCAAATACAATTGCAAAATTGTCCTCCTCTCCATCCTATTGATTTTATGAGAAATGATTATGAGAATGGTGATGAGCAAGCTAGCATATGCCAAAAAAGTAAAAGATGTATCATATCACTGATAATTAACCTTACAGCAAGACCACCTAAAATACATGATTTGGTGAGAAGCCCACAAAGTGGCCTCTGAGACATATCCGACATCACCTAATAAGACCCGAGGTACATGTATTGGATGACATACATTTGATGATCATCAAAACTAAAACAAAAATAATATTTGATTTTTCAAAATATGAACTTAACAAAGTTTCAATATAAATACACCAAAATCTCGATCTAATGAATGAGAAAGCACACAAATTATATCAATTTCTCATCAAAGTTACCTTAGGATCATGTAGAACTGTGATCACCTCCATGTAATCCCAGAACTCAAACTATATGTTAATAGATAAAGCATATAACATTCAAGAATTGAATTTCAGAACACAAGTTTATCCAAGGTTTTATTTCATACCTCCCTCTACATCACATCGAGGGCTACAGTTTAAGAGTAAATTTGACACCACAAATAATTCGGTCTCTACTCTAGAGCCTGTATCCATAAGTTATCCTCAAGCCCAACCCCATCGGATTTCAGCTTAACAAATCTCAAAGTATAACGTCATTGCCAGTACCAACCATCAAGGATCACTTAACAGAATAGTGTTTTGTCAACCTTAATTTTCTATAAGTACCACGCCTTCGCTCTCCTGCAAATACTGAAGCAAAGGGTACTTGATGGACAAGATCCAATTAGGGGGACTCGCTGCCTTTGTACAATAGGACAATACCAACAATAAAAAATTCTCTAGTTTTTGTACCAAAAAAATTGTCTGGTTCCATTACCTTCAAACATAAGGGAATAATGAATACAGAAACACTGGGTTTAATCACTGTAACAAAGTGATTTCAAGTCTTATACACGGCTAATGCAGATTTTCTGCAATTGATTTCTGCTCATTTCCTATACAATATCAAAAGGTTTAAATTACCTCCATAAGATTGTTGGACTTTTCCAAACGTTTCACAAGACCAGCCTGTCGACAAATCTGAGCAGCTATTTCATTGTGAGGAAGCCCAGCAGCAGAAAAGAGGGGAATCTTCTGTCCTCGAGCAATGGAGTTCATAACATCAATTGTGGATATCCCAGTCTGAATCATCTCTTCAGGATAAGTTCTCTCGCTGGGATTGATAGAACTTCCTGCAACAGGGTTGTAAGACCTCAGAAGGTACGTCAAGGACATGGACTCAAGGTCAAAATGAACCTCTCATTGTAGAAATGCAGATGAATACGAGTAGTAATGCAGTTGACTCCATTGATCTTTCTTAAACAACTCACCTGAAATATCCAAGTAAGCCTCAGGCAATATTGGAGGGCCATTATCTATAGGTTTTCCAGAACCATTAAAAATGCGTCCAAGCATATCATGTGACACTGGAGTTTTCAAAACCTGGAAAGAAAAAATAATCAAAATGGTCACAAGATAGCAGCAATACAACATTGAAGGGAAAACGGACCAAAAAAATGATCAACACTGATGACACATTTGCTGCTGATACATGAAAAAATATGAAGATGAACATAACTTCTTATACAACTGAATTAGAGTTTAGTGTGATAACTTGACCTTTCCCTGTCAATCCAAAAACTGCTTCATTTTCCAACCCAGATATACTGATTACTGCTTGCACAATAATAAACAGTAAAGTCCATTCCAATTTTCCATTTATACACAGTTGTCGTACCCTTTTTCCAGAACTCTCTTGAGCTAGAACAGATAGAGGGCCAACAAACAGAATCTTGATATAAAGAATCTTTAATAAGCCATTCATAGAAACCCAAAGTAACTTTAATAATATGTGAAAGGCTAAGAAAACATTAGCATTTACAAAAATGTAATATTCTTTTGGCAGTTTTGCTATATACCAATTACCATGCACATTATGATGTAATATCCATAAATGGTTTTGGTGATACATAAACACCAATAATAGAAAAAGAATGCATAACAACAGTAATGCAACATAACCAAAATGAGATTAAAGTCCCACTCTACAAGACAACACAAAACCAGAAGCCTAGTTTCAACTTTGTTCATCTACCCCTAATTTTTTTCCCCCGATATGAACACCTCCCACGGTTCAGATTTCGCAACCTTTTGCTAATAAAGAGAAACAACAGAAATGCACCTTAATGTGAATGATAAGAACAATTCTTAATCAGATGGGATAGCAACCACCCATATTCTATTTATGTGTGTCAAATACACCAATCACTAGCATATATGAGAGCAAAGCACTAGAAGGAAAGGCCAATCACCTCGCCTGTGAACTGCACAGTGGTATATTTGTTGTCAATTCCTGAAGTTCCTTCAAAAACCTGACAAACACCAAAACATGTAATTTAATATACATGTGGAGATAGTACAACAGGGAAAAATTGAAAAACTGACAACATAAACAAAAGCAAGAACAGCAAAGTTAGTTCATATTAAACAAAAACAAGCACAGTACATGTTTAGTGTGGCACCATAAAATAATAATTTCCAATAGAGCATGGTGACAATATTACAAAAGCCTTGGTCTATCAATTTGGTACCAAGAGATATGTTTGTCAAAGCAATGCTTCTAATGTATATTTCACAACTGAAGCCGAAGTAAATCAGGTCTTTCTTTCTTTCCTAAATTGTCCACATTAATCTTGATACCCACTCATCGGGGCCTACTCTTATATTCAATGTACATGCCAATACCACCTCAAATAATTTTTTATAGGTGCAATCATAAGCTTCCTCTAGTGAACAAGCATTTAATCTATTCCTAGTTTTACCACACCAATCTTGGCATTCTTATATTTATAACACTCGTTTTATATGTCCAGACCAACAATGTCTACCCTAGATTTAGATAAGTATGGCGTTCATCTTCTTTGCTGACTCAAAAAATTAGCCCCAAGTTTCAAGACCAACGTGATAAGTTACATTTGGACAAGTTCCAGTTAGAAATACCATGGTTTACCTAGTGGTGATGTATGAATATGAAAGCACATCAATTTTGTAACACATTGAGATGTACAACTCAGCACATCACATTTTAAAGACTCACTCCTACAATATATATTTTGCCGATAAAAAATGAAAGTAATAGTTAAAAGTAAAGGTTTTAGTCAAGAAAATGACTACACTTATTTGATACTTCTCTTAGCTTTGATCTTGAACAATATAGAATGGTTATTAATTCAATGAATATATAAATTCCCAAGAATTTGTGGCACCTATATGTTGCACCTCAGAACATAAATGATGGTTCAATATGGGATCAAGACCTTAACCAGCATTTATCTATTTGGGATGGCTAAAAAAAGGGCACTTTAGAATATATTTTAAGCAATGATTCTACAAGAAGCAACTTTCAGTTGTGTTCCTACACAAATACATAATACACTGTCAGACATCCTTTTTTTTTCTGGTTCTATTTATTTTAGCATTCTAATCATTCAAGGACTTCCACAGGTTTTAACTTTAAAATTCAACCTTGCTTCTGTCTCATTGATCACCATTATGTCATCAGGTCTATCAGACACCATGGAGTATGCTCTTGAGGATGATTAAACAATAAAAATAAAAGGCAAATGACTGTTACTTGTTAGAACAGAGGAGCCTTCTCATCTTAAACCTCTCACTAAAAAGAGAACACCAGAGCAGAGGCTCCCAATATTCTCAAATGTATATGGAAACAAAAACTTTATAAGGAGTAGGGAAAACTCAAAAAGCATGTATCAGCATTTAACAGAAGAAAATGTCAGATGTAGAGAGTTTGCAAATAAGAAGAAAAGAAAAAATAATGCTTGTGTACTTTCCTGTATGGTCAGTATGTGTTGTTGCATGACTTGGTTTGAAGTGCAGGCATACAAGAGGAAGAACAAACATAGCTTAAGCCACAAGCCAAAAGCCATAACAAAGGTCTGATATTGGAGGTGTGGAATTCAAAAGTGAAAAATAAAAACAAAAGAGCCCAGATAACAGTAAGAAACCTGCACAACAGCTTTCTCCCCATCAACTTCCAGGACTTGGCCGCGTCGAGTTGTGCCATCACCTAATCGAATATTGACAATTTCCTGATACTTAGGGCCCTGAAGAAATTGGCAGAAATAATGAGGGCAAAAAATGATAGAAGATTAAGCACATCAATATTTCTGTTCTTACCATGTTATCGAAAAATTGTGGATGACATAAGTGACTGCAAGGTAAGAAAGGTGCACACCTTAACTTTCTCCAAAATGACCAGAGGTCCTGCCACTCCAGAAACAGTCCTGTACTCTGCATCACACAAACAAGATAATCTCTCTGTTGAATATTCCATGAAGTCTCAAGAATGCAAGTGTTATTTATCAAGATAGATGATAATTTGTTCTAGTCAAACAAAATAACTTATTGAAAATATTTCCTGAACATGGGCAAGAGAAGTTGAACCGCTGAAAAACACAGGGATACATCCAGCATTCGGTGGTAGAGCAACAGGTTAAATTGCATGGCCAATTCTGTATAAAGTGAAGAAGCCATAAGAACATGGCTTTTGGGGAGGCAAAGCCCCAGTTGAAACCATCACCATGGTCTCAAAGATCCTAGTACAATGGATGATTGGGCATCCAGTTGACAGAAATGACTACCCCCCCAAAACTAATTTGAAATTAACTTAGCTCTCAAAGTCTAACTATTACTTCGCATTGTTACTTTTCACAGTCTGGTAGTAACAAAAGATGTGATATTGTTACTTAAAGAGTTATATCTAGCAATCAGTTGGTATTAAGCTTAAAAATTAAATGAGAGCAATCAATACAAGCTTTTGGTTTCATGCTGAAATTGCCACTGCAAATTAAAAGAAGGAAACTGTTTGATATATGCTCTGTTAGTCAAAAAAATTATCATCAAAAGTATTATGGCATATGGAAGCACCTAAGAAAAAGTATGTTAGCATTCATTGAGTCATCATGAGTTGAAAATCATACATACCATGAAAAATTGTCAGGATAATATGCAAAACCAAGAAAACCAATCATGACATGCAAGATCGTTTTATCCACAACAAAACAACCTGAACAACACAGGCTATCAAAAGCACACAGTTAGTTATACAAGTAATGTACTCATGGTCCCTTTAATTTAACAATTACCAACAAGAAATAAAATTAGAATACCTATATATCTTGTCAGTTTAGGCAGGTGTCCTAGAAACACTTGACATCAGTTATAGCCATAATGTACATTGAAAAGTTTCACTTTCATGTGATATTATATCACAAAAAAAAAAAAAAAAACATTTTTATTACAGTGTTTATATGCTCTTAAAATATAATTCTCCTTTGGAATTTTGAGAAAGACTTAATATGTCAATACTTGCACTATACCAAGTATCCTTTAAAATGGCACTCCAAATTTCTGCGCCAAGTATTGATACTAAGAGCAGGCTTACACAGAATGTTTTATGTTTGGAGAACCATCATAAATGTCCAAAGTCCTTGGCAATCTATAGTTCATAGGAGTTAATAGTCCAACTAACATAGTTAAGCACAATACTGATTTTATTATTTAATTTACAGCTTTAATATCTAATATAGGACTTGTGAGATTTACGTGTAACTAAATCTACAGTTTCCATGCCACATGAAATTCCAATGTTATAACTCTTAAAACATTAAATTCTAGATATATCGAGTGTCTCCGAACCATGGTTCAAGTATCTTCGAATTTAGCTGTTACTGGAACTCAAGTAAAGTATGGTATATAACAGAAAAGAATGACGGACCTTAATTCTCCAAATCATTAAGAGTGATTAGAGTCCAGCCAAAATCTCAAAAGGGAAGCAATGAAACTCATCAAATATTAACAAAATAGCCTGATGATGAGCAATTACATACCCATGCCAATCTCCAGCTGTCCCTCCTCAATGTCAGTGCCATTCTTTACCAAACCCATATTGAGTTAACAACCTGTGGGGCATGGGGCATAATTTAGAAGGCTGCATATAAGCTTGAATATACAATCAACACCTTTCTAATTCATAAGGAAAAAAAAATAGAACTTATTTATAGCTTAAAACAGTATCATAATTGATGTTTGATTTCTAAAACCTATAAAAAAATGACCATAAATTAACTCCCCCCAAAAATCAATAGAGATATGGTCAATGTCAGAAAAAGTTATTGAAACTTCAGCTTTAGCCAATTGATTGCACAACACATCTAATCAGAACCTTCGAGGAAGGTTAGAACCAACAGACCCCATGGAATCAAAAAACAAAAGAGATAGATAAAAAAGGAATGTTTTCAAATATCAGGAAAACGATATCCTGATCTAAGGATAAGTAAAAAACTCTATTTTTTTTTTATACATGAAAGTTCAGTTTTTATTGAATAAAAACTTTGCCCTAGGTTTGTAAAATGCCAGAAGCTAAAATACTGAAATAGCACCAGTAATAGCCTAATAGATATATTGCATAAAATCCCTAAAAAACTCAATAATAAATCCATCATTTCTATAAAATCTCTTAGCAACAGGATTTTGAAATCATCATAACTTTATAAATAAAGAAATCTCAGAACAAGATGTGTCGCCCTAGAACCCTAGGTAATGAAAATTCTTGCATCTTTATCAAAATAATACGGGAAAAGGGTATAAAAGATCTATTCACAACTCTAGTTAAATCAATCAAATAAGTGATGGATCTCATAAACAAATCCAATCAATCGAGAAAACGTGTACTCCAGATCAAAGGTGAAATTTCCAAATAAGAATTTAAGAATCAAGAAGAAAACAAAGAGATGAAAGAAATTTCTGCTGCGAAAACTGCTTGAAGGGAAATCATACCTTGGATTCCATCTGGAAGACCAAGGGAAGAACGGGAGAAATGGGGGAGCCCACAGGGGCCAGAGGAAATAAAGAAAGAACAACACGATGCCTTATATAGGTCTCACTACCGTTGAGAGCAATGATCGGGCGATTATAACGTAAGGTTAAATAATGTCCCGATTCAAAGCTTATTTGTAGCTTAAAAAAGTGTTAGAATTGATGTTTGATTTTTAAAACCTGTACAAAAAATGACCAAGTTTTAAAATCTCCACAGAAATCGACAGAGATGGTAAATGTCCGCAAAGTTACTGAAAGTAAGCGTCGATCCAAGAGTGAACCCAAAAAAAAAAACTATTTTCTTTATATATATGTATGGAAACTTCAGATTCTTGAACAAAAACTTCGTCCTAGGTTTGTCAAATGCGAGATGCTAAAAAATTGAAATAGCATCAGTAATAGGCATATCGCATGACAACGCTAAAAAATTCGATGATGAGAACTTCATTATTTTTAACAAATCTCTTAGCAGCTGGATCCTAGAATCATCATCAGCTTTAGGAATGAAGAAATCATACAACAAGATTAGTCGCCCTAGAACCCTAGGCCATGAAAATTCTTAAATCTTTATCCAAATAGTATGGAAAAAGAGCATAAAAGATCCACTCCGACTCTATTTCGATCAATCGAACGAGCGACAATCTCATAAACAAATCCGATCTATCAAGAAAACGCATTACTCCACATCAAAGGTGAAATTTCCAAAAAACAATTCAAGAATCACGAAGAAAACAACGGAGACGAAGGAAATTTCCGCTGAGAAAACCGCTTCGTAGGAAATCGTACCTTGGATTCGATCCGGTAGAAGGGGCGGAGAACGGGAGAAACGGAAGAGAAGACAGGGGAAGAGGAAATAAAGGACAGAACGAAACCGCGCCTTATATGGGAAACACCACGCTTCAGGGAAAAGACCAGGCGAGTATGACGTTAGGTTAAATAATATCCCAGTTCTTAGCACTCAGTGGCGACCGTCGGATTAAAATGGGACCGCGGTAGAAACCCAATGACGTTGCAGACCCATTGATCCTTACCGTCCGATCGATGAACTTTCCATTTAGACGTTTTTCTATGGTGGTCCTCTGTTCGAAAGGTCTCGATCGCCAGTTCGCCGACAGAGAACGCGTCCAGATGTGGCAAAAGGAGTGCCACATATATTTGGACCGAAAGGGGTCAGCTTTTTTTTTTTTTTTTTCATTTTTTTAGTATATATTTTTTTTTATAAAATAAAAAAAATAAATAAATCTGATATAGTTATTTTTGCATGTCTCTATATATCAGATAATATTTGATGCAAGATACTTGGATTTACATAATCTTTTTCATCAAAAAGATGAATATGTTAATATAACATTACTAAGATGCTTGTAAATAAAATTATTTTTAAAAAAAATAATCATTTTTATCCTAAATAAATAAATAAATAAAATTTAAATGAAATTCTAGCGGATACCGGAGGAGAACTCACCAGTGTAGCCCAACAGGTCACGAATCAAGAATCATGTTCCATTCATCATCCGTCCTGATGATCATTCATAAAAATATACCTCGACAATTAGTGTCATGTATGGCCATGGAGTATACAGTGCAAGATATAATTTTTTATACTAGAGTTGTCTACAAAGTATCATTGTTCATGATTGTAGCGAGTTTGTGGAATTTAAAGGAGTCTAATTAAAAATATGATAAATATGAGTGCGATACCTGGTATTGCATGATTAGTCTTTTTGGATACCAATATTGCATGATTTGTTAAGACGTAGAATGTTGCATCATTGGTTAAGATAGACACCAACAACGATGCTAGATGGGTTTATGAGTAAACTTTATTGTGTTTATATTGTTGAAGATTTATAAGAACATGGAGAATGAAGAATATACTTTGAAAAATTAAGGTTAAACTTATTACAGTACAAAATATAGATTTGGTTCGAAGGGGGGAGTGGAGAGGGGCAGACATCTTGAGCAACAAATTATTTTAATGAAGATTATTAGCTATGTAACCTTTGTTGACTAACGATGTCATTCTTTTAATTTCCTAATTGGAGAGCATGTCTTTGATTGTTTGCTATATGGACCTAGTTAATGAAGGTCTGGGACCTATATGCGATAACTATTATTTTGATAAAAGGAAAGTTATGACTACTTAAAACTTGTTTCCCACTAACAAATTAGCCCACTCACTAGGTTTTCAATGTTGTGGGAAGCAATTCAATGGTGAGAGAACTCTTGCCTTTCTCCATACATGCCATGATCTTGAATAGATATATGATGGAGAGTAGGGCTAGGATCGAAATTTATTCTCCTATTGATCCTGATCATTTAAAATCATAATGTTGCCACCGGATCACTTTCGATGGATCATGGTGGTGCCAGGGGTTCCTCTAGTTTACTCCTGTATGGAGGGGTGCCGCTCGCGACGGTCCTCGAATGGTGACTTGCAAGAAAATCCGGGCTGGGATACTAGCAGAGATACTTCGATGATCAAGTCAGTATGGAAAGGATAAAAATGGGCAACAATCACTGGAGTTTTGGGTCTGGTGACTGTGCAAGCGGAAGGGTGAGGAGTATAGGTGTACGCGTATATACCTTATCAGGTGTCCTCTTACCTATTTATAACATCGCACAGGATGACGAGAGGTTGTTAAGGGAGTGGTTCTGAAAGGAGTGGTGGATACTGATGATTGTTAGGATCCTATCTCATGGGGCCCCTCCTTTTGGCATCTTTTATATTAGAGCCACTAGTTCTGCAGGGATGTTGCCCTCTATGAACTTTCCTACCTCGATTGTCACTGGTATAGCTAGTATGGAGGGCTCTAGGTGGGGACAGTCTCTGTTGCGTGGCTGGACCCCATCCATCGTGGATGAAGTAGTAGGTCGGATGTCGAAGAATGGAGAGGGAGGTCCTCTCGAGAGTGCACCCGATCGTGAGATGACCTAGCTGGGAGGCGCACGGGCATAATGTTGGGACCGATTATAGAAGTGTCTCTCAGTACCGATGGATGCAATAGTCAGCGAGATCACACTTTGGGTTGCTCCGTGATTGGCATCAAAAAAGTCGGGGATACCATCTAGTGCCGAGCTACTTCTGGATCTTCCAAGGGGTTCCTTCATTATGAACGGTGATCTGGTGGGCATCTCAAAGCCAAGTAGGTAGTTAATACAGCAGATGCCCCTCACTCCCGAGTTTAGAGCGATATTGAGTTGGTCCACCAGTGCTTGTTGCTTTTGGAGGAAGGGAGTAGCTACCCTATCAGCCTCGAGAGTTGGGATTATATGATCTTTGCAGGGTCATCTTTTAGTAGGAAAGTCAATAGTTCCTCGACCGGCTCACCACTTTTCTTGGGTTCCCTTTGGTCCAGATGATTAGTGGTCTCGACTCATTGGGCCTCTATGACCTGGGCACCATTTGGTAACACTGCCAGGGGAGCTATTGATCGCCGTGCATCTCACAAACCCCGTGTGGTGTCGGGAAGCAGACAAGAAGGTACCTAGTAGAGACGACAACGTCTAGTTGATTCATTCATGGGTGTCCGAGGATGGCATTGTAGGTAGAGAGCACTCAAACTATGGTGAACATCATGAAGACTGTACTTTATTGGGATAGGATTTCCGCTGTGACAAGGAGAGTAATCTCTCTCTCAATCCTTATTGACTCTCCATTGAAGGCTACTAGTGGCACGTAGACAGACTTGAGTTGGTTCAGTGGTAAGTTCATCTGAACAAAAGCATCGTAAAAAAGCACGTCTGCAAAATTTTCACTATCAATAAGGATTCTTCTTACAGGATGCTTGGCTATCATCATTGATATGATGATAGGATCATTATTGGGGTTATGACTCTGACTAAATCCTTATTGAAAAAAGAAATTACATTTTAGTCTCTCCCCTTTCCTCTTGGTCTCTTCAATAATTGCTCTACCCCCCAAGAGATCATGCCAACTTCTTGCTTGATTGGTTAATTATCGATCTCGGGTAGGGTCGGCAGTGGACCTGACCTTGGAGCATTGGGCTGAGGTAACCTTGGTGAACATACTAGCTGAGGTAGCTACGATGGATGGATCTTCAATCTCCCTCTTTAGCTGGTGGCACTCATCCATGTCATGGCCATGGTCTCGGTGAAAACGTTAGTACTTGTTTTTGTTGTGGAAGGTTGAAGGCTTCAATAGGATGGGTCTTCATAGGTACTATTCCCCTTTGATCTCTATCAGGATCATGGACTAGGAGACAAGAAGAGGGGTGTGGTTGTCCAATTGATCAGCGAGATTCCCTGACCTGGGACTCCGTCAGTAGGACAAGTTGGGCTTACTAGTCGGGGCTCTGCTAGGCTCCTCCCGAGCCTTCTTATTTAGCCTCCCATCTACCTTGCACCAAGAGAGGGCTCCCTCTTTCCCATAAATGTATTTTTGTGCACAGGTGAGCATCTCCGAATAAGACTTTGCAGGTATCTTATACAGTAAATAAGTGAGGCAGGAGGTGCAGAGTTCATGCTTTAAAGCCAACATGGCCATGGACTCGTCGATGTGATAGACCTCTAAGGTGGCCACTTTGAATCAGGCCGTAGTCCTTCAATGACTCTTTGTCCTACCGTCGGACGGAAAAAAGACTGTCAGCTTCCCGTGGCATCCTTTGGTAGGTACTAAAGTATATTGCAAACTTCTCCTCCAACTCCTGAAAGGAGTGGACACTTCTTGGCTCAAGCCGGGAGTACCATGCTTGGGCCACCTTCCGTAGAATAGCAGGAAAGGCCATGCAAAGCAATGTTGAGTCTCAGGTGGTGCATCTAAGATTTCAGAGGGATGGGCCAAGGTTCAAGTTGGTCCGGTTTATCATTGTCACACATGATGTATCTAGAGCTAGGAGTGAGTCCGGGATGAGTCCTATATGTTAGACTGAGTTTTGGTCAGTCTAGGCATTAGAGCCGGCTCAATTATGGTCAGACTCGACTCTAATGGTTGGCACGGCATGGATGCAGGGAGGAGTTTGCTGAGAGTCGGCTCGGACTACTGGGAGTCGGCTCGGTTTTGCTGAGAGTCGGCTCAAACAGCTGGGAGTCGACTCAGTTCCACAGAACAGGTAAACCATGGTTTGGACGAGTCGACTCGAGGGATTCTAGATGACTCATTCAGAATGCTCTCTGCAGCATGGAGTCGACTCGAGGGGATCGAGCCGACTCGAATGACGGGATCTTTTGAATCACATGTTGCCATGCTGGAAAGTTCTGGGGGGCTAGGTCCTTTGCGATCTAGGTATATATATATATATATATATATATATATATATGTAAGTTGGGATGGTTATGAGTGAGGACAAGAGAGAGAAGGTCATTTTGTAACAGTCCAAGGAAACAACCGGGATCAAGAAACCCCTCCGTTTCTTCCAGATCTCGTTCTTCCTCCTTTCTTTCTTCTTTACTTCTTGATCAATCCAAGGGATCAATTGATCTTCGTTTGACCTGTTTCCTACCGTGACCATTGTGGATCACTGGCAAAGGGTCTTTCACGCACCTGGATCGGTTTCGCTGGGCGTGGGTTCGCCAGATCATCTCCATCAATTTGGTATCAGAGCAAGGTTGCATGAAGGAGGGAAGATCTCTACATCCAAGAAGTGCTAGAAGGTATGATCTAGTACATATTGATTCTACTTGATTGTGGTAATGGCATCAAGTAGTTTTAAGGTGGATTTCGAGAAGTATGATGGCAAGGAAAATTTTACTCTATGGCAACAAAGGGTAAAAGACTTGCTGGTTCAACAGAGGATCTACAAGGTCTTGGTTAGAGAGAGACTAGAAAATATCAGTGTTGAGAATTGGGAAGAGTTAGAAGAGATCATTTTTAGCACCATCAGGATGTGTTTGGCAGATCAAGTTTTGCCGGAGGTGTGTAACGAGACTACGGCAAAGGGTTTTTGGCTGAGATTGGAGAACACATATATGGACAAGAATACGACAAACAAGCTGTGGTTGAAGAAGCAGCTGTATAGTCTGAGAATGCTTGAAGGAGGAGACCTCGTTGCTCACATTCAGAGGTTCAACCAGGTATGTTATGAGGTGATGAGTCTGGATGTGAAAATCGATGAGGAGGATCGGGCATTGTTACTATTGTGTTCGCTCCCGGGATCATATGATGGTCTAATAACAACCTTGGTGTATGGAAAGAAAATCTTGATCTATGAAGAGGTTGTTGGAGTGCTCAGGTCAAATAAGCAAAGGGAGAAGATCTGCAAAGAAAATCCTAACTCGGAGGTTCTTGCTATGAATGAAAGGCAAGGAAGACCAAAGGAAAGGGTTAGGGGGAAATCAAAGGGCAAATCACAGTCTCAAGGTAGTAAGAAGGGCTTGAAGTGCTACAAATGTCATCAGCCTGGTCATTTCAAAAGGAATTGTCCTCTTTGAAAGACCGAGAAAGTGAAGGCCAACACTAGTGGTATTAGTGTATCTAAAGGCAGCAGAGAGGATGTACTGATAGCTTCAGATGGATCGGTTGATTGGAATAATACTTGGATGTTGGATTCAGAGTGCTCTCATCATTATACCTCATATTAGGAGTGGTTTGATACTTATAACAGATCAGATGGAGGTAGTGTAAGCCTTGATGATGATCATTCTTGTCTGGTGACTGGAGTTGGCACCATTAGGGTGAGAATGTATGATGGAGTGATAAGGACTCCGTCAAATATCAAATATATACCAGAATTAAAGAAGAATTTGATTTCTTTGGGCTACTTGGAAAAGCAGGGTTATGCCTTCAGTTGCCGGGCTGGTAGTGGATGTTTAAGGATAATCAAGGGAGCTTTGGTTGTGATGAGAGGGAGAAGACTGAGCAATAATCTATACAAGATGGAAGGCTCGGTGGTGAATGATAGTGCGGAGGTGCTTGCAGCAGCCCAGGAGGAGAAGTTCTTCTACCAGTTATGGCTCTATCGGATGGATCACTTAAGTGATCGAGGGCTTACTGAATTAATTAGAAGAGGAAACCTTCTAGCGCTAAAGAATGATGGAAATGACCTATGTGAGCCCTGCATTTATGGCAAACATCATAGGATAAAGTTTGCCAGCGGTACCAAGCAGAGTAAGGATATTTTAGAACTAATTCACTTGGATGTATGGGGACCGGCACCTATTTTATCCAGGGATGGAGCAAGGTATTTTGTTACCTTCATTGATGACTTCTCTAGAAAATTGTGGATGTATCTGATGAGAGAAAAATCAGAGATATTTGCCCGGTTCAAAACCTGGAGGGCTGAGGTAGAGAAGGAGACCGAAAAACATATGAAGTGCCTTCGGTCAAATAATGGTGGGGAGTACTCTAGTGAAGAGTTTAGGAATTATTGTGAGGAAAATGGGATTAAACGCCATTACATAGTAAGGATGACCCCACAGCAAAATGGTGTTGCGGAAAGGATAATCGGACACTATTAGAGAAGGCAAGGAGTATGAGGCTGCAGTCATCACTGCAAAAAATCTTTTGGAGTGATGCTATTACTCTATCATGTTTTCTTGTAAACAGGTCTCCTCATTTCAAGCTGGATGGAGGACTTCCAGAGGAAGCTTGAAGTGGGAAGAAGGTGGAGCTTGGTCACCTGAAGGTGTTTGGTTGCCCGACCTATGCACATGTGGAGGCAACTGAATGGAGTAAGTTGGACCCTAAGTCAAGGAATATGATCTTCATTGGGTATCCACGGGGAGTCAAGGGTTACCTACTATGGGATCCGTAGTCTCAAAAGACAGTGATCAGTAGGGATGTCATATTTGATGAAAGGAGCATCTTGGAGAGATCAGGGAGTACGGATGGAATTGCAGCTTCAAAGGTGAACATCAGTGACTGTCCTTCACAAGTAGAGGATAGGCCGTCTACATCAACTGGAAAGGGTATTTCAATTGAGATGGAGTTAGGTGGGAAAGGTTCTCTTATGATGAAGGATCAAAAAGGAAAATCAGTTGTCCAAAGTGAAGTGCAGGAACAGCCACAAAGAGAAGACTTACAGGACCGTGCAAGGGGAGTGGCATCGCATAAACCTCAGCGTACAATTTCGAAAGCCAATGAGATGTGGCATGGATGAGAATATATCTTATGCTCTCATATCTGTGAATGGAGATCCATAAACATTCAAGGAGGCCATGGAGAGTTCAGATAAAGAATCATGGATTCAAGACATGATGGAAGAGATGGAATCTCTCAGGAGGAAAAAGACATGGCAATTGGTGGATCTGCCTAAAGATGCTCATGCAATTGGCTCCAGATGGATGTTTACAAAGAAAACAGTACCTTCAGAGCAAGGTGGAGTGAGATTCAAAGCAAGGCTGGTAGCAAAAGGATACTCACAAAGGGAAGGAGTTGACTATACTGAGATATTTTCTTCTGTGGTACACTATACTTCAATTCGGGTATTGTTGTCATTGGTGGTAGAACATGGTATAGAATTGGAGCAGATGGATGTGAAGATAGACTTTCTACATGGAAGTCTGGATGAAAAGATCTATATGAAGCAACATGATGGCTTCATAGAGATTTGACAGGAGGATAAGGTATGTTTACTCCAGAGATCATTGTATGGTTTGAAACAATCACCTCGCTAGTGGTATCGAAGATTTTATGCTTTTATTTTAAGCCTTGGATTTCTCAGATATGAACATGACTGCTGTGTATATGTCAAGGACGTGGATAATGATAATGCTTTGTATCTACTTCTGTATGTGGATGATATGTTGATAGCAAGGAGAAGTATGAGTGATGTAAATCAGTTGAAGAAAGTATTATCTGAAGAATGTGAGATGAAAGATTTGGGTCCAGCTCAGAAAATCCTTGGAATGGAGATTTGCAGAGATAGATGCAAGAGGATTCTCCATTTATCACAAGGAGGTTATATCAAGAAGATTCTTGAGAGGTTTGAAATGGAGAAGGCCAAACTAGTGGAGACACCATTACCAGGGCACATATCTCTCTCTAAGATTCAAAGCCTCCAGATAGATGAGGAGAAAGAGTACATGGAGAGAGTTCCATATACAAATGCTGTAGGCAGTGTTATGTATGCTATGGTATGTTGCAGGCCAGACATAGCATATGCTGTAAGCCAGGTGAGCAGGTACATGGCAAATCCTGGGAAGGAATACTAGAAAGCATTAAAGTGGATTTTGAGGTATCTACAGGAAACTCAAAAGCAGGACTGATATTTGGTGGGCAGCCAGAAGGACGAGGAAGGAACTCCGGGAAATTATATGGAGGTTCGAGTCCTT
Organism: Areca catechu; assembly: GCA_021397845.1. Taxonomy (NCBI): domain Eukaryota; kingdom Viridiplantae; phylum Streptophyta; class Magnoliopsida; order Arecales; family Arecaceae; genus Areca; species Areca catechu. Next base: position 183,693,959 of record CM038042.1, read on the forward strand.
TGGAAGGGTATGTAGATGCAAGTCATGCAGGTGATCTTGATATAAGAAGGTCTACTACAGGTTATATCTTTTGTTTACATGGTGGACTGGTTTCTTGGAGATCTACCCTTTAACCTATCACTGCTCTATCTACAACAGAGGCTGAGTATATAGGTATTACAGAGGCAGCAAAGGAAGCACTATGGCTGAGGAGGCTATTTGCTGAGATGGGGATGGAACAGTGTATAGTGGTCCTGCACAGTGATAGCCAGAGTGCCATACATTTAACTTAGAACTCAGTCTATCATGCATGCACAAAGCATATAGATGTGAGGTACCACAGGATTGAGAGCCGGTGGCAGAAGAAGAAGTGGCACTGGTGAAGGTCCATACAAAGGAGAACCAGGCTGATACACTTATAAAGGCTCTGCTGGGAGAAAGCTTTCATTCATGTATATGGTTGATGGGTCTGAGGTGTCTGGTGTAATAACCTATAATCTTGGAGCACCAAGGTGGAATTGTTGAGTCACAAGTGATGCATCCAAGATTTCAAGGGGATGGGCCAAGGTTCAGGTTGGTTCGGTTTATCATGATCACACATGATGTATCTAGGGCTATGAGTGAGTCCGGGATGAGTCCTAGATGTTAGATTGAGTTTTGGTCAGTCTGGGCATTAGAGCCAACTCGGTTCTGGTCAGAGTCGACTCTAATGGTTGGCATGGCATGAATGCAGGAAAGAGTTTTGCTGAGAGTCGGCTCGGATTGTTGGGAGTCGGCTCAGTTCCGCTGAGAGTCGGCTCGAACAGTTGGGAGTCAGCTTGGTTTCGTAGAACAGGTAAACCATGGTCTAGATGAGTCGACTCGAGGGGTTCAAGCTGACTTATCCATAGTGCTCTCTGCAGCATGGAGTCGACTCGAGGGGATCGAGCCAACTCAGATGACGGGATCTTTTGAATCATGTGTTGCTGCGCCGGGAAGTTCTCGGAGGGATAGGTCCTTTGCGATCTAGGTATATATATATATGTAAGTTAAGACGGTTATGAGTGAGGACAAGAGAGAGAAGGTCATTTTGTAACAGTCCAAGGAAACAACCGGAATCAAGAAACCCCTCCGTTTCTTCCGGATCTCATTCTTCCTCCTTTCCTTCATCTTTACTTCTTGATCAATCCAAGGGATCAATTGATCTTCGTTTGACCTGTATCCTACCGTGACCATTGTGGATCGCTGGCAGAGGGTCTTTCGTGCACCTGGATCTCTTTCACTAGGCGTGGGTTCATCGGATCATCTCCATCAAGCAAGGCATCAGAAGTGCCTTGAATCTTTATGAGAGCTTTATAGCTCTTAAGATGATTCAGCGGGTCGATGATGCCATCATACGGCTCTAGCTACAGCATCTTGAACTGATCCAAGATCGGTTCTTTCATGATATGGTGAGAAAGAGGGGGCGAGTATTGAACCAGGTCGGGTCCCAACTCTCTCCCTGAAGATCGACAAGCTAGCAATTGATCTCGTATAGCTTGCGATTGTACTCATCGAGGCATCTTTCGACCCAACACCGAATGGCTTGTTCAGTGGATCCGTCATGGGAGCCTTTCAAGGAGTGCTCATATGAAGACTCGGAGGGGGATCAGGAACTCTTTTCCCATCTTGGCTCCTTTCCAAGACACTATCCCTCTTGCCCGGGGCTCTAACGGTATGACATGGGGGACCATGACTATGGAACGGTCCAACGATGAAAGGGCCATTCTCGAAGGGAGTGGCAGCTTTCATGACGGGGAGAGGGGGACTACAGATGATGAGTCGTCGGTTGGTGAGATGGTCTCCCTCTCGGAGATCGACGGCTACTACAGGCGGCGATGGTGGAGATGGTTAGGGCTTCAAGTGGCTGTTGTCTTGCCGCTGAGAGTCATTGTATCCCCTGCACTACAGTGGTGAGGGCTCCACTTGATAGACCAGGGAGGCTAGCAGGTTTTGCTCAGTTGTAGGTGATGGAGAAAGTGGAGCGTTTAGCTCCACACTTGGGTGGATGGTTCTTCGTCACACGGGGATTGCCCGATGTGGCTCATGGTGAACTCCTGTGCACAGGTGAGCACTATGGCTTCATGCTCCAAAAATTTGGAGGTGTCGTTGATGTGCTGATAATGAAGCCGTGTTCCCTCTTTCTGGTGTGCTAATCTGTTGCCACCACATCCCCTCCAATGGGTCATGGTGGCGTCAGAGGATCCTTTGATTTGCTTTGGTGTTAAGGGGTGCCGCTCGTGACAGTCCTCGAATGGTGATCTGCAAGAAAATCCAGGCTGAGATACCTATGAGGATACTCGATGATCAAGTCAGTACAAAGCGGGTGAAAATGGAAAACAATTGTCGGAGCTCTAAACCTTGGTGACTATGCAAGTGCAAGGGTGAGGAGTATAGGTGTGTGTGCGTGTACCTTGTCGGGTATCACTCTTACCTATTTATAACATTGCACAGGATGATAAGAGGCCGTCAAGGGAGTGGTTATAACAGGAGTAGTGGATACTGACAGGTTATTAGGATCCTGTCCCTCGGGGCCCCTTCCTTCAGCATCTTTTCTATTAAGACCATTAGTTTTGCAGGGCTGTTGCCCCCCACGAGCTTTCCTGTCTTGACTGTCACTGGTATAGCTAATATAGAGGGCTATAGATGGGACAGTCTCCACCGTGTGGCTAGACCCCTTTTGTCATAGATGAAAAAGTAGGTCGATGCCAAAGAATGGAGGGGGAGGTCCTCCCGAGAGTGCTCCCGAGAGTGAGACGATCCGGCCGGGAGGGTACACAGGTGCAAGTCGGGATCAATTATAGAAGTGTCTCTCGGTACCGATGAATACGATAGTTAGCGAGGTCATGCTCTGGGTTGCTTTATGACCAGCCATCAGAAGAGTCGAGATGCCGACTAGTGTTGAGCTATTTCTGGATCTTTCAAGAGGATTCCTTTATTATGAATGGTGATCCGGTGGGTATCTTGGGGCTGATCATGTAGTTGATACAACAAGTACATCATTCTCAATTAGTGTCATTGCCGCTCTAAATCTTTCTTCAAAATTAGTGTGTAATTTTAACATATTAAAAGCAACCCATTGAATTATGGTTTTCTTGGAGGTCCAACGAGTTGTAAATGTTGAAGCTAAAGAGAGTCACACAAATTTTCAGACCCTTACATACTAATCTGGAAAATTGACATGGCACATATTTGGCTTTGGCATATAAATATTTTTAATCGAAAAAAAAGAGAGTACCACTAGCCATGCAGCATGGTAAAAAAGAAATTCATGTTGAGCTGCTTGCAAATTGTTCCTATCCTTGTGCCAATCCCATCGCATTTAAACGGAATATTATGATTCAAAGTTTATTAATCTGCCGAGACTTCGATGAACTCTAAGGTGTGGTGCTCAATAATGTCCATTATATATCACGATCTAAACCCGTGCATGGGACTTTACACAACACATCCTAGGCCGAGCCCTTGGATGAGGTGTTGGTAAAGGTGCAAAATGAGCTAAGCTGCTCACGAAAAATTAATAAAGTATTTATTGCTGTTCTTCCTCCTGGACCGGGTTCGGTGGATACGCCGGAAAGCTCCTCGACCTGCAGAAAAGTCCCTAGGCACCGAAGAGGGCTCCGGCGAGGGACACTCTGATGTTTAAGTTAGAGGAGGGATGGAGCAACAGATGGAAAAATCTCAGGGAGGAGTTCATAGTGGGGAAGAAGAACGTTACCCTTTTCATGGAGGTCTCCCGGGTGCCTTTTATAGGTATGGAGTGCTGCCAAATTCTGTTGGAGAACAGGTTAGGAAAGCTCGAATATGCCCCTAGGAGAATAGGGTGGCGGCGAAGTCGTGGGTTGGCGGCGTGGCAGGAGCGTCAGAGTGATGGCCTGGCAGCAAGAATCGTGGCCATGCACTGGAGTCCGTTACAACAGAGTGTCAGAACTTATCAGGGAGAAAGGCTCCTAGAAACTTCGAGCGACCCCTTCAGCGGCGGGCCATCCTGGCCTTCCAGAAGCCAGCCGTGGCGCTCAGCAGGGCCTCCCAGAAGCCGACCGTGGCAGTCAAGGAGGCCGACGCACGGACGGTGGGGCGTCCGCCAACTCTCGAAGCCCCCGGGTCAGCCCTTTGGGAAATGGGGCAGCGGGGTCCTCTCCTAGAATTGGAGAGGTGGACCCTACGCGGGGATCAGCCGACTTGACGCTGGGGGCCGGTCCAACCCGGGACTAGCCGAATGGATGCAACAGATACCCCCTGCTCCTGGGCCTTGAGGGGCCACGTGGCCCAAAAGGGCAGGAGCATGATTGTGTGCACTTGCGGTGGATTCCGGATCGATGCGTCGGGTCGCTTCGAATCCCCCTCGAACGGCTCCTTGGATAGCTGTCAGCCGCTCGGGGCGCAGGCGAGGCAGTTAATGCGAGTCAGGCGCCATAACGAAGGCCAGGCTGTGCCGCATTAATCCGGGGCGGAGTGGTGCATCGCGCCACGCGGCAGCATCTGGTCGGTCGATGCTGCCCCCCAGGTTGGTCTCGCACTGCTGATCCGGTGCGCACGCGGATCCCACCTGCGTGAGGGGACGTTTCGGATGCTCCGGGCCCTGAAATGCGGGTGATTGCGGCCGCCGACGGGACAGCTGGGATGTGCTCGAGGCGGGCAGTAACTCCTCCTTCCTTCTTCCCTTTCCCTCGGAGGTCTATAAAAGGAGGAGGAGGCAGAGCGAAGGGGTTTTTCTTGCTGCGCATGCGCTTCGCGAGATAGAGTCCTCTCTTCCTTCTTCCGCGAAACCCGACGTCTAGGAGTCCAGCCCCAGGTTAGTCCCAGTCCCCCTTTTTCCTCTTCTAGCCCTAATGGCTTCTAATAGCAGGGATCCGACCCATAGGCCTAGGGACCCAGAGCCGAACGAAATACCCTCAACCATGACCCGGAAACGGGTCGAAAACCTTAGGGCGGTGTACGGCATCCCCTCCACCCTGCATCTTATACTTCCCGACCGAGAGGGGAGAGCAAACAACCCACTAGGTCCAGGGACCCTCCCAATGTATGAGTCTCACCTTAAGGCCGGCCTCAGGTTTTCTCTGCACCCTCTGTTCATAGGGATCTTCAACTTCTATAGGATAACCCCGGTGCAGCTGACCCCGAACAGCATTCGGGCGATATGCTGCTTCATCGTGCTATGCCATAGGGCTAGGTCTGAACCCAGTCTGTTCCTCTTTGATAACTTCTTCTACCTGAAGAGGGACTTTAGGAGCCGGGAGTGGGCCTTGTTTGTCCCCCTCCAAGGCCGAAAGATCTTGAAGTGCCTCCCATCGGCCATCCACGGGTGGAAGGCCAGGTTCTTCTTCGTCAGCAGTCTCGAACCCTGAGGGTTCGAGCCATTGTGGAGAGAGCCGCGGGCGAGAGTCCGTGAGGGGGGGTCAGTTTCGGCAGCTGACCAGGGCGCATTCGATGAGATCAGTAGTGTCGGCCCGGTGACAGCGTTCGAGCTATTGGGGGAGGGAACCCTTCACCAGGCGGGGATCAGCCCCCAAGGAGTCCTAGACAAGGGCCGACCCCTCTTCTTATAAATCTCTCGGCTCTTTCTCCTTTTACCCTACTAACTCCGAATGCCTGGTGACAGGAGGAAGGATGCAGCGGATCGACAAGTCCAACATCATCCAACGGGCGGTGCGGAAGCGGGCCGTCCCGGAACCAGCCTCCTCGCTAGCTGCCGAGCGACAGAAGAAGAGGCGGGAGGAGGAGCGACCCGTCCCCATCGTCGAGGTCGAGTCGGATGAGAACGGCATCCCCATACCGAGCACATGGCAAGGAATGTGGCAGGGACAGCAGCCCTACCGGCAGGGTCAGCCCTCCGACCGGAGCAGGAGGGGCCATGGACGTCCGACGCAGCAGTGGCAGGCAGCCCCTTCGACCGACAAGGGTAAGGGGCCGGCCGTGGAGGGGGCAGTCGACAGTGGACCCGAGCAGTCGGACGAGGAGATCCGCCAGGAGGAGTTCCAGCACTGGCGCGCACTCGACCACCCCAGGAGGGCACGAAGCCTGCTGAGGGGTGCGATGACTGATGCCGACTGGGAGGTGTCGATCCAGAGAAATCTGATCGACTTAACTGTGGAGACTAACCGGGACTTCATGAGGGTAAGGACTTTATCTTGCTTCTTTACTCCATTGTTTTTCCTCCTTCAAGTATAACCCTAACTTGGTCATACGTTTGCAGCTCCTCCATGATATCTCCCTCATGGACGACGGCATCTGCCAAGTAGTGCACGCCGCCAAGACCTCTGCGAAGAGGGTCCAGTAACTGGAGGCAGCCCAGGAGGCCGCAATGGTGTCTCTGAAGTCTTCCGAGGAAAACCTGGCGGCAGCCCAAGCAGAGACAGAGTCGGCGAAGGTGGCTCTGAAAGAGGCCGAGGGCCGGCTGGCCGACCGCGAGGCCAAGTTGAAGAAAAGGAAGGCGAAAGCTAACTCCCTCGCCCGCCGGCTGGGCGAGGAAGAGAAGTGGTCGATGGAGGCCGACTAGAGGGCCCGGGCCGAGCGGGCGGCGGTGGCATAGTTGGAGACTCGGCTCAAGGAGTCCAAAGAACTGGCCGCGAAGCAAGTCCAGGAAGCCGTGGCGGCCTACAAAGCCTCCGACGGCTTCGCTGAAGACGTGGAGGAGGCGGCGGCGGACTTTTATAGGGAGGGCTACGATGATGCCCTGAAGAAGGTGGGCTCGCTCTTTCCGGGGTTGGACCTGTCGGGGGCTGAGTTACATGACCCGACTGAGGGAGAGGAGGCCCAGGCGGAGCCCATAGCGGGAGGTGAGACAGGAGAGGCCAGGGTCGAAGCTCCAGCTCCAGCATTAGCAGACACGAAAGTGGTGGCCCCTTTGGAGGAACCTCCAGTTGCTGCAGTTTTAGTTGATCCTTCAGTTGTAGCCGATGGGGCCGAGGTTGTGGCCCCTGACGCATCTTCTGTGGGTCGGACCTAAGGGGGTTATAAAGGTCCGACCCACCTCCTTTTGTAAATTCTTTCCTTTAAAAATGAATGAAAGAACTTTTGACCATTTCCAATGCATAAAACAAACACCTTTTCTTTCCGAAGTTCTTCTAAGTACCCCCGGTCGGCTCTGCGGTATCGCAGGGTCACGAGCTCCATCGAGGCGGCCGATGGGCATGGAACAAGTATTTTTCTTCTGAAATTTCTCTAAGTATCCCCGATCGGCCCGCCTGGGCCAGAAGCCGGTAGGGTAGTTGAAAACAGTAACTCAATTTGGGCCGGATACCTGGGCACTTGCTCCTGGTCCCCGTCCGTGAGGCGGCCCCCGCTACGACCCATCTTCCCTACGGTCCGGCGGGGGTTGTCTCGGGATGGTTGCCGATCGCTGGAAGAAGTTGAAGAAGTTTGTAGACTTTATTGATAATACTTGCGAAGATTGTCTCTATTTCACGGGCGCGCTATTTGCCGCCCGTCCAAATGTGCGAGCCGGTAGGTTCCAACTCGAATTACTTCAGTAACCTGATAGGGGCCTTCCCAATTGGGGAAAAGCTTCCCCTGCTTAGTTGGCCTCGAGACCTCCATCTTCTGCAGGACCAGATCTCCAACTTGGAAGGTGTGCGTCCTAACCCGCGAATTGTTATATCTGGCCATCTTTTGATGGTAGGTCGCCATCTTCATGCTCGCCTGGAGTCGGGTTTCATCCAGCAGATCTAGGTCAGCCCTCCGTTGCTCCGAGTTGGCCGGCTCGGCAAACCGGTCAATCCGCAGAGATAGTAGAGAGACCTCCACGGGGATGACCGCCTCACTCCCATAGGTTAGGTTGAATGGAGTTTCCCCTGTTGCCGACCGGGCGGTCGTCCGATATGCCCAGAGCACTGAAATGAAGCTCCTCTGCCAAGAGCCCCTTGGCTTCATTCAGCCGGGTCTTCAGCCCATGCAGGATCGTCCTATTGGTGACTTCAGCCTCTCCATTGGACTGAGGGTGAGCGACCGACGTGAGCCGATGGGCGATGTGATATTGTTGACAAAAGTCCCGGAACCGAGAGTTGTCGAACTGCCTTCCATTGTCGATGATAATCATCTTCGGAATCCCAAACCAGAAGATAATGCAGTTGCAGACAAAGTTTTTCACTTTGGCCTCGGTTATCTGTGCCAATGCTTCTGCCTCCATCCACTTAGTGAAGTAATCAATGGCCACGAGGAGGAACTTTCGCTGACCGGAGGCCAGGGGAAAAGGTCCAAGGATGTCCATCCCCCATTGTGCAAATGGCCAAGGCACCGTGAGTGGGATCAGCTAGCTGGTGGGCCTTCTCTGGACGCCGGAGTACCTCTAGCATGCATTGCACTTTCGCACGAAATCCAAGGCATCCTTCTAGATTGTAGGCCAGTAATACCCCTGTCGGATGATTTTGTACGCCAGGGACCTTCCTCCAAGATGATCGCCACAGATGCCTTCATGCACCTCCCGGAGCACGTAGTCTGCATCGGCCGGCCCCAAGCATTTCAGCAATGGTTGGGAGAATGAACGCTTGTAGAGATCCCCATCAAGGATGATGTATTTAGAGGCCGTTAAGTGGACGTGCCTGGCTTTCGCCGGGTCATCCAGAAGGGCTCCTTGTGCCAGGAATGTACGGATTGGGTCCATCCACGAGGCCTCTTGCTCAACCTGGTGGATCTCCGTCGGCTCTTTGGCAATGCTCAGGTGCTTCAGATATTCCACGAAGGTCCGGTCGGATGTACCGACCACAACGGTGGCTAGCCGTGACAAAGCATCCGCCCGGGAGTTTTGTTGCTGAGGTATATGAAGGATCTCAAAAAATTTAAGTCATGATACCAGGTCCCGTACCTTGTCCAAGTATTTGGCTAAGGAAGGATCCCTCGCTTCAAATTCACCCTTCACCTGATTGACTACCAGTTGAGAGTCGGAGAAGGCGCGGACCCTACCAATGCCCAATTCATTCGCTATCTTCAGCCCCGCAAGCAGAGCTTCATACTCCGCTTGATTGTTTGACACCTGGAATGCAAAATGTAGAGCGTACTCCAAACATTATCCATCGGGGTCAGCTAGGATTAAGCCTGCACTGTACCCTGAGAGGTTGGAAGCTCCATCTATGTGCAGGGCCTAGGTGGGCTCGGCTCCTCCCGCTGGGTCAGCCTCTCCCGCGGGCTCAGCTCCTCCCATGGGGTCTGCTACGGGCGTCTCGACCATTGTCGGGGTTGGCCCTGCCCCCAGGTGCATTCTGTAATGAAATCAGATATCACCTGGGCTTTTAAGGACGACCATGGCTGGAAGGAGATGTCAAACTCGCCCAGTCTGACGACCCATTTAGCGAGCCGTCCGGAGGTGTCAGGGCTTCGGAGGATCGCCTTGAGGGGTTAGTCCGTCAGCACGATGATGGGATGTGCCTGGACGTAGGGTCAGAGGCGCTTTGCCACTATAACCAATGAGTAGACCAGCTTTTGCACCTTAGGGTACCTGACCTTGGCATCGTGGAGGACCTTGCTGATGTAGTAGATGGGTTTTTGCCGGCCGCCTTCCTCCATCCTCACAAGGACGGCACTGACGGCTTCGCTGGAGGTCGACAGGTATAGATATAGCACTTCCCCCTTCGTTGGTTTGGCCAAGAGTGGGGGATTCCTCAAGTAGTCCTTCAAGGCTTCAAAGGCCGACCGGCATTCATCAGTCCATTGGAAGTGATTCGACCAGCGCAAGGTCTTGAAGAACGGAAGGGATCTTTCGGCCGACCGGGAGATGAAGCGACTGAGAGAGGCAATGCGACCCGTAAGTTCTTGCATATGCTTTTTAGTGGTTGGATGAGTCATGTCGATGATGGCTTTGATCTTTTCGGGGTTGACCTCGATACCTCTTTGAGTAACTAGGAAGTCGAGAAACTTCCCGGAGGTCATCCCGAAGATGCACTTGGCGAGGTTCAGCTTTATCCCATGGCACCTCAAAGCATCAAAGGACTCCTGCAGGTCCCTGATGTGGTCGGCCTTATGGAGGCTTTTGACGATCATATCATTGACGTACGCTTCTATGTTCCTTCCAAGCTGATCTTTAAAGACTCGGTTGATCGGCCTTTGGAAGGTGGCGCCTGCATTCTTCAGGCCAAAAGGCAGCATCTTATAGCAATACAGGCCCTTGTCCATGACGAAGGCAGTCTTCTCCTCATCTTCAGGATGCATCCTAATCTGGTTATACCCAGAGAAAGCATCCATGAAGCTCAAGAGTTGGTGGCTGGCTGTTGCGTCTACCAGTTGGTCAATTTTCGGTAAGGGGAAGCTGTCTTTGGGGCACGCCTTGTTGAGGTCTGTGTAATCCACACAGATCCTCCACTTCCCACTAGCCTTCTTCACCATGACGATATTGGCCAGCCACTCCAGGTAGTGAGACTCCCTGATGAAGCCAGCATCGAAGAGCTTCTTCACTTCCTCCTCAATGGCCCTCTGCCTTTCGGTAGTGAAGCTCCTTTTCTTTTGCCGGACGAGCCTACAAGTAGGATCCACCCTGAGCTGATGGGTGATGACATATGCCGGGATGCCCGGCATGTCGGACGCCGACCAGGCAACGACGTCCGCATTGCTCCTCAAGAAGCCGACCAGCTCTCGCCTGGCTCCCTCGTCTAGGATGCCTCCTATTTGGAGGACTCTCGTAGGATCATCCTCCTTAAGGGGTACAAATACGATCTTCTCGACGAGCTGACCGTGACTGTCGGCTTCGTCTCTAGGGTCAAGCTGCTCAAGCGTGGGGCGCCCGTCTAGCTGTTTGTCTGAATAGCCAGGCATTGCCGGGCTACTCTAGGTCTCCCCTTAGCTTCCCAACTCCATCACGGGTCAGAAACTTGGCCAGCAGGTGGTAGGTAGATACAATGATCCGGAACTTGTCGAGGGCCGGTCGACCCAAAATCGTGTTGTACGTCGAGGTCATACGGACGACCACGAAGTTAACGAAGAAGGTACGCTTGTAAGGTTATGTCCCGAGAGTCACGGGTAAGGCAATCTCCCCCTCAACCCCGATGGAATTTTCCCCGAAGCCAGTGAGCGACGCCACGGACTCCCGCAGTCTAGACCTAGACAAGTTCATCCGGACAAAAGCATCATATAGTAAAACCTCCGCGCAACTTCCATTATCGATAAGGACGCGTTTTACATCATAATTGGCGATGATAGCCAACACAACCACTAGGTCATCGCCCGGGAGAGGAGGCTCCGAGAGGTCCTCATCAGAAAAACTGATTACATTGGATCCCCTGGGCCTTTTTACAATGTCCTGGTCATCTTTCCGCCCCCAGTCGGATCGTCGGTGCAGCATGCCAACGCCTCCATCCATCGGACGCTGATTGGGGAGCTCATCCTCCCCCGGGGGGTCTCTAACAGTTGAAGTTCCGGCCTGATCTCAGCATGGTCGGACGTACTTGTTCAGGTACCCCCTCCTAATGAGATCTTCGATGGCGTCTTTCAGCTGGAGGCACTCTTTTGTATCGTGCCCATGGTCTCTGTGGAACCGGTAGTACTTGTTTTTGTTTATGGAGGCAGGAGGACCTCTCATCGGTCGAGGTCTTTGGAAGAAGGCCTCATTCTCAATCTCCATCAGGATCTTTTCCCGCGGTAGGGAGAGGGGTGCGTAGTTGTTGAACCGCTTGAGGTAGTCCCTTGGCTTGGGGCTTTGGCGCCGGGTAGATCGGCCGTCGTTGCTGGGAGGTCGGACTGTGGGGGCCTTATCGCCCCGCTTCTTCGGGGCCGACCTCCCCTCAGCCTGGCACCGGCTCGCCGATTGTTCTTCCGCCAGAGCATACTTATGCGCCTTGGCCAGCAGGTCGGTATAGCTTGCAGGAAGCTTCTTGTCCAGGAAAAATGTGAGCCTGGACAAGTGGAGCCCCCTCTTAAAGGCTGACATGGCCACTGCTTCATTTAAGTCAGGGATCTCCATAGCGGTCGAGTTGAAGCGGGCCATGTAGTCCCGGAGGGTCTCTCCCTCCGTTTGTTGGATGAGGAAGAGGCAGTCGGTGTTCTTCGGAGTCCGGCTACAGGTCCTGAAATGGAAAAGAAAAAGGGTTTCGAGCTAGGAAAAAGAATGGATCGTACCTGGATGAATAGCGGAGAACCACATCCGTGCAGCCTTCTTCAGAGTCGCCGGGAAGGCAATGCAGTGGAGGGCGTCGGATGTGCCCTGCACCATCATATGGGCCTTATAGGTGCCCAGGTGGTCCAAGGGATCAGTGGTACCGTCATAGGAGTCCACCTATGGAATCTTGAAGTGTCGGGGGATATACTCCCCCAGAATCTCCGTGGAGAAAGGCGGGCAAGTGTCGTGCGTCCGTCCTCCCTCAGCGTTCTGCCGCTCAACGATCTTGGCGATGC